>OZ023205.1:2895122-3232654 GCA_963995525.1 Escarpia spicata
TTCATACTCTCTCCTTCATTTTTCCTTCATACTCTCTCATATGTCTTCCCCTTCATACTTTCTCTTTCATCTTCCCCTTCATACTTTCTCTTTCATATTCCCCTTCATACTCTCTCCTTCGTATTCACCTTCATACTCTCATATGTCTTCCCCTTCATACTTTCTCTTTCATCTTCCCCTTCATACTCTCTCTCCTTCATCTTCTCCTTCATACTCTCTCTGTCTCTCCTTCATCTTCCCATTCATACTCTGTCTCTCCTTTGTCTTCCCGTTTATACTCTCTCCTTCCCCCTTCCCACCAACCTCTCCATCATCCTTTCCTTCCCGCCATCATGTCTTCTTCATACTCCCCTCCATCCTCTCTCCTTCTTCATCACCTCACCATCCTTTCTCCTTCATCTTCCTCTCAATCATCTCCTCTACATCATCCCTATACAGCCTCTTCCACTCATCCTCACCTCCTTCAACCAACCCCTTCACCTTCCCCTCCATCAAACTTCTTTCATCCTACCCACCATTCTTTCTCTCCATTATCATGTTTTATTTGTAATCCCCTCCATCCTATTTCCTCTCCTTCATCCTCCTATTCATACACTCTCCTTCACCACCTCCTCTCTCCCCTTTCCTTCATCCTACCCTCTGCCCCTTTCATTAATCGTCCCATCCATTCCCTCCTCCATCTTCACTCTTTCATCCTTTATCGTTCCCTCCATGCACCCTCTCTCTGTCATCATCTCCATGCACCCTCATTCCTTCATCCTCGTATCCACCAAACAAATCCTTCATCTTCCCCTGCACCCTTTCTCTGACACTATTTGTTTTGTGAAACTCAAACTAAAGTCAACATCGGGCAGGTAGATGACACAGAGACATAGGCAGAGGCAGAGCTGTTGCTGCATGCATGTGTTCAGTGCTTTGGCATAATAAAAAGTATAGACAATTATAATCAGAATAATATTTACTGTGTTATGTGCATTGATATGTCGCAGAAACTGATAAAATGACTACCTTATGTACTGTTGGGTTCAACAATGATTGACACACATATATGTAATGTCACTGATTACATTTTTCAGCAGTACAAACCTGCTTTTTGTTGCCAAAAATATTTATTCAGTATATAGCAATTATAGCTGCCAACTCTCTCCAGTGAAATACGGGAGTCTCCCTGATTTTAGGTGCATCTTCTGGTCTCCCTGAATACAAGCAAATCTCCTGGATTTTCTCTGAGATGTGCTGGACTGCTGAATTTCCAGCAAAAAATTTCCAACAGGAACTTTTTTCAATGTTGAGATCTGAGACAGCGCGATGAGACAGCGTGACACAGGAAGTATGCTGAACCACTGATGAATCTCCCTGATTTCAACAATACAGTTGGCAGGTATAAGCTATCCCAATTTCAATTCAATGTTTTATTTCAGACACAAATACATATAGTCACTATATTATACTGATACACATATCTGTCCATATATCCATACAACAGTTAACAGCTATATTAATAGTAGAAGCACATTATATAATAACAAAAGTATACATATATAAGAAAAATAAGAAACAATCAGAAAATATATAGCCACACAGTACCACTGGCACTGCTTCTACAGAAGGTCATTGTGTACTTAAAGGGATTTAACCAATCGTCTTCTAATCTGATGTCTGTACCCAGTACAGCTACTAGCTACCAGAGTGTTTTCTGATTTATCTAAAAGTTTCATGAATTTGTAAACAAGATTTCGAATGACTGCTTTACAGTCCAGAACAAGTCTTTCTGCAAACATGCCTGAAACACTGCAACATCTCGGTAAGCGAAGTAGTCTTCTGAACACATTGTTATAACAAGCATATAAGTTGTGGATATATACTGTAAGCATTATGATTCCACCATAGCTGTGATGTGTACATTGACAAGCAGAAGGTATTGAATTAATTTGTTATATCATCAGTGCACAAAATTTCCTGAGTAATACATTACCACGCACGTGCATATAACTGGCAACACTGACGCAATATATCTTTGTCATCTTTAGCATCATTGCAAATAATATGGCATATATATTTTACACTGCTGACCTCTTTTATGTCCTTCCCATTTAGTTTAAATGCAAACATTCTTCATATACTTCCCTCTACTTAATGATAAGTATCTTACTTTTCCTATCATTAAATTTTATTCCATGACTCATACCATAAGTTTCACAAACAGATACTAATTCCCTCAGGCCTAAACTGGAGGGGGGAATATCACCAGGTCATCTGCATACATTAGGTGATTAATACTGATGTCACCTATACAGCAGCCAGTGCGATATTTTGTTAATGCATTACTTAAATCATAAATATAGACATTAAACAGTTATGGAGAATTAGTATTCCACCTTGTCTTACACATTTGTCACATGAAATCTGTCAGATAAAATTATATAATGATATATATATATATATGTGTGTAATATATATGCAGACACATACATACATACATACAACCCCTTATGGCTTATAAAAAATAGTGTAAACCATTGTAGACTGATATACCATGCTTTACTGTTTCAAAAACGAACATATATCTATACCACGATATGCAATAGTGTTCGTGATATTTTACCTCGGCTACAATGCAGTTGGTCCGTAAGAAGGAGAATATGCGCCACAACAACAGTATTGATGTTTGCAAAAATATGTCATAAATCGAACTATGCACGATTGTCATTCGGTTCCCGGAGCACGTTTCAAGTTTAGTGCGCAGCGCAATTTGATGATCAAACAGTTTTGTATTCGCGCTACCCGCAGCGTTGATTGGTGGAGCGCCAAGCAAAGTTGTTGATGTTGGATAGGCGAAAAGTTATCAATCGAAATGTTAACGCATGTGGCAGAATTATGTATATCTTCTCATCTATGTCGTACACGAATATTGTGATGTTGCCGGATATTATGTTCCAGTGCAGAATTTTACATATGTAAACATGAAAAAGGAGTTGTTGACACTGTAGCGTTGAACCTGGTTGGCGTGCTTCCTGCTCACTGCTCGTCTACTGAGTTTATTCTAACGACGACCAATTATTGCAGTTAGGGTCCGTGCAGTTAGGCGCACCGGACAACCTTCTAAGAAAACTCTGCGCCTGTTCTTTACAATAAAACATACACGTTTCCTGTGATTTGACACTTGCAAATACCTGCCTTGTCAACCGTTAATTATAATATTAAAGTTAATAGCATTTTCTAAAAGTCATTTACTGAATCAGACCCCAAATAAATTGACTTGAGTCGAGACTGAGTCATGGCATGGGATGCGCCGACTTTATAGAATTATTCAAGATGTCGATGATGTAATGTGCTCAATCTCAGAGACGGTAAAGACAGAAGACAAAGTGACATTGTATTGATTCACAGACATGTTCAAGAACGAGTTTCAGGTAAGGTTTATGGCTATAGTCCGGATACAAATGACGAATACGATATTCCTTAATTCAGTTTGGTTGTTTCATAGATCTAGGACTAGGTTATTAAACTATTCCGATTTATTTTAGTATCCTTGCGCGCCAGGGGTCACTGCTATTGATACATCAGTGCCAGTCAGCAGTACCCCCTGGCTGATCGCTTTGCGAAACACTGAATTTAAGCTCGGCCTATGAAATCGCTCAATAGATCAGTGGTTGGCGGCAGGTCAGGTGGTCATAATAAAACTAATTTCAACCAACCGTGGCTCGTGTTACATGCAATGTTTAGGAAGTAGAAGCAATTATTCGAATACGCAATACTGCTCGGCTGCACGTGCTAATGGGCGAACTGGATTCCCAGAAGTCGATTATAGGCTTCAAATTGGGGTGGGTATTTACGCTGTTCTCACGGGTTATGCAGTCGTGACTGGCGAAGTCAATTACTAGTTTCACTCGGCTAACTTCCGCACTTCGCGTAGGAGATCTGCCAGGGCTAGTTTTGCATGACAAACAGCCCTGGCTTGCGAGGATGATTTTTAGTAGACTGGCAGTATGTTTTTCATTATATATATCCACCTAGTACAGTGACAGTCGGTCATCAACATGCCAACTGTTAGCACAAGAATGAGTCTCTATATTTCCGAAACAGGCACAGAACTGCTGTTAAGTAGCATTCAGCGGTTGCTCCATATGATGTTGGTGTTTATGATCTGATAGTGATACAGATGGTTGTGTTGATAGAAAAGTTGTAACAGACGGGTCTTGTTGATGGTATTTCTCCCCCGCTTTTGATTTATCTTTATGTGCCAAAAGCTGTTTTGTCTGCACTGAATGTCTTCAGCTATGATGCTGTGGCCATAACCAACTTGAATGTTAGATCTATATCCATGTGGGGGGTCCAGGCCTCCCGGGTCCTCATGTCGAACTCTAGGACAACATCAAGTTGTCATCCAACATTCAGACGCAAGTCATTTTGGATAACTATGCGAACACTAAGCTACATGTTATGCATACATCAAATAAATTAGATGAATTAGTCATGATAACTGTTTGTCAAAAGCTGGCCTTTATTGCAAAAGTACACATGTACATAATAATACAGAATTTAGATGTATTCAATTAACATTTCATATCACTGCCATAGTCTGTTTACTTTAAATCAAGTGATTTCAGATCGAAACATGCCAATCCTGCTAATTGGTGTTTTTAGTCCTTTGGCCGAAGGTCCGACGTCCGCCATCTGCCGCCCGCTGTCCGCCGTTAGCTGCCGTATCTCAGAAACCGTTCAGCAACCTTTTCTGTAATTTTGCATAGACATATCATAGGGCACTGCACTGCACTGCACTCTGTATTTGATTGAATCATTCTAAGGGCTCCTTAGGGCCTCCAAGGACCCCAAAACTGGTAAAAATGTAACCTTTTGCCTATTTTTTCAAAAACTGTTCAACTTTTTCTCAAATTTTGCATATACATTTCATGTGGTAGTGTCACCGTACACAAGAAATCTGTATTTGATTGAATCATTCTAAGGGCACCTAATGACCCCCCAAAAAGGACCCCAAAACTGCTAAATTTTCACATTTTGCCTATTTAAAAAAAAACTTTTCACCAACTTTTTCTCTAATTTTGCATAGACATTTCATGTGGTAGTGCCACTATACACAATAAATCTGTATTTGATTGAATCATTCTAAGGACATCAAAGGTCCCCTAAAATGCTAAATTTGCTAACTAAATTGTCTGCTGCACCAGCAGATCTATCATACTTACAGTCCTTTTGTTCAACTAATCCCTTTTCCTACAACATCTGTCACACCTCACTGTGACTGCCTGATGGGGAACTGTGACTAATCTGTAATTGGCGGAGGCTTGTGTCAATAGACAGGGCCCACTAGACCCCTGGACAGTTGTGCCTACATTCTAAGGGGTCATCCTGAAACAACCAAATGTCAACCATTAGAAGAGTTGATATAGTTCCGCTATACACAAGACATCTGTATTTGATTGAATTATTCTAGTATCATCAGCATATAGTAGAATATACATTTGCAAGAAAATGTCTACATCATCATCACTAAGGTTGTTGTAAATTTCACCAGCTACCACGTCAAGTCCATTATAATTATTCAGAATCATTTAGGTAATTAGCAAATAACAAAGGAGACAAGTTTTCTCCTTGTGGTAACTCTACGACACATAAAAAAAGGCTGATACAGCCCCCCAAAATGCAAAATGTTTATACTATCTAGTGATGTGGTTTTGAGATTATCCCCTAACAGTAGTATTTTGTGTATTGTGCCAAAACATCTGTCACATGTGGAGGCTGTGTCTTGCATGGATATCTATTTTTATGCAGTTGTTTTATATAAGCAGGAAGTTTGTGAAATTAGTTATTCTTAGGCCACAGAAAAGTAATTCTCAGTTTCTCATCAATGCATGTATTTAAAATATGTGCCACAACATTTTATTTTCTATTAAAATTATTCCTCTAAATGCAAGATGTGGTGCAATAAGTGAACAGTAAACATGTCAACATTTTACTTCCATCATAACCCTTAATGATCTGTAACTATGATTCACCAAACATTTGATTAATAATTACCTACAGGGTTGTTTGATTTATGCCAGGCAGAAACTGTGCGGCAACAATAGGAAATACATGCCATTGATAGGCAAACGTGTTCTTTTTATAGAAAACGTCAGTTTCCTTCTGTAGAAATCACATCACATGAATGATAAAAGGAAGATCACTGTCACTTAACTTGTGGATTATTATTATTATAAAACTGCTCTGCTGCTGCTTGGTGGACAGTTAATTAGTGGCTCAAGTTCAAATACATCAGGACGTTTTTCACACCTGCGTGGTAGTTTAGGCTCAGTGGTGTGCTGGCAGCCACTAAACCTATAGGCTTGTGTGAAAAGGATAGTTGGCAGAAGAACTAACTTCAAAACACCATTGCATCCATTTAGCCAGGCAGCAGTCAAATTTTTTATTTTTGAAACCGTGTAAAGCACCCTACCAAACCATTACAAGAATGTAAGAAAACAATGTTAACATTTTTCCCACTTATGACTCATTTGGTCAGCCGGGGTCACATATCGACATATTAGTCCAAAGGACTTCAGGGACTCTTGGCCCATTTTTTACATTTTATAGGCAGTTACAACACTTATAAACTCTTGTAACAACATCAATATTGTTATAGGCAATGCATTTTATTTAAATGATGTGCTATTTCCAAGGCTCTACTATTTGCTGTACTTACTTAGATTGCACTAATAATCATGACATCTGACTTGGTGAATATTATACGTATCTGTGTTTTAGGGCGGTCCCTCCTTTGAGGTGTTTAGTGCCCAGGGGAAGGATCCTATTGCAAAATGGAAGACAGGGGCTGGCATTAATAAGGTATGAACATTGTTTATAACAGTGCCTTGTGGTATTGAATTATGTGTCGTTGTAGACATACACTCATTAATGCATTTAACATCCTGTTTAAAACACAAACGGGTGATATCCATATGCTTTTATTTTTATTAGTAGACAGGAAATAATTTATTAAACACCAGTGTGATTTTATTACTTTGTTTACTCTATATGTGATCCTATTTCCTTATATATGATATTTCCTTTGCCTATTTTCGTCTACCTTCCAATATTTTATTTAACTTCTAAATCTGTTTTGATTATTCCTGTGATACATTGCTCACGTGCAGATATTAATACCCAACTGTTGTAGACATTCGACAAAGAAGTTCGGAGTTTTGTGTTCTGTCTCGAGGGAGGTGTGTCCACTACCAAGATGCAGCTGCCAAAAGATTCAAAGCATGCATGTAGGTCTCCAAACACTAGTAGTGCTCTGTACATTCACTAATGAACAATGTATTTACAATCAAATTTGGCACACTTTAGGGCAAGGCCAGATGCCTTTGACTTTACAGATTTTGGGAGGGGCCACTGTGGCTAGTTTGGCTGTGAACCATTGTGTAATTTCCAAGGCAGCATTGCCAGTTGCCAGGGCGTTGCATAAAATGCCAGCATGAGGACAGCCGTATTCAAAGCCTGATATAGTTTGTTTTATTTAGAATTATAGTAAGACCAGGTGAACAATTAAATCTATGTTTCATTTGAAAATTAACCTATTTTAATTAAGATGGGAAATAATTATATTATATTAAGATATTTGTAGAAATTAAGGCATATGTTTAACTGATTTAATTAACATTGTGTCAACCACTATTTTTGTTTTAGTAAAAGAAGGGCACGATTCTTATGAATATTATTTACGGCTAATACTGCATTTACTTATTGACATTGTTGGTAGGAATGCACCTCTATCTATTGGTTTGGTGCTAAAGCATAATTATTAATTTATTATTCCTGCAGGTGTGAGGGCATGTGAGTGTGTGTGTGCATGTGCTTGTCAAAAGGAAAAATACAAATTGTAAACCAGGCTATTTAATAACGTTGGTTGTTCAAGTGTGATTTAATAGGGAATAGGCTCTGAGGTGTGTACTTCTGTAGACACATTTGGAAGTGCTTTCAATGCCAACACAGAGACTGGTAACAGTGGCCGCTACTCTTGTTGTTGCAGTGACCCTGATCCAGCGGTTTCTTGTGCTGCAACTAAACGTGCCAAAGGGACAAGACTTCTCCATCGATCTTGGGTAAATTTGCATGAAATGATCAGTATTAGCTATCTTGGTATGCTGCACTATCCCGATGTAGGCGTTGACCAGTATGTACTGCTGCTCTAAAAGTACAACACGTATAATTATATATATATATATATATATATATATATATATGGCTTTTAAAACATAACTTTTAATTTAAAACCATTTTGGGTTTCCATTTTGCATGCTAGGTATGCACTAAGTCATGTGTTCAGTTTGATTTACCAGGGCATATGCAGAACTTAGTGTCTCCATAGAACCTGCATATATGTAAATAGAAATGGATTTTAAGTGACACTGCATAAATCCATCTGGTATGATCGGATCATGCTAGTAGTAATCCATACGTTAGATTGGCTGCTAACGTAAAGTTATTACATTCAGTGAATACTATGTGTGTAAATTCACTAATTATGCTCATATTAAAAAGGAGATGGTTTTTTGTTTTTATAATAACAAGAGAAAACTTCTGTTGTTTCGTATGAAGTAAGGTTGACTCACTGAGTGACACTGTTGACAGGGTGACAGATCTACAGAACAACAAGAGGAGACTTGTGTTGTCAACAACGTACAGGGAGATTCAGACAAACCCACTACATAGCAAGATTCCACTGGGGATCATCAAACGACAGAGAGTAAGCAGCTTCCACGGCTGTCTTCCTGTGATACAGTTCAGGCTACCGAAACATTTATTTTTCAATTATGCTTCTTAACACATGTAGGTAGTTTTGCATTATGATGGCTGATGTGCCAACCGGTGAATTTGAACTTGCACACAGGTTGATGAATTATAATTTTCATGTAAAGCGAAGGATTAAGTTAAATGATGTCGGTTTTGTGTAGTGCCATACACCAATGTTTTGAGGTAATTGCTAAAGCTAGGTATACATGATACGTTATTATTATTACTTTGAGCAGTCTGAAAGACTGGATATAGCACTATCACATATCATACGCTGTTACTTGATATGGGGGGACCGTTTGACTAACTTTCTTATGAGCCCATAAGCATGAATTTTGCTCTTTATAATTGATTTTGCTCCTAAACAGTTATTTTGTATACTGAAAACTGTCAACACAAGGACGCACCACCGGAACACTTTCGTTGGAGTGTCACAGAAATAGTGTCCTTGGTGATACTGTGGCGGCTTTTTGCATTTTGAAAATACTCCTCAATTTTAACAAGAGATTCTTTAGTGATGCATTTTCTTTATGAGGTCATTAACTTAGTGAGACGGTCCACTAATTCAAATGTCATTGTCCCATTTTAATATCATTGAGACATTGGTTGATGTAGAAGATACAGAACTGCTCATTTTAAGCGACATTGTATGTCGTACAAAATGGTCATGACCTCTTCTAATAATCACCCAGTTGTGTTGGCAATATCGTCTTGTGTAAAGTGGACTTTGTCCACTAAGTGTTTTGTGTAGTGTCAGACATTGTGTGTTGTGAGATCGTCCCTTGAGCCACCGTGTGACCCGTAATGTGTTGTCAGTGGCTCAACCTGTGTGTTGACCTCGCATCCCTGGTGGCTGAGACATGGCGGGGACAGACCTACAAGTCCATCGAGAGCATCTGTATCTCGGCCAACTGTAAGCTGCGGCGAATCTACACTACAAGACACCAACTGGTGGACACGACCGATGATGAAGGTTTGTATATGCTTGCACTCACTCGTGTGCACAGACACAAACTCGCATCTGCACACACGCCCCAAATATACATGATTGCGGTGGGCGAGCGGTAGAGTGCTGAACTCTCAGTTGAGTAGACGTGGAATTGAATCCGACTACCAACTGCTGTTTCTAAACCTATTCTGTTTTGCTCCTTACCTGTGTCTTTTGTAAGTCTTTTGTCCCCATTTTGCTTAATCATTATCCACACACCTGCATGCACACACAACACATGCACACCCACTGAGCTGTATGAATGAGTACCTGGCTATAGACAGTGGTGAATATTTATGTACAAGTAGTCTTCGTGCATTAATTGCAGCATGGCTGAATGCTTCCAGAAGAAGTCAAGATGGTGCTCAATTGAATAGGTCTGCCAGAGAGTAAAGTGTAAAGCGCTTTGAGCAGTCCTAAGGACTGGATGCTGTGCTATATGAGAACTTACCTTTATCAGTGAAGTCTCTTGTCTTTATTGTAATTAGTGGCTGCTACTTTGTTCTTTGTCATAACTCCTTCCAGTGGTGTCTTTTTACTTTTTTTCTAATCCTTGTGCTCCATAGCATGGCAAAAATCTAAAAAATGTTGGCTGATTAACTTGGCTTTTTACAAAATTGCACATCCAGTTTTGCAGAAGTGATATTTTTACTTATTTCACAGCCAGTTTACCTTTTTTGTGACGTTTTGGTTGCTTTCAGCAGTCTTCCTCAGACAACTACCGCTAGATGGCAACATGGTAGTCCCATGCAGACGTCATCACTATGGTGTGTACTCCCTGTGGCCGTGCCCTGGGTGGCTTTTCAAGAGATCGCCAAAGTGACTACATCTGTGCTGGATTACCATGTCGCCATCTAGCGGTAGTTGTCTGAGGAAGACAGCTGAAAGTAGCCGAAATGTCATGTGAAAAAGGGAAACTGAAATAAGTAAAAATATTAGTAATTTGAACCAGCCAGTCTGATGAACCTCTTCACAGAGTTTTGCAGTGTGTATGGATACTCAATACGATATGTTGGTGTTTTAATCCACTGTTTACTCAATGTGGCAGTGACTACAAACATCTGCACTGCAATCACCGGCCAATTTATTAACTCTTGCAAAATGTATAAAACTGTTTACAATTGAGAGGAAATCTTAGTAAGTCTTTGAATTAAGAATTGCAGCACCTATATGATTCTGAGAAAGATCTGCAAGATGTTTTTTGCACGTGTAGCTTGACTTATGACGAATGGATTCTCCTAGTTGAAGTCCGGATGTAGAAAGTTTTGTTGTTCTTTCAGAGTTGTATGGTTTCCGTGGGACAAATGATGACATAGAGTTAGCAAGTATTCCAAAACAGTGTCAACTTGCGGCTGACATTCCCCAAGACGTGCAGGTAGGACATGCATGCATGTGCAGTCGTAGACATGTTCAAATGTCTATATAATAATATGCTAACTATGGATCATTGCAAGTGCATCTCCTCTGCCATCCATTCTCCTCTTTCTGTTTGCTTTCTTGGACCATTGGCATTCACCTATAATCTACCAATTGGTGATTTATTTCATAGAACACAACAATAGTTACATGTTTTTGCTATGCTATCCTTTCCTGGAGAGTGTTTCCTCTGCCTGAGAGAATTGGGTGCTGATTATTTCACCAGATGCTACCAATTCAAATGGGTGGTCTGTTGCTTAATGGGTTGGTGTAAGCTAAGATAATATAATTATTGTTCATACATAATAAATAAATAGTAATCATAAGAGCATTTTTAATTTTAACTTTCTTTTACTATATAATACAAATCTCTATGTGCAGTTTTTGTTCATTACCATCCACTAAGTAATCAACTGGAGGATGGAAGTTCTTCACAAATGGCCCCAAATTGGTATCTGCTCGGCAAAACTTGTTCAAGTTCAGAAATGATTATCCATTATCATGCATTCAGATGCAAGTAATTTTGTTTTGTTAGCCTTCATATACCAATAATTATCTTTTTCAGGTGATCAGTATGATAAAGTTGAGATATTACTTGAATCAGGGCAGACCGCAAGAAACCACAAGAACATCAACTGATTTTGGTAAGTTAATGTTATTTTTCAATTTAATTATTTACTACCAGTGGGAAGACTACGTAGAACATATTATACATGATGTATATCATTTTAATATTTTACAATGAAAATATATAAGTATAACACCTGGTACTTGCTAAATACACTGCTCTCAAATCCTGCAGCATTTCTGCATTGTAAAAATAAAATTGATCTAGAAACCACAATGACAGTTGTTAAAATTACTATTGTCCTTTGTGATAAATTGCTTTGTTGAGCACTTTGAGCAAAACTCCTTAGATATAAGGAGATTTTGAATGAGCTACTTTACTTGTAGATTTGAATTCAAGTGGAAATCGCAAGTCGGTGTCGGAGGAGTATCACATTGCCTTTGGCACGAAAGTTGCGGGTTGTCTCCAGCCCCGCAAAGGCTCTGCCAAAGAGGTACCTCTGACGTCTTCAACATGTCTCTTCAAACAAGTGCAACTGAGATCTGTGTCACAGTGTGTTTAGATAAGGAATTGACAGTCCACCAATTGAAAAGTGAATCACATGACAACATGTCCACATATTGACATTTTATTATACTTTACATTCTATTGTATTGATTATTTTATTTTATTGTTTTAATCATGTTGTAGTCTGAATAGACAGTTTCTGACTGCGTAACTCAGTATTGATATTGTTAATGTTAGAAATGGTCCATGTAACAAAATGTATATTTTTTAGACATAAAATATATAAATTCACTATTGATGTAACTTTAGGAGTCGGGATGGACGAAAGTGACTGTATTAACATTAGCAGGACTTGTTTCCTGTTTCTCATAAGTAGTATAATGTACTAGAAATATCTAAGTGAGTTGATGTTTCGTTTCTCTAGGGAAGTTTGTCGAGTCGTCAGTCCAAATCGGGATATCTGAGGTCCCGATCAGAACCAGTGCCCTCAGAAGGTTGGTTTGATACAACACAATGGGGTACCTCTGTATGCTTTTGTAGACAATGATAAATATGTGGTAAAGTAATCGAGGTTGGGCTTTAATTTTGTTTTACATTAATTTATTGTAAATCTGGTTTGTTGATATTGTTCCCTGGAGGTTTGTGTGTAAGGGTGTGTATGTTGTCTTATTGTCTGTGTATTTTGTGTGTATAGTTATTGTGAAACTTGTTTGAGGGGTTTGTAGTTGTTTACTGGGGATAGGAGAATACGTCTACTGATGTTTCCTGATCCACGAGTCAATCTAACACTACTTAATAGATCATTGTATAATTCATATACACCTTTATCCCTCAAAATGCTTGCTTGAACAAACCTAATAGATGATTGTATAATTCATATACGCCTTTATCCCTCAAAATGCTTGCATGAACAAACCTAATAGATCATTGTATAATTCATATACGCCTTTATCCCTCAAAATGCTTGCTTGAACAAACTTACTAAATCATTGTATAATTCATATATGCCTTTATTCCTCAAACTGCTTGTTTGAACAAACCTACTAAATCATTGTATAATTCATACACACCTTTATCCCTCAAAATGCTTGCTTGAACGAACCTAATAGATCATTGCATAATTCATACATGCCTTTATCCCTCAAGATGCTTGCTTGAACAGACCTTAATCCCAATCTTCAAGATACATAATTAACATTACTAAATAACCTTTACTAGTTTAACATCATCTGTTGCCTGACAGGAATTTGCTTGATGTGTAATCCTTCCACAATCCTCAGCCTTATTAACTGAACACATAACATCTCTTGTTTGTGTAGATGCCTCATCCTCCAGTGATATGCCTCAACTAGCCTCTAAACCACCCTCTGCTGGGGCGACACCCCGTGAACGCAAGAACTCAGACCCAGGCCGAAATGTTGATGACCCAGAAGTCAGCATAGATAAAAGTGAGTTTTCCACACAGACGATTGGCCATTGACAACTGTGGTGATAGTAGCACTATAACTTAAATACCTAAAAAATTACTAAAACATTTTATTGAAGAGAAACCTAGCCAACAGAATGTAATTTGTTGACACAACTCGGACAACTGCCAAACCAATGAAGCCATCTGTTATTTTCATTGAAAATTATGCATTGAAAAAATTCCTGTGGTGGTGCCATACATTCGATGGTATCAGGTCCAGGACTGTCTTGTCAGTGTATGTTTATAACGCTAACAGGTTCACGACAGTATCACGAAGGTGCTGTGTTTATTAGTACCAGGCCCATGACAGTGTCATTATGGTGGCATATGTATAATGCTACCAGGTCAGTGACTCTGTCGAGGTGATGCCAATGCCATAAATGTCATGATACCAGGCCAGTGACATTGGCATAATATTGTTGTGTTACGTCCATGACAGTCTTACAGTGGTGCCATGTTTATAATGGTACACCATGGCAATGTCACAATGGTGTTGTGCTTGTAATGGTACACCATGACAATGTCACAATGGTGTCACGTTTATAATGGTACAAGGTCTATGACAATGTCGCAATGGTGTCGTGCTTGTAATGGTACAAAGTCCATGATAATGTCTTAGTGGTGCTATGTTTATAATGGTACACCATAACAATGTCACAATGGTGTCATGTTTGTAATGGTACACCATGACAATGTCACAATGGTGTCACGTTTATAATGGTACAAGGTCTATGACAATGTCGCAATAGTGTTGTGCTTATAATGGTACAAGGTCCATGATAATGTCACAGTGGTGCTATGTTTATAATGGTACACCATGACAATGTCACAGTGGTGTCATATTTGTAATGGTACTCCATGACAATGTTACAATGGCAGTGTTTCCCCTGTAGCTATTTTGTACACCTATTTTTAGTCCTTTGGGCCAAAGGTCCAACGGACTTATGCCATCACTCTTTGTCCGCCGTGCACCGTTAGCTGCTATATCTCAGAAACTGTTCAGTAACTTTTTCTCTAATTTTGCATAGACGTATCTTAGGGTACTGCCACTATGCACGAGAAATCTGTATTTGATTGAATCGTTCTAAGGGCCCCATAGGCAAAACAAAACTGGTAATTATTCACATTTTGACTGTTTTTTCAAAAACTCTTCAGAAACTTTTTCTCTAATTTGCATAGACATTACATGTGGTAGTGCCACTGTACACAAGCAATATGTATCTGACTGAACCATTCTAAGAGCACCTCAGGGGCCCCCAAAATGCTAAATTTGTTACGCCGTCTAGTGATGTGGTTTTGAGAAGGGCCACTGAGACCACCCCCAACAGTAGATTTTGTGTATTGTGCCAGAAACAGAACCTTGCAGCACATTGTATGTCCGCCAGGTTCCCTGCGCAGTAGCCACACATGGACTGACGGGGCGGACAACAAAGATAATATTCCCTTTGTGCACCCCCACCCCCCTCGGGGCCCCTCGTCAGACCGGGCACGGCGCAGACCTAGGGTCAAGAGTGCTGGCAAGGAGTGGTCAGTAACGCACGGAACGAAAGGTCAGTTGCTTAACCACTATAATCCTGCATGGGGCAAGACATATTTAGATTTGAAGGAGAGAGGATTCTAACATGAATTGATACAACAGTTTGCCCCAGCAATACAACTTCATGTTCCATGCAATGTGCTGTGGAAGTTTTAAAATTGGTAGATTATCATTGTATTGTGTGTAAGAAATGTTATTATACAAAACTCATCTAAGTAAAGGTAGAGTACCCGGTAGTAGCATACAGTATTGTAGACACAATATTCTCCCTAGGATAAGTAGAGTACAGTTATCTTGTGTTTAAGAAATGTCATTACAGAGAATTCTCCTAAATATAGGTAAAGTGTAGCTAACTTGTGCTCAGGAAAAGTTATTGCATGGAATTCACCTTAGTAAAGGTAGAGTATAGTTATCTTGTGTTTAGGAAATGCCATTACACAGAATTCTTCGTAATGATAATGAAGTTAAACTTAGAATGTCATAATCTTGCATGTAGGATATGCATTAAACATATCATTGAACATTCTTCAAAATAGTAATTTCTTAACTACAATTATTAATATAACATCCAAATGTTATTATACATAATTATCCTCTCTCACCACCAGATGGAAGTAGTGGACCATCCAGTCGTGTGTCCAGTGCTGGGTCAAGCATCTACTCAAGCTGTGGAAGTCACGCCAGTAATGTCCAGTCTGACAAATCACGGGTGGCCCACGATTTTGGCCGGTCCGACTCTGAATCCGGTGAGTGTATCATCCAGTGGACAGTCAGGGGTAAACATATATTGTGAGGAAGGGTTTGTAAAGTCATAAATCACCAAGTAGTTGTCTTGATAGACTATGTGAAATGAGTCTCGTTATCACTATTTATTCTGCTAGTTTCCATATATATATAATATATCTATATACATATTATATATATATATATAATGTACATATATATGTATATGTACATATAACATAATCACTTTGCCAATATATATGCCACGTTTTTCGTAAATTTACTTATCATTTATTTATCATTTAAAACCAGTTTTAAAGTCTGAGGCTTTGTGGAGTGCAGTGGCTAGAGCTTTGTACTCTCGACTGAGAGAACCCAGGTTCAAATACTGTGCTGTGGTGTCGAACCTTCGGCAAATTCGTTCACTCTACGTTTCTCCAGTTCACTCAGCTGTTTGACTAATGAATACCTGGCTATGGACAGTGGTGGATGTTTGTGTACGAATAATCTTCTCGCAATAATTGCAGTCTGGATGCTTCTCAGAGAAGTTGAGATGGTGTTTGATTGAACATATGCCAGGGAGTAAAGTGTAAAGTTGAGATGGTGTTTGATTGAACATATGCCAGGGAGTAAAGTGTAAAGTTGAGATGGTGTTTGATTGAACATATGCCAGGGAGTAAAGTGTAAAGTTGAGATGGTGTTTGATTGAACATATGCCAGGGAATAAAGTGTAAAGTTGAGATGGTGTTTGATTGAACATATGCCAGGGAGTAAAGTGTAAAGTTGAGATGGTGTTTGATTGAACATATGCCAGGGAGTAAAGTGTAAAGTTGAGATGGTGTTTGATTGAACATATGCCAGGGAATAAAGTGTAAAGTTGAGATGGTGTTTGATTGAACATATGCCAGGGAGTAAAGTGTAAAGTTGAGATGGTGTTTGATTGAACATATGCCAGGGAGTAAAGTGTAAAGTTGAGATGGTGTTTGATTGAACATATGCCAGGGAATAAAGTGTAAAGTTGAGATGGTGTTTGATTGAACATATGCCAGGGATTCAAGTGTAAAGTTGAGATGGTGTTTGATTGAACATATGCCAGGGAGTAAAGTGTAAAGTTGAGATGGTGTTTGATTGAACATATGCCAGGGAGTAAAGTGTAAAGTTGAGATGGTGTTTGATTGAACATATGCCAGGGAGTAAAGTGTAAAGTTGAGATGGTGTTTGATTGAACATATGCCAGGGAGTAAAGTGTAAAGTTGAGATGGTGTTTGATTGAACATATGCCAGGGAGTAAAGTGTAAAGTTGAGATGGTGTTTGATTGAACATATGCCAGGGAGTAAAGTGTAAAGTTGAGATGGTGTTTGATTGAACATATGCCAGGGAGTAAAGTGTAAAGTTGAGATGGTGTTTGATTGAACATATGCCAGGGAGTCAAGTGTAAAGTTGAGATGGTGTTTGATTGAACATATGCCAGGGAATAAAGTGTAAAGTTGAGATGGTGTTTGATTGAACATATGCCAGGGAGTAAAGTGTAAAGTTGAGATGGTGTTTGATTGAACATATGCCAGGGAGTAAAGTGTAAAGTTGAGATGGTGTTTGATTGAACATATGCCAGGGAGTAAAGTGTAAAGTTGAGATGGTGTTTGATTGAACATATGCCAGGGAATAAAGTGTAAAGTTGAGATGGTGTTTGATTGAACATATGCCAGGGAGTAAAGTGTAAAGTTGAGATGGTGTTTGATTGAACATATGCCAGGGAGTAAAGTGTAAAGTTGAGATGGTGTTTGATTGAACATATGCCAGGGAGTAAAGTGTAAAGTTGAGATGGTGTTTGATTGAACATATGCCAGGGAGTAAAGTGTAAAGTTGAGATGGTGTTTGATTGAACATATGCCAGGGAGTAAAGTGTAAAGTTGAGATGGTGTTTGATTGAACATATGCCAGGGAGTAAAGTGTAAAGTTGAGATGGTGTTTGATTGAACATATGCCAGGGAGTAAAGTGTAAAGTTGAGATGGTGTTTGATTGAACATATGCCAGGGATTAAAGTGTAAAGTTGAGATGGTGTTTGATTGAACATATGCCAGGGAATAAAGTGTAAAGTTGAGATGGTGTTTGATTGAACATATGCCAGGGAATAAAGTGTAAAGTTGAGATGGTGTTTGATTGAACATATGCCAGGGAGTAAAGTGTAAAGTTGAGATGGTGTTTGATTGAACATATGCCAGGGAGTAAAGTGTAAAGTTGAGATGGTGTTTGATTGAACATATGCCAGGGAATAAAGTGTAAAGTTGAGATGGTGTTTGATTGAACATATGCCAGGGAGTAAAGTGTAAAGTTGAGATGGTGTTTGATTGAACATATGCCAGGGAGTAAAGTGTAAAGTTGAGATGGTGTTTGATTGAACATATGCCAGGGAATAAAGTGTAAAGTTGAGATGGTGTTTGATTGAACATATGCCAGGGAGTAAAGTGTAAAGTTGAGATGGTGTTTGATTGAACATATGCCAGGGAGTAAAGTGTAAAGTTGAGATGGTGTTTGATTGAACATATGCCAGGGAATAAAGTGTAAAGTTGAGATGGTGTTTGATTGAACATATGCCAGGGAGTAAAGTGTAAAGTTGAGATGGTGTTTGATTGAACATATGCCAGGGAGTAAAGTGTAAAGTTGAGATGGTGTTTGATTGAACATATGCCAGGGAGTAAAGTGTAAAGTTGAGATGGTGTTTGATTGAACATATGCCAGGGAGTAAAGTGTAAAGTTGAGATGGTGTTTGATTGAACATATGCCAGGGAGTAAAGTGTAAAGTTGAGATGGTGTTTGATTGAACATATGCCAGGGAGTAAAGTGTAAAGTTGAGATGGTGTTTGATTGAACATATACCAGGGAGTAAAGTGTAAAGTTGAGATGGTGTTTGATTGAACATATGCCAGGGAGTAAAGTGTAAAGTTGAGATGGTGTTTGATTGAACATATGCCAGGGAATAAAGTGTAAAGTTGAGATGGTGTTTGATTGAACATATGCCAGGGAGTAAAGTGTAAAGTTGAGATGGTGTTTGATTGAACATATGCCAGGGAGTAAAGTGTAAAGTTGAGATGGTGTTTGATTGAACATATGCCAGGGAGTAAAGCGTAAAGTTGAGATGGTGTTTGATTGAACATATGCCAGGGAGTAAAGCGTAAAGTTGAGATGGTGTTTGATTGAACATATGCCAGCGAGTAAAGCGTAAAGTTGAGATGGTGTTTGATTGAACATATGCCAGCGAGTAAAGCGTAAAGTTGAGATGGTGTTTGATTGAACATATGCCAGCGAGTAAAGCGTAAAGTTGAGATGGTGTTTGATTGAACATATGCCAGGGATTCAAGTGTAAAGTTGAGATGGTGTTTGATTGAACATATGCCAGGGATTCAAGTGTAAAGTTGAGATGGTGTTTGATTGAACATATGCCAGGGAGTTAAGTGTAAAGTTGAGATGGTGTTTGATTGAACATATGCCAGCGAGTAAAGTGTAAAGTTGAGATGGTGTTTGATTGAACATATGCCAGGGAGTAAAGTGTAAAGTTGAGATGGTGTTTGATTGAACATATGCCAAGGATTCAAGTGTAAAGTTGAGATGGTGTTTGATTGAACATATGCCAGGGATTCAAGTGTAAAGTTGAGATGGTGTTTGATTGAACATATGCCAGGGAGTTAAGTGTAAAGTTGAGATGGTGTTTGATTGAACATATGCCAGGGAGTAAAGTGTAAAGTTGAGATGGTGTTTGATTGAACATATGCCAGGGAGTAAAGTGTAAAGTTGAGATGGTGTTTGATTGAACATATGCCAGGGAGTAAAGTGTAAAGTTGAGATGGTGTTTGATTGAACATATGCCAGGGAATAAAGTGTAAAGTTGAGATGGTGTTTGATTGAACATATGCCAGGGAGTAAAGTGTAAAGTTGAGATGGTGTTTGATTGAACATATGCCAGGGAGTAAAGTGTAAAGTTGAGATGGTGTTTGATTGAACATATGCCAGGGAGTAAAGTGTAAAGTTGAGATGGTGTTTGATTGAACATATGCCAGGGAGTAAAGTGTAAAGTTGAGATGGTGTTTGATTGAACATATGCCAGGGAATAAAGTGTAAAGTTGAGATGGTGTTTGATTGAACATATGCCAGGGAGTAAAGTGTAAAGTTGAGATGGTGTTTGATTGAACATATGCCAGGGAGTAAAGTGTAAAGTTGAGATGGTGTTTGATTGAACATATGCCAGGGAGTAAAGTGTAAAGTTGAGATGGTGTTTGATTGAACATATGCCAGGGAATAAAGTGTAAAGTTGAGATGGTGTTTGATTGAACATATGCCAGGGAGTAAAGTGTAAAGTTGAGATGGTGTTTGATTGAACATATGCCAGGGAGTAAAGTGTAAAGTTGAGATGGTGTTTGATTGAACATATGCCAGGGAGTAAAGTGTAAAGTTGAGATGGTGTTTGATTGAACATATGCCAGGGAGTAAAGTGTAAAGTTGAGATGATGTTTGATTGAACATATGCCAGGGAGTAAAGTGTAAAGTTGAGATGGTGTTTGATTGAACATATGCCAGGGAATAAAGTGTAAAGTTGAGATGGTGTTTGATTGAACATATGCCAGGGAGTAAAGTGTAAAGTTGAGATGGTGTTTGATTGAACATATGCCAGGGAGTAAAGTGTAAAGTTGAGATGGTGTTTGATTGAACATATGCCAGGGAATAAAGTGTAAAGTTGAGATGGTGTTTGATTGAACAAATGCCAGGGAGTAAAGTGTAAAGTTGAGATGGTGTTTGATTGAACATATGCCAGGGAGTAAAGTGTAAAGTTGAGATGGGGTTTGATTGAACATATGCCAGGGAGTAAAGTGTAAAGTTGAGATGGTGTTTGATTGAACATATGCCAGGGAATAAAGTGTAAAGTTCAGATGGTGTTTGATTGAACATATGCCAGGGAGTAAAGTGTAAAGTTGAGATGGTGTTTGATTGAACATATGCCAGGGAGTAAAGTGTAAAGTTGAGATGGTGTTTGATTGAACATATGCCAGGGAGTAAAGCGTAAAGTTGAGATGGTGTTTGATTGAACATATGCCAGGGAGTAAAGCGTAAAGTTGAGATGGTGTTTGATTGAACATATGCCAGCGAGTAAAGCGTAAAGTTGAGATGGTGTTTGATTGAACATATGCCAGCGAGTAAAGCGTAAAGTTGAGATGGTGTTTGATTGAACATATGCCAGCGAGTAAAGCGTAAAGTTGAGATGGTGTTTGATTGAACATATGCCAGGGAGTCAAGCGTAAAGTTGAGATGGTGTTTGATTGAACATATGCCAGGGAGTCAAGCGTAAAGTTGAGATGGTGTTTGATTGAACATATGCCAGGGAGTCAAGTGTAAAGTTGAGATGGTGTTTGATTGAACATATGCCAGGGAGTCAAGTGTAAAGTTGAGATGGTGTTTGATTGAACATATGCCAGGGAATAAAGTGTAAAGTTGAGATGGTGTTTGATTGAACATATGCCAGGGAGTAAAGTGTAATGTTGAGATGGTGTTTGATTGAACATATGCCAGGGAGTAAAGTGTAAAGTTGAGATGGTGTTTGATTGAACATATGCCAGGGAGTAAAGTGTAAAGTTGAGATGGTGTTTGATTGAACATATGCTAGGGAGTAAAGTGTAAAGTTGAGATGGTGTTTGATTGAACATATGCCAGGGAGTAAAGTGTAAAGCACTTTGAGCAGTCCTGTGGACTGGATAATGCACTATATAAGAACTTGCCCTTACTTTGACCCAGAATTCTTGGCTTGTAATGTCTGAGGTTTGGACAAGCAACTCTTGGCTTGTAAAGTCTGAGGCTACGACTCGAAACTCTAAATTTGCTTCAACCCAGAATCTTTGAATTATAAGATTGGTATGCTTCAGTGTGTCAGTGATTGAGTCAATAGTCTTCACAGCTGTTATTGTACTGTTGTCCAGAGCCCAGCTCCTACCACACGCCCACTCGGAGCGCCCTGGACAGCTCAATGACAGACGTCATCAGCGCCCTTAATGGTCACGGTCTCGGTGACGATGAGGGCTCTGTGACAGAGGAACTGACCAGCACCCTGAAGAGTCGACTGGACGGAGTGGACACTGACATGATGGACACACTGACCAGCTCTTTGCTGCCTCAGACCGAGTATCAGGATACTGACGAGTGAGTGGGACGAGTGAGTGGGACGGACGAGTGGTCACATTTCTCTTCTCTTTCTCTCATCATCATTATTAATGTCTTTTGACATCTGAACATTAGCAATTATTTATTTATTACCATTGTTTTAGTCCATTATTTTGTTATAATATATTAATATATGTGTCATGTATTTGTCTGTGTCTGTCCAAGGACCACAATAGAAACAAGTGCTTGCACTTTCTTGTGTCATCCTTATATATAATGTACTCTGTATTTATATTTTATGTATATTCATGCTTACATTTTTATATTGAATAAATAAATAAAAAATCCCTCAAGTCCACGGTGATTTTGTTTCCCTTCTTCTGATCCCGTTTCACTGGCATTTTCACCACCCATCTATGGTCCCTGTATGTCTTGTTCTCTCCCTCCCAATTCCACCAAATCTCTCTGTTGTGGTCTTCTTCTCCTACCATCCACTCTGAGAACATCTGCTGTCTGTGTTAACTGTTCCCCTTCCATTTATTTCATGTGCCCTGTCCACTCCAGCTCCTCACCAGCTTCCTCCTGATACTCTCACACCAGCTCCTCACCAGCTTCCTCCTAATACTCTCACACCAACTCCTCACCAGCTTCCACCTGATACTTTCACACCAGCTCCTCGCCAGCTTCCACCTGATACTGTCACACCAGCTCCTCACCAGCTTCCACCTGATACTGTCACACCAGCTCCTCACCAGCTTCCACCTGATACTCTCACACCAGCTCCTCACCAGCTTCCACCTGATACTCTCACACCAGCTCCTCACCAGCTTCCTCCTAATACTCTCACACCAACTCCTCACCAGCTTCCTCCTGATACTCTCACACCAGCTCCTCACCAGCTTCCTCCTGATACTCTCACACCAGCTCCTCACCAGCTTCCTCCTGATACTCTCACACCAGCTCCTCACCAGCTTCCTCCTGATACTGTCACACCAGCTCCTCACCAGCTTCCTCCTGATACTGTCACACCAGCTCCTCACCAGCTTCCACCTGATACTCTCACACCAGCTCCTCACCAGCTTCCACCTGATACTCTCACACCAGCTCCTCACCAGCTTCCTCCTAATACTCTCACACCAACTCCTCACCAGCTTCCTCCTGATACTCTCACACCAGCTAACTCCATCAGCTCATACATTCGTCAGTTGAACTAGGTCAAGCTGCCATAGATAATCAGCTAATTCATTCTTTGAGATCAGTGATCAAACTTGTGTAGATAAATACCTCATTCATTCAGTCAGAGACCAGTGGTCAAGCTTGTATAAATAATGACCTAGTTCATTCATTTATCCATCCATCCATCCATCCATCCATCCATTCATTCTTTGTGACCAGTGGTGAGGCTTATATAAATAATGACCACATTCATTCATTCTTTCTTTGGGCCCAGTGGTCATGCAGCTCAGTATTAGTTATTAGTAGTATATTGTCAACCTGTTTGTCACACATTGTCAACCTGCTGTTGACATGTCAAGATTTTAATGAAAAAGAGTACCTACTAGTGACTGATTGTCAACCTACTACAGTTGGAAAACAGCTTGCATGTTTTTGCGGTACATGTTGATATCTGAATGACATATTGTGTTTCCAGAGAGGATGACAGAGGTGTCAGTGACAGACTATACACATTCTCTTCTCCCCCCAAGTCTGTGAGGGCACACTCCTCAAAGGTGAATACCACATTCTTTCTTTCTGTTACTTGTGTGCATGACATTACTGCAACAAACTTGAAACATACTATACTTCAGGTAACAAACAATTCTGTAAAATCATTTATTATCATGGCAATATCTGTCTGTAGTGAAGTCTGTCTTCTAGAAAAGTTTGACCAGTTGAATGACCGTAAGGACTATTCCAGAAATAACTGTGTTGAGGGAGGGTGGAGCTTTTTTCATGTACCCCACCAATAACAATAATTTTTTCCATCACTGTTAATTAAATAACGTATTACACACGTGCATCAGTTACGTTTTACCATCCACTCGTCCAAAAGATAAGCATTTCTCGAATAGTACTTCATTGTTTTCATTGCCCGAGGTGGCATCAAATTTCTAGTGACTTGCTGCGATGTAATCTAACCCTGTCCTCTGTCCAAGGGGAAACAGTCGTCGGCAGACACGTCACATGACACAAGGACGAGGAACCACGCATTGAAGGAAGCTGCCACGTCAAACGTTTCTCATCACGGCGCTAGACCAGAATCAGACTTTCATCGCAACATCAGCAGTGAAGACGATGATACAAAACGTGAACCAGTGAACATGTCAAAGTTGTCGAGTCCTCGAACTGTCGCTGCCGCTTTGTTACACGTGCCAATAGAACGCGGTGATGGTCCAGCAGGTGGCAGCACTAGTCAGTACAACAGTCCCGCTTCCAGTCAGCCGCGCATGAGCATCAGTAAGAAGTCGCTGCGTGAGATTCCCAAGGATGACTTACGACTCTCTGGGGTAAGCGTGACATTACATGTGACGACTGTCGTGTAGCAGAAAGTATAGAGCTTACTCTGTGCAAATCTTCCAAAATGCATTGCATTAGTGCATGGGTGGGCGGTGGTTTAATTGTTGCAGAGGAAATATATTTCCTTTAGTGATGCCACTTACTGAGTGGAACATGTCAATGCAGATTTACACTATTGTGGATATCAGAAGCGGGTCGCATGATGGGAACGTGTTGGCAGCCATGACATGTCACTACACATTGACACTATTGTGGATATCAGAAGCGGGTCACATGACGGGAACGTGTTGGCAGCCATGACATGTCACTGCACATTGACACTATTGTGGATATCAGAAGCGGGTCGCATGATGGAAACGTATTGGCAACCATGTAATGTTAATTGAAGCTGGCAACTGTTGGTTGTGGCCATTTCGGATGACTTAAAATCTTCAGTCACACACCACTGCTGGTGGGGAAGTGTGGGGTTTTCTACCAATATAAAACACTGGTTTTTGTGAAACACCCTGTGAGCCCAACAGAAAACAAGTTTAACACAATACTAGATTCATAGTGGAGGGGGTTAGCAGTTATGCATTGTATTTTTCCCAAACATATTTGACCGGTCCCTGTTCATAAGGGTGCTGATGAAAGAGGAACAACAAACTGACATTCTTCTACAAGATGTCATTGTGTGTGCCCAAGTATGTGTGACATACGGTATGGTGGATGAGGACATATTTGACCGGTCCCTGTTCATAAGGGTGCTGATGAAAGAGGAACAACAAACTCACATTCTTCTACAAGATGTCATTGTGTGTGCCCAAGTATGTGTGCCAGATACGGTATGGTGGATGAGGACATATTTGACTGGTCCCTGTTCATAAGGGTGCTGATGAAAGAGGAACAACAAACTGACATTCTTCTACAAGATGTCATTGTGTGTGCCCAAGTATGTGTGACAGATACGGTATGGTGGATGAGGACATATTTGACCGGTCCCTGTTCATAAGGGTGCTGATGAAAGAGGAACAACAAACTGACATTCTTCTACAAGATGTCATTGTGTGTGCCCAAGTATGTGTGACAGATACGGTATGGTGGATGAGGACATATTTGACTGGTCCCTGTTCATAAGGGTGCTGATGAAAGAGGAACAACAAACTGACATTCTTCTACAAGATGTCATTGTGTGTGCCCAAGTATGTGTGACAGATACGGTACGGTGGATGAGGACATATTTGACCGGTCCCTGTTCATAAGGGTGCTGATGAAAGAGGAACAACAAACTGACATTCTTCTACAAGATGTCATTGTGTGTGCCCAAGTATGTGTGACAGATACGGTACGGTGGATGAGGACATATTTGACCGGTCCCTGTTCATAAGGGTGCTGATGAAAGAGGAACAACAAACTGACATTCTTCTACAAGATGTCATTGTGTGTGCCCAAGTATGTGTGACAGATACGGTATGGTGGATGAGGACATATTTGACCGGTCCCTGTTCATAAGGGTGCTGATGAAAGAGGAACAACAAACTCACATTCTTCTACAAGATGTCATTGTGTGTGCCCAAGTATGTGTGACAGATACGGTATGGTGGATGAGGACATATTTGACCGGTCCCTGTTCATAAGGGTGCTGATGAAAGAGGAACAACAAACTCACATTCTTCTACAAGATGTCATTGTGTGTGCCCAAGTATGTGTGACAGATACGGTATAGTGGATGAGGACATATTTGACCGGTCCCTGTTCATAAGGGTGCTGATGAAAGAGGAACAACAAACTCACATTCTTCTACAAGATGTCATTGTGTGTGCCCAAGTATGATTGACAGATACGGTGGATGAGGACATTTTCACAGGTTATTGTTATTAATAGTTTCATGTTGGGGAGGGGACTGGAGTTACATGAAGTCAGTTTCACATAGTGGCATACACTGATACCTCAGATAACCCACAAGCACAGTAGAAGATACTAGAAGATAAACAGTCAGACCAGCCTCACAGTTGTTAGTCCTGCTTTTATGACAGTCGTGTATTTGTTCATGTTTTTTGACACCTTTGATAATACCAGTACTACCTGTTTATATAACACAACAAATATGCACAATCACACATGCAGTGTATTAAGAATCAAAATGAAAATATGCATAGAAACACAGAGCTTCTAACATTTAATGCAACTGTCCTCTTTACCAGTCTGTTCTTTACCTAACCTACCCATGCAACACAAGTTTTAACAGTAAAATGTCAGCAGGCACTTTAATTAGAATTATCTAGATATGTATATTCGCATTTTAAAAGATGTCTCGACCTGTTATGGTAAATTGGTCTTGCGCAGAACTCAAAGCAGTACAACTCGACCAAGTACCAGATGGCCGACCTGTCAGACTCGTTTGAAGCAAAGATGTTAGAGAGTTTGCGACGACAAGCGATGGAGGACGGCAGTGATTCGGACTCGGACGACGCATCGAGACACACGAAGCCCGCCAGGAGTCTGTCGAGGTTCAAGTACGGCAACGATTCTGGCAGCGACTCAAGCGATGACGCGTCCGAGGCCAAGGGGCAGGTCAGTGGTAATAGTGACACGCGGCAGGTCATTGTTTGTAGTAGACTGGATGTTGGGTACACATGTTTGAGTAGATCACAGCTGTGTAACACATCACATGTGTTAAAATGGGCGACTGATGTTTTTAATTATTAATATCGAGATGCAGTTTTCACTGTGGTGCCGTAGTATTCAGTGCTTAAACAGCGAGTTAAGTGAGACTAGTGGCCCGTATCACTCTTATGAGCTCATAAACCCGATTCTACTGAATGATCTTGTAAACACAAGGACGTGCCACTGGGGCACTTTCGTCATTGTTTGATGGAAATAGTGTCCTCGGTGATGCAACTGTGGATTGTGTGCATTTTGTAAAGGTCCTTAAATTTAACAGGGCGGATTCTGTTTAATGATGGTTTATTCTTATGAGCTCATGATCTTGTTAATGTTACAGAGTGTGTCTAAACAACAGTGCCACAACTACCAAGATGAGATGAGAAGCTTCAACAATGAATTTCTCACGCAGTCAAACCCGAGGTACAATCAGTGCAGTTTGTCATTAATAGCATGTATCTGCTCCCGAGTGAGTGTGTGTGAGTGTGTGTGTGTGTGTGTGTGTGAGTGTGTGTGTGTGTGTGTGTGTGTGTGTGTGTGTGTGTGTGTGTGTGTGTGTGTGTGTGTGTGTGTGTGTGTGTGTGTGAGTGTGTGTGTGCATGTGTAAAAGCAACATACCGCTAAAACACATCTTGGTGAAGATATTGGAATAGAATTAATGTATACTAGAGTGTATATAACATTATTTTAGTATAAAAGTAATTAGACCTTATATGTTGAATGTGTACTGTCTGACAAATTGCATGGAAGATGACACCAATTTTATTATTCAGATTACGGACCCGGCGATGTTGTTTTTAACAAAACGGAAATAAAATAGCAATTTTGAACCTTTAGTTCTGATCAAAATGCCGAACCAATGATTTTGTATCGATTCATCGAGCATATACGCATCATACCAAACATTCTGTGTTAAACATTGTTTCATTGGTTGTCGTGCATCTTCGCTCTACAATCCAACGAATCCGCGAAAGTCCAACTTGTCATTAATTTATCTAAACCATGGCTGAACCAGACGCTGCAGTGTGGTTTTGTATCAAGAAATTGAAGTTTGGTGCTGCTTCCCAAAAGGAAGTAACAAAATTTAAATTATCCGACACGATCAACAATGTCATTTCCCGTGTTTATAGCGACGCCGCTCTGATATTGAAAGTATGTGTTGGCGTCGAATGTGCGGTTTGTTGTCGAAATGACAGCGAGCGTCCTTGACCTTGCGCATGCCGCGTGAGCAATTCAATGTTTAACACATTTATTTTCTTGAACGATGACAACGTTAGTGCCACCGAAATGAAGCGAAAAGGCAACCCGAAGGCTGACATTTTAGACACGATGCAAAATAGCAATAAAGAAAATAAACTGCCAACGTGCAACACAGGCGAAACCAGTAACGTACACATGTTTAACGCGTTACTCATTCTGTCTACATGCAAAACTCTGAACCTCGGATTTTGGCCAATCAAATTGACACGCTGGGAAAACGGATTGTAGACACTGTCTTCAATGCTTGCATAGTCAGCATCGCACTGCATTACTTCGGAATAGAATAGTATAGTTATATTTGGTATGACAATCAAATCCTAATTATAACTATGCCAGTCAAATTAATATTATCACAGCAAGATATATCCTACATTTAATCTACACGTTTATGGCTGTAATGTTATCTGCCAAGTCTTGTTATCAGTATTCTTATTCTAAATTATATTAGTCTTCAACTTTTATTAACCTTTCATAAAAGTATGTGTCTTGTAAGTTTTGATACAAGGCTAACTATTGTTTAGCAATGTACTGTATGGCTCATATGATAATTCATGTATTTACACAAAACGCCTTTCTCGTGCAATGACTTATTTTTTATTCCCCCCTCCTCCCTAACAAAAATGTCTCAAAAATCTGTAATCCTAACAATCAAATTGGTGTGGCTTAATAGCCCAAAACATTATATGCAATGACCCTGTGTTGTTTGTTTACAGAGACTGGGCCAATGTCTTTAGTCCTCCAATTGTTTTGCCGAGTGCAATGCAAAATGGAGGCAACCAGGACCTCGGCAACCTCAGTGTCTCGGACAAGACTGGTACGTTCAATCAATACTGTTCATAACTGAAAAGCATCGTCCATCAACACATTTTGGTGTATTAAAAGTATAATAATCTGTCCTTGTAAGTCAAACGAATTTAATGGTTTTGAAAGAATTGTTTTGCCATCATTGGGTTTATTTAAGCTGCAATCTTGTATTCGGAAATGTTCTTTCAGACAGAATGTTTCATTGTCAAATACTTGAAGAGTGACATTCGCTTCTCTTCATTTGGTAACCGCTGGTCCTAAAGTAACTATGGGTTGGTTGAAACTCCTCATATCTTCTTAAAATTTTAGGATTATAATAGTTAGATGAAGGTTGTTGAACATGTGAAAAATTGGCTAATTTGCATAATTGTTGCCATGGCATCAGCGATTTATGTGCCTATGAACATATGCCTCCATAAAAAAAATTATTCAAATTAAGCAAATACCATCATACTATTGCAATAAGTTGTTTGTTGGAATGTTACTTTGCGCAATAATGCAGTTTGGGGCTCTGGCTTCAAGTGCTTTATGACCACAGTGAATTTTGCCGTTCAGGTGAAGATTAAAAAAATTCCCTAATTATTTGTCCCTTGTTTACAAATCCTAAAAATAATGTTATGACATCCAAATAGCTCATTGTACAGAATAACCGGTGAAAATTTCAATTATCTATGTCATGTAGTTTTTCCCAAAAAATATTTTTTTTCGTTGTCACAAATGGTGAAAAATATCGTTTTTAGAAAACGGCTAAAACAAAATAGTCAATGAGACATTAAGTAGTACGGGCAGGTATAAATCATCTGATTGTAGGTATTTATAATCAGAATTTCGGAAAATGCAATGTATTGGGAATGCATACCGGTAATATGTTAATCTATTGGGAAATGATGAAATCCCAAATGGCAAAAAATCTAATTTAGGACCAGCGGCTGTCCTTGAATGGAATATTTAGATTGGTTCAGAAGTCTCTTTGTTAAATTTCATATAAAGTTAAATACAACTCTGAAATGTCCGGCAGGCTGCTGTGGTGCTGTATGATAAAAAGATATGTGCAGTCACACCAACATGGCTGAATACTTCCCAAATAAGCCAGGATTGTTCTAATTATTAGTGTTTTAAGTCAGCCGTCTGTGGTTTTCTTTGTCAGATGTCAAGTGTCGAATGAACAGTCAGGGCGAGGACACAGTGACAGATGAAGAGGATGAGTTGGATCTGCTCTATGACCCCGTCCTCAACTGTTACTACGACCCCAAGACCTGCAAGTACTATGAGCTCATGTGACTGCAAGTACTATGAACTCGTGTGACCCCCAAGACCTGCAAGTATTACGAGCTCGTTTGACCCCAAGACATGCAAGTACTACAAACTCATATGACCCCAAGACTTGCAAGTACTATGAGCTCGTCTGACTGCAAGACCTGCAAGTACTATATGAGTTTGTGTGACCCCAAGACCTGCAAGTACTACGAGCTCGTATGACCCCAAGAGCTGCAAGTATATATGACCCCGTACTGAATAGTTACTATGACCCAAGACCTGCAAGTACTATGAGCTCATATAGCCATGGTTGTTGCAACAACAATATCCTTGACAGGCTGGTATGCCTTGTATAACAACCAGGACTACCATTTGGTATATAATCTCATGGTCATCCTGTGGACAGCATGTGTTGATTTGGTATAATACCATCGCAACAACGACCTGAACAAACTGTTGTAACATAACCAACAACATTGACAAGCTGGTTTATACTGCTGCAGTGAAAGCGTTGATCACAAAGGACTGTCATGTCATTCAAATGCTACATATCCGTCAATGACTTTTATTTTGTTATTGTGGTGTAACCTGGATATCTGTACACTGCTTCTAAGTAGGTAGTAATTTAGGCTGTCTTTACTAACATTTGCTTTAAGGCCAAGCATTTCAGTTTCATTTATCACAAGTTCTTTGCAATAAGAATTAATCATAGGATCTGTGGGTGAACTCACCAAGACATTCCGTAGCGAGTGGGGAAGTTACATGAATGAGGCACTGTTACAGCAAGAATCTACTATGGTTACATTTCTGTTTAAATACGTTAAGTGATTGGAGACATAATTGTTTACACTTTGTTCACATGGTTACGAACATAATCCATTCTAGAAATTATCTTTTCTTGTTACAATGTATATTACTGGAACAGAATAATTTATTTTATATGCAAGTTTGCAAAACTGTTGACATATCAAATAAAATGTACTTGAAATAGTTGCATTTTGTACATTCACTGTGTTGTTTTGGCATCCAGGGAGTATTTAACAAGTCATCATTGCATTCATATGTGTCTAGTGCTGGTCATATCATAACTGCCAGGTTAAGCAACCCTTCAAATATCAACCAAGCCAGGTCTTGGTTGATATTTGAAGGGTTGCTTAATTACGTGTAAACTGCCTGTTATGTGTAAAGTGCTGTATAACATTTGTATAATACAATCGAGCCAGCGTATGTGTGTGTGTGTGTGTGCGTGTGCGTGTGTGGTGTGGTGCATGCATGTGTTGTGCAACTCCTAGATGCTTTGCATCACTGACAATAAACTTTGAGAGGTTACTCTATGATCCCACAATATTCACCTAATGTTCAGCCTTTCTATGAACATTCAAATAGCGATAAAACTGTCCCAACTGATCAGCTCCATCAGTTATTAACTTACCCTAATATATAATTTCTCAAAATAGAAATAGATGTAATAAATAAGCAATTGACACCTCTAAACAAAAATAAAGCTACAGACCCAAATTAACTCACAGAAAGTGTTCTTTAGAAATTGTAAAGGAAATAGTGACCATTAAACTATTACACAGATCCCTCCCTCCTCTCCCCCTCCCTTCAACATAAATACAAGTCTCATGATTCTGTGTCGGCCACACACAGAATGTAACTAGAGTACTGTTGACCTCGGAAAGGTAAGTTCTTATATAGCATAATTTCCAGTCGTTTGGACTGCTTAAAGCGCTTTACACTTTACTTCCTGGCAGATCTGTTCAGTCAAACACCACCTCGACTTCTCTAGCACCCATTAGCAAAACACTGATATGTACAATAAACAATTTTATTTAGCAATCAACATAGTTATATCTACATATCTATAACTATTTAATTAGCATTTGATAACCTATCTACACACATCTGTCAAGATGTGTTTTGTAATTTGTCCTCCTCAGCCAGCCCGAGGTGATAGAGAGATGGTCCAGGTCTCTGTATACAGGCACTGCCTAGACATTGTTCCCCGTCGTAAAAGACCGCATACTGACCAGCGGTCAAGGCCCGTAGCGGCTGCTCCAAGGTCACCTGCAAGTGACCGGTGTCCAATTCGTGAATACAGCAGCAACTGAGTTCATGGGCGTGCTGGAACTTAAACAGGCACTCATAGTTGGCCTGTAGTGAGAGTTGGGAAGGTTTGCGCTGGATCCAGTGCGGACGGTCTGTCATCATCGACTGCGCAAACAAAGCCGGGTGATTGGTTCCCTGTGCCTGTGGGGGAAAACAAACAACTGTAGAAGAAAACATTCATTGTTCTATCATAATCATTATACGGTGCAGGGTTGACTCTGAAGCTAACAAACTACATTATAATGGAGTACAATTCAGAAGGTGTAGCCAGTTACAGAATGTGTGTGGCTCCATGACATAGCCAACTTGTGTGATGGTTTTTCATGTACATGGCAAATGGTCACCGCCGTGTTACCACGAAGCAAGATCTTCTGTACTACGGCATAGTTATAGTGGTCTAGTTGAAGTGTGTACATTGCACAATAGGTCTCACAAACACAATGGCCTTTAATAACAAGTTTTTATATTTTAAATTAACATGTTCATGTTGTCTGGAATCATTTTCAAAGATTTATGTATAATGCAATCATGAGCTGAATGCATATAACACAATCCACCAGTGGATGTCATTTGTGATATGCACAAATCGCATAACCATTAACAGATTAACTAATGTGGCCAAGTGATCCAAAATACAGATTTTAACAAATCTTATTCACTATGGCTTAAATCAATTAAGCATCTAGCTTAACAATATATTATATATATACACACACACAATAAATTAACACAAACTGAACAGCAAACTAAACGTTACCAACTTACCAGATTGACCACCAATTGTGGCCATCATAATTGGTGGCCACCAAATTTAAATATCCTGCTAAATTTAACACATTTTTATTACTACTGTAAAATAATCAGATTTTCCGCATGATCATATTCAAGTCACATAACTACATTGGGACAGAGATTAGCTTCACTCTTTACCCATCAGATGATCCTCAGTAGAAGGTTAAATCCAAGACACTCATTAATACCTACTTCATTTCAGACCAAGTTCAGTTAAATAGACAAACATGTTCAAGTTGTAACTGTTTGCAACCCGAATTGCAAAATAAATGTGTCTGGCACAACAAAATGGATGCTGGAGGTGAAGCAGGGGTTTGAGCTATCTACATACCACAAGGACTTGACGTGTGTGCGGTCGACACTCAGCGATAAAGTACGCCTTGTGTAGTCCCCCGATGTTTGCTCGCTGTCCCACGGTCCAGTAGTGAACACCTGGGAAATAAATCAAGTCACAAAGTGTAAAGTAACATTTTATATATATATACAGTTATACATAACCTACATAGTTAGATGTTTTAATTAGTTCTTTTCTTATAAAGTATTCTCGCTAAATGCGATCCCATCGCCTGGGGTTACCTTGACATGCAGTAAACAAGGTTCTCCCAGGATTTCTCCTCTCATGAGAGGTCACTGCTCTCATAACGTCCTTCATCTTATAAGAGGGGGACTACTGTACAAGGTGATTATAGTTTCTTGACAAAAATAAAGATAGCATGTTCATCCCAGCTGGTTATAAACGGGACACAATTTATACAAATTTTCCCAACTTCTGAAAAGGCAGCAGGTGGACAAAAAGTTACAGCTGGACTATTTCCCCACACAAAGTTATTAAGTTGATACAATCAGACAGATGTACCTTTGTGTTTCCCCACAACATTGCCCGTCTCTACGTCAATGAAGTCCCCAGGCGTCGGTGGCAGATACTGAAACATATACCCAAAATACCTAGCACAGAATGTTTCTCCAGTGATTTTGTGCACAATAAACATAATAATAAACAGCTAACTGTATTTGATACCAAGGTGATCTTCGCAACAACTTAGTGTGACATCGCATCAAATAATAATAAAAAACGTTTGGGGAGAGACAGATGAGAGATTACTTGCCTCATCAATGAAGTTCTGGAAATTTCTTGTACCAATGAAGCAGATGCCAGTGCTCTGGAAGTAGGACAACACAAGTTACAACAAAACTAACAATTACACGGCATTGACTCAGTTCATGTGGCTGTATAAATGAGTACCTAGCTAAAGACAGTGGTGGATAAATGAGACTGTGAGAGTTGTCTTTGTTCAGTAATTGCATTGTGGTTCAATATTTTCCAGTGAAGATGAGTTGGTGTTCAAATGAATAAGTTTGCCACTGAGTGTAAAGTGTAAAGCACTGAGTCCTAAGAATCGGATACCATGCTGTGTAAGGATACCATGCTGTGTAAGGATACCATGCTGTGTAAGGATACCATGCTGTGTAAGGATACCATGCTGTATAAGGATTCACCTTTCTTACTCTTTGTTGTTCACTGCGTGAACATCATGTACTTGGTCAATGCTACTACAATTATTTACTTGATTACATTACAAATGTATATTTTTAAATACGTGTTCTTCTCAACCATGTTTTCTTGAAAGGATATCTTCATGATACAGTCACCATCTGTATATAGATTGCGTATAAATGTACAGTTATTGTACAGTTATTGTACAATGCATTATTTTGGTTGTCGGAATTTAAACAATGCTTTGTTTACTTTATTCCTTGCAGACTCGTTTATTTGAACTTCAACAAAGAAGTATCCAACGACACTGTATTCAATCCAACAAACTGTTTGTTTGTATATATAATCACAGCAGTTACATTACTGTCATCCCATCTAAATTTCCAAATAAAATTAACTGAAGATAACACAGATGCTGACAGACCTCTTTCTTTTTGACAATTTTCTCAAGACCTGCTGTCATAGCCATTTCCTTGACCACCGACTTGACGAGATCCCCGACAGGAAACATGGTGCGACGCAGTGAGTGCTGGGAGATCTGTGCCAGAAACAGTGTCTGGTCTTTGACTCGGTCCACAGAACGCAACAGTTGAACATCTACAGAAGCAACCAATACAGTGGTGACAATGTGATATAGGGTGACATTGGGATACAGTGGTTACAATGGGATACAGTGGTTGCAATGGGATACAGTGGTGACAATGGGATACAGGGTGACAATGGGATACAGGGTGACAATGGGATGCAGGGTGACAATGTGATACAGTGGTGACAATGGGATAGAGGGTGACAACGTGATACAGTGGTTACAATGGGATACAGGGTGACAACGTGATACAGTGGTGACAATGGGATAGAGGTTGACAACGTGATACAGTGGTTACAATGAGATACATGGTGACAATGGGATACAGGGTGACAACGTGATACAGTGGTGACAAAGTGATACAGTGGTGACAATGGAATACACTGGTGACAACATGATGCAATGTTGACAATGCGACAAAGGGATGATAACGTGATATAGAGGTAACAATGTGTTACAGGGGCGACAAAGTGACATAGTGGTGACAATGTGGTACAGTGGTGACAATGTGATACGGTGGGGACAATGTGATACAGTGGTGACATGGCGATATAGTGGTGACAATGTGATACAGTGGGGACAATGTGATACGGTGGGGACAATGTGATACAGTGGTGACAAGGCGATATAGTGGTGACAATGTGATACAGTGGGGACAATGTGATACGGTGGGGACAATGTGATACAGTGGTGACAAGGCGATATAGTGGTGACAATGTGATACAGTAGTGACAATATGCCTCAGTGGTGACAACGTGATACAGTGATGACAACATGACACAGTGGTAACAATGGGATACATGGGTGACAACGTGATACAGTGGTGACAACGTGATAGAGGGGTGACAATGTGACAGGGGTGTTGTGATACAGGGGTGACAACCTAGTAATTAATACAAATCTTGTTGCTAAACAGACAGTGCAGGCCTAACACACCCAACGATGTCAACGATGTCAATGAGTGCTGACTTGACACACCCACTGTAGCATCTACAATTCTGTTTTAAGGTACATTGCATTTACACAAGTAAGCAGAATATCCTGTCCTCTTGACTGCTCAAAGCACTTTATACCTCACCCCTGGCAGACATATTTATTTGAACACCATCTCCTCAGGAAGAATTCAGCCATGTTGCAATTATTGTGCAAAGACTAGTTATTTCTATATATATATATACATACATATATATATCCACCACTGTATATAGCCAGGTACTCATTTATACAGCTGAGAGAACTGAAAAACCCCACAAAATTGCATTGACTGGAGGATGGTTCAGGACCTCTTTCATTTAGTTTTCCCCAAATGCTGTATTTCCCCCAACTGATCAGCGAACGTTGGAATAATTGTACAAAACATTTTTGAACAATCGGTTAACGTCCATCTGATATCTGGTACAAACCCTACAACTGGTATAAACCCTTAACCAATGGGGAATTTAGGAAAAAGCAAAGGTGTTCCTTTTCTTCTGAGGGGTCATAGATGAACTCTGAAAGGTTTGTTCCAGAGATACAAACCGTCTATGATAAAAAATGTTAACACACCCATACTAACATCTGCTAACTTGATTATAGTTATAGATTAACACATTTTCATCAACGAACCTTCTACCTGATTCAAGTGTTCGAGGAATGTTCCAGCACTGTTGCGGGCATAGTGTCCAGTGGCCACAGCATCACCTCCAAGCTGTTGTATGGCGTAATCAAAGAAATAGCCAAACTTGATGTACTTGTTGCACAACACGTCCGGATTGGGCGTCGCTCCATTCTCGTATCCCTGCAGGAACTGACTGCAATAACAAAAGAAAACAAAAGCCAGGTGTTAACTTTATTTAACTATTAAAGTGGCCAGTTTATCTAAAGTTCTGTTTTTTTTAAAGTTTTAGTACCATTTGTACCCAATAATAAATTTAATTGATATATTAATTGTTGTTTTAAAACTGCTTATTTTAAATTACTTCCATGTGTATGATTACTGTCTGAATTTAGTAAATAAATCACCATAAACATTATATACACAAAAATACTTGAAATACACAATCAATTCTCAATGTTCAGAATTTGTGTGCAGGTTGTGCGACTTTATTTTTCACTGTGTATGTACACTAAAAAGTATATATTTACGATAACAACTGGTTTTTTGCATACATATTATATATATACTTAAATTATGTTCACTCATTAAACAAAAAGCGTAGTGAAATTATTAATGGCAATTATGTCCATAGATCACATTATTTATGTTACTATCATGAACATTTGTCTACAAATCGTCTCTAAAATAATGAAAATATTCATAATAGCACCCCTACCTGAACACATCATTCCAGTATTCTTTCACAAAGTTGACTTCGTTGAACGGGATGTTGAGTTTTTCACACACAAAGCGAGCGTCCTCTCTGTCATGGTCCGTTGTGCAGTGTCCTGTCTCATTCGTGAGGTCCCAGTTGGTCATGAAAGCACCAATCACATTGAAGCCTGCAAAGCCAAACTTAACATCTTGAGCCACTGACTAAATAGCTAGTGATTAGCACAAAACTGACACCCCCTACCATTCGCCATCAAACATGAAAAGTAATTTTGAGGATTTGGGGAAACTGTGCCTTGGTGAGAAGACCTGTGCAGTTTTTGAAGCTTTCGAACACTTACCCAGACAAATATTGCATTAATCAGTAGTTCCAGGCATGTTATGTATTGTCTATTGAACTATCTGATAATGTTATTGTTGTAGTAATCCGTGCATGCTTCTTGCACCAGGTGGGTAAGTATTTTGGTGTGTGCATCAGAAAAATGAGACGTTGCGAAAATCAACCAATGACAATGAGTCACTGTACTAAATGGTGGCAGTAGGCTTAAAAATGTTGACATTAATTGAGAATTAAAATGAAAGATCATACAGATCGAAACACTGGAAACTAGTGGGCAAAAGGGAAGGCAGTTGCAAAAATATTTTGTAGTTGTACGCCAATCAATGTTTACGGGTGTTGTCTTGATTGTAGAAATGTGTCCATTTATTCATTACTAGTTAGGTTACATCATGACTCACTATTCTTGACAATCTTGTCCATTGTTCTGGTAGTAAACCAATTGAATTTAAATTTAACAAACATTGCAAGACTGCTGTAAAATATCATTAAGTGTGCAAATGACAGGGCTATATTTTATAAGGTACTAAAACACAGATTCTGATAAGTGGAACTTCTGATAACTAGAAGTTTTATCGTGGATGCCTGGCGTTTCAACTTATCCAGAATGCAGTGTTTAATAAATACCACGGAATTGCGCGATGGACGAAGTTGGGACACGCATCTTAATTCTTAGATTCTTGCGGATCTATTCCCACTATTTCATAGTATTTGCATTCCCTGAAAATCATAACAACCTTTTCTTTTCAGTAACAACGCTGCCACTGCACTGTCCACTCCACCAGATACAGCACACACCACGTTGCGAATATATGTCATTCTCTAGAACTACATAATTTAATAAAAACAACAACAGTCTGACAGAGCTATCAACAAAAACACGCACATGTCGATAGCGCTAATATGACCTTACGAAATTGCCACCAAAATCCATCATCTGACCAGGTAGCATCATGTCATCGTGGACACTGCACTACTGTGATTCAAATGCTTTTTCCTTTGGTTATATTTCAGTTGCCCTCTAAATTTCCTACTCTGCAGTAATATTCTTTAGCTCGGATTTGAACATTATGCTGGCGTAACAGTCTAATGGTAAATTCAAAAGAGAAAATTAACCATAATTTAAAATCCTTTGATGTAATGACAAAGTTGATCTTTTCATCGAGAACTCCCGACGCAGCGTTGAATGCGCATGCGCATACCACAAAAGTATCGTGGACGAAAATGGGGGCGTAGTTGGGAACCACCAGGAAGTAAATACATCTTTACGTACACATATGTTCGCTATGTCGCTACCGGAGGACGACTTCCAAGTGGAAGAGTTGCGTAATCTCTTGGAACATGCATTACAAAATACCTACAAGTCTAGAGAAAATGATCCAAAGGTAATTGACACATTCACGTAAAACTGACAGTCACTGTCAGTATCACTATCAGTGACGCTGACTGGGTACACATGTCGTAGCCGTAGGCCTAGCCCTATGCTAAATTATAAATAGCACCGAGTACGAACGTTATCCCATGACTGATGACTAAGCAGTATCATACTTGCTTAAGTAGCAGGGATGCTTAATATGCTTAAATGAAATAGTTGGCTAATCGTCATGCCCATATTTGATTTTGCCACACCCCCTGTAACTTGTAAGTTATAATTTTGTATAGGCTATAGCCTATAGACTATAGGCTATAGTATAGACATAGTATAGGTTTATATTTATGTAAGGTTTTTCCTGTCAGTGTCATTATTTGACAATAAGTGGGCATAACTAAGCTTAGCCTTAATTAGGGCCTTTTGTTTGGCAGCTGGTAGTGGTTTTCTTTTAGCCTGGCTAGTTTTAGCTTTTCTTGTAAGTTGTAACGTCAGTTACTTTAGTCTTTACTGACTTTAGCCTTTTCTTTCAGTTTCAGAATCGATTACATACTTAGTAGACATGAAGACATTGTAGTATAGTACTATAAACTAAAAATTAAACAATACAGTACTTGACTAAAACCTATATAAATCTAGTGTAGACTTTAGTGCACCGTAAAAACATTTTTCACTCTGGATTTTAAGGATGTTGTTGCCAACAGGACACCAACACTTGTATAGAAGAAGAAGAAACCTAGAAGAAACATTGTAATTTTATATTGTAAAGCCGACTTTACACAATGCAACATTGTCGCAAGTGACAATGTGATGTTGTAGTTATATTTGCGAAGCAGTTTCCACTGATTCCTTTTATCAGTTATATATCGTGGATACCCACTGGGGAAAGAATCAGTTTCATCCTAAAACTTATGACCTTTCAGTGATTTAAATTTTTGACGTCAATTTAATATAATGTAATATTAACAATTTTGCTCATTTTATCTCTGATATGACAATTTATTTAATACAAATATATTGATGGGTGTTGAGGCAATTTTATGGCCAACATCATTTTAACAATTATTACAGATTAATACAAAATGCACTTTTTTATTAAGTTAACTGTACACATTACTTGAAAGTATTCTGAAATAATTCACTTTATCTGCAAGAAGTTCACATATCTAATGGAATAAATGAAGTGTGGGTGCAGTTTTAAAGTTGCATTCTGAGACCATACATCCACAATCATTTTATTGTATAATATACAATACAAATTTGTGGTGTAAATTCTAAGAAATAGAAATATATTCCTGTGTGCAAAAAAACTGCATATAAATTTCAACACAAAAACTTGTCAATATTGAAAAATTGCGTTAAATATGCTGCAAATGCTATGATTTTCTGATGTTTATGATACTTCACAAGTACATTTTATAGTCATCAATGTTTATTATTTCTTTTGTCAAGTAATGTGAGCGTCTAGTGTACCAAGGCAACTAGTTTCCAGTGGTCATAATATAACTTTGAACAGTTGCCAAAACAAGAGTCGAACAACCAGCAGTGGATGATGAATATGTCTCAAACTGCCACTGAAGCAATGAAACAATTGTCGACAGGGGGAGATTGCGACGTATCACACCCAATCTTTCTACATGAAGTTGCAGCAGTTCATATAGTGTAATCCAAAATATCCACTATTGGTTTTAGTCTGCAAACATGCTTTGGTCTCTGGAATACCATTACCTGCAAACAAAATGTAATTAGTTCACAGTTTACCCTTAGTTTAAATTGTGTGAGGAGTAAATATTGGCATACGGACATTCGAGACAGTGACATATTTCAAATTATATATGCTATTGACTGGTATAATCACCATTGTATTCACTGGGTCTTTAAATTGAAGTTTGAGAAACCGAGTTTGACTTTGCAAAGCGTCAACATAAACTTTCATTTTATTAATAAAAAGTTCTTAATAGAATCTACGTCTTCAATCAATCTAAGCTGCCATTATCTTTTCATCGGCGATTAAGTAGTGATTATAACAGTATTGATGATTTAATTATAAAATTTTTATATTCATAAGGAACTTATACTCACTCTATAAGGGTATTGGCATAACATAGTTTAACATGATATGGGCGATAAAACAAGTAAGCACCCGCTTCAAATATTGTCATTGATACCTACCATCCAAAACATATCGGTTCATCCATGCAATGCAACTGACATGACCCCCAATGGTGGTACTCTTCATGCATGTATAAATCAACAAATATTAGTGTTCATAGAATAGATAAATTTAACAAATTGTTTAGTAGTCTGTCAAACAACAACTTGCCACCATGTTTTCAAATGCGGCATGTCATTCTTGTGCGCTGGATGTGATTAAACAAATGACATGCAACCAAGAGACGCGGTTGCACGAAACAGAGCATTACCTATTGCAAGAGACACATTGCAAGCAACATGAGAGTTTAAAGCAGACCACTGTTTCATTTGAAGCAATTTTTTATACTGCAAATTATGTCCAACAATTTTAATTAGTCATCTTATTTAATAAATTTATAGATATTTATATATATATATGTTATTATAGACATCATCTACCTCACAAGAAATAAAACAATAATGTCAAACGAAACAAGCCAAGAAAACAAAAGTTTGATACATTCAAAGATTTCATTATGCTGTTGTTGCTGTCTGACTGCATGTGACTGCTTACATATTACTCTTTTGAAGTCAGTGTATATATGTTCACTTTGTAGGCCTCCTATTAACCAATGTGTCATTTTCAATGACCAGTCTTCATTTCCTAGCCTTGTCACAAAGTCTTTTTTTAATTAAAAAAATACAATTTTTATTAGACAGTGCTCTAACTTCCAAGTATACCTTATTTGCTGTGTTGTTGATATTCTTTGAAACTTCAAAGGTAATCTTTTAATTAACAATTTAACATACCACTGGTCATTTATGTTTAGTTGTCATTATTATCTACATGTATGTACAGGTGTACATGGTTTGTGTGTTGTGTTATTTTCATCATCAAGGATGGATCAGATGTGGTATAACTTGACTAAATTTAAATCTAGATGATCAGTCCAAAATATGTAAATCTATAATTGAATATGCTAACTTGGGTACAGTGTGGTTGTATCTTCTCCCAGGTGCTGAAAGACGAGGAACAAGTTCATGATCACATTGATCACACTACTGTAATCGTTATAATATATATATATATATATATCTGCCCTTGGTTTGTTGCTCCATTGGTAGATGTAAGCTAGTTAACAGTAGATAATAGTACCTGCTAAGGATACCTGCTATTTTAATATAAATGCTCATCAAGAACTGTTTTATTGTAAATTAAAAAGAAGCGATTGTCTCCAAGAACCTCTTTAATTGAACCACATAGAGCACTATTAATTTAGGGGAGTTCATTCCCACAGAACCCTTATAAATTCATAAACAAAACTCAAGATTATTCACACAATGATTAGTGCAGAATGTGTAGCAATGTGTAAAAAAATTTACGTCTACATTTTCATCTTTAAAATAATTGATTCATGAATAACTGTTTTATTGAATCCACCAAGAACCCATTGGATTGAATCACAGAATACTATTAAATGCAGTAAGTACAAGTTTATGAAACTCTCTTCAAAGCATTTTGAATACAATTTGAACCCCCCCCCCCCCCGATTTTATGCCAGTTGCTGTCATGCCTTGGGGATTTTTTCAATTTTCCTGTTCTCAGCCCTGGAGAATATATATTTTTAAAGAAAAAATACATCTGAAAATAATTAATCACATTCCTTGAATCCTGTTCCACAGCTCATAGCAGTTTCCGTATCATTTTTTGTCTGACTCACTATGTGAACTGTTTATTCCAGGGAGGCAGTATTATGTTCAACTGTCTGCGGCTGTTTGGCAAGGATTACCAGTACTCGGTAAGTAAACTTGTCATTAATTACTACATAAGTGGCTTTAAAGGAGTTCACATTCCTACAATTGCATAACGTTTATGCACACAGTTATGCAAAGTTGTTTGTTCTGGAATGTGACCAGTTCTTTTGTGCTAACAGCTATTTTAATCGTGAAACCACATGGTTTAGGGATGGTGTCCAAAGTTTGCAAAGTAAAAAAGTAGTGTTTAATCATGGTGTTGGGCGACTGACTTTAGCTTCAATTAATTTCACCCATAACAAGTCCAGTACGATTTTTACTTAGCAGTAGCATGCCAAAAACAATAAATGGGATTATGTGGTTTTTACCTGTTTTGAGCGCGACCCAAAACACAGCCATGCACTAACTGCTCGATTCCTGTATGATCCAATACATACACATAAATTGGTGATATGCAACCATGAATATCATCCATATCAATAGATAGGTTTACCTATTTTAACCCTTTAGATCCTGTGACTTTTATTGAAATGCCCTCCAGTTTCCTATCTGTTACATAAAATTCTCCTATATTTGTGCATGTAAATTCTGTGTAATTCAAATTTTAAATGTCTAGATGTATTTGAAAATTGTATTTCCCACACGTAGGATGTCAATAAATATACTGATGAAATATTAGAAATTAATCAACATGGGTTACGGATGAATTAGAAAAGCAAGATGGGGGTTAAATACAATGTATCCTCACTATTTAGGTTACCTTTAGGATGAGGCCAAAGTGACCTGAATAGTGAGGTGACCTTATTAGCAGGACTCATTTCCTAGACCTAATACATTTCTGTTATGAAAATAATTGTTGTCCTAGGATGACCGTAATTGTAAGGTTGCTGCATTACTAACATGACCGTAAAGCAAGGTTTGACTGAACTCATAAAATAACTGTTACCAAAATGATATCTACCTAGAGCAACCTAGCTTATTGAGAAGGAGGAAGTTTATCAAGTGTACAACAAATGGCAAAAATTATAATGTGTGCCACAGGTTTTTTATGACAGAACAGCATTACATGTTGACTTTTTTAGATGATTGGTTACTAACATAACACTAGAGACAGTGAGTGTAGGAGTTTGAACAGACTATGTACATGTATTACGTTATTTATGGTATTTTATAACTGGTGAGGCAGTTTGATAGTTTTCACTATTAAAGTAAACTAGTGACCACATTAACAAACCATTTAATCAATTAATGTACAGGGATCTACTCTCATAAACAGTATAGATAAAATTATGTACACAATCAGATAAATTACAATAGATGTTTTAATTTCAGTTATGCACTTACATTTATGAATTAAAATAAGTTATATGTACTTTCAACAGTTTATGCAGGACCAATGTCCAGTTTATTCTGTAAACAAATCTTATAAACATGTCTAGCTACATTTTTTGAGATACAGAATATATATACATATATGTGCATAGTGTCTAGATACATTTGATTTTATAAAAAGGAAGGCTATTTTGTGCATTTATTATTGGTGAGCAGGTGAACCAAGACTTGATTATTAACTTATATAAGATTGGTATTTTTTTTCTTTTTTTTCAGGAATGTTTGAAGTAAGCCTGTGATTTGAAAAAAAACTACTGTACATATTTAATTTTAATTGTTGCAGTTACATTAAATAAATCAGTTATATAATTATAATCATAGCATCTTTCCAATGCCAATTTGTTTACAAATAGTTAGCATTTTGTCTGTAAATGTAATCAGTTACAATTACAAATAAAATTACGTAATTGGGCCCAGCCTTGTCCTGCACATAACAGCCCAATTTATCCTCTGCCTACAGTGCCTAGAACCACCTGGAGGAAGATGTAGCCATACGATTATATATGATAAAATATTGATTAATTACCATATTTACCATCAGAGTCCTGGTGGAGTTTGTCTTTCCTGCTTGCATATAATTGTCTATATGTGCACATGAAATGGCTGCACCCAGAGACTTCCAAGTACGTGGCATGCCCATGGGTTTTAATTAGCATTGCCGCAAGGCTGAGATGTATTCTATTTGCTTTCCCTGTCCCTTTGTGGTGGATAGATATTGTAATTATATATCTATGGATGTGTTTGGTGTGCTCAAATGGTGCTTTTAAAGGTGAATGGAACAATTATTCTAATTTCTAATTAATTGCAACAATGTTTGATAGAAATTAATCATTAAGCATGTATTACATTGTAGTAAATAGTTTATATTCATAAGTGGCTTTTAGTGCATAAAAACACTTTGAGAAATTGATAGAATATATTTATCACTTTGGCCCACATGCTCATAAAGTGATGTTTGATGTAGATTTAAATAACTTGGTATAGTAGTAATCTTATTAGTAGAAAGCAAATTATTGTGATCCATTTACATGATTGCAAGAGCTAGCAAAATATCTCACTGTTCTGTGGCCAAATATAGAGATGTCTGCAAATTCACAAACTTTTTGATATCTGACCACTTCAAAGTCCATTTTAGGGTTAAAAACAAATGTTGATATTAAGGTAGGTAGTATGGATTCCACCAAAAATCTTTAGTTTTCAACACAGATCAACCATATTTGGTATGCAGATACATACCAACATAGTTAAGGTTTTTTTCATGTTTTGCATAAATTATGCAAATTAGGTATCCAATATGGCCACCATAATAGGGAAAATTAGGTATTTTTGCCGCGTTCTAACCAAAAATGTATTCAAGTTACAAGCTTGTAATTTAGCACAGGAATTACTGTTATGTATATCTACTGCATGAATATCACAGAAATCAGTTATGTTGTGTTGTTTACGTGAAAAAAAATTTGTTTGTCAAAAAAAACTATTTTGTGTAACTTTTTCACATAATTAACGCCTATAATTCAGAAACCATTAAATATATTATAATTTCTTTTAATTCATGCAGTAGATATACTCATTAGGCACTGTGGTGCAAAATGTTTTGCAGTTATACCCAGTATTTATTCTACTAGAGCGCAGCAACTTTAAGTACTCACAGGAAAAATGGTATTCTGAGAAAACGATGATAAGGTAATTTTTATAACCAAATTCTGCCTAGAGCCATCCAAAGAAACCTCAATATTGCCACTTTTTATTACTTTTTCAGCTAATATACTAACTGCATATTGAGGTAAGGATATGAAAGTACATAAATAGCAAAGAAAGTCCTTTTTAAAAAAATGTCAAAAATCACTTTTTGAATCCATACTACCTACCTTAAAGAGAAATAATTACCAGTTACTTTCACTAACATAAGAACCAGTATGATCAATTGTTTAAAAAACCTGTTTCATTGCAGCACAGTCAGGGTGTCCAGATTCCTCAGACTGTTCCTACAAATGACATGTCACAAACAGAGTGCTTACAAAGTTACACAAAATACCAAACTATTAATTTGCTCATGGATACTGTTTGAGTAAGCACTACAAAAACTACACCTGATGGAATAGCAGTGCAATAGATAATAATGTGTTTGTAATTCTTCGCCTTGGAATGTCAATTTTTTACCTGAATCCTGATCGTAAAAATGCAAAATTTTACAGAAATTGTTTATGTTCTTTACAAAGATTACAGTAATAACTGTGCAACGATACCAGTAATGGGTGTATCATACTTCTCCAATTCCTGTTGTATTTGTAGACAGATATGTAAATTAAATAGATGCCCGGCAAAGATATATATATATATATATATATATATACCTAACTCTTTGGCAAAAATAGGATCATATACCCAAATGAATAGTATGGTTAAAAACTAATTCTTCTATTCCTTGCTTTAATGTTCTCCAGCTAGGGTTATGACATTATGCATTCATCCTCAATCTACATCTTAGACCTGTATGTTAATATGCTAATATTGTTTTACTTGTATTATTATTATATTTATTTATTATAATTTCTAACGACTATTGTCAACACTACTGAACAGAGTTGTACTTTGGACTTTAGTGTCTAAATAAAGTTAATATTATTATTATTATAAGTATATCTCCTTTGATTGCTTACAGTAGTTTCACTCACCTCTTCCTATGTTCATTCGTGTCCTTGGACCATTGGCCTCTCATCTACCAATTGGCGGTGTATTTCAGAGCACACAAAGGGAGTAACTTGTAGTTATTTACATATTAGGTGCATATAATAGATGCAATTAGGTGGTCAGTAATTTACCATGTGGCATCACTGTAGGATAACATTTCATTTATCGTAAAATTATTATTTGCTGCATGCAATGCCATAATTGACGACTGTGGAAATGACAGAAATGGTCAGAAATGGTCAGCAGGGCGGAGTTTAAGATCAAAACACTGTAATGGTGATAATTGCTGCCCTAGGTTCATTGTTCCAGGGGTTGTGTGTAAGCATGTCACATGATTATTAGGAAATTTGTGATTGCATGTTTTTGACAGGTCGTATCGAACACAAACGGGGAACTGTGCAATCACTACCCAAGCAAAGTGGTAGTTCTTGAATACGTCCTTGCACAGTGCGATGACAGCTCCAAACACAGGTAAGTGGAGTTAGACAGTAAACTGTTTGGTAGGATCCAAACTTCTAACCTGGTTTCTTCACTGTTCATTCATTTTAAAATGTCCGTCCTCTGGATGGCACTATGTATTCACAGATGCAGAAGATGGTTTCCCAACGTATATTCATGCACAATGCTTGTCATGACATAAATTTGAGCAGATTTTTAACAATGTGCATTACAGAATGAAAGTTGAGCCACTTTTCAGATGGCGCCATAGTAGCTTTGTGTTCGTGTTTGGCAGCAGGAATTAAATAGTCAGTGAGAATGAGTTTAAGATGAAAAGAATGTAATGGTGATAATGACTATGCTTGGTTTGTTGTTTCATGCGAGGTGAACGAAGTAAGGGAGTAAATCTCTGTGTATATGTCATATACCTGACGGGCAGACACTGTGTTAGAACCTACATTATACTGGACATTGAATGTATAACAATTTCTTAACACGAACACTGAATACGTTTAAGAAGAATGTGATTTTAGTCACTTTGGGATCAATATACATGTGAAATGGATACACAATTTGAGATGTTAATCACATGACTTTGGTAAGTTGGTAAGCTATGAAGCTGGTAGTGCTCAGCCGGTGAAGAATACAGGGATCAATATCGGGTGGTAGCTAGTGGATTTATTGTGTTTGTCCTGCTAGTGGAACACTACACTAGCAATTGTAACAGCTGTATGCTTTGTAAGCTCTGCTTATGATATTGTTCAATTGACCATGGTCAGCTGTTTGTTGTTGAGTACATACACTGAAACAGGGGCCAGTCCAACTCACTGACCAGGCTATGAATAGAACTATGTCAGTTTAGCCTAAATTGTGTACACAGGCACACATGTTTCATTAGGTATATCTGAGCCAAAGAAGAATTAATTAATATGCGGGTTGTGACATGGCTTGCCACATACAGCAATCAGCTAGTGTACATCTTTATATGTCCATAAATGTAATCATTGTAAGTAATATCGATTGCTGTACTAGTACAATAATTGTTCATTATAAAACTAAAATGTAGAAGATGACTGCTAGATATAGATTCCTACATTTGAGAAGAGCCTCTGCCACCTGCAGACTGTCACAATGTTGGTTGGTCACTGTTATGTAATTCTCACCAAACCATGTTCGACAGAATGCATTCGGCTGAAGCTGGTCTCAGCTGTTATGATGACTACCCGGTAGTTAACTCAGTCATAAGTTGAACTTGGCCCTGGTGTGGTGGCTCAGTGTGGAAATATATTTGTTATGGTTTTACTTGTTTGCGTTTCTGTAATGAATGTATCTTCATGGCTACTCTGAGGTCTGTCTATAAGACCTTTCCCTCTGTCTGCTCTGGCACATCCTCACAAGCCAGGGGTGCTGCTGATTATCCAAGTCTCAGTACCCCATGGTATATTGCCTTGTTGACATGTGAAAGTATGGTTAAGCCCGTTATCCAATCATCTCACGGCCTTTAAGATTTAGCAATTTTTGGGGTTTGTGCCAGTTGTGAACTTGTGGCTGATATTACAAGTATAATTCGGAAAGAATAGATGTCTAAGAAATTAGTAGAAAATGCACTGTACTGCTTGCTCATAGGATAGCCAATCATAATAACCCTGCTATCTCGTGACAATGGTCGGGCGGGTATTATGAGGATTGCATGGTTGCTCTTTGAAATTGGGTGTAGGCATGTGGTTCCCACCATCACAACCAGTGAAGACAGCAACTGGGGCAAAGTACAGGTGATTCAGCAAATGTCTGTACATTCATAATATATCTAAAGGGGTAGTGTAGTCAACTACCACCCCTTGCATGTGAGGTTGCTCTGGTCCACTTATTAGGCTACCCCTAATGAACAGCAGGCCCATCAGATAATTGTGTAGTTTTATTTTAAAATTAGAGTTCGTTAAAAAACAATTGAATGGTCAGGATGTTAGACTATTTTTACTATATAATATGAGTTTATGATAAAAACGATGGGACTGTATATATATATATCTGTTATTTGTGTATCATACCTTGCCATGTTCCTTACAGAGTGCAGTCGCTGTACAATGTTGATGAACTCAAGGAGTTGTTCAGCAAGGCGAGGTTTGCCCGGTGCAGAGCCCGCTTCTCTATCCCGGTGATCCTCTTTGAGGGCAAGGTACATCACTTGAGTCGTCACTAACAACATTTAAATATAAATATGTCAAAATCCTACTTAAATCCTACTTAAATTATATATATATATATATATACATACATACATACATACATACCGTATTCATGCTTACAAAATATTCTTAAGGTTACAAAAATTACGTTTCTCAAAACAGTGTGAAAATTACAAAATGGTAGCACCACATGGTAGAAATGATGTGTATTTTTACTGTCTCTACTGTACTCCGCTATATGGTGCCACTAGATCGATCATTTCCCTTTTTTTAAATAAACATGGCACCATTGACATGCGTATCACTCTGAATTAGAAAACAAATTGTTGTCAATTATTTATGGTTACCACGTATTTAAGTTAGCAGTGGACAGCATAAGATGAACGATGTGCATGACAGTGGTGCTAAGGCATGGACAACATCATAGAGCAGGCCATGCCATCCTCTGCATACATTCAATTTACAATAAATGATGGATCCAGTGATCAGTCTTAGTCACAGATCGATATCAGGCCCTGCTGGAGGGGGGTGTATGCTAATTAGGGCAGGTACGCTAAAAAGAACGAATACAGGATATATAATTTAAGTAGGATTTTGTTATATACAAAATAGGTATCTTATAAATTAGGTTTGTATTACAAATTGGTGAGCTTTTGACCAGATATTCATAGCTGTAGTTCAATGTCAGTGTTCAATTGTTTTCAATGGTATATGAAAGGCTTATTTGTTTCTTTTTACTCTATGAATATGTAACAACATTGTCATCCACAGCAAACAACCCAGATAACAAATGAATGTTTGCACATAAATAACAATGATATAAAAATGCTTCAGTTGTTGATTCTCCCAGTTACATTAAATATGAGATATATTTTATTTTATGTTTATTGGAACTCAAGAAATATTAATTTGTAATTAAATTAGTTTGTTTAATTGCCTTTTCAGTTAGACATATTTTACATGAAAGTTATTTTGAAAAAGAAACTGAGTTTGAAACGTCATAAATAAATAAATTGTCCTGTATATTCGCAGCACATATGCCGAAGTGCCACAATATCTGGTGGTGCCGAAATCTATGGAAGATCTGGCATTGACTTCTTCTTCACTGGAGGGGAGAGTATTCCAGGTGGCAGCACCAACAACGATGAGTCAAGGTACGCTGCTGGACTGTCATTCATTCTTGCTCGTAGTTAGTATGTATGCACAGCCATTAAACTATAACTTGTATAGCTTTTTTTTAATTTGATGTTCTTACATATACTTACCAGCTTGGAAGATGTTTCAATGCATTTTTGTGATATGGCCTAACATTTGTCAAAGGGCATGTGAACTAAGTACAGACAAGATTATTGTTTTTTTCCACTGACTTATTATTATTATTATATATTTGTAAAGTGCCATATATCTGGGTTAAAAACCTGCTAACTAAGAAAAAGTGTAGAAGAAATTTCCTTTACAGATGTAGTAAAATTAGCACAATGTGATATTATTTGTATGACTGTAATGTATTTTGACTGGTCAGACTTTAATAATATGACCACAGTTGTATAACTAAAAGTTGATATTTGTGATATTTCTTTTATATTTATATGACCGTAAAGTATTTTGACTGGTCAGACTTTCTTAATGTGATCAGAATTGTTAACTTAAATTTGATGTTCGTGATGACTTTAAATTAGTAGTAAGAAATATCTTCTGCCTTCCAGTGAGTGGCAGTTGTTTAATCGCATCCGGGGCCAGGACATTCGGCTTCTGAAGCAGTTTTCTGTTGGCATGATCTGTGACCTCATGGTGGAAAAGAAAAAAGTGAAATTCGGCATGAAGTAAGTGGAAAAGATCTTTGATTATGTACACTATATTTAGATTAACTATTTGTTTTTATGTCACCTTTTATATAGGTGGATTCATAAAAAACGAAGAAATGCACTAAACATAATCACAGACAGTTATGGTAAACACGTGCATTGTGTTATTGAACATATATTGTGAGGCTAAGCTTAAAGGAAATGGACCACTGTCATCTTTGGCAGCCATTTTCATTGGAAACCATTTTCTTGCACTTTATTCTGCTTTGTACTTTCACACTCGCATCAATAAAAACCACCCAATTTGTGCTTGGTTTGCTTCGCCTAGGCTCTTTAATATATTGTAGCAGCAACAACAACAGTATTGAAAGAAGTGCAATTAGGTCAGACAGTTTGGTGGTTATTTAGCAATAGTGTAGGTGTTCTTAGGGGTTGTTGCATAAGATTGCAACGTTAAAAAGTTTTGTATAGTTGGGTCATGGGTTGGTCATCACCATGCACCGCTGTGGAAAGTAAATCGATACAGTGGCATCACCTATCAAGTGAAACAGAAGTTAACGCACATTGTGAACTGTTGTGATCATCCCTTAGCCATTCCTCATAGTGAGGCCTTACAGTGAGGTGATGTTGTGTGTCAGTGTGACGTCGTCAGAGAAGGTGGACAAGGAGAACAGATATGCAGAGTTCAGCATCATGTCTGTGCCCTACCCCGGCTGTGAGTTCTTCAGGGAATGGCGGCAGAATGGATACATGGCGGAAGGCATGATGTTTGACTGGGAGCAGGTACTTGTACCAGAATGGTTGGCTCAGTTGATCTGTCCATCGTGTGATCTTGTGCCTAGCCACAAGGTCCACAGTGCCATCAAAAATGGATGCCAAATGCCTAGCATATTTGGACATTCCCTGTTGAAATTCTTGCTCCAAACGTTTTTCTTTATAACAAAAACATGAGGCTAAGTTGTGTAAGCGATAATGACATGTGGGAATGTTTCATTTAGCGGATGTGATGCCTCTCTAGTAATGTAATATAATATATTACCATTATCAACATTGCTGGCAGGGCAAAGCTTGATGGATGTCTTGTGCATAATTTTGATTAGTGATGCTGGACAAAGTCAGTGCAGTAGTTTATAGAGAGGTCAGGTGTAGTTGGCAGTCAGTGGATATGATACAATCTTTTGTCCATTCGTGTCTATTAAGTCTTCGATAAAATATTGTGATTTATGACATAAATAATGGAAATGCATCTCAGTATTGATCTATAGATGTGAGATTTTGGTGAGGGTAGCATGCGTGCCACTTATGCAAGGACACTGACACTGTTCATGTCAGACAAATCTCTTCACAGTCTTAACCTGTGTTTGTATGCCTGTTTAGACATTCTCGCTACATTTCACATGTATTCAGAACAAATGCCTGGTGAAAAATGTGAACTGGGTTAATACAGTTTTACTCGGCTCTGTTGATTTATTTTATGTTGAGTTTGTAGTCTTAATACTGATAGTTTTTAGTTCTTTGGGTTGAAGGTCCAACAGACTTATGCCATCACTCTGCGTCCGCCGTGCGCCGTCCGCCGTTAACTGCCATATCTCAGAAACCGTTCAGCAACTTTTTCTCTAATTTTGCACAGACATATCTTAGTGCCACTATGCACAAGAAATCTGTGTTTGATTGAATCATTCTATCCCCCAGTTCTCCCCAAATTGGTAATTTTTTTTTATTTTTTTTTAAACTGTTCAGTAACTTTTTTTTCTGATTTTGCATAGACATTTCATGTGGTAATGCCACTGTAAACAAGAAATCTGTCTTTGATTGAATCATTCTACCCCCCAAGGGTTAGCCTGTGTATTACACTAGCCTGGGCTCACTGCCTGCCATTTCCAGTGTCAAACAGAAATCCTCCATGTGGGCTGTGACTAATGTGTAATGGGAAACCCTACTGCACTGGTAGAACCTGGGCAGGCAAGTTTATGATACTGACTTGTTTTGTGTGCACAGCATTAACCCTGGCCAGTTAAATTGGCAAGCAACCCAGTTCCCCATGCTGCTGCTACCAATTTCACCATTTCTGGGTGCCTGCAGGGTTTAAGCTGTATCTTCAAAACTATTGATTTTCTATAATTGCAAGTTGTGTTTATTTTGATGTTCATTTAATTATCTTTAAAATTGTGTAACTGTGGTATATAATCAAAAATTAATGTTCTGGACAACTATAGAATGAAATATCATACACTTTATTGACATCAAATGCATTCTGCTGTTCCATTTACACTTGCCATGCCTTGTGTAGACATGGTACTATGTAAATCAGTTCATTTTGTACCAATATAGACAGGGAACCCAGCTTTGTAAGACTTCTATCTTGGTTGTTGTCATCCTACACATGGTTTCTGTGTCACGTCGATGTATGTGTTGACATTGTGATCACTGGTATTTTGACACCTGAAACAACCAAATGTCAACCATTAGAAAAGTTGACATAGTGTTAGAATACTTACCTAATAAGTTATAATAAAAGACCTAATTTTCATATAACAAATAATTAACAGTCTCTTGCTCAAATATTGTATTTCCAGGTGTATCTTCACTGGCATGCATATAGTACCACTAAACATGTAAACATTTTACTTCCATCATAACCCTTAATGATCTGTAACTATTTGATTAATAATTACAAACTCACAATATAGTCCAAAGGACTTCAGTGCACACATTTTTTGTAACCAAAGTGATGCCTTCATTTGTGAAGAATCTGAAGTGTTTTAATGAAAGATATTAATGGAGAATGAGTGTGTCTTTGTGGGGGTTTTACATGTTGGGTCTTGTATGTTATAGTTTTTAGTTCAACCAAATAAAGTTGATTTTTGTCTACATAATTTTTTATTTATACGGACACACTAGTGTTGGCCTTTTGATAAGCCAAACGCTTCCATGTCCGAGGTTTATTGAAAAAATTTGAATACTTGCATTGAACTACAGATATTTATGTCTTGATTATGATTGGCTATATCACAAATAAATAGTTATATTATTACATTATTATAAGTTACTTTTAAAACATTAAGAATATCTGGTCACAAGCTCAACAACTAGTAATATATGGAGGTGATCTCACATTATGGAGATGATGTCATATGGAGGTGATCTGTTATGGAGGTGATCTCATGTGGAAGTGTCTTTGCCAGGGTTATGTTGATGCTGACCTTGACCTGCCAGACCAGATGAATTCTCTCAGCTCCATCGACTGGACCAAGTACAGGGTAGGTGGCCCGTCTTCATAGTCTCTCAGTGTTAGACTTGAGGTGTAACACCAAGTACAGGGTAGGCAGTATGCCTTCATAGTCTCTCGGTGTTAGACTACAGGTGTAACACCAAGTACAGGGTAGGCAGTATGCCTTCATAGTCTCTCGGTGTTAGACTAGAGGTGTAACACCAAGAACAGGGTAGGTAGTATGTCTTCATAGTCTCTCGGTGTTAGACTAGAGGTGTAACACCAAGTACAGGGTAGGTAGTATGTCTTCTTGGTCTCTCAGTGTTAAACTAGAGGTGTAACACCAAGTACAGGGTAGGCAGTATGTCTTCTTGGTGTTAGACTAGAGGTGTAACACCAAGTACAGGGTAGGCAGTATGTCTTCTTGGTCTCTCGGTGTTAAACTAGAGGTGTAACACCAAGTACAGGGTAGGCAGTATGTCTTCTTGGTGTTAGACTAGAGATGTAACACCAAGTACAGGGTAGGCAGTATGTCTTCTTGGTCTCTCGGTGTTAAACTAGAGGTGTAACACCAAGTACAGGGTAGGCAGTATGTCTTCTTGGTGTTAGACTAGCGGTGTAACACCAAGTACAGGGTAGGCAGTATGTCTTCTTGGTGTTAGACTAGAGGTGTAACACCAAGTACAGGGTAGGTAGTATGCTTTCTTCTCCATAATTTGCCTTAGTGCGCTGTTGCACGAAACAGATGTACCCCGGTAGCTGATCCAATGTGGAATTATCCTGTGTAGTGGGACGTGTAGATGATATACAAGTCATGATCAATTCCTGCAGACTAACTGTTTCATTCTGCCTTTGGCAGTGCCAATGAGTTTATATCAGCTGTGCAGTGTAGTTTATTTAGAGTAAGTTTTACAATACATCAACTTTAAATGTGTTTGACATCACCACTTTTGATAACTTGAGTACATGGTAATTAACAATTTATTTTGGTAGACACATTTTTGCTTTAATTTATTCATTATGAAACTGTTATGTGTACATGCATTAAATGTGTATACAAAGCACACTAAATATTACAATTCCGTTGTGGTCACTGAATCATCACACGCAAACATGGCACTGTCATGTGTATATTGTGACGAGACTGGTTACATTTCTGACTACCTGTGTGCTCATCCCTGTATTTGTTACAGACATGGGACCTTGTCAAGTTAACACAGAACTATCTCAGGTTGTTACTACACTATGTCAAAAAAGGTACTGTGATTTGTGAATTAGTAGTCTCTTATGGGAAAGTGCCCGTTTAGTGGTGAGGCAAATATCGAGCATATATACATGACTATGTATTTTGTTTAAAAAAATATTTTATAGTGGTTTCCCAATTTTTTTTCTCTAGTGACAGGGACGCAATACTGTTTCTGTTGAATCTTTGAAACATAGTGACACTTGGTTCAGATTATTATTTTATACAGAAACACTTCATTCAGATGGTTCTTTGACACACTGACACTTGGTTCACATTATTCTTTGACAAACCGACACTTGGTTCACATTATTCTTTGACACACTGACACTTGGTTCACATTATTCTTTGACACACTGACACTTGGTTCACATTATTCTTTGACACACTGACACTTGGTTCACATTATTCTTTGACACACTGACACTTGGTTCACATTATTCTTTGACACACTGACACTTGGTTCACATTATTCTTTGACACACTGACACTTGGTTCACATTATTCTGTCACAGTGAAACTTATTACGATTACATTGGCTGTTGTTTCAGGTGACTGGGCTGTTGATCCACTGTATCTCTGGCTGTTGTTTCAGGAGACTACTGGCTGTTGATCCACTGTCATTGTGGCTATTGTTTCAGCAGACTTTGGGCTGTTGATCCACTGTATATCTGGCTGTTGTTTCAGGATACTCTGGGCTGTTGATCCATTGTATATGTGGCTATTGTTTCAGGAGGCTGGGTTGTTGATCCACAGTATCTGTGGCTATTGTTTCAGGTGACTTTGGGCTGTTGATCCACTGTGTCTGTGGCTGTTGTTACAGGAGACTCTGGGTTGTTGATCCACTGTATCTCTGGCTGTTGTTTCAGGAGACTCTGGGCTGTTGATCCACTCTATATGTGGCTATTGTTACAGGAGACTATAGGCTGTTGATCCACTGTATATGTGGCTGTTCTTTCATGAGACTCTGGGCTGTTGATCCACTGTATCTGTGACTATTGTTTCAAAATAATCTGGGCTGTTGATCCACTGTATCTGTGGCTATTGTTTCAGGTAACTCTGGACTGTTGATCCACTGTATCTGTGGCTGTTGTTTCAGGAGACTCTGTGCTGTTGATCCACTGTATCTCTGGCTGTTGTTTCAGGAGACTCTGGGCTGTTGATCCACTGTATTTCCGGCTGGGACCGGACACCCCTCTTCATCAGCCTGCTGCGCCTGTCGCTGTGGGCGGACGGCTCCATCCACACCTCCCTCTCTCCCCTCGAGATCCTCTATCTCACCATTGCCTATGATTGGTTCCTCTTTGGGTGAGACTCAGCACTAAGCACCACTCTCTCTTGTTGGCCCTTTCAAGAGGGTCACCTTAATAGCACACACACACACACACACACACACACACACACACACACACACACACACACACACACACACACACACACACACACACACACACACACACACACACACACACACACACACACACACACACACACACACACACACACACACACACACACACACACACACACACACACACACACACACACACACACACACACACACACACACACACACACACACACACACACACACACACACACACACACACACACACACACACACACACACACACACACACACACACACACACACACACACACACACACACACACACACACACACACACACACACACACACACACACACACACACACACACACACACACACACACACACACACACACACACACACACACACACACACACACACACACACACACACACACACACACACACACACACACACACACACACACACACACACACACACACACACACACACACACACACACACACACACACACACACACACACACACACACACACACACACACAGACTGATCTAATGTAGGTTAATTATTAATTGTGGTCCAAAAATAATAAAAATGAATCGATATAGCACATTATAATTAAACTACAGGTATATTTTTCGCAGATAATGTTTTCTAATTGACAATAAGTAACGCTCATATTCTTTGTTTTTTCCACAAAACAAAACCAGTTAATAGAAAAAATATACAGTTTCTATTCTACTACTGATTACGATACATTCTCATTAATAATTTGTATTTGTTGCAGACACAATCTGCCAGATCGGATTGGAAAGGGTGAAGAGGTAAGCTTTGTCTCACTCAGTGTTCTTACAATGTGTCAAACATTGATTTTGGACATGCTGTTAACAAGTGTTTACACAGACACGCCAAACAACAAAATACTGCTTCAAACAACATTTTCATCACTTATCACTTGATGATATGTAAATACTGGATTGTGAATCAAACAGGGTATTTATAATACACCAAACATACTAATTAGCAATGACTTTGACCAGAGACCAAAATCTCACTTATGGTGACAGTTTCGAGCTGCCAAAATAAAAAATTACTAAAACAGATTGTGTTATTATTAATTGAGGTTGAATGCCAAAAGCAAGTATATCTTGACTGATTTCTGGTTTACTTTTGTTTCAGATTTTCTTCTTCTGCTTCAACTTTCTCAAATACATAACTTCAGAGGAATTCAGTGTCACACCAAGGTAAGTTGTCGACATGAAGCTACAGGCAACAATACATACAACAGATGCAAACTTTGTGTTGTAAGAGTAAAATGGGAAAGTTATGGAGTAAGCAGTTTGATGAAGATTGAGAAAAATCAGGGGATTGTGACTGAAATCCAGATGTATTTTTAGATGTCTCATGACTACCGGGTATTGTAGATGTGAACAAATTAACCATTGGGGTTTATATATGCAGACTGTTAAAATTAAATCACTGATAATGATTTATTTTGGAAAATAACACCACTTTTTATGCAGTGTACTGGGTTCATTATTTGATGAACTTTCAAAACATGGCAATGCTATACTTATTCTTGTAGCTTTTAATACTTCTGTTGGGAATTCAAATACATTATCTTCTCTTCTTGGCAAATACATGTTTTGTGTATTGAGAATTTTCTACCTCTGACGTCACAATTAATTATTAACATTTGTCCCTAAGGAAATTGTTTTTATTATGACTGTGTCCATTGTATTTCAGTGCAAAGGCAAAGACTGTCAGTCGGACAAACTCTGAGTGTAACATGGCAGATGACGTCTTACTTGGTGAGTTTTCTATGTAAGAGAAAGGTACAACAACACAAGCTAAAGTAGGAAAAAGATACTGATTGATTTGATTTCTTAGATTTAAAGTATCCGATTAGCAGTAAGATATATAAATAAGATATATATTAATGAGTTCATGATAATAAAACTGTACAAAACAAGGAATGTATGCATTTGTGTGCTATATTATTGGGCAATTGCACCTATTAAAGGATCAAAAGGTTATTTTGTAACATATCTGTGGCATAATAAATAAGGAAACCTTCATGAACATCAGTGTTTATTTAGCGTATCTACATACTGTACTCTTGATGAGCAGTCCACATTTTAGCTGGTTCTTAGCCCACTGTGTGCAGCTACTATTGACTGTGGCGTCCATCTCAAACCATGCATGACAACAAACGAGGAGATAGACACCCAGTGACTTCATGAATAATGACAATTAAGATTTCAAGTAGATTAAACTAAATTTAACAATATATATAGTATTGCCATCTGCTGCAATAAGCTTCAGATTGCAAATGGATAAAGAAGCCTTTTGCAATCTGAAGAATCTGAACCTTTTTTTTATATTATTGGATTGTTTTATGTTTACAAAGCTCTTATGTATACACTGTACTGGTGTTTCCCAATTTTGTTGTACATAATAATAAAATAGTCATTTTTTTACAAAAATTTGCACATACTCTTTCATAGGATATCTGAAGGTAAGTTCTTATATAGCACAGTATCCAGTCCTCGGGACTGCTCAAAGTGCTTTACACTTTACTCCCTGGCAGACCTGTTCAATTGAACACCATCTCAACTTCACTGGGAAGCATCCAGCCATGCTGCAATTAATCCGCGAAGACTATTCGTACGCAAATATCCACCACTGTTTACAGCGAGGTAGTCATTTATACAGCTGAGTCAACTGGAACAACGGATAGTGAACGAGCTTGCACAGGATTCAAACCCGGGTTCTCTCGGTTGAGAGTCCAAAGCCACTGCACCATGGCGCTACACAATATACATATCTATATTATAAATCTGAAACACGTTTAATAAAATTTGTACAAACAAATTGTTAGAAAAGTTGTTTAGAGTGAAGTACTTACAAATAAAAAATGATGAAACTCCCAACCGCGAATATACGCCAGTGCCATTAACCGCATTATGTATAGCAAAACAGTGACTATAATATCTGAATTTTTTATTTTTATTTGTGTACCTTAATCAGAAATATTCCATTCATCACATATATTTTTACCAACCTGATTGTTCGTAGTTTAGATGAACAAAACACATTCTTTCTTCATTGTAAACATTGGCAAAATGCCATCTCTAGCAAGAGATCACAGCATTTTCAAGTGAGATATTAATGCAGCATATTTTGGCGGAATTAACAGACATAACTATGTGTCTTCTGTGAGCGAAGTGATGATGTTTACAGGCACTCACATACACCAGGCGGCCAGCAGCACAAGCATCAATAGCTCCAGCAGTGCCAACAGCACCAAGAGCAGCATTGACAACCCACCTACATGCTTCTCCACAGACATGCCTGACGATGAGCCTATCACACCACATGGGTGAGTGGCAATATAGTCTGATTCCATCATACTTAAAATTTCACATGGGTGAATGGGAATATTATCATACTTCCCACCTACTTTCAGTTCCAAATTGGTGAGTGGGAACATTATCTGCGTTCAACGTACTTAAATTAAAGTTCCACGTGGGTGAGTGAGAATACAGGCTGCTTCCAACAAAGAAAGTTCCACATTTAGTGTTTGACAAGGTGAGTGAAAATATTGCTTACTTAAAGGTGTGCTGCAGTTGAGTGTTAGTTTGTCACACTGATCATAGTATTTACAAGCACACGTTTGTTCATTTACGGTTGTTGCAGTCTTATAGCCACTTTCAGAACCAAAACGTTTTAGTGCATATTTTGTAATGATTCTTAGTTTTAAGTAAAACTGAAGTAATGTGGATAACTAAATTAAGCAGTCTGGATCTCACAAATGTGACAACTCCTAGCGATTAACTTGGAAATTAACACTGTTCACGTTATATTTATGTTATTATTTATCTGCAATTATTTTGGCATCTGCTACATGATGATGATGGTCGACATTTAAGCATGTCCAGTTGACATTCTGCCTGCGCATGCACAAAAATAATAAATATAATGCACACTGCTACCGCTATGTTTTTAAGAAAACCAGATTGACATGTCCAGTCCTATAATCTATACACACTAACACAGGAGTAGTATAATAGCCCCTTGTGTGGGATTAAGGGTTCCAGATACGTTGATGTTGTTTTTACTTTCTGCCTGCAGCCCTCCTGTTAGCATCCCATCATGCACCAGTCGCTTGGCACCAGTCACCAAGGTGCAGACGGATAAATGTGCCTCTAGTCCCATGGCTGTTCCATGCAACAGGTGGCGGGAACCAAAACCAAACTCGCCCGCTTATGGCAGGTATGTCTCCAAGATGGCAACTCAGGAGGGTTGTCATTCTTCTCCACCAGGGGCTATTGTTGTCATCATTGTCCACCAGGGGTCGCCATCCTTGTCCACCGGGGTGTGTTGTGTTAGGGTGCCCAGCGATCCTGTTTTAATTACAATCCTATATATATTGTCTATATTTTCAAACAATTCCTATGCTTTCCTATTGAATGTAGAGGTTTGTAGGGTTCCTATGATTTATCTCCTATTGAATGTAGAGGTTTGTAGGGTTCCTATGATTTATCACTACAAAATAATTGTTTTGACCACCTATAGTTGAGCATCTGGTTGTGGCATTGTATGATTTGTGTCACATCGTGATATCTAAATTACATCAGCAAAGGCTGCTAACTGTGTGATGTAAATAAGTCGGCACTTTCTGATTTATGTTAACTTATGTCACCTGAAATAATTTAATCTAGTTAAAATATTCCTATCTTATTCCTACTAGTAACAATGCCCATCGAGATCTCGCTACATACTCACATACACAGAAGGTGGTTTCCAGGAGTAATCGTAAATGGCACTTATTATGATATTAATTTTATAAAGTTTTTCACCTTAATGCAATTTGCTTAACTGTTGAGGAAATGCTGGAAAAGGGGTGTACTGGTGTGATCTAGGCAACAGTGATCGTGGTTACTAAGTGCTGGAATAGGTGTGTACTGGTGTGATCTAGGCAACAGTGTTAATGGTTACTAAGTGCTGGAATAGGTGTATACTGGTGTGATCTAGGCAACAGTGTTAATGGTTACTAAGTGCTGGAATAGGTGTGTACTGGTGTGATCTAGGCAACAGTGTTCATGGTTACTAAGTGCTGGAATAGGTGTATACTGGTGTGATCTAGGCAACAGTGTTAATGGTTACTAAGTGCTGAAGTAGGTGTGTACTGGTGTGATCTAGGCAACAGTGTTCATGGTTACTAAGCAGTTGCATTGTAGTTTGGTGTCTAGTTGAGCAAGTGTAGAATTCTCTAGTGTTGCTTTTGCATTGCATAGTTGGTCAGAACACTACTAAGAAAACATACACAACAAAAACTTAAAACAGTCAGGCAGTATAACTTTGTTGTGTTCAGTTTGTTTTCACTTTAATTTCTTTTCAGTGAAGTATTAATATATTATAATGTTGCCAGTGCAGATAAAACGACAACGTCAGAACAAACCTGTCTAGGAACAAATATAGACATTTTACACAGCTTTCTGTGTTTGATTTATGCAATATTAACTTGCGTGCCTATTGCATTATTATCTTGTTGTTTTGGTTATGTTATCCAATCCTTTTTGTTCTGGTGGGTGTTTGGTTTGAAATGTTCATTTTTTAAATTATGCAAAGTTGCTGATTTGTTATAATCAGACAGTACAGCAATCTCACTACTGTTTTGTGTGTAATACCGATATGCAATTGTTATGTAACAATTAATGTATAATAGTATTGAATAAAGAAAAGGAAGAATTTGCTTTTAGATATGTTGTATTTAGTGATGTATCCAGTTATTAAGTTCTATCAGAACAGTGGACCCTTCACCATATACATAGGAACACCACCTCAATGTTTATGTGAAGTATTCAGACATGCTGCAGTCACTGTTCAAAAACAATTAATCTGTTTCAGTTGGCAAATCATTTCCGGGACTGGAAGTTTCCGAGGGAGTACATCTTCCTATGATTCGCCCCGGTCCTCTGCTTCCGAACACTCATTCGCTGGCCACGGATGCTACACACAGTGAGTCCTTTTCACCTTCTTCCCCTTGATGATCCCTTGTTGGAGGGAGTCACATGACTTAATCAGTTCCACCCTCTCACTCAATCTTCTCATAATCTTCTGCATTTTCCCCACTTTCGGCTTCACCTTTGCACTTTCAAGATCTTACACAATCTTTCTATCTTAATTATGGTCTTCCTCGTCTCGTCTCTATACCAGCCTCTTCTGTTTCCATGCCCCCTTGACAGTCTTTCCTCTCTTAGTCACTGCCCATGTCCCACCCATCTCAGTCTGTTTCCATGCCCCCCTTGACAGTCTTTCCTCTCTTAGTCACTGCACATCTCAGTCCGCTCCCAGCTACTTTCTTTTTCAATTGTTTTATTGCATTCTCTTCTCTGAATTTCCTCATCTTCCTTCTATCTTATTTTCACCAATAAAATACTACATTGATTATTTCATAACATTAATCAATCTTGATTTGGTAATAATTATGCATTTAATTCACATTGCAATATATGTTCACCATACATCAGACAGAATAAAAATAAAAATAAATAACAAAATATAAATGTGTTATATCAAACAATAAATTATGGTGTAATTATATTTTAATTTAACTTATTATGCAATGAACTTTAACTCAACTATTATTTGTATGCGGCTTAATATTATAATTTTAATAATAATCAATGAATATGCTCTTACATAAAAGTATTAATGAAACGTCATAAAATAATTGTTGAAACTGTGTTGTGCAGGCATGAGCCACACGAAGAGACTCCGAGGAAGCAGAGACTAGACGCAGTAAGGAGACTCTTCCTCAGTGTCTACTGCAGCGGCACCGGCTGTCGCACTTTCCCAGAGGCCAACGGTGCAAACAGTGGGATATCAGGACTGTTGGAAAACTTCGCTGAGAAAGTCGGTTTCCGCGGATCAGGCAGCACAATTGTGTGACGCCTGAAAGGGCTGAAAGGCACTTTTTTGTAATGCCTAGTGGGACAGAAAGACACAGTAGTATTATGCCAGAAAGGACTGAAAGACACAATCATGTGATGCCTGAATGACTGAAAGTCATGATGGTGTTATGCCTGAGTGAGGGGACTGAAAGACATGATTGTGTGATGCCTGAAGGGACTGAAAGTTATAATTGTGTAATTCATGAAGAGACTGATAAACACAAGTTGCATAATGACTTAAATGACTGAAAGACACGATCTTGTGATGCCTCAAGGGACTGAAATATACAATTGTAAGATGCCTGAAGGGACTGAAACACATTCATGTTATGCCTGATGGGACTGAAAAACAAAATTGTGTGATGTCTAAATGTTCCAAATGAGAATATTGTGTGAAGCTGAAAGGGACCAGAATGCACAGTTGTGTAATCCTGAAAGGGCGTGAAGACATAATTGTTAGGTTTGATGAAACCAAAGAGAAACAGTTGGTGATGTATGCTGGGTTGTGATGCACACACATTCATGGACGGTGGTATGCAGGGTACTACTAATGTCTCATATTGAGATGGGCAGGCAGTGAAGCAGTTTACAGTTTGTACACTGGTGACATTGGTCTATGGAACAGTTAAGTGGTGAAATGAACTGGTCTGTGAACAGTTCAAGGGTGAAGTGACACTGGTCTATGGGACAGTTAAGTCGTGAAATGAACTGGTCTGTGAACAGTTCAGGGGTGAAGTGACACTGGTCTATGAACAGTTCAAGGGTGAAGTGACACTGGTGTGTGGAACAGTTTAGGGGTGAAGTGACACTGGTCTATGAACAGTTCAGCGGTGAAGTGACTCTGGTCTACGAACAGTTCAGGGGTGAAATAAGAGATGTATGGAACAGTTCAACTGTCAAAGGACACTGGTGTATGGAACAGTTTAGTGGTGATGTGACATTGAAGATTGTGCATGTAATGCAATTTTTATTTTATAGTTCTATGATTGAGCAGGACTGGAAGGTGTTTTGCTTGAGCTACTGCATGTTAGTAACAGTTATTTGAATTAAATGATCAAGTACAACTTGTATGTGATGCTGTGATATGGCTGTGTGAGGACACCCAATGGTGCCTTGTATACAGCGAACAAACACAATCACATTGTAAGCACTGGGTCACATCAACCAGTTCAGTGATCTGCCACACCAAATAGTATGTGATTATGTCATAGTTCACTGGCAAATTAGTTCTGTTGTTGATGCCACAAAGTAGTTCCACAGCCAACTGGTGTATTTTAGCCATTACCATGACAACAAACTCCGTTAGTGGCGATATCTTTCATGTTCATTACTTTAATGATGCAAAGCGAACATCAGTGACATATTCAAGATTTAAAATCAGCTCACACATCGTTTAGTGTTGGAACTTGTAAATAGCTAATGCTTGATCGGATTTAGAATCGACTACATTTCATATATGACAAACATCCAAACATCAACACCGCAGTGTACACTTGTATGACTTTACAAACACGCACTTCAGCACAGGCACTAAATTAATGAATGCAAGAAAGTGTTAGAGGTCTTTATAATATATGTGGAAGAATGTTTAAAATTGTGATAGCTGGGTGTATAATATGTGTATATGTGAGCAGGATTACAGCTATGGCCCTAAATAACAAGTTATTTATCAGCACGTATTCTTACCAGACTCTGTTATATTCTTTGTTTTGAAAAGTACAGAAATCTTTGAAGCTCTATGTAAGATTTCATGTTTATGGCTTCCTACATGCGTCATGATCACGGGACCATTTCACTAAGATTATGACCATATAAGGAAATTCCATCATTAAGCAGAATACAGTGGAACCTCACTATTAAGGTCACCCTCGGGACTGGGCAAGTGACCAGAATAGCGAGGTGATTGTATTAGCGGGACTAATTTCCTATACTTTACTGTTACAAAAATAATTTGGGACTGTCCCAGGGTGACCTTAATTGCAAGGTGGCTGTATTAAATTTTAATTACTGAGGTAACCATAAAGCAAGGTTCTACTGTACGTTTTTTAATTTAAGGAGCATTTTAAAAAGTCAAAACTCTGCTGCCACATCACCAAGGACAGCGTTTCTGTGACACAACGAATGTTCCGGTAACGCATCCTGGTGTTGCCAGTTTTTGTTAGACAAGATCATTGTTAAGGAACAAAATTGCTCCGAGTGGTCTCTGTGTCTAATCCACCAGTTGTGTGAATAGACGGATACACCAAGTGTTTGCTCTAGTCTTGTGACTATACAGAGTTGCCACCTTCTGTGGATTTTCCATATATATATACACATATATATACAATACATATTTTGGCTGCAGTATGGGCATTGTTTTAAGTGTTCGTTACCCACATCGAAATTTGAATAACAAACTACTAGTGGCTGAAATGCAAGTACTTTTGTTGAGTTCATTGTAGGTGTATTTAATAGCCAGGTAGATGGCAACACTCAATCCACATAGGAATGCCATAGGCCGAATCCCATCAAAAACACATTGGAACACCTAATTGACTGAAGTTGGTGTCCACATGGTCATTGTGGTTCATAACATCAATTACAGTTTTGGCCAAAGAGAATAATACCTGAAGTAGAAATAACAGTATGATAACAGGAGTAAGTGAAAGACGCCTATCACTAACTTGTTGACAGGTGATCAACTGCCTGGTCACTTGACTCCAGTTTTAAGTTCCAACTGACACTGACCCACACAGTTTTTAAAACTACTTATATCAGACTTTTTTACTCTGAAAGATATCAATGCTTTTTAAAAACTTATCCTCTGTGTACCCCAGTTTGTACACAATGCCACAGTTTCCATAACTAGGTCCACATATAAATACATTGTCATTAATGGTTTTGTATTATGATGTGTATTACATAATTTTCTTGCTTGATCTGTTTGCTAAAACAGAAAATCATGAACTTTGTTTGGCACATCTGTCGGTCATATGTAATGTACAGAGGCAGAACATAAACATATTTATTTTATGCTTTACATTGAAAGTTGTTCCTTTGATTGTGGAAGTTTTACACTGGATTATCTTGTATGAGTACCTCTGTATGTGTCCCACCCTATCCTCCTTGTAATCACAGAGGACTTTCATGACAGCTAATTGCAAACATTATAAGTAAATGATTTATCTTTGTTGGCCATCCTGCTCTCCCTTCTATTATGCTCTCCTGCAAATCATAGTCTCAAGTGCATCCTCAGTCGTTCTTTCCTGCCCGCCCGCCCGCCCAAAACAACACATTAACACATTATTCAATTAGACAGACAATATAAGACATGGTCAACTTGCACAGCTTTTATTTGCTCTTAACACAGACTAACACAGCAAGCATCTTACGCTACATGCATTCTGCATAACTTTGCTGGCCACACTGTCACTGCTTCCTTTCATTAAGATCAACACAGATGTAGTTAATCACATTTCCTGAATCTCCCCATCAGGGACACAGAGACACACCTCAGCCCACTTCATCGTTTTACCACTACAGGTAATAACAAGGCTTAGCAATTCTAATTCCCAAAACAAAACACATTCAGTGGTTAAACTATTCCATTCATGTAACATTCTCTGTGCACGAATACTTATATCCAGTTTATACTGTTTCTTATCTAACTAATATTACTTGGTGTTCTGTAGTTTTTTTCTATATTTCGTAGACGACTGCACGGCACTCAAAGTAACAATGACTGTAATGATTATTGACGACCGACATCACCCCGATTTGAACATGAACTCACCACTGATGACATGTTTAGCTTTACATTATAGAGCCATATCTCCAAATAAAACCAGTACCTATGGAGATGGGGCTGGTAGCATCCTTGCTAACTGAATTGACGTTAATAGTGTCCCCACTACGGTAACATATTCGGGCGATTATTTTGATAGTATGATATAACATATAATAATTTTAATGAAGAAAATATATTCTTGGTGCGGATTGTGGCTAAGAGTAACAAAAACCTATTCGGATGTTATTATTTATGGAATGATACAAAGTGCAGTAGACGGAGAAGTAAAAGTGTGGGGGGGGAGATTTGTTGTGCTAAGCCTAAGGTAGATAGAGAGCAGTGACGAAGATGAAGAAAGGCCGGGTGACAGTCATTGACGAAGTACGAGTGGAGATGCTGGTGGTGGTCGAACGTGTTGGGATCTGGTGGACAAGAATATTGCTGAAGATCCCAGAGGAATGGATGACGGTATGGGAAAGAGAGAGAGATGACCATGACCCTGGAAAATGCATAGCCATCACGCTGCTAAGCCATATGCTGAAGGTGCATTGGAGATAATCCTGGGTGGAAGGAGAAGCGCTTCAAAGTAGGGAGGGATACAGTTGGCGGGATTGTTCCTCCGAGACAGCTAGTCGAAAAGAAATTGGAAGAACAGGAGTGTACAGGGGTTTTAAAGACCTGGAGAAAACTTAAGACACTATATCGAGAGATATAATGATGCTGACAGTGAGGTGGATGGGCGTTCCATAGGCAGATGTCAGGATGGCGGAACCTACTGCTAGTATGACCGTATTCATGATTCGATTACTATGTATTTATATCACTTGATAATGCTAAATATACTGTTTGCATACTTGATTTTATTACTATGTATACTGCATGGTTGAATATGATTTAAATATTATGTTTGCATCCTCCTCGGTGCAAGTTGAATTTCCATGCATGTTATCGACAGATAAAGTTATTATTATTATTATGGTTTGGTCAGAGCTGGAACAAAGAGATAACGTTGTATACCTGGGCGGATCGGTATGCGGGGACGGTAACTCAGAGACTGAAATGCGCAGGAGAATAAACGCAGGCGAAAGCTTGAAGGAAAGTGGTAGGGGTGATGGGAGACAGGCGCATATCGCGTAAGCTCAACGGAAAGATGCTTTGCTCTTTTGTGGCTCCAACATACCTGTATAGCCTAGAAAAAAATATGGTAATTACGGAAAAATAGCTTGATAGAGTACATGTCTACGAAGACAACTGGGTCAGTTGAATTGTAGGAGTGAAGATAATAGACAAGCGAATAATGGAGCTAGGAACTGAGGGAGGAAGTTCGTATAAAAGAATATTTTAAGAAAAAGTTCATGAAGAAGTTGATTAAAATGGGCTGGACCTGTGGAGCGAATGGGAGTAGAACGGTTGGCAAAGAATTAAAGCACATGTCCGGAGAGTGGAAGGGAAAGGGAGGCAAGAACGACCCAGACTGCGATGGCAGGATTGTGTGAAGATAGATTTGATTTAGGAGAGGCGTGGAGAATGAGAGAGAGAGAAATAGAGAGGAGTGGTGACGGTTAGTGGTAACAGCAGTGAGAGCTAGAACAATGGGGGTAACAAGAAAATAAAACAGAAATCGAGGATCAGTGTCGAGGGTAACCCCACCCAGAACTCGCAGGTGAAGAAGAGGAGAACAACAACTCAACATGTGTATTAATCATTACCATCAACATTGATCGGCCGGAGCCAGAGCATTGGCGAACAGACTCCGTGAGGGTAGATTGCTCGTTAAGGACAGACGGTCAACCATTAGCTTTGAAAAATATACTAGAAGCGTGAGAAACTTGTTAAGATTTTTTTTCTGATGTCTGATTTTGAATATCTGACCTGGTGCAAGCGCGGCACACCAAATCCTTCAAAAGAGCTCCACATTTCCTAGAGGCTTCTGCATACGACTGAAAGTGGCCATAATGCCACGGTCCCATCAATCTGCTTATGGGAGACTATGCGTACAATGTGACTTTATTAAGTAACTAGGTGTCGTGTTGCTGCATTGTACAGAGCGTGATGTTTAATTACCAGGGGGAGTAAGCGATGGGGGATCGGGGGTATGAAGATGAAGACTAGACAAGTTGACTTCATCGAACACGATTCTCTTAGGTTGGTTTAGTGATGTGTCAGTTGTCTCCGATTGGATGTTCTTTTGTGTGTTTGGTGCAGTATCCACTGCACGCGGTTCGGTTCCATTGGGTTGCTTCAACGCGGCTTCCGTTGTCCACGGTTGGATGACTTCCTGTGACGCTGTTCCTGCGACTGGCGAAGGGCGCGCCCACCGCATGAACCAAGACCTTCGCTTCGGCTGCTCGCTCGGTGGCGTTCCTGAGCTCAACTGGAAGCGAGGCCGCCGCGTCAACCAAGACCGTCGTTTGGGCAACTCGCTCGATGTGCCGTCTTCTACTGATAATGCTGGGCGCTGTCGACGCAAATTCCACGGCCTTCGTTTCGGTTGTTGTGGTTCCTCTTCCATCTGCTGCTGGTCATGTTCCATCTGCTGACGCTGCGAGTGCGATTCCTTCTTGAACAGCTGTCGCAACGTAGACCTGCAAGACAAGGAACCAGGTACATATATCAAGACCAAGACGAACAGTACATCACAACAGAGGAAACACATATTGCTATAATGAGAAAGCATAGAAGTTCGTCGAATAATTATGATATACAAATTGACGAGTCAGTTATTAGTATGTAACTCTCTACCCCATATAATGTTTATACAATACGTTTTTATATATAATATGTAGGCCACCACCGTAATTTCATCACGACAGGAGATGGAAACACGTCAATAACGTACTATTTTGACTCTTAACTGTCGGACTCTTAAATACGCCAACAGCTTTCTTGTCCACTTGCCATCTGACGATTGTCGCCTTGATTTTGGTGGAAATGCTTTTATTGTCATTATTTAAAAAGATCAGAATGCATGGTTTGGACTTATGGTACATAGATATGAAGATATAATACGACCAAGAAGGCGTAGAGGCTGTTAATCACAGCATGGGACCAAACGAATACGACTGAGGGACATGGTGATGGGGACACACGGGGTGCATAGGTTGTGGAGGAGGACGCAATGGACAGGGCGGTCATCCCCAATATGGAATAACAAAATAACTAGGTAAGTTATTATATAGCGCTGAATCCACTCTTTAGGTTTGCTCAAAGCGCTCTACGCTGAACCGCTGGGATTCTTATTCTTTTCTACATCATCTCGATTTATCTGGGAATAAATGGTCGAACGAAGTTGTTGTTGTTGTTGTTGCTGCTGCTGCTGCTGTTGCTGTGTTGTTGTCGGTAACCAATGGAACCCTTTGAACACAGGTGTGCTGCCCTTCCGTAACGATCTATTTGTTATTTTTTTTATTACAGACAGTCAACCAAATAGCTGACTTAGACCTTGCACAAGTGAGCAGGTATGTGCCGGACGTCTACCTACCGTTTCACCAGGCACAACACAACGACGACTAAGATCAGTAGGATGATGATAATTGCCATCATTACAACTGCCGCCATCAAGGCTTTGTTCCCTCGATGAGGAGGTTTCTCAGTCGTCTGAAACATTCACAGCAACACATACATGAAACCATTCAGTTTGAATGTCTCAGCAACATTGGTGAGAACAAATTAATCCAGAGAAAGATGGCATAACATAACCGTAGCCATAACTCTCCTTCCAAAAAGCGATGTTTTTTTCTTAATTCGAACACTAAATGAAATGCTGTGTCCTTGATAACCAGCGATTCTCCATGTGGAAAAAAGGCACTAAAATTGGATGCACCCTCTTCATATTCGCTGACACTTGTGGAGGTCGTGGCACTGCACGGTGCACTGTTTATACTTTACAATAGACAACGTATAAATGCTGATTCATTCAATTGTGCACAACAGACAACGTATAGATGCTGATTCATTCAAGTGTGCACAATAGACAACGTATAGATGCTGATTCATTCAATTGTGCACAATAGACAACGTATAGATGCTGATTCATTCAATTGTGCACAATAGACAACGTATAGATGCTGATTCATTCAATTGTGCACAATAGACAACGTATAGATGCTGATTCATTCAATTGTGCACAATAGACAACGTATAGATGCTGATTCATTCAATTGTGCACAATAGACAACGTATAGATGCTGATTCATTCAATTGAAGTGCGAAGCATCAACAGTTTACTAACACCTTTGCAACTAAAACGGTCTGATCCAAAAATGACCGCGCTCTTTTCAGATATTAAGTTTTCACGGTTGTGTCCTACAGCGATATCTGGTTAATTTGTCTCCCTTGCTCCTTGCGAAGGACGAGTCTCGATGTTTCAACTTGATATGGCTCCGATTTTAAGGGACTTCTTGTTTTCTGTATGATACATTCTAAAGTTCTCTTGCGTTTTTCTACGACATAATTATGTGTTCATTATAACGGGCTTAGACCGTTGTCATGATGAATTAATTACTCAACAATCTATACTTTAAACAAACTTGTATTACCCCCCCCGAAAGTGCCCGAATTACCCTCAAGGGGGTAATTTCCACCAGGTTTAATATCGCTGATCTAACACAACACAACTAATCCACCAAACAGCAGGTGTGTACGCCTACCGTGTAGTCGGTGGTGACAGGTGGGGTGACGTAGAAGGGAACCTGTGTAGCAGATTCGACGTCCGTCACCGTGATGTTCGAAGGCTCTCCAAATACACTGATTATCGCCAGCTGTAGCCTCTCCACCAATTCCGATTTCCTGCAGAAAACGGTACTAGTTTGATTTTGATTACCCACAGGCTCACATAAGTGAATGTGTCTCCACACTCAGAAGTGGAAGTGCCCAGACACTCATAAGTGAACATGGGTTCAGGCACTCATAGATTTGGAAATGTCCAAATACTCATAAGTGGAAGTGTACACACTCTCATTAATGGATGAGTGTCCAGACATTCATATTATATTTGGAAGTGTTCCGATATTCTTTAGTGAAATATCTGTATTCAGGCATTCATATAAAAAAGTATTTGGAAGTGTCCATATACTCCTAAGGTGGAAGTGGCCATACTGTCATTAATGGAGAAGTGTCCAAGTACTCACATTATGTTTGAAAGTGTCCATCTATTCATAAATGGAAATATCCAGGCACTCATGAATGGAATTATCTGGACACTTATAAGTGGAAGTGTCCAGGCACCAATGGGTGGAAATTTCCGGGCATTCATGGGTGGAAGTGTCTGGAAACTCATAAGTGGACGTATCCAGACACTCATGCAGGCACTCGTCTATAGTTGTGATTACCCAGACATTTGTGTACTCACAAGAGGGATGCCCCAAGCACATGACACTCACGTGACATCATTGTTGAGAATGTCCCGCAGCAACTCCTGGTCGAGAGCGTCCTCCGTCAGACGTAGAATGACGCCGGGAGTTCCTCGTTTCGATTGACGAGTCTTATGGGCGGCGGCCATACACAGAGCATTAGTCTTCGTGTACTTGAACACGAGCAGAAGGGTGAGGGTGTAATCTAGGGCTTCTTTCGGGTAGCCATCTCCCTGTACAATGTCGTCGTACTGTATAAAGGTCTTCTGGTGGTGTTGGTTGGGTCTGCGGGGATAATGGTAAAGCGTTATTTAGGAAGTAACAATGATCGGAAAGTTGGATATATTTCGTAATGTTTGTCCTTTATAGAAATAATGAAAAGTAACTGAAATAATGGGACAAATATATTCAAAATAGTGATAAATAAATTATAATTAGCTCAAAAGTATATATAATTATATACATATATATATATATATAAAATAAAGTAAATTTATTTGTTGTGCATTTATTATAATTGGACGATTTTCTTTCTTATTTTTGAGTTTATTTTAATTGATGTATTACTGTTTTGAATATACGTGTCCCATTCGTGATATAGCCATTCTTTGAGTTACTAATCAATTATTTATATAAAGTACTAACATTTTATATATATATACATATACAGTGTATATATATATATATATACATATATATATATATATACATATATATATATAACTAATAATACACTTTCTCTGTTAGTACAAAACGTAAGATATACACACATTGCCTTCACACATAATTGTTAATTTATTTGTCGTTCTTAAAACATTACATTAACCGTAACACAACTGGTCATTCGCATTCCCACGGAACAAGCCGTGTTTCAGTTTGCATAGTTAAGTTAACTAGAACGAGGGTTTCTTACGTATATTTTGTGTTGAGACGGCAACACTTGCGGACGTTGATTGTGTTTCTGTTGCAATACGCATTGACTACTGTAGCCAACGTAGCTTGCATGATGTGGAACACTTGTGAAAACTGAAACACATATAACGTGTATGTAGGTCTAACCAGTGCGCAGCATCTAATACTAATATACCCTATCCGAATTAGCACGCGTTTTCAATCGCCAGATGGCGAACATGTCGAATGTCGGATACATTTTGGTAACATGTATGGGATCACACGGGATCACTTTATAACATATTACACAACTGTGTGTTGTGGTATATACAGCCATAATCATGAGTGGCAGACAACATTCGAATAAAATGAACAATTTGACACAATAGTCTAGTAGAAATAGACGATGACCCGGACATTTTGGTTAAAAAAACAATTTTTGTTTTAAGGTGATCAGTAGTGTTTCCTGAACCCTGGGGAACTTTGTTTTTACCCCAATCCTTGTTTTGGGGTGTTTCGGTCCAATTTCGAAGTAGCACTTTTTGTTTGTTTTTGTTAATCATATTTTTAACTGTTTCATTTATTGGTTAATACATTTGTAATTATATGTATACTGGTCTATTAAGCCACACATTAATGATGGAGTTTAATTAATCAAATAATTAATCAATTAATTAGTAATATATTTCTTATATAGCACTCCGTCCCAACATTGTTCTGGATTTAATTAATATCTTAACTAAGATGACATGAATGTCACTTATACACCAAACAATGAATGGTAGCATTCAAACTTGAATATCACTAGATGAGATCATAAATGTCCTACCTATAATCTTCTAATACATCATTTGTTAAATGTCATCATCAGCATTGTCATCGTCGTCACTGTCTGGTAGCTGTACAAGAATTGGGCCGTTTGAGCACTGTCCTTGACATTTGCAGTGGACGCTACAGGTAAGACGTTTCTTTGAGCAGTTGCAAGACACACACAATTTATCTTGGCGCTTGCAAGAGCAACGGATCTCTTGTAGAAGATGTTCGGGTACTGGTTCTGTGTTTGTGAAGACGGGCACTACTGAGTGTGCGACACAGTGGAAGCCATATTTCTTTCTGTCCAATACCGTCTTCAGATTAACCCAAGTAGAAACCTGTAGGTGCACTCTGAGTGAATGGAAGTAGCATGCTTGATTTGCTGGCGGCATTCTTTCAATGGCTACGTACTTTCATGAAACTATGTGCACGTATCGTAGGTCGTCGAGACTTACATTTCAGTTGCTTTTGATGTAAAGCGAAACCATATATCACTCTCCAGCTGTTGCAATGTCAGCGTTCGATGCAATGTTAATGCCGAATATGGCTACGGATGTTCTCGGCTCTGTTGAACATCCTAGAACTTTCATGTGTTTGACTTTGCCAATACTATAGATAGCTGACGTGGTGTCGCAGTGTGTGCAAATGGCAAGCACTTACACATCTCCTTTCCAGGAGCATGTTGACCAGCGCTTATACTGATTAGTCTTTGCTTGGTTTGCATGTAAATAGTGGACTTCTCAGGCGCAAGGTAAAGCAGGATTACAAGCAGTGGGGACGTTGAATTTGGGGACAATGACTGGACGAGGAAGGGAGTTGGCGGATCTGATGGAGAGGAGGAGGGTGGGAGTGCTGTGTGTGCAGGAGACTCGGTGGAAGGGGGACAAAGCGAGAGAGTTGGGAGGAAACTGCAAGTTGCTATATAGTGGAACAGATGAGCGAGGGCGAAATGGGGTGGGGGTAGTGCTACACAAAGAACTTAAGGATAGCCTAGTGAGTGTGAGCAGAAGGAACGATCGATTGATGAGTGTCAAGCTGGGCTTAGGTGAGACGGTGGTTAACATCATATGCGCGTACGTCCCCCAAGTGGGCTGTGAAGAGGAGGAGAAGGAAACCTTCTGGAGACAGATGGATCAAGAGCTCAGGTCGATACCAGAGGGAGAAAGGGTGATTGTAGGCAGAGACCTAAACGGTCACGTGGGAATGAGTAGAGATGAGATTGAGAGGATACACGGTGGCTGGGGAGTGGGAGAGAGGAATGAGGAAGGCGAAAGGGTAGTAGGCTTTGCGATGGCATTTGATTTGGCAATAGGGAATACTTTCTTCGAGAAGAGAAGTTGGTGACCTACAGGAGTGGAGGAAGAGAAAGTCAAATAGACTTCCTAATGTGTAGAAGATCCCATCTGAAAGAAGCTAAGAACTGCAAGGTCATAAACGGGGAAAGTGTGGCGGCACAACACAAAGTACTGGTGATGGACTGGGAGATTAAGTGTAGTAAGAAAAGAAGACCAGAGCAGGTGACACCGAAGATCAAGTGGTGGAGATTGAAAGAAGAGGACCCAAAGACGCAGTTTAGGGAGAAAGTGTTGGAGGAAAGGAGATTGTTGGAAAACGTACAGGAATGGTGGGAGGAGAACAGAGACTAAGAAAGAGACTAAGAAGAAGTGGGAAACATCAGGAAAGCATGAAGACAGAGACAGCTATCGGCAGGCAAACAAAGAGGCAAAGAAAGAAGTAGCAAGATCAAAGACACAGGCAATGGACGCGGTGTACGGGGAGCTGGGAACACCGGAGGGAGAAAGAAAGATATATAGAATAGCAAAGGCTCGCGACAAATCGACCAAAGATTTCACACAGATAAGACAGATAAAGGATGGACAAGGAGTGGTTCTATGGGAACAGGATCAAGGATAGGTGAAAAGGATATTTCGATAATCTGCTAAACGTAGAGAACCCGAGGGCAGTCTTTGACGATGGAGTGCCAAATGAAGGCTTAACATCAGGAATTATCAGGGAGGAAGTAGAGGTGGCTCTGAAAAGAATGAAAACTGGGAAGGCGATGGGACCAGACGGAATTCCAGTGGAGGTCTGGAAGAGTTTGGGAGAAGAGGGGGTCGATATGCTGTGGGATCTGATGCAGAAGGTATACGTACAAGAGAAAATGCCAGAGGAATGGAGAGACAGTGTCATCGTGCCTATTTTCAAGGAGAAGGGAGACATCCAGGAATGTGGCAATTACAGAGGCATCAAGTTGATGTCGCACACCATGAAGGTTTGGGAAAGGGTAATTGACAGAAGGCTGAGGGAAGAGACAAGCATAGGTGAGGAGCAGTTCGGTTTTATGCCGGGCAGAGGAACAACGGACGCCATATTTGCAGCAAGGCAGTTGATGGAGAAACACCGGGAGATGCAGAAGGAACTGCACATGGTCTTCATTGATTTAGAGAAGGCATACGATAGAGTGCCACGACAGGAGGTTTGGAGGCGTATGCGGAAGCAGGGTGTGCCTGAAAAGTATGTACGTCTTGTAAAAGACACATAAGAACACGCAAGGACGCAAGTCAAGAGCAATGTAGGACTGACAGGCAAGACCACCGTTAGAGTGGGGCTGCACCAGGGGTCCTCACTGAGTCCCTACCTGTTTGACTTGATTATGGATGTGTTGGGCCGGGGCATCAAAGTACAGCCCCCCTGGTGTATGCTGTTTGCAGACGACATCGTGATGTGCAGTACCAGAAGAGAGGAGGTGGAAAGGAAGTTAGAGGAATGGAGAAGTGCAATGGAAGAGCGAGGACTAAAGATTAGTAGAAAGAAAACGGAATACCTGAGGTGCAACGAAAACAATGACCTAGAGATCCGGTTACAGGGTAAGACAGTGAAGACATTCAAATATCTAGGATCGACATTGGCGGATGATGGAGAATTGGATGCGGAAGTCACTCATAGAGTGCAGAGCGGGTGGAAGAACTGGAAGAGAGTATCTGGAGTGCTGTGTGACAGAAGAATGAACGTGAAGATCAAGGGAAAAGTGTACAGGACAGTGGTAAGGCCAGCACTGATGTACGGGGCGGAGACATGGGCGGTAAAGAAGACACAGGAAAAGAAGTTGGATGTCGCAGAAATGCGAATGCTACGATGGATGTGCGAAGCCACAAAGATTGACAAGATAAGAAACGAAAGAATCAGAGGGAAAACGAAAGTGGGGGAAATATCAAAGAAAGTCCAAGAAAGTAGGTTGAGATGGTATGGACACGTGATGAGAAGAGAGGAGGATTATGCAGGAAGGAGAGCGATGGGAATGAAAGTGCAAGAGAAGAGGAGGAGAGGAAGGCCGAAGAGGAGGTGGTTGGACAGTGTGAGGGCAGATCTCAGGGAGAAGGGACTGTCGGGGGAGGAAGTGTACGACCGAGCGACATGGAGGCGAATGTCATCATACATCGACCCCACATAAAAGTGGGAAAAAGATGAAGAGGAAGACGAAGAAGACAAGCAGATCTGTATCATCACAATGGACACATACGTTCTCGTGGGATTCTGCAACTTCTACGGTACACTTCACACTTGTGGTATCCGCATCTCCATCCTCACCAGCGTGACGCACCTCGTTACCTTCTTTCAGCAGGTATGTAGAGAGGAGATTTAATGAGATGCTGTTTATTGTGCTTGTTTGAAAGAAAACTACTTTTGTGTGAAGGCAATGGAGTGTTACGTCCAACCAACACATCAGCGGAAAGAATCTTGCTCAATTTACGTCATTTCTGCACGGGTTCCTTGGTCGTGAATACTTCATAGCTGTCGAACAGTAAGAACCAGGCCCTATCGTGTGCTGCCAACTGTAGAACATACATCACATAAGATGAACACACTCCATGAAAGGTACCTGTCTTTGGCCAGGGTATCTGATGCAGAACGGCCCATCCATCCACAACTGTGGCTTTGACGTCAATTTCATCATTGCAGACAACATGGAGATCGAGGGTGGCGATGTACGAAACTAATTTAGACTTCACTGGCCTTCGCATTGTGCCATTGTCGTGGAGTAAAGCTGGCTCTATGGCTGCTAGCTCATGTGAGAAGACACTGCGATCTGGTGGTCCAGAAGTATATATATTCTCTGATACAGCTCCGTCGACGACATGCGCACTTCTTTTCCATCTATCAGTTTGACAGTTTTCCTCATAACTACGCAGGTTTTTACTTGGTCTAACTTCCTGAGAACGATGTCTCCGTACTTCTGATCTGTGATCTTCTGGTGGATTTACATTCATCCACAGTGAATTTGATAATCGTAACCTCTCGAGGTCGTACGAGTTGGCATACAGTCTGATGCAACAACCTGGTTTATGCCTGAGATGAATTAGGCACATTTTTTGAGGCAGTGTAAGTCTTTCCACATTTTTTCATGGACATAATGATCACCTGCATTATTGAATTGTTCAGTCAACACCCATCACCTCGTAATGTTGACACCGCCACCAATGAATATACCCTTTTCTTTCTAAATTTAACCATTAAGCCACCACCACCTTCTTGACAAATGACACATTGCTCAATATCAGTGACCCGTTCCTAAAAAAGATGTACAACTATTTTCTGGGCAATCTTCATAATATGACTATGTGTACTATAATTATGGGTAATATGTTCAACAACAGTTGCTAACTTTACCTTATATAATTACTCAAACATAAATTTCGGATTTAAAATGCTATCTTACTAACTAAGAATTGTTTAATAATCAACCAAGATCTACCGTTAAACCTTGGCCACAAAATTATGAACAATGTCATGTTTGGCTTTCCATACCACACATTTTCAAATCGCTCAAGCATAAATGCATAATAATACATAACAATCATTACATAAATTTATTATAACTTTTCTAACAATCTGTAAGCAAATAATTAATACAACAGCTGTTAGTTATTTAGAAAATAGATCCATTGCATAACATGTCTTGAGGGGGTTTACAGAAACGGTTTATTCTATTACGTACTACGAATTTTGGTCCAATTAATATTTACACTTACACTTACAGGTTAATGGGCTGATTTAAGCTATGGGCCTTTGTTGGTGCCTATATCCTAGGCTATTCCAGTGCTTGTCGAGTCTGGCCTTAAACTGTGTGACGGTCTTGGCATCTACCACATGTTGTGGAAGCCTGTTTCACTGATCCACGGCTCTAACTGAGAAGTAATTCTGTCTGACCAGCAGTCTTGTTCGTTGCTTGAAAAGCTTTCTCGTGTGTCCTCGTGTTGCTGTACTGTCCCTCTCCTGGAAGAAGTGACGAGCTTAAACTTTGTCGATTCCGTTAAGTATTTTGTACGTTTCAATAAGGTCGCCTCTCTGACGTCGGTAATACAACGAGTATTGTGTCAGTTGTTGTAATCGTTGTTCTTATGTGAGCTTTGCTACGCTGGTAACCAGCTTGGTTGCTCTTCGCTGTACCTTTTCGAGGATGTCAATGTCCTTAGCCAGATATGGGCACCATGCTTGTACACACAATTCGAGGTGTGGACGGACATATGCCCGGTAGAGTGTCACAAATGATTTCTTGGTCATGTGCTTAAAACTTCTCTTTACCATGTCAAGAGCTTGCATGGCTTTCTTTGCTGCTTTCTGGCATTGCACAGTCGGTTTTAGGTTGGTTGTCACCCACACCCCAACGTCCTTTTCTTCGTTTGTTATCTCGAGGTTCACTGTGGCTCCATTCTTGTGTGTCATAGTGTACGTTTTGTGTGGCGATTTCCCCACTTTCATCAATTTGCATTTCTCGGGGTTGAATTGTAGCAACCATTCTTTACTCCAATCTTCGATGGTGTCAATATAATTTATATGTTATATTATCGCTCGTGTTTGGATTTTAAAACATTGGCTTTCGATACGCAAGGGTAAGATCTAATATTGTAGCAAACATTTGATTTCTTATATTAGCGAGTTAATGGATACATAAAATACAAATCAACGCAAGTATCCTAACGGTTAACTTGCTGGCCAGTGGAAGCCAGTGCGCCAAAACTCATTTGCATCTATGTATGGACAGCCAATAAAATGAAAATGTTATAAAAAGCGACTGACAGTACATATATTGTTCATGAAAAAATTGAGGTTCCTCAGGGTTGATTTTGGTTGGTTTTTTCTGGAAGTTCAGGAAACACTACTGGTCATCTTAAAACAAAAATGTCCGGGTTTGGTTAAAATGTGCTGATTTCTACTGGACTACAAAACAAACCTCAGTGTTTTGTCACGCGCCAAAGCAATGGCGTACCTTTACTAGATTTGTTTTGCTACGAAAAAGGCCAACGTGGGACAATAAGGCCGAAGGACAGGTAAATATCACTGCTGAGACGGGAGAACAGCGTTAAGCAGGACATTAAAAGGACAGAGGGCAATGACACGAGGAGAAATAGGGCTACTGATAGAGAGCAGATAATAGATAACAGATAATAGACATCAACTAAACAATCAGTTGGGTCTACCGCAGTAATTGCAGTACATGACCCAAAACTCACCCCTCTGTGTGGGAGCCGGGTGGAAGAACAAGATGAATGGAACAACAGTTAAATTTTACTATACGGGCGATTTTATCCGCAGCTGAATGTGTGTGACACAGAACATGTAGTCCTGCTGAATACCTCAAGTATTAAATATGGATGTCTTCAAGTGATCACCCACGTTAGATATAACAACAAAAGGCGTACCTTGTTAAGTGCAACGCCGTGTGTGTAGAGAATTACTCCTTTCTGCGCTTCGATGTCAGTAACTGAAAGAAACGACAATTGTAATATGGCATATCAAAATTAGCATGCACACAATCTACACCTGTGCCTAGTTTGGGAACTTGGACAGTTTCATTTCCTTCTAGTTGCCTGTGTCTGTCGCATGGTACACTGCAAGCCGTTGGTCCAGTTCTACGACTCCACGTGACGTCTAACTAGATCCAACCCAAGGAATTGAGCAGCCAATTTTAAACAGCTATTGTGAAATTACTAATAGAATAAGACATAACAACTCCATGTCCCACGTGAAGTGCTTTTCTAAATGCGCTAAACTGTAATGGAATCAGTGCATTGGTACCACCTCTAACGTCTGAACATGGGAGATTTTGAGCTTGCCAGAACAGCTACAGAAACCTATGTTTTGTTAGGCTACCTAGGCCCATTTTATACCATTACAGTGTGTCAATTAACACATGTCATATTAATATCGCATCTCGTTTGCTTTTGTATCGCATCCTTTATAAACATGAACCTAGTTGCCTAGTTGCCTAGTTGTTTCCAGCACTCGGCAATGTTCTATTAACTGACTAGTCTGTATATATTGTGGTTACAATGTTATGATGTAATGAGGTCTCATTCAACTAGCCAACCTTTTTCAGAACATTATCGCCAAGCCGACCTTTCTATGCTGGCACTGAGGGTGGTCACTGCCAGGGTGCTTGTCGTCCTCAGTGGTTCTTTTACGTCCCAAATTGAGACGGGACCGACATTAACGTGATCTCCGATTCACGAGGAATACACAGTCCCCAATGTTGAGAGCCAGGTTTTTACACCAAATATACCATACCTGCCCGGTCCGGGTATTGAACTCGGGGCGCCGGCATGTCAGGCGGATGTGCTAACCACTACACTATCGCGCGCTCCCCCTAACACCTTTCACCTCATGTTAACAACATATCGACATACTCTTATCACCATTAAAAACAATAAATGTATGCAATTGATTATATTCATTAAGTGTACTCCGTGCTACCAGTAATAACACACGTTGGAAAGCTCCACTATTTCCCATTAAGACAAACACCGTATTGCTTTACTCTGAAACAACAACCCCACACAGTGACGGGCCACTATGCACGATACTTTACAGATCGACTTACGTGGACATTGTTGTGTATTGCAGACTTCTACGTTCGCCCATACTCCGGGGCAAGGTTTACCGGCGCCTTCGGTTGTCGGGTTATCACAGAGTCGTGTCCGAGTGCGCTGCCCGGATCCGCACGAAGTAAAACATCCGCCCCACGACGACCAGTCGCTCCAGTGCCCGTTGCGATCCGGATACGACTGACCATTAACTGAAACACCGAGTAAGCATCATCAACGCAAAGTCTTGGCAAAAGACTAAATAATTTTGTTTCTAGGTATTAACAAGAAGCGTTTTATACATTTGCAAAGTGACAACATACGTTAGGGAGGGGGAACTTCGAAGTTGTTTCGGTCAAATTTCCACGTTTCAAGGGGGAAATAAGTCAGGGCAACACAATGTTATTATTATTATTACTAGCATTTCTATGGCGCCACATCTCCGGAACCAGCCCGTTCATAGGCGCGTATACACATTATAAAACGTACATGGAAACAAAGATAAAAATATATATGTATAAAGAGCTTGTAAATATAATACTAAGATTTACAAGATTGTATATATAATGTAACTAAAATACATGACATATTTGCTCAAATATTAAGATAATTAAGTAAAAGAATATATATTATAGTAATATATAGAATTGTATTAAAAGATAAATAATAATAAATTTATTAAAATACATTATATAATAAAAATATAATTAACTGATTAAATACATGTTCAAAAAGTGTCTACAGCACAGTTCCTTAGTCGAAGTAGGTAAGTTTTAAGGCAAGTTTTCAATTTATTCAAGGTGTCTGTTTGACGAACGTTTATTGGTAGAGCGTCCCAGTGCGTTGGACCTGACTCGAAGAAAGCTCGTCTGCCTCAGCCCTCTTAGTTGTAGCTCAGGACTACAAGCAGATGTAGATCGGCAGATCGGAGGTTGCGGGTGGGCTTATACGGAGTTAAAAGACCTTGGATATACGCTGGAGCAAGACCACGTAAAGGCGTAAAAAACAAGGACCAGGACTTTGTACTGGATACGCCAGCGAACAGGAAGCCAGTGCAGTTTGACCAGCACACGTGTTATATGTGTTATAAGTATTGCCGCCGAGTTCTGTACCATTTGCAACTTCTTCATAAGTGCCTCGGTGATGCCGTAGCGGCCGCGTTACTGTAGTCCAGCCGCGATGTCACCAGGGCGTGGACTAGTGTCTTACACGCATCAGTAGTAAGACAATGTCTTATTTTAGAAATTGCGTACTAATGGTAGTATGTTGACGTGCACATCCATGACACATGTAACGACATTGTTAGTCCACAGTCTATTGTAATCCCGATGTTGCGGATGGTCAGTGACGGAACAATGTTACATCCGTATACACAAACACGAAATGTCATGCAGGTGTTTATGATAGATTTGGTGCCGTGATATTAATAGCCTCGGTCTTGTTTTCGTTCAGCAGTAGATTGTGGTCTGACATCCACTGCTTAGCTTCTTCGATACATCGCTTCTCCATCCCGCGTTCCACTCAGGTCAACATACAGTTCGACATGTTAATGCAAACTGATGACAATAGCAAGTTTGGATAACACAAATCGCAAGTTCCAAGACACTTATTGGAGGAAAGGAGTGTTGAATCAATGCTAAACGCATAACAAAATTAAGTTATGAAACCATCGCTAAAACGGTAATATTTATCGTTCACCCACCGCGACAAGCCTTCAAGTTTGGAGCCAGAGTGTAGCCAGGACCACAGCCACAGGTGTATGACCCAATGGTGTTTGTACACAACCCCACACCTGGCCGCATGTCGCAGTCGTTGTCCATCGTGCACTCGTCAATGTCTGGATGTAACAGCACATGACAAAATACAAGTAACACCACATAGGTACATAGGACCATTCATTCTACACTCACTCCATCGAAGATCAGCATTAATGAATGAATAATCATAAATTCGTTTTCGTGCGTGCGTGCGTGCGTGCGCGTGTGCGTGCGTGTGTGTGTGTACACATGTGCGAGTATGCACGTGTGCGTGGTGCGCGTATGTGCTAACGTGTATGTGTGTGTATGTGTGAGTGTATGTACATCACTTTCCCACCAACCGTCCACACACATGCCCTTGCACGTATGGAGGCCTGCATACAAAGAAGTGAAAATATGGCTCCATGACAATGGACTCGTGATGAACGACACCAAATCCGAAGTCATTGTCATCCGTTCGCCAAGTCTGCGTACTCCTATATCGTTAAGGCGCCTCAACATATATGGCCACTTAGTTGACACCTCCTCCGTTATCAGAGATCTCGGATTCGTCATTTACACCGATCTGTCGATGGCGTCACAAGTGGCGAACGTATGTCGCAACGCCTATTATCATCTGTCACAAATGGCAAAGATACCAGATTCTGTTACCACCAGTGCATGTAAGAGTCTGGTCCACGGACTAGTGACATCGCGACTTGACTATGGTAATGCGATGCTTTTCGGAATAAACGATCGTCACCTGCACCGTCTGGAAATGGTTCAGCGGTCTGCGGCTCGATTTGTTATGCAGATTCGGCGGGGCGATCGGCAGTCCATGACGACAATACTGCGGAAATTACACTGGAGGCGTATTGAGTTTAAGATACTCGTCCTTGTGCACAGGGCAATATACGATGGTACGTCTGAGTACCTTGCGGCACTATTACACCAATATACACCACGCCGTTCCCTACGCTCTGCAAGCGAGTTACTCTTGCAAGTTCCTAGAGTGAACTTAGAACGTTTCGGCCGCCGTGCATTTACTTGTGCTGGCCCCACTCTGTGGAACAAACTTCCCATGAACATGCGCAACAACGGCAATCTCCCTCAATTTAAGAAACAACTAAAGACATTGTTCTTCTCCACTTAATGGGTTTTACATGACTGACATTGTACATTAACACACATATTACAGATTATCTTATTTATTATCATTGTAGTATTCATTATTTAATATCATTGTAGTATTCATGGTATTAGTGTTTTTTTATATTTCATACATTTAATATTACTTTTAACGAATGCAGTTTAATTTGTAAATATATATTTTAAATAATTTACACAGAGGAACATTCTACAGTTTTAACATGTGTTATAGCCTATCGTTATTATTATTTTATTATTTCCCTGGACTAATTATAATGTTAAGCTATTTAGTATTTTAATGCGTGTACACACCCGTCCCGGATTTGACGGTGTCAAAATAAAATTGTATTATTATTAATACTATTATGTGCGAGCGCGCACTTGCATGTGTATCTTTGAGAGACGACAGGAAAATACTCCAATCAAACTTGTTACTTTACAAGAAAAAATACGAGTTATTATATATCTCACGTCGCACTATTTGACATTTACCATGGCAGGTGATGCCATTGCCTATGTATCCAACTTCACAGGTACACGTAAATCCTCCGTCGGTGTTAATGCATGTGGCGCGTCTTCGATCACATGTGCGAATTCCCCATGCACATTCGTCCACATCTGTGAAACGAACAAATTTGTACAATATTATAGACGTGTACAATACGCGTTATTTCCGCAAGTTTTGCCTTTGCCAATAATTATATTACGATTACTGTATGGCATCTCATAAATCAAACATTCCCGCACACAGTTGTCACTTTATAAACTTCCTCTTATGTTTTTATCATAAAGAAACATTTTTTTGTCTAGAAGTTCAACTAAATTCACAACGGAATGCACGAACGCGCCATATGTTCCACAACCTTTTATACGGCTTGGCGTAGCTTTTGTTAGGCAACAGGTCACCTGATGGATAGGTCAATTGCTTTAAAATCGCGTGACAACCGACTGTGGCAATAGTGGACACAGTCCCCAACATTGAGTTTAACATCGGCTATATTTAATCATTATGAGTGTGGAATACATATCAGATGGTATCTTTGTGTCTTGCATCCCGCCGTAATCATACCCCACGATGGCGTAGCAGCACAAGTAATCGAACGAGGCATGTAACTACACAACAGTCTCGTATGGTTACACCTGCATGCAATTTGTAAAGGTGCCATTCGATATAATGATTCATTAAGCGATTCCTATAGCAGCGACAACGTCGAGGATAATCTCAATACACAAATATACTAAACACATCTGATCCGGTATCTTTAAAATTAACCACCCCTTCCCGTCTAAAGATAACTAGAGTGCATGAACGATGCGGCACCTCTAAGACTATTATCTTACATGCTATTACAATGTCGAGCAAATTAGTACCCTAACAACATAAATGCAGTTAATTGCATTTAGCATCGGACTGCCATAGAAGAAGGCCCCTTTGCCAAACATAAATTATGCAAAGCCGCGAAATGAGTTGAAATCGAAGATTACCAGTGGTGTTGCATGAGTACGCATGCATACGTTGTAGCGCTTACATTTATCCGGGCGTTAAATAATATCCGGGTGACGTTTCTGCGCGTGCGCGTATCTAGGGAAATGTATTTAGCACCAGCTACGACTGTCGCGTTTTCTTTTATCCGGGCGTTATGTATGTTTATATGTATATATATATACATCAATTATACAAATGTTTGCTTCCCACGGACATAAACAATTTATGTCGTAAAACAGTTTCCTATCCACGCACACGTCACGTGACTTACTCTTATACTTGGTCACAAATCTGAAACAGCAAATTATAATTATGTACTCTAACTATAACGCTCGTATTACGACAACAAACGAAACATATTTAACTACTGGATATTATTTATCACTACGTGATCTACTGGTGCCAAATATTATGCCTTACATATGCATATATATACATCACCCGGATACAATTTAACGCCCGGATAAACGTTATTAAAACGGTGGCGTCGTATCCCACAAGACGTTTAGACACTACCACTGTGCGCACTAGCTCTTAGATTAGAAGAACACTTGGCAAGTGGGCGTTCTGAAGTCAATGTGGCGCTTTTATGAGCCACGTAATGTAGTTATAAGTTAGCTGCCGGAAAAATAATTAGTTGTCATCTTTTCGAGGATTCTCTTAAGCCCAGTGTTTGTGACTGAGCGGGCGGTCACTGCGGGTGTTTAACATTCCTTTCTTAGCAAGTCTTTGTTTCACGGAAGTAGTGTTCGACTGGAAAAGAAGCTAACATTTATGCTTGTCTTTACATAAGCTTTACTACTGCAACCCTTAGTCATGATGACATATGTCGTAGCAAGCTAGTCAAGGAATGTGTCATACATGGCGATCTGTCATAATCCATGCATTTAGGCCTATGCGTATGTTACGTCATGGTAAACAGTAAAAAAAATTACAGTCGCAAGTATATATGCATTATGCACCCACTACGTTCGGCAAACGTCGTCCATACAATATCCACAAGAAAAATACGAACGATGCACGGCTAGGAACCGCCTACACACCGACACATTCGCGGCCAAACTTGTAGTAGCCGTCCAGACATATGCACTCGTTGTCGGACGGTTTCGTGGTGCAGACATAATTTTTCGGGCAGCTGTCTGAAGTACCACATTCTGTCGCGTTTTCTGTGCAAACGAAACATGCACACCTTTAGTCTTTTGTATTTGTATAACTAATGTTATAATGTAGACTCCTATGCGTTTACTTCTTCGCAATCAAGGGTACATTAATGTCTCCATGTTCCCGAAATAAGCCAAATTAATGTCTCCACATTCCCAAAATTAGACATATTTTTTCCATATTCACGAAAATAGCACGTTTGATCGATTATGATTCTAGATTGTGCTCTATGGAGACTCGCGAAATAAATAAATCTAGGTCGATAAACAAATTCAATATTAAACCTATTTGTGTTTTTCACATTATGTTGAATTATGTTTGTGGCGTCGAAGCTAAAGGAATTGTATTTGGGGTCAGTATGGCTTGGATTGCTAATTTAAAACGACACCCACGCTCGCACTACCAGTGCTACATCAAGCATATAAAGAAAATGGACCTATATAGATATATTTATTTTGAACTAGATGGATAACATTTAAGCAAATGAGCCCGAGGAATTATTCCGCCGGAAACTTAACTGCCTGAATGTCGATTACACACGTACGCACGCATGCACACCACACAATACCAACATGCACGCAGGCACGCACGCAGGCACACACGCACGCACGCACCCACGCACAGTGTGCGTGTGTGCATATGTAGATACGTACGTGATGTGACGCAAGGTAGTTGATTCGTTAGTAGGATCACAGTAAGAAATTCGAGTGCCCTCTGAAATAATGAACAATGATCCATGGAAGAGATTAACATGGAAAGAGGCGCGTGGACCTCGCTACCAGGGGAAGTTAATACAAAACGTCTCCTTCCGACCCCTTGGTAGCATATTTATGTAGCTATGAATATGAACTCAATAGAGAGAAGCTGGGTTTATTGTGACAATATGATCTGCTAAAGCACCATTTGGTTTTATGCAATTTCATGCTCAAATGGTAAATCGACTTAGTACACCAATTATTAAATTTGCTTTAGAAATATATAATTTCCGGTAGATCGCGATGAACTATTATATACCCTATGTAGGCTGAATGGTGATATCATATCATATCAATGTCGATCAATGGAAATTAAGCCGAACCAAACAATTAGTAAATAAACGAAAGTTAACAATGCTTAATCGAAATCGTAACTATGTTGGATCGATATGTCTTAGCTGGAGGCGCCAAGAAATGCATTTACTGTTAACTAAACCTAATAAGTGCTGTGACCTTAAGAATTCGCCTTGTTGGCCTACTTCATAATTTTACCTGACTAACTATGGCTATGATAATAAGCACTGTAAACAGTGTGTTAGAAAGGGAAGATACTATACTTTTTCATGGGATAATTTATTGGGATATGAATAATTAATAAAACAAAAAAGTATATATTTTTATTATATTGACACTATTTTTTCACGTTTTTATGAACTCAATATTCTTAGAAATGTTATTAGATATGTATTTGATATGATCACTACAATGAAATATAATATTATTATTGATTTGTATTCCCCGAAATGGTATCGTTTTACATGGTAGTGTTTAGTTTTATTCGATCTATGTGAATGATGTTATTTCACGTTTTACACTGCGGGTAGTTGCCATGAATTTGTAGGTTGTTGTCATATATATATATATATATATATATATATATATATATATATATATATATATATATATATATATATATCTATATATATATATATGTCATATATATATATATATATATATCCATTTCAATGTGAATTCTTGGATGGATGATATTGGCAATATGACAAATCAGTTAAAACAATATTTACTGTTTGCACTGGATAACTAAATCAGCGAGCAAAGAGACTATAAAAAGAAATTCTGCACACATACTTTAAATTATCCAACACATCTATTGCAAAGGAAATTTTGCTTAATAATTTCTCATTCAGGCCCTCCTTGTAGTGGTTTTGAATGGATTATAAAGGTAATTAGGTTTTGTACTACGAAAAGTCATGGTATCACGTTTGAATTGCGACAAGGTGTTATTCAAACTTTTAGACGTATGAACCACTGCCTTGAAGGGCTAAATGAGAGAGCATTATTCAAACAACTCCGTATAAAGCAGACCGTTTGATTCATGATCTGAATTTGACTGAATGTGTAGGCCTTGCCAGTGGTAGACCAATATACATAACTATCTATAGAACGAACCACTTTGCAATCTTACAAATGCAGTATATATGTGTGTGTGTGTGTGTGTGTGTGTGTGTGTGTGTGTGTGTGTGTGTGTGTGTGTGTGTGTGTGTGTGTGTGTGTGTGTGTGTGTGTGTGTGTGTATATACACACTTCTAATAAATAAAATCAACTAATCACTATCTCATTGTAGGCATGCCTACTGTACGGTTAATTAAATGCCTAAACAAGTAAGTGCACAAAAATGTTACGTTGGGTTGATACTGTCCGCTCACCTCTCTTCCTAAAACATGGTGGACAACACTCATTCAAACGACATCATTCCAGTCTGTTGCTGTATCTAGTATTTGCGTATTCTTATTTAAAAACTGCACACATGACTTACCATTTGTGTTGACAAGAATAACCGGATTTATCGTGTGTTTTCATGGGCAACTAGACGGAGACCATGCATTGCCGTGCCGTGTGTTGTTGATCTGAGTGCAACGATCAGACTGACTGAGGTTATACAAAACAATCAATAGTGACAACTCCAATTAAACCACCTTGCCAATTTCTTTCTTCGTTGGGTCCTTTGAGGTACATATATTCAGTGTACGAACTCATTCCTTCCTGATCACCAAGAAAGGTGAACCGACGTTGGTTGCGAAGAAAAAAAACAAGAGCATGTGTGGCGAGAACGTATTTCTTCTTGCCGAAGATGTGTTACATAGGTATAGCTTAGCACACATCTAGAAGTCGTTTGATAATTTTGTTTAGACGACCACACTAACAATTAACGACAACTTTAAATCACCCCTCCCCCACCCTACCCGACCTCTCGACAGAACGTTCACGCCCACTACACATTGACGATGCACTGCAACGATTACTTCGAGTGTCAGCTATAAACAATCCACATTTCTCAGGGGCGGCAGCTACCAACACAATTGATTTTAAGATAACGATTTTCCTACCCCCCTTTTATTGTGCAAACGAAGAAGTATAAATCAACGAAATGATTTTTTTTTATTTAGCTTGGAATGTCTTGGACTCGCCAGTAAAACATATTTTCACCAGGAACCAAATCAATTATATTTTCAACTTCAAAAATCAGCTGCTTACTGATGTTGTCCAAGATGAATGTGGCAGGAATATGTATTTGAAACTAAGCTACATGTGTTCAACCATTTATTGTATTGTTTGTATCTTTCCGGAGCTCTTGAAGAATTATATCCGAAAATCATTTATGTCATTACTGCTACCTCTCCGATGTGATTTGCGTCGCGCAATGAAGAATCGCAGCGCTATCGCCGATAGATGGCACCATTTAACACAAGCGTCCTTCGCGATGACTTAAATACCGCCATTGCATGTGCCATTTCGTATACGATGACCGAGCAATCACGGAAGTTGATCATTGTCATTTTAACCGGTCTGGAAGTAAGCTCCGGTCTGAAAGTAAGTTCCGGTTCCGTTTTACGTATTGCGCATGCGGGTGAACATGCCAAAGGTTAGCGCCTAAGTTCCGGTCTGAAAGTAAGTTCCGGTTCTGTTTTGCGTATTACGTATACTGTATACGTGTGTACATGCCAAAGGTTGGCACCTTTGGCATGCTTCCTTTCGGCCAGCTTAAACACGGTGCCTGCAGAAAGTATGCGTGAATTATTTAAATTATTGTTTGCGTTAATGATATGCTTAGTTTTGTAATTGTTTAAATGACATACATATCCGTCAGTTTGGCGTTATGAAGCTGATTTTGTTATGTGATCTAGCGGGACCATTGGGGTAATTTGTAAATGTAGATCTTTTCGAAATACATCCAGGGTGTGTGGGTCTCGGGGGACGTCATAATTTTTAAATGGCACTTATCTCTGTCAATTTGCCATGTATAGAATTGATCATTTCCTGTGTGATCTAGGACCCATTAGGGTAGTTTGTAGATATATTTTTTGTTTCTCCAAAATTCGTTCGGGGGTGGGAGTCACAATTTTAAAATGGCACTTATCTTCGTCAGTTTTGCATATAAGGGGCTGACATTTTATATGCAGTCTAGCAGTCCAATTGGGGTGGTTCCAAATTCGTACGGAGGAGTCACAATTTCCAAACATTTTTTCCCAAGGCAACTCGGCTATTTTTAATGATACATTTATGGAAATGAGTGATGCAATCACGAATTACATAAGTAAAATGTACTATCATGTCAACGTGTGTAATTATGTGTGATATAACAGTTCAAATATTATTATTAAATACAATTTAAAATTTAAAAAGTCATTCATTTACGCAGATCAAAACCACGTAGCCCTTTGTATAATACTGCAATGTTTACAACAAAACATTTCTACAAATATGGTCTATTATAAAATGTTATCATGCAAGTGATCGAATCCAATTATTCAGCTCTGGTCACGCGTAGATGTTCGCTCGCTTTTCAGCACCGTGGGGGAGCATATAGGTCAGTGAAGGAACGGTCGCTACAGCAAACAAACAAATGATTAATTATTTAACCCAGTCGCCGCGTGCGTCGCGCAAGCGTCAAAGTTGATAGGTCACCTGAGGTCACATTGTTCACTATAGTGTAACTCAATCGCCTCATACTTCTGGCACGGGGTCAAAGTTGATCGGTCACTTGAGGTCATGTTGCTCACCGCGGGTTGCATTTGGTGTACTGCGCTTGGGCGTGCATGCGCAATATGCAAAAACGAAACCGGAACTTACTTTCAGATCGGAACTTACTTCCAAACCGGTACACCGGTACACCACCAAATTTGTATAGTTCAAATAGACGCATGCGAAGTGGCATAATGACTGGTTGTTTGACCATTGTTGTTTAACATTAGAGACTAAGAAACTAAGAGGAGACCAAGTAGAAGTATTTTAAAATATCGAATGACAATGAAGACATTGATAGACATATGTTCTTCAAACTTAAAGAAGGGAGAGGGCACAATGAGGCATTAGTCAAAGAACAGTGTAGGTTTTTATGTAACAAATACTCACTCATAGGAGACTAAATGACTGGGACAAATTATCTGATGACTGTCTTAACGCAAGCAGTGTGAATATGTTCAAAAATAAATTGACAGCTATGTAGGGACGGCGGGTTATACGTAGGTGGAACATTGTTGGACTTTCGATAACCCAAAGGCTTCTTTGTCCGCATGCCTTTTGGAGCTTTTCTAGCTGTGGACGGCAATCTTGTTACATTTGCGTTAACTCCTGTTTACGATATTTAAGGTGTGCACATGAGTGATGTAACATAGTCTAGTTTTAAACTAACAAGAACGTAGAAATAAAGATGTGCACTTTTTGCATATCCTAATTTCAATTGGTAAACCCCTAATCGTTTTCAAGATACATTTCAACTTCAATTACATACTCCTGCGGATAGTGTTTGTGCGGGCAATTTGACTAAACAAACTGCTGTAACGCTCGTTTTTATTCGTTTTGTTTATGAATCTATGCTCCGCTACTCAAGTGTACAATTGAAATGTCATAAACAACAATGGTATTTCCAAACCTGCAATCAGTCATTTATATCATTCCGCCAGTAATCCATCACTTCCAGCAACCAGGATCGATGTTAAAGCTTTCCAGGGAGGCCTTTAATGTGTCTTTATAACATTTGTTTGTCCTCCGCGAGAGCGGGTCCCGTTTGCCTGTTCACATTAGATAGGCGTCTTTGGCAGACGTATATCTGACATTCTGGTCACGTGACCAGTCCGTTTCACCTGTGACTGCTTCTGCGTGGTGAAGATACTTGGCAGGACAACCTGAGTAAGCACCTCGATGTCTGGTACTTTGTCCCGCCACTTGATTTTCAGCAACTTCCGTAGACAGCTCATATGAAAGTGGTTTTGCTTCTTGGCATGGCGCTGGCACAGAGTCCGTGTCTCGCTCGCGTAGAGTTGGGATGCAATGACAACCGTTCTGTAGTGTTTCAGTTTTGTCAGCAGGCGTATTCCTTAATGCTCCCAAAGTGACATGCTACATTTACAAAAGGCCTCACTTGCTGTGGGCGTCCTAGCATTGATCTCATCGTCGTGGGAACAACCCTGGATAGTATGCAGCCGAGGTAGTTCCACAACTATTAGGCTCTAATTTGTAACAGTTATCACGAGATATCACGTAGGTCTATATTTACATTCAGAATATACATATTTTTATTTCGTTTTGTAAACTCCTAATGTGCGCCAAGAAATCTATCAGCATCAGTTGCATACAGCTAAGAATAATATTTTGTTTTAACAGATCACTAGACACGCACAAACTTCCGTTTTTGTATCGGTCTAGGTTGCGCCATTCAAGTGCATTGTTACTGTGTGCTACAAGTTATAAACAAGAATGGCACAATTGATTTAAATATCGTCAATACCACTTCGTTGGTCGTCCACAAAGAAATTATAAACACGTTGTGGTAGTAGTGAAATGGCGAGTGGCGCCATTGTTGGGGAGTCTCTTGTGTTGAGTGTTTTAACTAAGTGCTGTACTGCTCTTCTCATGTCTATTCAAATAACGTATATTGGTATCTAACTATAATCGATCTAGCGTATGTATGTATGTATGTATGCATGTATGTATGTATGCATGTATGCATGCATGCATGTATGTATGTATGTATGTGTGTGTGTGTGGTGTGTGTGTGTGTGTGTGTGTGTATGTATGTGTGTGTGTGTGTGTGTGTGTGTGTTTGTGTGTGTATGTATGTATGTATGTGTGTATGTGTGTATGTATGTGTGTATGTAAGGAGCCTGAAAGTACAACGTTCCGGGAGTGACATTCTTTTGTTGAACAATAAGAGGAAAACAGGCAGATAATTTAGATGGTCGTGTTTATGCAATCGCGTCCAGGAGTCAGAACGAAAACAAACATGACATGGATAAGAAGATATGAATAATGAGTGATATGTGGTGCCATTATCAAAGATGTACCTGTCTCACAGTGCGTTCCGGTGTAACCATCGACACAGCTACACGTATGCGAGTTGACAGCGTCAGTACATGTGCTCCATTCAAACAAAGATGGATGGATGGATGTACATCTTGACAATTGCGCAACTTTTAACACAACTTCTCTGACCTAATTAAAATTAAGTTTTTTATTGGCTTAGCCATTAGAAATTCACTAATCATACGCGATATTGCAGGCGCCATCTGGAGTACCTTGTTATGAACAAGGAATTTAGTAGAAATTGCATATATATATATATATATATATATATACATATATACATATATATATATATATGTATGCATGTATAAATGGATGGATGGATGGATGGATGTACAAAAACTGTAGTAATTCTTCTTTATGAAATCTCGGGCCAATGAGATGCCAATGAACATGCCAATGAGATGCTAATGAAAATTCCAATGAATTACAAATGAAATGCCAATGAGATTCCATTGAAATTCAATTCCTTAAGCATTTTATATGTAGTTATACTGCAATCACTCAACATGCTAAAAATCATGCATACAAATAACAATACATATCAAATTCATGTTTATAACCACATATCTTTATTGATTGGATTGCGGTTAAGTTGTATATCTATATTGACTGTCAGCACCATCAGGTGAAAATGTGGTGTGAGCCCATAAAATAAGTTAACCTTAATTTTATCTAACTTCTACTTAATTATTATGTTATTAGAATATATTGAATATTGTATACAACATGTTGTAATAGCGCAAATGTAAATATATACGCAGGGGTATTTATTACCTTTTTGTAACTGTATTGAATAAAACAACCGACTAAGTTAAAGTACAAACCAAAATCGTCTTCGAACGTTTGACTTGTTTACAAACTGTACAATAACTACACCAGAACCAGGGATCACAAGATGTTGACAACAATTAAGGGCAGTCGATGCTAAAACAAGAAAATAGCGTCGACACGAGCGAGCTAGAACACTAGCTGCCCCAAAGGCCAACAACTGCTGATGTTCGTGTACTGAGACCGGGCGAATCGTTGCTGCCCCCACAGACTGGTTTCACACCTGTGAGCTGTATACGTCTAACCACGTGGCGCAAATTGTCCATATCAGGGATCTCATCGGGAAGCTAATGACATGTATCAATGGAGCAGAAGTAGTATTTTCTTTTCAATTATGTTATTACATGGCACACCATTTATGAAGGCACCAAAACAACCTCCATTAACCGAGGAATAAGTTTAAATGGCAAACCAATGACATTTTAACCAATTATGTTCATTATTGAGCCACTGTTGTTTTTTCAATGACAAACCAATAGCAAGCCACCATTGGCCCAATGAAATTATTTTTGCAACGACAGCCGGTATTGGGCCAATGATGTTTTGACAATTGTAAACCAATGACAAACCATCATTGGCCATCACACCATATGGTGTTTTTCAAAGGCTAGCTAATGTTGACAAACCAATAACAAACCATCATTGGCCTTATGGTGTTTTTCAAAGGCCAGCCAATGATGGCAAACCAATGACAAACCATCATTGGCCTTATGGTGTTTTTCAAAGGCAAGCCAATGATGGCAAACGAATGACAAACCATATTTAGCCTTATGGTGTTTTTCAAAGGCAAGCCAATGATGGCAAACCAATGACAAACCATCATTGGCCTTATGGTGTTTTTCAAAGGCAAGCCAATTATGGCAAACCAATGACAAACCATCATTGGCCCAGTCTTGGTTTCTGCAGCCATCATTGGTCCAATGAGATTTGTTAGCTGGGTTTTTGTTTAAACTTTGAGGTTGAAACACAAGAGTGACTTTTTCTCAAAACGAAGAAAATGGATATATCGTTTTTTGCCTTGAAACCCTTCCAATATAAGACATAATTTCGTATATTCTATACTATTATTATGTTTCAAAATGCAATGTTTTTGTAGCCGATATTGGCGAATGCAGCAGCAATACTTGTCTAAATGGAGTAGCACGTACAGAAGCTGTCAACTCGTATACCGCTAGCTGTGTCGCTGGTTCCACCGGAACGCACTGCGAGACAGGCAAGTTCTTGACAATGACGTCAATTCGTCACACTACATCTCTGATTTGATTACGGAGCGTGTTTTCGATTGGCCTAGCCTTTAGAACTTCATTCATCAGACGCGATGTTTCAGGCGTCATCTGGAGTATTTTGGTGTGAACAAGGTATTCAGTAGAAATTGTACAAATATGCACAAAATGTGTAGTAATTCTTCGTTATCACATCTCGGTGGCGATGCGGTCCTATGTAAATTCAGATTGAAAGATATCTGACTAATCATAGCTCCAGGCTCAAGCTTGGGTAATACCTTCCATAAAAAGTAACCTACATTCTACGTCAATCTGCACTGTAAAATATTCAAATTTGTTCTACCTGCAGGCACACACAATTGTGCTAACAAAGAAGCGTGTGGTTTGAGGATTGTATTAAACTATTATATTTGTTTGCAGATATCGACGAATGCAGCAGCTATCATTGTTTAAAAGGAGCAACATGTACGGACGCTGTCAACTCGTATGTGTATAGCTGTGTCCCTGGTTTACACCTACACGCACTGCGAGACAGATAAGTTCTTGACAGTGACGCCATATTTCACACTATTCATCTGATCTGATTAAAAAAGATCTGTTTTCTGTTGACTTTGATTTTATAATTTCATTCATTATTCGCGATGTTTTAGGCGCAATCTAGGTATGAACAACGAATTCAGTAGAAATATGAAACATTTGTACAAAAATGATAGTAATTCGTCGTTATCAAATCTTGGTGGCTGATTAAAATTCTCAATTCTTCTTAAAAATCTCACGTAAAATTTCGATTGGAAATACTTTACTAATCCTAGCTGAGAGTGTCACCGAAGAATCATAGTGTTTGTTCAGTGTGATAAACCATTATATTTTGTTTGTAGATATCGACGAACGAAGCTATCCTTGTTTGAATGGAGCCACGTGTACCGATACTGTCAACTCTTATGTGTGTAGCTGTGTCACTGGCTACACCCACACGCAATGCGAGATGGGTAAGTACGTGACACTGACGCCACATATTTCACAATACTCATATATCCTACAAATATCAAACTTGTTGGTATGTTTTACAATTAAAACATCAGTAAATATACACCATTGTATAGGCAGCAGTCTGTAATATCATTATTTGAACAAAGTAATTAGCGTGGCTACACATTTTATTCCTGCAGTTTGTCATTGATTGCTGAATGACGGTGAGATATTCCAAAAAAATATTCGAACCGAATTATTTTAAAATGCGTAGTTCACATTAGTTCTGGCTATGGTTCTTTTTAGGATAAGGAATTGTTAACATTCTATGTTCAATGATTTGTAGTATACAATATTGCGACCAGATACGTTTGTTGGTTGATGTAATTTTGATTTTCCGCACGGTTTCAAAATGCAATTTTGTATTACAGATATCGACATAAGCGTGTTTGACATAGCTAGCTAAGTATAATGTTTTACTATTCAGAAACATAATTTAGGTGTCTTCAGGCATTTCATTTGAATTTTGGCATTGCATTCCATCTTCAAACGTTGATCTCTGTTGTGTGTCGGCCTTGAAAGCATTGCTGTATTTCGGCAGTAGTTGTGGATGCATTAATAATGAAGAAAACAAAACGGCATTTTTGTACGTTTCACGTAAATGCTCGTTACCCAAAAAATCGATTAATGTGGCTAAATACATAAAACCGGAGACCAAACCATCAAAATCGGATATTGCATAATTTCGTTTGGTTCGAGATAACAAAGACGTGAACTCTATAGTGTGAGTATGATTGCAAATGTTTGCATATTGAAGAGAAACACCATGATTGTTTAAATAACATCCATCGATTCCCACTTAATGCAATGACAATTCCACACTGGGACAACATTTCCGTCGTCGATTTTAATATACGTATTAACGCATTTGTTGTCAATCAGCGAATTTTTTTTTTGGGTAAAATCGTTTACGTGTGTGTAATTAAGTGGTGACATTTCTTACTACTTTTGTATGCTATTGACACGAAGGTAGAGATAAAGTGAGGTATAGAAAGATGACGACGACTTGCGGGAGGTACTGATGGAGGGTGGTGGATGGGTGGGAAGTGTGGAGGGGACCGAGTGGAAGAGTGGATAATGGGAGGGAGGGGGAGGTAGGAGATATCACATAACGAAAAGTGAATAATTTAGAGAAAATTAGAGCGAAAGACAGACAGGTCGACAAATATACAGACAGAGACGACGAACCATTTTGTAACCAAAACAAAAGAAAGGATGCAGTTTAGAGCAAACAGGTGTTTTATCGCGTTCTTGCAGAGCATGTCACATTTATATCATGTTGTGCATGTTATCATCTAATATTGTATATGATACCGAGGCGGTTACCTGCGCATCCATTATTGCCACCATTCGCATACCCATCATCGCAGACGCTGTTTGTGTCGCAGTGAGCACTGGATATCGTGCAGTCACCGTCCACGGAGCAGCCTTCTCCCAGCGCCGCTCCTGCAACAAGGCTCATATTACACCACGACATGGCACAACAACTGTGCTCTTATGCGTTATATTTATTCACTAGTTTCCATTGGAATCAGCTACGTATATTTTGTAATTCATGTGATCTATCACGACTACTAATGTTAGGTATTATTATTAGCTTTTAATACGATATAAGGTAAGATAGTTTATTATGCCTTTACAATTAATTTGGTGTACACTTCATGGGCAATTCGATACAAAACATCACATACACAAATCATAATTTATTTGATATTGTTTCAGTCAGATTATTTCAAGAGTTAATGGCTGTTAATGGCTGCTATGGCCGTTGGCACAAAGGAACACCCCATTCGGCTCGCCTTCCCGATGGCTGCAACTTGAAACACTTAAACAATGGGTGAAATACCGTGATCTATGTCTTTCATAACTGACTTTGTTTTAGCCAGGACAATTTCAGCGCAAATATCGTCCACTTATGTTAGGCTGGTGTCTACGATTCTTCCAAGGAAGTCAGAAGTCAGTCAGAATCAATTTATTTGACCTATAAATACGATACATATACAACGAATAACGCAAGTAATAGATAAGGTCGGGAGACTCCCATTAAGATATATAATATCGCTAGCACATGAGCCACCCCATAAATATAAACAACAATAAAATTTACATGACAAATCAGAATAGCATATGACTTGTTTTTATAGTTGATAATTACTCAATGTGTCAACATGCATACATAATACAAGGACTGATTATATCACATTGACGTACATGTGGATACTTCGGTATACATTCTAATATGTATTACGAATTACAAATAAAGCAATTATGAATACGACAAGTGGATTCATAATTTAAAATAAAAACGTTTTTTGTGTATGTTGAAAAACCATATAGACTATGGGTGTAAATTTTCTTAATGATAATACTTGATGTATTGTTAACTGTCTCTACTATGTTGTGTCTAATGCATTTTTTTCGCAAATTTACGTTTGAATCTGGACATATACAGATTATTTATTTCACGTGTGCAGTGCTGATGCATGTCATAAATGTGTGTGCTAGGAAAAACATTGAAGTAGTAGGGTAAAAGATTGTTAATTAATTTATAGTAAAATTGTAATTGTTGGATTTTATAAATGTCATCCAACTTTAGCAACTGGAGTCTTTTAAAAATAGGACTTGTGTGAGCATTGTATTTACTTAAAGATATTATTCGTATTGCTTTTTTCTGTAATTTGAAAATTCGATGTGCTTGATGACCCCCTTAAAAGTATGCCATAATTAATATGAGGGAGAATAAGAGCATTGTACATAATATATAATGTATTAGGTGGTAAAAAGTGTTGACGTTTATTTAGTATGCCTATTGTTTTATATATTTTATTTGCTATTTTGTTTGTATGACTCTGCCAGTTTAAATGGTTATTTATTGTAATGCCTAATTTGTTTTAATAATTTACACATTCAATGTATGCCCCATATATTTGTAATACAGGGTATTCTACTTTCTTTTGAGGCATATGAAAAATCATGAATTTAATCTTTTTGGCATTTAGTGACAGTTTGTTGGCTATCAACCAATTGCTAATCTTTGTTAGTTCTTTGTTAATATAGTCACTTCGCATTTGGCTTTCTGAATCATTAAATGTGTTTAGTGTACTAGTAAGGATGGTGTCGTCAGCATACGTTATGAATTTGAAAAGGTCACTAGAAAGTGCTATGTCATTTATATATATATATATATATATATATATATATATATATATATATATATATATATATAATAAATAAGAGTGGCCCTAAAATTGAACCTTGAGGGACACCAGTGTTGATGACTATTTCCTTAGACTTAACATTTTCAATTTCTACGTACTGCTTACGATTTTGTAAATAATTCGTACAAAGGTCCAGAGCCTTGTCATTTAATCCATAGTAATTTAACTTCTGTACCAATATATTGTGATCAGTTGTGTCAAATGCTTTTGATAAATCAAGGTATATATTTATTGGAGTAACTGATTTATCAAGATCTTGTATAATTCTGTCTATGATTTCAAGTGTAGCAAGCTCAGTAAAATGTTTCTTTCTAAACCCATATTGGCTATTGTAGTATAACGCTTTAGAATGGAAGTAATCGTGGATTTGATCAAACATAACCCTTTCAAAAAAATTTGAAATCACTGGCAGGATAGAAATAGGACGATAATTGTTAGTCAGAAACATCACCTTTTCTGGATCTTTATGTCACCTGCTTTCGTGCATGGGCACCACATCGCGGCGCAGAATTTCAGGATGCGTTCTACTGTTGTTATAGGGTGAGTAATAATTTACCAGTTTAGCCACTGTTGGATCTGTAAATGAATGGAACAGATTATCTCACAAAGGACTGTAAATGAATGGAACAGATTATCTCCTGATTGTGTTGGTGCTAGTAGCGTGAATATGTTTTAAAATAAAATCGACACACACCTTAAAAAGGCGGGATACATGTAGATAAAAAGTATTGCACTCTCGATAAGCCAAAAGGCTTCCTTGTCCAACTGCCATCCAGAGTAATTTTCTGGATGGCAATCTTGTTAAAATCTTGTTAAAATCTGTCCGTTTTAAATTGTCGCTTCGCTTTTTATGTTTACTTATATAGATCTAAGGTGGAACAAATGCCATAGCAAAGCCAATTTTTGTAACGTTTTTTTAAACGAGTTATAGACACAATTTGCTGGAAAACATGTGTAGGTGTTTGGCTAAAACAAAATGTCAGTTGTGATGCTAGTCTAGTAGCCTATTAATCTTCCAAACTGCAGTTAGTACCTACCCTGAGTCAAGCCGGAAAGACAACAGAACCACAAGCACACCGATAAATGGTAATGTTCTCTGAAAACAAAAAACAGCTATAACGATCTTTGATAAATAATATGTAGGCACCGAGTAAAGAACTAGAAGCAATGTTTTAAATGATAGTCAAACCAGGGGCACTGCACTAGCTTCCATCCTGGTAAATTGTTTTGTTGGTTAATTACGTTGTCAACTCGCCATACGCAACACGTTCCGCGCGACCGACTATCTCTCACAGGGCCACACACTCTTCAGACAGCTACCAATTCAAATATGTAAATATTAGCAAAAATAGATAAGCGAGCGAAAATGTACAACTCAAAACACGTCACAAAACGCTCATTTCAACGGTTGCTAGCACCCTTATGGCTCCGTCCGATCCCAACCATCTAGATATCGTTTACGCTAACGCCTCCTGCTATTGCAACATGTAATCGGTGTCCCGATAATCGTTCCTAAAATAATCAGACACTGGCGAACGATGTTGGTTCTTCGACACAGTTCACCCATCTACCGATTGAGGCGCCATTTTCTGATTTTATGATGTAAGCTCCGTCCACTTTAAAGGTTCTGTGAATGGTTACCAGGCAATCTGGATGGATATTAAAATAACAGAAAGTGCATGCGTTCAAATAATACCAAGATCGTCGGAATCGGACGAGCCGCAAGGATGCTAAAGGAACCGTGGAATTGAATGTGTTTTGTGTTATACATTTTTTCGCTCGCTTATCTGTTTTTGATATTAGTATAAAAAAACTCAAAAACTACAATTTATAAAACTGGGTGATATTTATAAAATGCAACAACTGAAATTTTACTATAAATTAGTCAATCACGATCTACCTGAATATTTCTGCCACATCCCATATTTACGCAACTTTGAAATCCACCAATACTACACACGAGGAATAAATAACCTTTTTATTCCCAGATTCAATCAAGAATATGCCAAAAAACACATACGACACAACGTAAAAGAAACAGTTAACAATACTCCAAGGATTATCATTGATAACATTTATACACATAGCCTACATGGTTTTATAACTTACATTAAAAACTACTTAATTATGAATTATAAATGTCATTGTGATATCCACAATTGTTATATATGTAATACATAATACTAGTATACAATATGCTATATAATTATATATATGTATTTATTAACATTGAATTGTGACTATTATTTCTATTCACTGTTGCTATTCACTAACTTGATTTGCTATTATTAAAAGGGGGCTCCCATGTTAGCGATATGTTGTCTTAATGGGAGTCTCCTTGACCTTACATTTATGTTTGTACATTTGTATTTATGTACATTTATGGTCAAAACAAATAAATATGTCTGTCTGTCTGTCTGTCTGTCTGTCTGTCTGTCTGTCTGTCTGTCTGTCTGTCTGTCTGTCTGTCTGTCTGTCTGTCTGTTTGTCTGTCTGTATCATGGAATGACTTCAACGACGGTGAAATACAGTTGAATTCTTTTATAATGTTATATTGCAGTTCAATAATTGAGTGAACAGTCAGTTTAACATAAACAGTCAACTGAAATAACGAAACTCAAAACAATCATAGAATAACCGCCCCAGCTATCAACACATTTTTAAAACAGTTACGATAAATAAAGACTAAATTAAAGAAAACATTGAACCCTTGCGTATTTTTAAGAATGCCCGTTCGTTTGCAAGCACACACACACACACACACACACACACACACACACACACACACACACACACACACACACACACACACACACACACACACACACACACACACACACACACACACACACACACACACACACACACACACACACACACACACACACACACACACACACACACACACACACACACACACACACACACACACACACACACACACACACACACACACACACATATATCATCATCATCATCATCATAATTGTGCAGCCGTAGTATCCCGTGGATGGGCGAAGGTCTCAGCATATCTTTTCCAAATCTGCCTGTCTTGCGCTATCCTCTGCCAGATGGTGCCCTTCCAGTACTCGTCTAGTTCGTGTCCCCACCGTCTCACTGGTCTTCCTCTAGATCGTTTTCCTTCGTAAGGTCTCCAGGTTGTGATATGCGATGTCCATCGCTTATCTTGTACTCTGCTGATGTGCCCTGCCCAGGTCCACTTCCGCCTTACTCAGGTGTTTGTTTTTCTCTCCCGATATGTGATGTTTAACTTACTTCTTTCCGTCTTTGTTTGTACGGCTGCCAGCTTATTCTTTGCCCGGATAGTGAGTGTCATGTTTCCGCGCCGTATGACATCGCTGGAAGTACGCATGAGTGGAAGACTTGTCTCTTCAAGTAGGTTCCAAAGTTACCTTTGAAGATGTCGCGGTGTTTGGCGAATGCTGTCCAGCCGGCAGTGATCCTTCTTTGAATCTCCTTGTCTTGGTTTTTGTCTCTGATACTGTATCGCTGTCCCTGATAGACGTAGCTTTCAACATTCTCTATCTGCGTCGTGTTGATATATATTGCTGTCATTTTCTAGCATCACTTTTGTCTTCGAGATGTTCATCTTGAGATCTTGTTTTTCACTTTCATCAGATAGCTCCTGCAGCACGTTTTGTAGTTCTTGCGGTGTAGTAGCGCATATGAGTATGTCGTCGGCGAAGCGAAGGTGCCGAGATATTCTTCGAGTGTTGCCGAGAACAGCTTGAGCGATATGGTGTCACCCTGTCGTATTCCCCACTTGATGTTGATCTTGTTGCTCTTTTTGTGTAGATGGACTGTCACCGAGCTGTTGGTGTAGATGTCTTTCAGGAGTAATTTGTAGATGTTTAATAACAGACTTATCGGTCTGTACTTCTTTAAGTCTTTCTTATTTCCCTTCTTGAAGATTATCTTATCGGTCTGTACTTCTTTAAGTCTTTCTTATTTCCCTTCTTGAAGATTATCACCATGTTTGCGTCCTTCCAAGTGGTGGGTATTCGTCTTTCTGATAAGCATTTAGTATACAGCTTAGCCAGTGTCCTCGAGATAATATCTTCTCCTGCTTTTAATGTTTCAATGTTTACATGGTCGTTGCCTGATGTCTTCCAATTCTTCATATCGCTTAGCGCAGCTTCCACTTCCAATGGTGTCATCTCTGGTACCTCTTTCGGGTCGGTGTGAATTATGGTACTCTGTTCACTGTCATAAAGCTAGGTGTAGAATTCCTCTATTTGTTCCATGATCATATCTTGGTCTTGTATTTCTCTACCCTGCTTGCCTAGAAGTGTAATCAGTCTGTCTCGGCCTATTGCCTGCGTTCTTCTTGCTTTCTGTAGGCTCTTTGATGACATAATCGTTTCTCGTATGATCTCTTGTTTGTTCTGATGTCCTCCTTCGCTTTCTTTTTGATGGTCTTGCATGTTTCTGTGTACTCTATTTGTTTTTTACGGTCGCCGTTATCCACCATTTCTCGTCGTTTCTTCATTAGTGCTCGGGTCGGTGACACTATTCTCGTCACTACATGCCTGTTGAATGCTTTGGCTACACTTGTGTGGTATCTACACTCGGTGGTCTCTTGTTTACCAACTTCTTCCTTTCAGCCTTGACGTCCAGTTTGATCTTGCTCATTACCATTCTGTGGTCACTTCCAATGTTGACTTGGTTGATGACAGTTACGTCAGTGACCATGTCTGGCTTGTTTGTCAGGATGTAGTCAATTTCGTTCTCCGTTTCTCCATTTGGGCTTTTCCATGTCCATCTCCTCCCTGATTTCTTCTGTAACATGTTATTAATGATTTTGTACTTTCTTGATGTAGCCCATTCTACTAAGGTGTCGCCTCTTTCGTTTCTCACACATAGGCCAAATTTGCCTGTTGCCGTTTCCGAAATTTTTGTTCGTTTGTTCTTCTGAGTATGATGTTGTTGGTGCATATACTTGTACTATCTTTGTTATGAATAGAACACGTTCTGCTACTCTGGGGCTGATGCTGTTAACCCTCACTATATTGTCTTTCCATCTCTTGTTTACGAGAAAGCCTACTCCAGCTTGGCCATTAGAATGGTATAGTAGATGGCCGCTTTGTAAGGTAGTGAAGCATTCTTCTCTTCTTCTGACTTCTCCGATCCCGATCACTTCACAAACCAACCTAGTTACCCTAAGTTCTTCCTCCAGTTCGTGTACCTGTTCATCTCTTAGTAGTGTTCTTACGTTATATGTTGCTATCTTCAGTCTACTTACCTTCTCTCGGCGGCTCTTCTTGACCCAGAGATTCTTAGCATCCCCTGCACGTAGCCCTAGTTGACCCGAACCGCTTCCTTGGTCATAGACTCTTTCGATGCTGCTGGTGACTAGAGGCATTGTCTTCATTGTACTGTGCATGTTGGTGTTGTTGGCCTACCTTTCCAAGCTGGTCAGTGCGGGTTGGAAGAGGGGAGACGTAGGGTGAACGAAATTGTCCAAGTGTCGACACGGCTGCCGAACCAGTACCGAACTACTGCTCAGCCGGCGCCGGGATTTGAATCCCGTCCCTTCAGTCGAAAGTCCGGTACTCTAACCACTCGGCCACTGCGCCCCGCTTATATATATATATATATATATATATATATATTTATATGCGCCCCACTTATATATATATATATATATATATATATATATATATATAAGCGGGGCACAGTGGCCGAGTGGTTAGAGTACCGGACTTTCGACTGAAGGGACGGCTATAATGGTTCCGTTTCAGTGCGCCACATCATTTGTTTGAACTGTGCATTATTCAGAACTAAAACAAGTGTTTCAAGCTTACAATTTCTGGTGGTAAGAGTCGGCCAGCCGGATGGGACGTTGAACAACCACATAAGTATGTGCGATTGTTTCGCAGTTTGACCACAGATAGGCTTCCTAAACCCCGTTTGTTGTCGACCTGTGAGTCAGGCATAATAAAATAACTAGAGCAAACTTTCACTAATGTAGGCAGGGTCGTAGCTAGCCTAAGACAAGGGGCAGTAACAGATCTTAGTAAAGCACAGAAATTCACGCGGGCGTTCTCTCCCAAAAAATGTTGAAAATGTACCCCTTGGTGTTGTAATCTAACGTATTTTCTGGAGAATTTCGCCCACGGCTCAAGTATTGTCGGTCGCATGCTGCGTGGATATAAAAAAACATACATGAAAAGAAATAGTTAATATCAAATGAAAATATATTTATCAAAACCGACAGCTATGCATCATATACGGAATATCAGTCCAACCGTTACACCCGGGGGCCGTCTGAAATTGTTTTACAAGATCACTTCCTCTCGCCGTCGCGAGCAGTGTTTCGCCAATTGGCTTTACACAAATACATCTCTTCAGGGATGGGGAGATAGTTTGATTTTCTAGGCCATATAACATTCCGAGGCAATTGAACCGTCCTTCTGTCATTGTTGACCGACTCCACCACTTTAGGCGTCGCAGAGCAGAAAAGGACCGCTCGCAAGTTATGCTTCCGACTGGTATAATGAGGAAGATGTTTACGATCTTGCTGATGAAAGTTCACGTGAAGACGACGGTCGTGGAACTTGAGGGTCGTCGTACCTCTTTCGCCACTTAGCGATTTCCACAGGAAGCTCGTTTTGTTCAGCCAGACTGAGATATCTACAGTTAGTCCTGTGTCATCTAGTTTCTGTAGGTTGGACGGCAGGAGGTCTTAAGCTGCAGTGAGTCCATGGTGGTCAGTCGGAAATCGTTCAGCCAACTCGTCAAGAACGTGATCAATAAATGGGTAAAATATATTGATGCGATATTAGCCAGCTGTTGATTGATCCGTGTCTCCAGCATTGACGCGATGGCATGGCACTGAAGCGGTGCCGTTCTGGGTTTACGAAACTATTTGTTATTTTGGCTGCCATTTAGGATTGGCGGCGTTCAGATTGAACTAGTGAACCGGTATAGTCCGGCAGATATACATATACGTAATTTGATCGTAAATGTCTTTAAACTTCGCAGAGTTAGGGGAACGACGCACAAAAAGATTTGTCATAAAGTTGGCATTTTTCATTCTAATAAATTTGTCTGTACGGAATCATCGTCTCCTCTTATTTGAGTACGTATTTGCTAAACGTTAGTGTATTTCGTTCACTAGTGCCAATGTGTGAGTTACTTAGCAGTGCCACCACAAATTTAGCTGTATATAGTACAATAACCCGAACGCCTGTGGCTCGTTTTGAGCAGGGGACCTGTTTTGCATTACACATTAGGCTGTCTGATGTCATATTTGGTATGCCTTTTGTCACGCAGCAGATAGTTTAATCTGTGTGTACTAACTTTAATCTTATTGAAATATTTTTAACAAAGGCAAAGTCTTGCTTTCAATGTCTCCAGTTTAACATACCTGAGTATTTCAGCGTAACTTATTGCAGGAAAAATACACTTTAATGCTCTTTTTTTGTATCATTTCGATACTGTCATATAAATATTGTGGTAAGTTAGTGTGCCATACAGGGCAAGCGTATTCTAAAACAGGTCTCACAACACTGACATATATAGTGACCATCTGGCTAATTCCTACTCGCTTTAACTGATTCAACATGTACAGTAGTTTCCCGGCCTTTTTCATAATATTTTCCACATGCTTATTCCATGTCAGATCCTGTGAAATTGTAACACTTAGAAGTTTGGCATGGTCTACTTGATTTACATCTTTTCCATCGATCTTTTTATTCGGAATAATGTTTCGAAAATTGCGGTCTTGTACAAAACAGATGATCATCCCTTTTGATTTTCTTGAGTTAATTTTCATATCATTCTGTTCTGTCCACCTAGCAGCAACGTCATACGATTCTTACATAACAGATACACCCTTTCTATCGCATACTTCGAACAATGTACTGTCATCTATATACTTTTTTAACGTTGATTTTGATGAAATGTCCCACATTGTTGGGTAAGAAATCTAATTCTGCCACTGGAATGTTAGAGCAGCTATTTTGAATTCTAGATGGAGATGGTTGTCTTGTCGAATTGTTATCTCTCCACATTCGCCTTGAAGTGTGTTGGCTGACTATGTTGGCTTCGCACCCAACACGTATTAGGATAAATAATCGTTATTGCCACCAAGGCTATCACTTTAGATCTCAATACCCAAAATGGTATTGTTAAGCAATGTTTACTATCTTGGATATAGGCATGGATGTCACATATTCTAAATTAATGCGATCTAATAGCGGTAGATGAGGATGGGGAATGTCTGTGAAAATAATTATTTTTAAAATATTTACAACAGCACGACTAGTTCCAGAAAAAACGAAGTCACTACCATACAGCAGCAGAAGACGTAACAAGTTAAAACTCTCTACACTGAACTACAGAGAACAATGAACATACGTTATCCATACATTCAAAATCATCAAAGGAACGAACCCAGTCTTCCAGGATTGTAAGTGCTCGTTGTGTCCAGCAAAGCAGTTGTTTCTGAAAGCCACTGGCAACACAAGAGGCGCTGTGAAAAACTACAAACACAGAGATCAACAGGAAACAGGCACTCTTTCTTCCCCACCAGAGTGGTAAAATCGTGGAACTCGCTATCTGATGATACTGTTCAGGATAAGAACATCAAGCAACTGAAGTCCCGCCTCCGAAGAGATTAGTGAGACCACACAAACATATACATCCACAACTTCACTAACTAGCTTAGACATCACCTAGCCTAATAGGCAAACCGGAAAAAACAAAACTAGCCCTGGCTGATCCCCTACGCGAAGTGCGGAGGTTAGCTGAGTCAAACTAGTAATTGACCTCGCCAGTCGCGACTGCATCATCCGTGAGAACAGCGCTAAATACCCGCTCCAATTTGAAGACGGATAAATGACTTCTGGGAATCCCAACATATATAATGACCTGTTCGCCCATTAGCACGACCAACTGAGCGGTATTGTGTATTCGAATAATTGCTTCTACTTCCTAAACATTGCATGTAACACGAGCCACAGTTGGTTGAAATTAGTTTTATTATGACCACCTGACCTGTCGACGTCCAGTGATCTAGTGAGCGATTTCATAGGCTGAGCTTAAATTCAGTGTTTCGCAAAGCGATCAGCCAGGGGGTACTGCTGGCTGGCACTGACGTAATCAGCAGTAGCCACCCCTGGCGCGCGAGGGTGGTCTATAGGGAAACAAACGGTGTATGACGTTAGCGCGCTCGACAATGGCTTTCATCGCAATGCCCTAATAAGTTATTTCAAGAGCTCCGACGTAAAGCCCGCCTCATACCGCCGGATTGTTAGCGATACAACGCCTCTCGACCGTCGCTGCTAGACGGTCGGATGGTGCGTGACCAGCTTAAAGAGAAACAAAAACAATAATGCCAACAGTAACAACAATAGCACCAAAATCAACAATGAAATTGGAAAACAACTACAGAAAACAACTTCATGAGACGATCTCAATAATGGGCAATTATTGATCGTTTTTGAGGCAAGAACTTGAGGTAGAAAGGGTTTCCAGAAGGTATATTAATATCTATAACGATATAGAGATGGTGCAAAGATACGCTTTTGTCACAATGATTTAAGCAAGTTCTAACACACCCAGACCCCAGTAAATAAATAGCATGGCTGATGCGTTTGCTCCACTGGGTGTGTAAGGCAATGCGAAAGACAAGGAACAGTATATGGATGTTGCATGTCACCCTTCCTGTACATTGCCATATGGATCATACACTAGGGCCGGATGGGGGGCATTCAGGGCAACCAGAAACCCCCGTGATACGTCCACTGTTGTGGTAGGAGAGGCAGCGTTCGACATAGGTGCAGGCCCGCCGGCCCGGAGGCCGCGAATCTTCTGTCGGGCCCATAGGCGGATCCAGGGGGACTAGGGGACACATCCTCACTAGACCTTTGGAATTTGGCTGCGCTGTGCCTACGTTAGCGTGGTGTGTCCCTAGACCTTTGAAATGTGCCCCGGTTACGTGCCAACATAGACCTTTGAAATGTAGTTTTTTTGTTGAGCTAAGTAACTGTGAACGTCGTCGCGAGAAATAATTGTCAACAGCACCCCCCTTCCGATGTCTTGTCATGACCGACAGCGCGACAGTGGAATGGTGCTGAAGCTCGGCGAAAAATCTTTATCATGTAGTTCAGCTTAATTGAAAGATTGGTGAAAAGCTGGATGAAACGGGCAGGTCAGTTTATGAAATACCCGGTCTACCATTTACCTCATCACATCTGGCACTAACGTTTGTAGAATTGATACTATCGCATTAAAACATAATGCATTAATTGTTATGGACACGTATAGCAACATTCTTCCACCAAGTTGATCTCATAGCCTGTTTAAAAATGATCTACTACGTCCAGCCGACGTTTGACTGTCTAAGCTAGGGTTCCTTGTGTACGGGAGCGGCTTGCGGAATGGGAAATATATCTGTACTGACGTCACTTATGGGAATTTCCCTATCCGATTCCAATGTGGATACGATTCCAATCGCTACCTATGAAAAGAAATATATAATTTCCGGTAGGTCGCGATGATCTGTTATAGATCCTATGTAGGCTGAGTGGTCAGTCTTGACAATGCACGAACTGACTGACATTGGCGTGATGCCACCATTGCGTACAAGTTAAATATCTCAGTGATGGTCAATGAAACATAAGACGAATAAAACAATAAGCGAACGTCAACAATGCCCAATCGAAATCGTGATTATGTTGAATCAACATGTTTTAGTTGGATGCGTTACAAATTCACCGTGCTGGCCTTGTGCATCATTTTACCTGACTAACTATGGACTAACTAGTGAATTATACTACTATTTCTGCATGGCATCTTACAAATCAAACATTCCCACATACAGCTGTCACGTTAGAAAATTTGCTTTATGTTTTTGTCATAATTAAACCCTTTTGTGGCCAGAATTTCAACAAAATATACGACGGAATGCACGAATGCACCACGTGTTCGGCATCCAATTTTTGATGGCTTGACGGAGCTTTTGCGAGGCAACAAGTCACGTGATCGATAGGTCAATTGATTCCATACGCGCGGCGTTGGCATGGATACGTGATTGTTTCGTGCTCACGACAAAACAATCTCAGGCAAACGCCAAGTGTCTCCTAATTATGAAATTCCATTAATTATTTATTTGCTTTAACTCATGTCATCTGGCGAAGGATCTAGATACACCGCGACACGCCATCTATGCCAACGGATCTTGTGTAGCAGCATTGTGAATAACTCGTTTTCATCGTAGCGTCTAAAGCATTAACACACCTATATACCACATATGTATTAGGCCCTACACTAAACGCGTAGATGCCTACTCGTCAACTGGCAATAGAAATACGCCGTTCTGGATAGTCTTTATTGGTACAATATCAGCGGCTACCGTTGCAGGTGTAGAACGTTCAAACACTCCGCCGTTCAAAAACTCAATGGTATTGACTGTTTGAACATATATAATATATAATAATATACTAGACATCCAGCTGTATAGGCCTGTGTACTGTCGAGCCCATGTTGGACCAGACTCGTCCGAGCGTAAAACTCCCATTAAGACATTACAGTCGCTTTCATAGAAGTCACTAAAACAATCGTTTAACTCATTTATATCAAAAAAGAAGTGCGATATGCAGAAGAAGAAAGAAAGAACAAAAGAGCGTGCATACTTTATACGTACAACAACGCGATAAATTCCCATTAAAGTACGCTCGCAAAATATATATAATTATATCGAATTTTGGTTTAAGAAAAAGACGGATGGCGCATATCGCGTTTTGAAAACAAACGCTCTTTTGCGCGCGTACTTTAATATTGATGAGATCACGTAAGATTGCAAGTAATCGGACTTACGTGAGGACAGTGAAATGTGCTTCTGTATTCACGCAATCTACTGCTTTTGTGAGATACACAAAGACCGCGTAGAGTAGCTTGTATTGATCTCATAAAATATCGTGTGCACCAGAGGCAAGACGGATTATTTTGGGTAGCATATATTCCTCAATTATGAATGATGTGAGTCAACTGTTAATTAATCGAACTGTCGCTGATTTGAAACAAGCTACTAAAGGATTCTGTCAGCGGTTAAGCAATGAGAGAATTGCGTTTGAGGCGAACAATTTCTCATCCAATGAACGAGTCTTTACATTCGCGGTTGAAATGTTTTTATAAATCAATGTTTCTACGAAGGAGAGGCGTGTAAATCGCTTTGAGCGATACCATTGACTTGATGCTGTACTATGCCAAAATATACCTCACTCGCCCGCCCGCCCGCCCGCCCGCCCGCCCGCCCGCCCGCCCGCCCGCCCGCCCGCCCGCCCGCCCGCCCGCCCGCCCGCCCGCCCGCCCGCCCGCCCGCCCGCCCGCCCGCCCGCCCGCCCGCCCGCCCGCCCGCCCGCCCGCCCGCCCGCCCGCCCGCCCGCCCGCCCGCCCGCCCGCCCGCCCGCCCGCCCGCCCGCCCGCCCGCCCGCCCGCCCGCCCGCCCGCCCGCCCGCCCGCCCGCCCGCCCGCCCGCCCGCCCGCCCTTTTTGATATATTGACCGTCAAGAAGACGTATACAATATATAGTATGTTCAGGCACAGGGCTGCATAGCCTACGCACGCAATATGTGAATGCTTGTATAGAAAACTGCATTTTATTCGCAGCGCTATGGGCAACGCCTCCACGAACCGTTGTTCTGAATTATGCACGTGTTCTTGAAATGACAGTTTTATAGCGTTGTATCTTTCAGCAATCGTCAATGATTATTACACTGTTCGTCGTTAAAAGTCAACCCTTTCGCATAACGTCATCGATTTACCTCGCGTTGTACCGAACATAACAATAGAACAATAACTTGGCACAATTACTGCAACTGTCGTTACTAGAACTGTCCACGATAAACGGCAAATAGTCGTCGATGTAGTGTTTGTAAAACGGTCTCATGTGTAACATGAAATCCGCATTATTTTATTTGAATTGAAATGTTGAGCCTACTGGTTATTTTTTCATAAACGTGTCTAGAACAATCTTGGTACGATAGAGTGTCACGACGTACCAAGCAATTACATAAATAGGCTAATCTAGAGTGTCTACATAAACAAATCCGCCAGGTTTCGCCTGGAGTTTGCATATCATCTAAATTGTATGTACTTTGACCGTTGAAAGTTTGTTATTCCAATAAAAGTTGCATGGTGAGCTTAGGAAATGATTTGCTTGAGGCCCAAATCACAAGTTTTTTTATTTGAAGCAAATTCGTAATAATACGGGATACGATCGTATTCCTCAAATATCCCCAAATCCGTTGTGCATACGGATAATCCGTGTGATACGGCAAGTTTGCGTATGCATAACGGGCATATCCCAGATGTACCACTGTTGGTTTGGTCAAACGTGACGCAGAATATGCTCATTGCTGGCAATGTCCGTAAAACAGGCGGTTAGCGGCTAGCCAATGCAAGTTGTGATGTATTCCCGTTGATGTAGGTACTAATAATCTTCATTGTTACGCTACATAGATATAACAGGCAACATGGTTATATAAATACATTATGGAACCACTGGAATGAAGCAAAACAAATTGTTTGTGTTTTATACTAGTTTGCGTAATTGTATGTGAAACATAATTCGTGCAAACAGATATCATCATGGTATACTAATTAATTATTTAATAGTGCATTATAAGAATACCATCACAAAACGAAAATAAATATATGATGTACATATGTTACTAATAAATTTTCGTTAAATAAACTGATAATACAGATATAGCAAAGATGCATCATAAAGTAAAAATACATTCAAATCGGATAGCAGAAACTACTATTTGTTTACCAATTATGCAAAAGTAGATGTTTGATACTTTCTTGAAGATATGACTATATACAATATTGTAGATACTTATTTGTAGTAAAATATTAATTCCAGATTTTAGGTGCCAATAATAATTATCTGCAATTAGTTTTGCAGTATGGTATTTGATATACTTCTTCCTGTCTTGTATTATATTTATGTGTGGCTATTTGCAGGAAAACACATCATTAAATATAGTCATTCTCTCAAGCCAAAGCCATGAATTGGACGCTCACTGAATCACTCATACTTCGTACCATCTCCTGCTTTGGTTGTGGGAACGAGGAGTGCGCGCCCACCATCGAAAGACAATCCCTTGAACTTGCGATTAGCCCCGCCTGCATTCGGTACGGGTGGTCTTTTTACTTGAATGTTTCGGGTGCAAATTGTCCGTTTCGTGGGCGTCACATTCAAACTGCGAACAATGCTTTGGGCCTGTTAAACGAGTGTCGTGTAGCATGTTTACTTTAGTGAACATAATATTAATATATATTAACAAAGGACGAACAGACAAGCTCGTGTGAATGTTTCGTCCGAAACACACACATTTCCAACTTCATTACTAAATTCGTAGCTGAACCATATTTAAAGTTGTGCAATAAGCGAATCGAACACACTACCTCCTGGTGACGAGAGAAGGACTAACATAGTATGTGGCTAGAATACAAGAAACTATTCGTCCTACGGAAGGAAATACACGGTGAAACTACTTACTACACTTCGTCTTTATTAAGCCAATCATCTAAGCAGTGCGGTGTTTTCTTCAAAACGTACGTGAACACAACTATCAACCGAAATTATTAACCGTTCACACAATCAAAATAAAAAATGTCAGTATAAACACCATCGATTGCTTTTCTCTCACCGCCATATCACTATCGTACTTATTGACCTGAACTCATGTTGTAGCAAGTAAACTGCCAAAACCGCCTTTTTCTATAAAAAGCAGCGAATTAAAAATCAATACATCAATAGAAACATCGTCGTGGTAGTTATCAATGCACAATAAAATAATCGAAGCAGCACGTTTCAATGTAGAACAAGGCAGAATATGTGTACTGTTTGGTGGTCAATATCTTTTAAATGTCGAAAGCTGTTATGGTGAACATCGTCAATTCAAGCGAGGCAGAGGGCCCCACGCAGACGCTACAAGGACCAGCCGAGGCGGCAACTCACTTGGCAAGTAGTAACCATAACGGTTTTGAACAGCTAGCAGCAGACAGAAACAACTGGAAAGCAGCCCGGGACTTTGAGCATTCCAGAAAAGAAATCAGATGAGGAGAAACGTGGGCGGAGGAAAGAATCTGCATCCCAGGCACCTTCAGGCAAAGTCTACCTTTGCCCAACCTGCTCCAGAGCCTGCAAATCCACGATAGGACTCTAAAGCCACAAGAAGGCATGCCGCCGTCCCCAGGGATAGAGTTCTTACCACTGATCTTTGCAAGCGAAGAATCTGCCATCAACTCTTAAATAAATAACCTTTCAAAACGGTATCGTTGAAATAATGTTGACATGTTTCAGTGTCTCGTTGATATATGTATCTTTATAATAACACAATTCGTTCTCTGTTTGTATGTGCACCTACATCTCCGTCAGTTTTGCATGTATCGGGATGACATTTTGCATGTGATCTACCGGGCCCATTGAGATGGTTCGTAGATTTAGGCATTTTCGAAATTCGTCCGGGAGGTGGAGAACTTGGGGGATCAATACTTCAAAAGGCTGTATGTGGAGTTCCAGCCGCGGAATTTAATGTTTTTTATATCATCGTAAAAATAACTATGTCAACTACAAATATGTCGCTGGATGTATGCAGAAATAAATTTTTAATAGTTTTTGACGTTTGAAAATCCTCAGCGCTTAACATGCACCAGGTCTACCTGTCCCTGGTCACGTAAGCATTTCGCCACGTCACCTCCGTGAGCGCATGCTACTTCTGGCATACAACACACTGCAACAATTCCGTGGGTGGAGTTCCAGAATTCAACTTAAAGGATGTATATGACTGCCTTTTCCCCCGGGCAACGCCGGGTAACCCAGCTAGTAGCTTACAAATTCGCCAGTATGAAACGCCGCACCTGTAGACTCTTAAACAACATGATTCACTCGACAATTCCAGATACGGTACGGAATTTTTGAACCCCGTTAATACGTAAACGAGGAACTTAAATTATAAATTAGAATACAGTCGACGCTCTCTGTAGCACGCCTGCTATAACGTAGATCTCTTAAAAGGAATAACTCTGAAATCCCCATCCTGACTCGCACCATTCCATTGCCTCACTGATAGGCTAGCCTTTAAGGATAATCTGATACAGAGTCTAAGGAACAGACAAGCCCAGTCCCAAAGTGTTCATCATAGCGAACGTCCACTGGAATGCGAGTCGTTGGTATATAGCAGCTTTCATAATATGACACAAAGATTCGAGAAGTGTGAAATTTTGTAGAACGTTCTAAAGTTGTAAATAATGTCATTTCACAATAGAATACGACCGCCGGAGACGCCACGGCATGAAACTGACCCTTGCGTCCGGCGTGTTTTCAGACACCGATTACAACAGCGGTACCCAGGCGGTTCGTTCAATAACGCATTTGCTGCTAATTAGATTTCACAGCGATTCCTTGCGGACAACTGACCGGCACGGAAGGCGCGCAGTACGGCGAGCGTCTACTGACGAAGACACGCCCTGCAGACTTGGGCGCTTCTCGTAGTCGTGGTTACGTGTAAACATTGCCGTGTCCGTCCATCCTTCGCTAAATACAGGAGGATCAAAGAATACCGATGATATCCAATTTCCCAAATAATCAGTTGCATATGTTCTGCGAGGTTGCCGGATAGGTGTGAAATGTTGTCGCGAAGAATATGAATCAAAGGCAAGATTAACACGTAAAAGAAGTGCTTATAACTTGACGTACAATTGGCTAGAGCATTGATGGAGCTGTTGTTTATTGTTGCCATTAGATACATACAGTAATTGACTGTTCTCCCCGATTGAATCGGCCGGTTAAGTCGTCTTTCGGTCAATCGTCACGAATCTCTCAAGTTCGCAAGAAGCCTGCGAAGTGCGTTGATTGATAAACTACACTACATTGTTCACTCGTGAATACTATCTAGGATGCACTACCGAAATCATCCAAAATGGTAAGTATGTGTTGCCTTAACAAAACAGTAGACTCTATGATGTTAACTTAATTACTGACAAGACGATAAAGATATCGTATCGTCTGAAAGCCCGGCATGGCAGCGGTTATTAGCTATAAGGTTATTATCTGGTAATTGTCAACTTTGGCAGGAGCTCCAGAGTTTTTGAGTCGGTGTCGTTTGATGTGAGCCCCTCCCTTACAAGATGTGTCCAACCAACGAGTGAACAGCAACGTGAATTGGTTCTGGCTACACGTGAAGTGTCAGTGCTTGCATGTGTGTCTAGCAATGTTTAGCATTCTTTTCAAAGTAGTAGTTTATAAGTATCTAAATTTGGCGTCCAACCAAGTTAGTGCGGACGTCCTGAAAACAAACATGAATGTATTGCATGGGTGTGGTGTGTGCGGAATATTTGATTGCTAGGTTCACTGAGCCGCCCAGGACAATACCACGACACCACGCGACAGTTTTCGGCTTTCTTCGTGTGTATTTCATCTCCGAGCTTCAAACAAAGACTGTCTTTAGTGCGCATGCCTTAGCAACATCACACGATTATTGATCAATGTTTTATGAGCATAGCAATATTATCCGAGTTTATGTGTATTACACTAGCGAAACAAATTAACAGTCTAACAATCGTGTGCTTAATCATGCTAGGCAATTACAAGGAGCAGGCAGTGAAGACATGACGGGCGTTAGAAATAGTGACGTTTATATAGTTTTTTCTTTGCAATCGTTTATTCAATTCAGGTTTAAATGTCATGATAATTGTATTTTTAACATTTAGTCATATTTATAGTTTACGTGTGTTCATAGTGTTGGGTTTTCAGCACTATGCTTACAAACAAATATTTAACTTTTAAGGATGGTATTGAGAATTCTAACGATTATATAACTCGGCCTAGTGATAAAAGAACAATACGACATACACAAAAGAACAATAGGACATACACAAAAGAACAATACGACATTCACAAAAGAACAATACGACATACACAAATCCTCGCTTTCAATTAAAGATACGAAACACTTGGTGTATACTCCACTGAAGCTGTTATTGCAACGTATTGTTTGTAATGCATATCATTATAGAAACTAAGTGAAACATTGCAGGAATAAAGCCTGATTGTTTTAAATGCGGTGTGTTATAGTAATAATATCGCAAGTAATAATAATAATAAGTTTACGTATACATTAAAATCCAAAGTAAATATGTGTTCAGTAGTGTTTATAATATATTAAAATGTAATAATAATAATAATAATAACAATACATAAATAACATTTCGCTAAAACTTGGCTAAACAAAAGTGAACAAGACGAATTAAACCACACCTTTAAAGTAACTATAATGACGGACATTAAACATATATGTTGACCCATTATCTGCATAAATGTTTCGGGACAAATAACATGTTTACGTATAATGTCATGGGTGTTAATTAAATACTCACGATGTAAATCCGTGAACGTCTGACTCCTATGAACTTTATCCACTGGTATTGGAAATTGACAATAGTTCGATATTCATCAGCGGATAACGATCAAATATAAATCGTGGTACATCAAAACACGTTTGGTTGGCCACGATGTTACGGTAAATATTGTTAATGCAACAGAACGTGATTTTAGGATAACATCGATCAAGCGCTGTACTCTTAACACCCGCCATATTCTACAATTCCTAATCCTTTGTGCGTGCGTTTATCTAATTGATTTATAAACACAAGTACTCCGCCTGATTGCAACAAACTTATAGCATTACCATTACAATGTTTGGCTGTGTCGAAATGTGAATCTCGTCGAGTTGGTCTTGTTTGATCGATTCTGTCGGAATCGATCCTGTCGTAATCGATCATGTGGGCGATTATACGAAAGCTGCTGTTACTAGGAAAGATAATCGTAATCCACCGTGGTTACCACACGCGCACGTTGCCTGGCTGGACCGTATACCCCCAAGGTTCAATTAAATATCTATAGATTCTGACGAAGTCCCTTTGAGATCGAGTGCCTACAATAAGAATATTGATAACATCTTACTGCACACGAACCATTGATTTTGTAGCAAACTCCATCAAAGGCCGACCCACAAAAACTTGCCCGACTTAGAAATAAAACAGATGGTACAATAGTACGGAGACATGACACGCCACAACAGCATCCCATAGCTTTGTGGAAGGAGGAAGAAAGGTGAAGATCGAGGAAGACATGGTTTGACAACATTAACAAATGGAAGGAGTTGCCACGATGGCGAAAGGTAGTCGGTGAAACACGAAGGCGTACACCCAGACGATCGTCTCGGTCATGGGTTGAATGAAGATAAGCTTTTAACAATCGACCCGATCGCGTGGCAAGATCTCGATCGGAAAGGGAGTCGCTACCGGGGCGTTTGCAAACACTCCCTATTGATATCGTATACTCAATTCACTTTCTGTTCCGGCGTTTCAATGAAGACAATGTTTATAATTAGTGGCTGTCATATCTAAACTTAGACACTTGTTACACTTTTAGCCAACTGTCAAATCTCGTAACCTCGGAATCCTTCCGAAGTTGCTACTTGCTCATCATTAATGCAGTTCATGTTTTGGTTGAGTTGTTTTGTTGTTAAGTCTTGCGTAAACCGCGCCTGCCCCTTTATTAATTGAGCAAAATACACAACAGGAAGCTCGATTCACGTACCTGCAAAATGTCGATTCGCTATTTCCAACTATCCATACAGCCACCTGGTTCAACATAAAATGCATATCCCGTAAGCTGATGGGATTAACGGGACATCCGAATCGTCCTGAAAAGTTTTCGATTTTCTTCATAAGTCTATCGGCTTATCTTAAACAAGTGTTATCAAAAAGATATATAGTTACTATCGACTAATTTACTTGTACAAATAGTAAGTAATTATTAGTATGGGTATTGCTTAGTCATGAATCGACTCCAACTTCACCAAAGCTTGTTGTATAATTATACACAGTTGATGGACTTCTGAAACATGTTGAGATACTTGTAATTGTTTAGCTGGAAAACGTTATATTTTGTGACAAATGCGCCAGGAAGATATGCTCATACGCACATGCAACTAAGCAAGCACGCACGCACGCACGCACGCACAGCCGCCTTGGTGGTGTTTTTCTTTGTGGTGATGGCGGGCGCTGGGTGTAATGAAAAACGGTCTAGTGAAGATCGTGAATTTTGCAAATAATTAAATTAAGCTGACCTTGTCTCTTCTTCATTTAATAAAATAATGTTCGTTTATTACGTCTGATACCTTGTTCTCAATTTGAATGTGGCGAAATGTTCAAACAGAACACACACACACACACACACACACACACACACACACACACACACACACACACACACACACACACACACACACACACACACACACACACACACACACACACACACACACACACACACACACACACACACACACACACACACACACACACACACACACACACACACACACACACACACACACACACACACACACACACACTCACCGGCAAGAGAACGCACAGTATAGCGGAATGAGAATGTGGACCAAGCATACAAGGCGACGACAACTCCCGTGTAATTGCCGTACAGTAAACAACCAATTATTTACCTATACAATTAAATAGATGGCTGCAGCGGTATAATTGTTGGTTCAAGCGCTTATTAATGAACTGTTTCTTGCGAGCCCGGCTAGTGTACGTTCGTCTTCCAATGTAGCAGGGAGCGAAAGTGAAACAACTAACACAAACATTCCAAATGTAAATGAATGTGCGAAGGACAACAATTCATCATGTACACTAATCAGTGATGTTTTGGTGTTTTTCTTAATGCATCATCGCGTTTATTTAATATCTTTTGTTACTGAAATACAATTAAATGTTAAATCTGGTTAATGTTTAATAAATCCTGCCAGTACGCGTGTATACAAATGTTTTTGCCAGTTTTCAACTAACATTCCGCCGAGGAGCAAGCTGTGCACCTGGTTGACAATTTAAATTTAATTTTCCTCAGTTCCGTGTTGACTTTATAAGTGAACTACAACACTGATGGGTACACGTCATGCATAATCCATCAAGTAATTCTTAATTGACATGACGAGAAATCGATAAAGTTAATGTCTTTGTGTTTCATGTGGGGAAATTGGAAAACAACAATACGTATAACCCAATACAGCTGTCAGTGACTTTATTTGTGTTTCAGATCGTATAAGTGTTAAAGGAAATAAAAACAAGGCATTAGATAAAATCCGTTTTTCTATGTGTACACAAAGTTTAACATTGTATGTAACATTCGAGAACATAAAAAAATACAGAAAAATAGATTTGTAGCATAAATTCGATTTTAAACCCGTCTGTGTAGCAATTCCCGCGGAAAATATAAATTTAATGAGCTAGGCGATCACGTGGTATCGTACCGTCACATACGACTCACACTCGCAGCAGGCCGACAATTTTCATGCATCCAGAGCATGTTTACAAGGATAGTTTTGGGGTCGAAACGAGCGTCAGAATGACTTATTGTGCAATATTCCGATGTAATACAAACACTAGTCATCATAGAGGAACAAGCAGTTATCTTACGGTTCCACATGAATTAAATTTTATTCAAAACAATGAATGCGAATGAGCTTACAAGTCGACTTGGTATCGCCGAGCTTGGGCTCGTTTTCAGAAAAATGATATCGAATGCAACCAACGGGAGATACTCTACACCAATATACATGCATAGCAAACATATATCGTATCCAGCTACAGAAAGTAACGTGTATAATCTCATAATATCACTAGAATATCGATGTATGAAGGAGGAGTTGTACAATTTATCATAACAACTTAAATCAGTCAGCGAATTTCTGTCGGTCCTGCTAGCTCAGTTGGTAAAGGCGTTGGTTCTTTGTGGCATTTATTTACCAATCGGGCGACGCCGGTTCAATCCCAACACCAAACCATTGATTTTCTTTACACTTTTTTGTTTATGTTTTCACCAAGTAATATAAACCAAATCATTTTGTATACTATTATTCCCTTATATACTAATGGTTGACATTTCTCTCACAATTAACAGAGAAAATCAAGTGGTGTCATACAATAATAATAATAATTGGCTTCGAGGTACAATGAGACTCGGTGGCACATTCAAGGGATTGAAACGAAACCGTTGTTTACACTCTTTCGACATATAGTAAATGAGCAAATACAAAGCACATAACGACAATGTCAAAAAAGAAGATATTTCTGTCGGGAGACTCTCACTAAGGCATTATAAATATGCCGCTGACGTGAGAGCCGCCCACCCACTTGTAATTGTAACTAAAACATTTATACTACTCCCAACGTGGTATACAGGACATATTTACGTTAAAGACATGCAATTGCTTAAACACCGAAAGACAGTACGATATGTATGTTGGTAGACTAAGTGCATATGTAGCAGTATCTTTATAAAGTGCTAATAAGTATTGTTTAGTGTATGTAGAAAAACCATAGAGGCTATTTGTGTATATTTTATCCAAAATTCAGGGTGGCATTTTTCTAAGTAAAGTTGGTAGGTAATATCTAATAGTTTTCTGGCTCTCGGTGTACGACTATATGGGATGATAATTTTATGACTTTGCCTTGTGGGATAATCATGATATGCAGCGTTTTGTAAAAATAGCGTTTGAAAACAAATTAGGAACGCGTTTATGTACAAATTTATGAAAGAACGTCGAACATTGACGAGTGAAGATATCTTCCAGTTGTAATAGATTTATAGATATCATTGTAGGTTCGATGTGTTAGTTATAATTACTAAGGGAAATTATTCGGATGACCCTTTTCTGCAATTTAGAAAGTCTATCTGTATCAAAACCCCATGACAAAACGCTGCAGTTGAGGTGTGGCACAATTAATCAATTATACCTGGTCTTTAATGTATATCCAGGTAGAAAGTGTTTTAATTTATTCATAACTCCCAGGGTTCGTGATATTTTATTATATATTTTGTCAATGTGTGGAGTCCAATCTAACGTTTCTTGAATAGTAGTGCCTAGAAAGTTGAATGTGTGTACACACTCTATGGGTTTACCATATATTTTTAACGATAATTTTATACCGGAGGTATTACGTTGTGGAAAATGAAACAGCATATATTTAGTTTTGCTTGTATTTAGAGAGAGCTTGTTTACAGATAACCATTCACTAATATGTTTTAGTTCATCGTTTATGTTATCACTGACAACATTATAGTTTTGTATATTTGAATTGCACTTGAAAGAACAGAGTGGTCCGATGAGGGTTGGTATCATCGGTGTATAGTATGGCCTTGAATTTATTGCTACAAGATGAATATAATTTATATATATAGAGTACATAGTAGGGGGTCCTAATATTGACCCTTGCGGGACGCCAGTTGAAATAGATAATGTGTCAGATGTTACGTCATCGAATTGTTCAAGCTTTTTAAATAACATATTATGGTCAATAGAATCGAAAGCTTCAGTGTGTATCAGAATTCAGAATCAATTTATTTTATCTATAAATACGATACATATACAACGAATAACGCAAGTAATAGATAAGGTCGGGACACTTCCATTAAGATATATAATACCGCTAGCACAGGAACCACCCCATAAATATAAACAACACTAAAATTTACATGACAAATCAGAATAGCATACGACTTGTTTTTATAGTTGATAATTACTCAATGTGTCAACAGGCATACATAAGACAAGGACTGATTATATGTAATCGTGTACACATTGACGTACATATGGATACTTTGGTATACATTCTAATATGTATTACGAATTACAAATAAAGCAATTATGAATACGACAAGTGGATTCATAATTTATAATAAAAACGTTTTTTGTGTATGTTAAAAAAACATATAGACTGTGGGTGTAAATTTTATTAATGATAATACTTGGTGTATTGTTAACTGTCTCTACTATGTTGTGTCTAATGCATTTTTTTGGAAATTCATGTTTGAATCTGGACATATACAGATTATTTCTTTCACGTGTGCAGTGCTGATGAATATCATAAATGTGTGTGCTTGGGAAAACATTGAAGTATAGGGTAAAAGATTGTTAATTAATTTATAGTAAAATTTTAATTGTTGGATTTTATAAATGTCATCCAACTTTAGCAACTGAAGTCTTTTAAAAATAGGACTTGTGTGAGAATTGCATTTATTTAAGGATATTATTCGTATTGCTTTTTTCTGTAATTTGAAAATTCGATGTGCTTGATGACCCCATAAAAGTAAGCCATAATTAATATGAGGGAGAATAAGAGCTTTGTACATAATATATAATGTATTAGGTGGTAAAAAGTGTTTAAGTTTATTTAGTATGCCTATTGTTTTATATATTTTATTTGCTATTTTGTTTGTATGACTCTGCCAGTTTAAATGGTTATTTATTGTGATGCCTAAACAAATTAAATCATTTACACATTCAATGTATGCCCCCATCTATTTGTAATACAGGGTATTCTACTTTCTTTTGAGGCATATGAAAAATCATGAATTTAGTCTTTTTGGCATTTAGTGACAGTTTGTTGGCTCTTTGTTAATAGAGTCACTTCGCATTTGGCTTTCTGAATCATTAAATGTGTTTAGTGTACTAGTAAGGGTGGTGTCGTCAGCGTACGTTATCAATTTGAAAAGGTCACTAGACAGTGCTATGTCATTTATATATATAATAAATAAGAATGGCCCTAAAATTGAACCTTGAGGGACACCAGTGTTGATTACTATTTCCTTAGACATAACATTTTCAATTTATACGTACTGCTTACGATTTTGTAAATAACTCGTACAAAGGTCCAGAGCCTTGTCATTTAATCCATAGTAATTTAACTTCTGTACCAATATATTGTGATCAATTGTGCCAAATGCTTTTAATAAATCAAGGTATATATTTATTGGAGTAACCGATTTATCAAATTCTTCTATAATTCTGTCTATGATTTCAAGTGTAGCAAGCTCAGTAGAATGTTTCTTTCTAAACCCATATTGGCTATTGTAGTATAACGCTTTAGAATGGAAGTAATCGTGGATTTGATTAAACATAACCCTTTCCAAAAAAATTGAAATCACTGGCAGGATAGAAATAGGACGATAATTGTTAAAGTCAGAAACATCACCTGTTTTGAAAAGGGGTATGACTTGCAATTTTTAATTTGTCTGGAAATATACCAGTTATTATTGATTGATTAATAATTAGAGTGACTGCATTGCTGATATCATTTTTTATCAATTTTAGTAATGGTGTTGAAATACCGTCGTTTCCACAACTTTATTTTGGAGGTAATTAGTCGTTTCCACAACTTTATTTTGGAGGTAATTATATTAACAGTAGTTTCCATGTTAATTGGGTGAAGGTGTGAAATATCGGGTTATTCATGTAATCTTTGTATGATTTACCTCCACTAGTAGTTATTTTAGAGTAGGACCAGCATTAGTAAAGAACGTGTTAAATCTGTTTGCAATAATGCATTTGTCGCTAATCATTTCCCCATCGACTTTGAACAAATCTGGAAATTGTTCTTTCTTTTGACTTTTCTGAATAATTTCTTTAATTAAACAACACGTCTTTTTAACATCATGCTTATGCTTTTCAAAACTGGATTGGTAATGCATTTGCTTAGTTAATCTAATATTACTTTTAATAATGTTATTATACGTATGTAAGTCAGTTTTAAGTTTATGGTAATGCTCTGTATTTACGTGAGTCTGTTTCATTCTCGAATACAATTTGTTTCTAAATTTAATCTACATAATAATGCCCTTGGTAATCCAAGGAGTTTTCTTATGTTTATATTTGTTAAATTTAATTACTTTAAAAGGTAAAAATTTATCCATAGCTGCAGTAACAATTTCAATATCAAATTGTATATGTGCATCACATAATGTAGTATACTATCCGCAAAAATGTTAACTAAATGCATTTTATGACCATACATGTTGAGACTTCTGACTTCATAGTGTGAAGCGACAGTATAACTGACCTTCGTTCCCCTCCATCTCTGCCAGTCTGACACTGAGTGAGCCTGAGATGAGTTGTGAGATGATTTAACTTTAACTTATCTTTTTAAAAACTGTTGTAACTTATTTAACTTATTTAACATATTTAATTAATTTATTTATTTATTTAACCGATATAACTGTTATTACTTTTAGTCTTTTTATTTTTACATTGTGTATATTGCATGTACATTTGTTTTATATGTCTTAATATGCTGCTACACTCCACATGAATTTCCCTCACAAGGGACAATAAAGTATTGTGATTGTGATTGATTGTGATTGATACCAGGGCCACAACATTAGCCACCAAGCATACAATAAATCACAATGAGTCATACTGTGAGATCAACCATAAGTATGCGTATGTAAAACTGTGTATGACTTGTTTTATGAGCATTGTGTAAGCGTATATGTATGCTATTTTCGGAAGCGACAGTATAACTTGTATTGCATGCTTGTGTATACATGTACACGTAGAACATGCTGTAAACATATAGGCCATGGGCCAGATATGCCCCTCGTGCACCCCCCCACAACTCTACCAAACCCATGTTTTCTTTAAGCTTTGGGGTCCCTTGAAGATTATTTCAAGTGGTAATAGTAAAAAAGTTGAGTCGCACTACCCATTTCCAACCTGTATTGGATGGTACCCTGAAATGTCGTATTTCTCATCAATGTCGCGTGGTATTTAATCACCCACACCACAATCGTCATTGTATAGTCATATGTGTCTCAATATGTACTTGTAATATGTCAAATTGAAGGTTTTCATCTGCTGATCATCATAATAGAATTCAATCAATATTTACCATTATGGCATGTGCCCTAATTAGCATAACATAACTATACCCCAATCTCATTCGTGACCGCATAGATGACATCATTATTTTTGTCAAATATATCAATTTCTCTTGATCCCATGGCCTTTTTAAGATCAATATAATAATGCATAACACTTTGCAGCATCATATCTTTCATTTGATATCAGAATTGTCTTTCTGTCATTACAAATGGATTATATATGATGCTTCAAAGATAACCGTAGTGTCGCGGATCAAGTGGCGAAAGCAAAGATAACCATGGATATGGATGTCATACATGTCAAAACTGTCTAGATTATGTGTGTGTTTTCAGGTATACATTTACGTCATATTAATTTCAGATGCATAAAACAAAGCACTACATATTTCATATAATGTACATGTATATTAGCTTAATGTAGTAACCCAAACTCGTGAATTAAGATGTGACAAATGTCAACAGGACAGACAAATCTAAAGCCTGTATCTCAAAATATGATAATTCAGTTTAAAGCGAATTACGTATGTATGACATTCATTTAGATGCTAGCCATTAATAAAACAAAATGTAGTTAGATGCCAAAAAGTTATTCACATCTTAACTGTGTGCAATGACATACAGTATATAGGTTGATGTACGGACACTTGCCAAACATTGATAGCTACTTAACATGAGCCACATTTTGATGCTCAGTCATAATCACTGTCACTGTCAGCATAGAGTTCCATCCCATCAGACATGTCCATGTCAGACTCGTCATCACTATCAGTGTGGTCGGGGTCTACCTGAGCTATATCAGCCAGTTCACGTGGCAGCACATCTCCATCATACCAGAGTGGCTCAATGCTTCCATTACTGATGTTCCAGCCATGGTTTCTGCTCACCTTGGGGACGTCAGGCTCAGGAATATGTGCTCTCTTCCATATGCCAACTTAATAATTGACTCTTATGACATGCTGGGTGAGACTGCGATTGCATGATGGTTGATTGGCCATATCAATATCGCCTGAAGGAATAATACGGTTATCCTTGGCACACAGCTTTTTGATACGAATTACCCTGAAGTCATCAACTTTTGACACCTTTGGTGCTCTACCATACGCAGCACAAGTGAAGTTGTCCAGCTCATCAATCCTTTCTTCAGGTAGGTCCCATGTATCTCCCAGCTTCTTGAGTACATGAATGTATTTAGGAATATTCAGTAGATGTTTCACTGGCTTGAGTTTGCCAATCCCTCGGAAAGCACTAATGCTGTCACATCCACTGAAAGCACACAGAACCACCGGGGCCGTACATTTGTTTTGGCCGAGATCAACTCCTAGTTTGCTGACATCAATCAATCTTTGCTTATTTCCTACACCAGTGTTAAACAAGATGGTGATGTCTCCAATTGATGCAGCATAGTGCAGAAGAATGAAGAAATTGTCTGAATATGGGCTCTTCACACGGACCTACTCTTCGCGTAATTAACATAGAGGATAATTCTTGTGTCAGTTTCCTCCTGCAATGACTTCAGAAGGGGCAGTTCATGGGTTATTGTCGTCCGGCCACCATTGAAAGTCAGCAGAGTGGCATTCTTCTCATATATGAAGATCACTTGTCTTCCATGCAGTTATGATGCGTGTCCATCACTCTGCCACAGCTTCAGGAGCAGTTTGATGAACTGACACTTGGTTTCACCATTGGACAAGAATGATTTCCAATCAGGTGGCCTTGGTTGCCTCTCCTTTCAGAAACAGCTTCTCTCTAGTGTGGCCGACTCCTTCAGGTTCAGCGACCTCTCCTTTTTCCTTGTTTGAGATGGTATCTCAGGACAGTCACCAGATTCTGCAGAATGATCATCACTGCCAACTTCCAGTAACATGATGCCATGAGCTGCATGAACTGATCCTATCCTTTTCCTGTGAGATCATACAGAAGCTGTGCGAAATTAAACAATTCTGAATGGAATACCGTTACCCTGGTTGTGACCTTACAATCTGGTTGGAGAGAAGAGTGGACGACTGCATAACAGCTTCAGCTAGCGCTGTCTCCAGCTCCAATGAAAAGAGTAGCTTTCACAGATTCTATTTAGGAGAATTACCAGTTCTTCACTTTTGAGCATATGACGCTTGGGCACGCTCATGAAGATGTGTTTTGGTAGCTTCCAACCAATGGGTTGTTGCCCGGCAGATGTCCTGACCAATTGACAGAACAAATATATGTGTGCGGGATGATGTGGGAGCTGCCTTCCCAGTTATGACATAACATAACAATTTCTGGAGTGTTTCTGGTACGATAATGTCAATTCTGTCACAATCACGGGGAGTTGGTGGCCATTTAAGATCAGGTGCTTCAGCAAACCCATCCTGGATAGTCTGCGAAGATATGTACCAGTGGTCTTGATCAGTTGATCGCAATTGGAAGGCATGTTTCACGGCTGAGTTGATGTCAATCTTTGAAACATAGACTACGCTTGACTGGAACTTCCCCATATCGCAGAAGGACAGTCGGCCTTTAAAGGGTTCGTGGGTTTCAAGTTTGAGTTTTAATTTATCACTCCGATAGTCAGGATTACTGTATTTTCTAGGCTGGATATGTACACTTGTTGCAGATCAGCCAATTTCACCATCTTCCGATCATGCAGGACATACTTTTCCACCATGCAAATGCCTTTTCATGGGCTTACATCAAGTTGAATTGGCTAACACGTGCTTCTTCATCTGTATTTCGCCATTTATCTGGTTTTTGCATGTAGTTCATGCGGCAATACTTGTGGAACTTAGCTTCACAAGCAAACATATCGTATTATTGTGAGGAACTTCTCATGCTGTTTTATTTCTGCCATCGTCGCCACAGTCTTCCATTCATCAAATTCAAACTGACTCATGCCTTGACTGGTCCATGTGCCTTTCACTTTTACGTCTTATGACCCTCTGATCCAAAGAAAATACAGTCCGACTTGAAGTTGATTTTATCTGTGGAAGTTACGCGGCTAGTACGTTGGGGTGTGGAGGCATCAGATGGTGGTGATGAGGTAGACGTCAGCCTGTCCATATTCATGATGAAACGTTTGTAGCATTCCCAATGGAAGCCATGATATTCCACCACTGTGTTGGGGATGAGCTTGCACGTGTCCTCCATCCTGTGGGTTGAAGTTGGATGTTCTGAAAGTCTCTTCTCTTTGATCTCCTGCAATTTCGCCAACTGCTTCTCTGCATCCCGCATACCAGACATGAGCTTAAATTCTTCATATTTTAAGCCATTTACATAAATTATACAAGTAGGTTCGACAGTTTGAAAACTTGTTCGTTTTAGTTTTAATGGTAAATACATACAAAGGTAGGTATGCAATATCAGCAGGTAAAGCTTATAATTTATCATTATCCAACTTAAATAACATTTTAACTTATCGATATATGTGAAGTTCACCTGAGGTATTCGTATAAGCTGCAATTGAAACTTAAATAATATAATATGAGACTTAACTAATATAATATGGGATACAACCTGGTGATCTCCGCATACCACGATGAAACATGTAAGAAAACTAGTATTCCAGCTGCAAACATGTACCTAGATACTGCAACAGAACGTAAATGACTTATAAAACAACAATATTATAGTCACTTCTTCATTACATTTTAAACACTCCATTGCTGATGTGTGTGTAATAATAAAAAATACCCTGGGTTATGCCTCTTGATCCGCGACACTACGATTATCTTTGAAGCATCATATCTAATCCATTTGTAATGACAGAAAGACAGTTCTGGTATCAAATAAAAAATGTGATGCTGCAGAGTGTTATGAGTGTCGTGCATCATTATTTTGATATCAAGGAGGCCATAGGATCAAAGGAAATTGTATATTTGACAAAAATAATGATGTCATCTATGCGGTCACGAGTGAGAATGGGGTATAGTTATTCTATGCACATGCCATAATAGTAGATATTTATTGAATACTATTATGATGATCAGCAGATGAAAACCTTCAATTTGACATATTACAAGTACATATTGAGACATATATGATTATACAATGACGATTGTGGTGTGGGTGACTAAATACCACGCGACATTGATGAGAAATACGATATTTCAGGGTACCATCCAATATAGGTTGGAAATGGATAGTGAGACCCAACTTTTTCACTGTTACCACTTGAAATCATCTTCAAGGGACCCCAAAGCTTAAAAAACATGGGTTGGTGGAGTTGTGTTGCACAAGGGGCATATCTAGCCTATGGCCTAATAGTTCATGCCACTAGCGGTATGATTATATTAGAGCAGTAAAATTAGCCCATTCTGCACTTCTGCCGGGACTTCACGTCCTTTAAACCATATAATCATAATAAATATATATCAATGACAGCAGCGCAGCTACGAATTGTAATATATTATCTAAAAATATTTTCTATGGGCATTTATGCACTATGAGACGTCTCAATACCTGGACTACAATATCTGCTATCAAAACATGATATCACGTGATCATTTATACATTGACATAACTCAATGAATCTCCTAACAAACGTATGCCTTATCGTTTTAGACAAGATGTATGTTCGGAGCACACCAAATCTTTCACCAGTGAGAAACACCGACTTGAACATATTTACTGTGACCGTCAGTCCCCGAAGGCAGCGCTAGTTTTGTATAGAAGTATTCAGATATTGTGGGTTTGTTTTTACAAATCAGCCCGGAAACAGCATGTGTGCGTGCATGCGTGCATGCGTGCGTGCGTGCGTGCGTGCGTGCGTGCATGCGTGCGTGACTCGTAACCATCACCGCAATATAATACCTGTAGAACTTCACTGTTATTGTGCTGAAACAACAGCCGCAGTATACGCCGGCTTTCATTCGAATTCCGCGAGAACTCAACTACCCAAGTTTGTGCCAAACAGCGCCGGCATATTCCTTGGAATTTCTACTTTATAATAATAATAATAATAATTAAGTTTATTTATACACTAGTCTCCAGAGTACGACTCTGTTCGATAGTGTGTACAGAGTCGCTAAAATAAAACAATATACATACATAAGACATAGAGGTGTAAACATAAATTTAGTCTGATACTTATTTTAAAATAGCGTCATTAAAATAAACATTATGGCTTTAAATTATATATATATATAAGAAAGAAAAGACTACATATTTATTAAAAGTGAGACTAAGAGAGCAAACAGTTGTAAACCAAGTTAAAACTCAATTAAAATAGATTGTGCAATGAATAGGAAGATAGATACGAGATGTTTGCGAATGTATACTAAATAGCAACCGTCGATACGAACCCGGTCACGACATATGCGTCCGGCGGGAATGTACTTGCAGGTGTCTTAGACATGAGCACGTAGATACGATGCCCAAACATTATCAAATATGTTATCTTGTTGACATGGTAGCCACGAAGTATTTGTCTCACGGCTTCAGACGATCACGCATCGGTCGTGTATTATTAAACCGACGCCCGTCCTTTCGCCCATATTAACATTGAAATCACACGATATAATAAGACGTCAACATTTTAGAACTTTTAATTAAATATTGACGTGTGTACATTGTATCGTCACCTTATTCGTGTCCACACATGGAAATATATATATATATAACCAAACTAGTATATAATCCAATCATATGAACGGGCCTTTAACCACAATGACGACACATTGGCCTATTTTTAAACTGCGAAAAATCACAACCTTTTATAATTGCGGATAACTTTGAATTATTTAAACGTAAGACTGGTTTCATCTAACGACACGCTAGACTCAATGCAAGCAGATCCATTAACTGTGTGCCTTGTGCATGGATTGTGAAAATGGGCCCTCTCGGGTACAACCTAGGTATTTCGACTGTCTATTGGCATTTGCAAATCAATTCCCAAGGATACATGCAGCGTGCTTCTCGAACGAACACATACACACACACACACACACACACACACACACACACACACACACACACACACACACACACACACACACACACACACACACACACACACACACACACACACACACACACACACACACACACACACACACACACACACACACACACACACACACACACACACACACATTTTTAATATTCCTTCTTAAAAGGAGGCAGTATGTTCCTAAGTTTTTGTTATTTATTAATTAATGTAATGTTCTTAAGACTATAATAAATTTGTTGAAGGTATAATGACCGCCACATTTCGATCCCGAAGCATTTTCAAATGATAAACAAAGCATCCAGTTTCAAAACAAGCTTTTATGCAGAAGGAACAACGCAAGTCAGGTATTGATTGAATTAGGCCAAATTAATGACATGCAATTTTATTGACTGTAGTGTTACATACACATCCATTGTGACAACGACAGCAAGCATGCCGGCCCCTGACGGCTAAGCACTACTGTCTACTACGTACAATTCATCATATGTGTGTGGGTCACTCCACCAATATATACACTATTCACCACATGTGTGGGGGTCACTCCGCCCTGCTAAAAGTCACCCACTGTTAAAGGGGAGGGAGGGTGGGAATTCTAAACTTGATCAATAATATTACACGAACACACTCATCTAGCATACAGCGCAACTACATTCTAACTACATAAATCGAAATCCAAATAAGCTGAATAAACGCTGTAAATACTCCCCAATAATTTTGAATGAATGAGGTCGATCCCGCTGCTGCTATTGCTTAAGTTTCAAAACAAGCTTTATTGACAATATTGTCGAGGCGGGCTGAGTTAACTGCAGTACCCTTTGTTGTTCAACGATTTTCCTTCGTTCAACACGGCAGACTTCATGTTACAAATTACTGCGCCCGCTAACTGCGGTTAGAGAAACAGACTGCATCCCTTTAAAACGAGCTGGTCTGTTCCGTTACCCAGAATCACCTTTCCCTGCCAGGGGTGGTAGTTGTTTGCAGGAACTTCGCTGAATCAGTTGGCCGGTTTTGCTGAGCATTTTCCAGAAATTGCAGTTAGGTTCGCATGCATAAAACATATATGTGCTTACAAATTAAATGCTTCGTATACTACTATTTTACAGTTTGAACAACGTTTCGAGGGTGCCACATTTCAACTGCGAACTCTGTTTCGGGCTTTTTAAACGCAATTTGGTGGGCAGTGTAGTTACAACATAATTAATTATAATATTAAGAATATTAGTATCATGTAATGGTTTACTAATAGGATACAAGATCTGCTTTGTTTAGAGTGTATTTTTATTCGTCTCGTTTCACACACATTTCGAGGAAAATCGTAAAGACAACGATATACTAGCAGCATTACCGAGTTCTGATCTAACACATTCGGAAAAGAAATTTGATCACGTCTCGTTAAGTATCGGCGAAATCAAAGTTGATTCGTTTGATGATTTTAACAAAGAACACATTTTTCAATAAACCGAATACACAATGTTACACGCAGGGCCTGTTACACGCAGGGCCTGTTACTGAAATTATAATATGTATATTATTGACACAGTGCTTTTCTAGATATCTGAACATCAACGAATCTGCTTATCGATGGGTTAACTCAATTCAGTTGGTCGTTTTAACAGAAAGGGCTTATGCACAGCTTTCGTTTTAGTACACCAGTACGGTATGACCACCAGTACGGTATGACCACCAGTACGGTATGACCACTAGTACGGTATGACCACCAGTATGGTATGACCACTAGTACAGTATGACCACCAGTACGGTATGACCACCAGTACGGTATGACCACCAGTACACGTTGCAGTCACCGACTGAACACTGGCATGCAAACTGTTATAATCGCAGACATCATTGAACTGATCAAGTCGACGCTATTCAATTCTCTACTGCTAGATTTACATCCATATTCGTTTGACTGGTCTACTCATGAATATTTAAATAGATCAGGGCGGGATTTTGCCCCGAGGGCGTGATTGGTTTCTAATTCATGGTTGGCATCAAGCCGAAATGCAATCATCCCCCGCCTGCGATTTCCGTGACACGAACCATCAAGTAGACCGAGTATATTTGGACACGTTCCAAATTATTTATTAAAGGTTTGTCACCCATGGTACGTGAAATTTAATGGATAATTTATATAAAAGTAATATGTTTATTAGACACGGAACACTATCACACTGTCACTTTCTAAAGTACATGCATGGAATACAAAACACGATGCAATTATTCCAGCATGCGAAATTCCCAGGGGACACGATATCAGGATTTAAAAAATGAGTTGCTAATACGGAGGTAACACACATTAACACTGCCACATTGTATACCAATGGCCGCCTTGTTACAAAGTTAGGGACTCCCGACTAACACAATAATTTTGTTGCCTTTTGGGGTTCTGCGTGTTCAAATTAAATCAAACTTTGGGGTCCAGAACTTAAGGCGGGCATTCACTGGAGCGACCATGTAACCAATATAGATGTCCGGATATGAGCAAGACTACGTATTTTTAATATTATATATTAGTATTAATATTATTACCACAAATATCAGTTATTAACACGTAGTTCGTGGAGACGAGAGCATCGGACTCTCAATCGAGATAACCCGGGTTCGAATATTTTTGCTCTCCTTTCGAACCTTGGGCAAGTTCGTTCACTCTACGTTTCTCCAGTTAACTCAGCTGTATATGAATTGGAACACCGGCTACAGACAGTGGTGTATATTTGTTTATGAATAGTTTTCGCGCAATAATTGCAGGGTACCTGAATGCTTCCCAGAGAAGGTATTCGATTGAACAAGTCTGCCATCGGTTTTCTACTGTAAGATAATAAACTGGATAGAAAGAAAAACGGTATATCCAAAACAGTAGCGCCATGTCACGGACTAGAATAAACCAATACAGTAACCAGCCACATGCTGAGAATCGCTATTAAATGTTCACAGTGGCGACAATGATAATGTTTTTAACGCTCAATACTGAAAAAAGATTCACGGCGCAAGTCATTTAATGTAAGCTGCGTTTTCAAAATGGGAGATTCTAGTAAAAATCACAGTTCCCAACGGCTGTCATATTGAGGTTTCCCATTAAAAACGCTAATACCTTCTTTGACCACGACGTTGCGGTGACGCGTCGATCGCCCTTGTTTTCTCGACATGCATATGAATACGCAAGCTCATATTTTGGTTTCTCACATTCCCTTCGATTAAGAGTTACATTTGTAACAAATGTTATACTGCCATATAGTGCACCGTGCGGACGTAACCTTTTTAATAGTTACAGCGCCAAACCAAATTCGGCGACACAAACAAGAATAGCATTCTCCGTTTGGCGACTGGCGAATTGAGAAGAGCAGGCACTGGTGACGTCAAATTTTCTATCACAATGGCGCTGTCCGTGCAATTTAAATGTGTCTTCAAGAGGGTTATTCTACTAAACTGCTGGCATAGTATTCTAGACCCAAATAGATGTATTTTGTTTCCTTTAACTGCTGATACGAAAAGTGCATCATAATACAAGTGCCACAGAGTTGCACTATGGCTAATTTCATTAACCAACGAGTGATTTGGAAAATCATCACGCATTCACAAAACAACTATTCAAACATTGGGCACGACGTTTAAAAATAAGGATTTTGGTTGTTATAATACCATAAAAAGGATAATTGTGTATCTCTGGTTTAATTACGTACTATACATTCGTGGGTGTATAGTTTTATCGAAAACTGGACATTGTCTCATTATTTAGAAAAAAAATTTCAACACTTTTAGCGCAGAATGCTTTTTTTCCAGGGCAACACATGTTATGTTTTTCATATGGATTCTCTGAAATGGGGTCTTTTTAACATATATTGGCACTTTAAACAAACATATCTTAAAAAATGGTTCATGAACCCCCCCGAACATATGCATGCATCACTAGCAACCTTGTCTTACGCTAATAATATTATTTCGTAAACTAATAAATAAGTAAATAATTATAAATGTAGTGGGCACGTACGCACAGACACATGCACGTACGCATACGCACGCGCGCACACGCGCCCACACGCGCACACGCGCACACGCGCACACGCGCACACGCGCACACGCGCACACGCGCACACGCGCACACGCGCACACGCGCACACACGCACACACGCACACACGCACACACGCACACACGCACACACGCACACACGCACACACGCACACACGCACACACGCACACACGCACACACGCACACACGCACACACGCACACACGCACACACGACAACGTTTGGTGGCTTATGGGTTAAAAAGAAATTTGGTGTCTCCTGTTTGGTTGTGTTACGACTCTTGAATTATTAGCTGAAAGGAAATAAAAATAAGGCATTAGCTAAAATCCTTTTTTCATGTGTACACAAAGTTTAACATTGTATGTAACATTTGACAACATTAAACAAATACAGAAAAATACATTTGTAGCATAAATTCGATTTTAAGCCCGTCTGTGAAGCGATTCCCACGGAATATTAAATTTTAATGAGTTAGACGATCACGTGGTATCGTGTCGTCACTTATGACACACGAGCGTCAGAATGAGTTATTGTGCAATATTCCGACGTAATACAAACACTAGTCATCATAGAGGAACATGCAGTTATCTTACGATTCCACATGAATCGAATTTTATTCAAAACAACGAATGCGAATGGGCCTACAACTTACAAGTCGACTAGGTTTCGCCGAGCTTGGGCTCGTTTTCAGAATAATTATATCGAATGCAACCAACGGGAGATAATCTACACCAATAAATATACATAGCAAACATATATGGTATCCAGCTACAGAAAGTAACGTGTATAATCTCATAATATCACTAGAATATGGATATACGAAGCAGGAGTTGTACAATTTATCATAACAACTTACATCAGTCAGAGACTTTCCACTGGTGCCGCTAGCTCAGTCGTTAGGCGCGTTGGTTTCTTATCATTTATTTTACAATCGGGCGTCGCCGGTTCAATCCTGACAGCATGCAAACCATTGATTTTTTTAAACCACTGATTTTCTTTACACTGTTTTTTGTTTATGTTTTCACGAAGTAATATAAAACCAAATCATTTTATACTATAATGCGCTGTTTGTAAATACATTTTTTTGTACAGCTGTAGTAATTATTTATTCGCCACAAAAATGAAAATATGGTCATTATATAACGATGTTTCTAAATTTTGTTTATCTAAACAAATATAATGTAATGGATATGTAATTTATTAATTGTAAATATATTGTACGGTAATATATTGTAATTATATATGTGAAAACAGATTGTGATCTGTCTGAATAAATAAAATTTTGAAACATCGTTACATATAATGACCATATTTTCATTTTTGTGGCGAATAAATCATTACTACAAAATTAAGAGAAATGTTTACAAACAGTGCATCATAGTATACTAAATGATTTGGTTGATATTACTTCGTGAAAACATAAACAAAAAAATGTAAACAAAAATCAATGGTTTGCATGCTGTCAGGATTGAACCGACGTCGCCCGATTGTAAAACAAATGGCAAGAAACCAACGCTTCTACCAGCTAGCGACACCAACATAAATTTGCTGACTGATTTAAGTTGTTATGATAAATTGTACAACTCCTGCTTCTTATATCGATATTCTAGTGATATTATGAGATTATACACGTTACTTTAGTTACGTTACTAGTGTTTGTATTACATCGGAATATTGCACAATAAGTCATTCTGACGCTCGTTTCGACCCCAAAACTATCCTTGTAAACATGCTCTGGATGCATGGAAAGGGTCGGCCTAATGCGAGTGTGTGTCATAAGTGACGTCACATCTCGGCATCCCGAAAAGCGCGCCAAAAATATGCATATTCAAAAATGTCGAATTTCTAATTCATTGAAATTTTTTTGGCTTGGTGGGCGTGGAAATAGATAGCAGGATGTAATATAACATGAATTCAAGCAATAGGTGTTTTTATTCCCCTGAAGTAACTTTCCCCAGTGAATCTTTTGTCCTCAATGAATGGTTACTTCTCACGCCAACACAATACGTCTTGGTGACGTAAGCATTGACTTTAGTGGGCGCACGCCTGCGTTAATCACACTGTTCTAATTACTCTACTCGGCTTACGGTGTGGTGCCCGTCGCGCAGTGGTCGCGTTTAATTATTCAATTATGCATATAATCCACTGCCTGCTAATCAATGTGGCGTTCTGAACAGCACTCGCAAAATCTATCAATGGGGATGAAATCGAGTGTTGTGTTTACAGGTGTTACAGTTTCCTTAGTAAAACAATTATTGTTTCTGCCGTTTCGACACCAGTGGATTTGCCTTTGGCAGCCACCAGAGGAGAAAGTCTGTACGTAAGTTCGCGACGGATCTGCGCTATCTCATGCATATTCGCTGAAGATAGCTTTACATAATGCACCTTTTTCGGCTAATTTTGAAGAAATTGTAATAATAATAATGTTTTCTTCCAAATAAAAAATACAAACAACAAATAAAGAAAACTACAAGTAACATACAATAGCCTAAACATTTACACGTGGAAATGCAATACATTAAACATTTACAAATGGAAATGGAGGAAAAATATAATACTTATTATAATCACTTCCCCCGACACGATCATAACTTGTACAAGTACACTGAAGATTCGTAACTACATGGAAAGATATCTTTCGAAGACAATCTCATTTATATTTTCAATTACATTTGTACATATACTATACAGGCATATATTCATAATTTCCATAATACTTGTGTGCATGATAATCATTAACAAGTAAATGCTTAAGTATTTTTTAAAGTTCCGCTATTTATTCCCATATATACACACATACATTTCAGAGTTGTGTGAACATAATACGTATTTAATTTTAATTTGACCTGTCAAATGAATCACAGGTAATAACTTAGTAGCAAAGAATTATTGAAGGTTATACGGCAGCATCTTATTTTTCGCCTTGAAATTACAGTATAAATTCTCCATTTTATTAAGTCAAACAATTTGAGTATACATAAATCACAAAATAATGCATTAGTATGACATAAAAAAGTTTCGTTGTAAATGAGTTTGATCACTTTCTTTTGTAAAACAAAAAACTGTTAACAATTGTTTTATATGTCCTGCCCCAGACTTCACAGCAGTATGATATATAGGGGAAAAATGGTACATAATATAATGTGAACAGGGAATTGTTGTCAAGTACGTATGTTGCTCTGAACATAATTAATGGTTATAGTTTTTGACACTTTTTCTATTTTATCATATTAATATGCTAATTCCAATTGTTGAACTTAAATGGTCGATTAAGACTTCTAAAACTTACTAACATATACTGTATAAATACACTATTGTCAATTTGTATATCAATATCTGAATTAATGTAACATTTTGTGAACAGCAAATACAATTGTTTGTTGAGCTCCATTTAAAGACAACCTACATTTAAAGAAAACTATATTTAAAGAAACGTTCTTTGAAGTAGATATGCCTAGGAAAACCAGTCACATTGTCAAAACAATACTATTTATTCTTACACAAGAAATTGAATGCAACACTACGTGTATTCTCAAAGTACGCAAAGTTCTAAGTTCTATCCGCAATAAATAATCATCAAAGTGAAGTTATCGATAACATCACGGGCCTTGTGCAAAACGAGTTTTCGTTGTTTGATAAGCATAATCATTTCACCAAAACAACTTTTACAACAATTTGTTTGTACTCGGTCGATGAATTAACTTGGGTACACACTTTGAATGTTGATTCCTTGTGCAAACGTGTCATTAGATCTATGTGAAAATAGCATATTTTACGTAGAATAAAAACTATCGATCGACCAATGTATTCTGTCGGTCGGCCCAGCCCGGGTATCGCCCATAAAATCTTTGGAAATTTCTTCTTCTTCTTCTTCTTCTTCCAATACACGCCTAGCCTCAACATGCTGAGAATACAGACGATGCCGTGGCATGGCAGGCGAACAGGACATTTTTGTTTTGTTTTTAGAGTGCAATATATAAGAACACAAATTATTGTGTGAATAAACATAAATACGTGCAGAAGAACTTGTTAACGTCTAAAACATGGGGTAGTGCAAAGTCTGGATGTTGCTTTTAAACGCATCCAGGCTGTTTTGATTTACAATATATTGAGGGAGGGAATTCCAAAGTCGAATGGTACTGGGGAAAAAAGAATACAAGTGGTAGTTGCATCTGGAGTGAAGGATAAGGTAAGATAAGGAATGTTGTTTTCTAGTGACTACGTTTATAGGAATAAGGTATTGATTTGCTGGTATACCCACTAGGCCATTTGCTATCTTGTACATCATACATAGTTTTGCATCAGTTCTTCTGTCTGATAGGGATCTCCATCCTAATGTCTGGAGCATGTCTGTTACACTGGAGGTATTGTGGTGGCGATATAAGACATATCGGGCTGCACGGCGTTGAATCATTTCTAGTTTGTTTATTTGTGTAAGGGTATAGGGATCACAGACAGTACAGCTGTTCTCCACGATGGGTCTGACAAAGGTGAAGTAGGCCTGAGTTTTTATTTGAATTGACGGGACTTTGAGATTTCTGCGGAGGAAGCCTAGTGATCTATTTGCTTTTAGACAAATGTTATTTATGTGGGCATTCCACCGGAGATCTGAGGTTATGGTTACACCAAGATATGTTACCTGTGAAACAGTTTCTAGTGTTTGACCATGAAGCATGTATTGATTGTTAATGACAGTTTTGTTTCTTGTTACAGGTATGACATGGCATTTTTGAAGATTGAATTCCATGTTCCAGGTTATGGCCCATTTTCCAAGTTTGTGAAGATCTTCCTGGAGCACAGCTGTATTTGTCTTAGGCTTAAGGGCTATATATATTATGGTGTCATCAGCAAAAAGTCTAACTGTAGATGTAATATTGTCTGGGATGTCATTTATATAAAAGAGGAATAGACAAGGGCCAAGTATAGAGCTTTGTGGTACTCCTGATGTTACGGGTACCTCAGAGGAGGCCTCTCCCTCTATTATGACTCTTTGAGTTCTGTCTGTTAAAAATGATCGAATCCAGGAATTGTTTTGCCTTGGATGCCATAGTGATGGAGTTTGTAAGTCAGTTTTTTATGGCTGACCTTATCAAATGCTTTAGAGAAATCCATCACTATGACATCCGTTTGCGTGCCAGACTGCATATGGGTAACTAAGTCATGTATGAACTGAATAAGCTGTGTCTCGCAAGATACTTGGGAGCGAAAGCCATGTTGAAGATGATAAAGAATGTTGTGTGAATGTGCATGTTTCATTATACTACTAACCAAGATATGTTCCAGTAGTTTTGATGCTATGCATGTCAGGGAAATGGGCCTATAATTTGAAGCTATGTATTTTTGTCCATTCTTGAAAATAGGTGAGACATTTGCTTTTAGCCAGTCTGTGGGGATTTCTCCTGTAGCATATGACTTCTGAAAGATTAAAGTTAGCGATGGCGCAATTTCAGCAGCCAATTCTTTTATAATTCTTGGGTTGATGTTGTCTGGTTCTTGTGCTTTATAAGGTTTAAGATTTTGTAGGAGTTTTAGTACACCAGCTTCTGTAATTTCTATTTCTGGCATTTCTGGTAGTGTTGGATTGGGTAGTTTGGTTTCTTGGGGAGATGGGTCATCTGTAAAGACTGATTGAAACTGCTGATTTAGTATATCCGCTTTGGCTTTAGGGTTTGAGTGTAGAATTCCATTTTGTTTGAGAGGCGATACCCCTGTGTGGTTTGTACGGCAGTGTTTCATGTAAGTCCAGAAACTCTTAGCATAACCTTGTTTTTGTTGACTATCTTCAGTAGAGGTGACAATTTCATTTACATAGTTCCAGTAGGCAGTTCTGAGTTGTTGCTGTATAGTTTGTTTTAGATGTTTGTATTTTGCGGAAGAGATCCGTATATTCTAAATCGATTTAATGCAAAAAATAGTAAAGTTAGTTTTAATTAAACGAACAACAAGAATATGCTTCTGGGAAATATGGTATCTGCAATTTTGACTGTCAAAGGCAATTGATGTCTTGAGACTTGAGTTTTCACATGACATATCATGTCTCATGTCATGACTGACAGTGACAGTGTCAGTGACAATGTGACATAACTTCATAAGTCAAGAGACATGATTGACGTGTTCCAGTAAGCTCACTGTACGGTAAGACGCAACGCATTACTATTCATTTCCATTCCTGTGAAGATTATTTACCATTAAAACAGTATACTGGTCTTGCAAGGTTTTGCCTTTGACTTTGTTAACGAACTACGCCATTTAAAAAAAAGAAATATTCCGCTTATTCAGAATATAATTGTGCGGTGGGAGCAAAAATCGTGCGTCCTAATGTTTTATGTCGTTTTACACAAAAGCTGATCAAATTATTGCATAAGATCCCTATGTGCTAAATCTCTAACATTTATTCCGTCCAATTTGTACAAACAGACTGTTAGAAAAGGTATTTTTTTAGTGATATACTTACGAACATAGACAGGCTGAATACACAACACATTTCGGATAAGACGTCGTGCGTCCTATCTGCGAGTTATGAATGCAAGATTTCAGTGACACGGTGTTTGACCTGGCACGAATTTTCCGGTCGTCAGTATAATCTTTTGCACAAAGTCAAAGGAGACAAAGCAGTAAAGACCAAAGTACCAGCCCAATGTTCTTTATTCCTTCAATAGATCGCAAACAAGTTGTTATAAAAGTTGTTAATTTAAGTGGACTACTTACATTTGTATTATAAATAAGTATAGATTATATGTTTTATTACATCATCAATTACATGATTTGTTGTGCACTAGTGCTGGCACCTTCTGTACTAAATAATAACAAGTCTCAAAAACATATTTGCGTATATATATATGTGTGTGTGTGTGTGTGTGTGTGTGTGTGTGTGTGTGTGTGTGTGTGTGTGTGTGTGTGTGTATGTATATATATATATAGGACAGTTATACACACAGTGACCGATAAATTGATGTAATTTTTATAACAAAAGGTGGCTCCTCGATAGCGACTACCACAGTCTTAGAGGAGTCTCCTGACCCTACTTTTCGTTATTTATCATACATTATACCATGTTTACCATAAGGTTATATATTTGTATTATTTAATTTTTACATGGATGTATTGTATGTATTATTTGAAATGTCTGGGTCAAATAAAACAAATTCTTCTTCTTCTTCTTACATATATCCGGATAATGGCGCATTTAATATAAAATCCATCAAGATATCAATTCGTACGCTGAGGGGTGACCAATTTGAGGGAGTGACCAAACCTTGACCGGGAATAATTTACTGGCACGGTAATTATAAGGGACCATCTATAAACTACGTCACGCTTAACCTTAATTTTGCTTAAGCAAAGTTAAGGCTAGTAAGACTTAGCCTTAAGATGTGTGGTCTCTGGATGTTAACATCGTGAAGAACCGTTACGAGGGGTTGCAGGGAGTGTATGTACAGGTGAACATTGCAGGGGTGTGGGTATCAATCAAGTCAAAAATTAATGTGACGTGCTGTATGGATAGCCAAGCCCCTAAAGTGAAACATTCCGTGTCACCGGTGTGGCGCACTAGTGCTGCCACCTTTTGCACTAGATATGAGAATATGTCCCAAAAACCTGTTTGCACCATCTTCTTTAAAAACCGTCATCGTTTGATTTTGTCGGACATTCCTACTCCCAGTGGCCTATATATCAGGTGTGTCGTAGGTGAGATTTAACGAGATTTTCAAGATTTCGAGTGGGCGAAGAGTGGAGGTGGGCATATACAGCCACAGTGTCAGTGACTACTCTATGTACTGGTCTTGCAACTGTATTGAACTAATATTTTGTTTATTCAAATGTTAATTTTTAATTGTAAATGTTCACTTTATATAAGTAAAATATGTTTGCCACAACATTCTTGTACACCCTGTATCCTCATCTGTTGATGCCAATGAAAATTGGAAAACGTTGAGGAATATAAATTAACAATGGCTGGCTGAGTAATTGGTATAGAATCGGAAGGCTGTTAGTTTACGTTGCACAGTTAGTTGTTGTTAACAGTTTGCTTAATTATAATGTCGTTTTACTCTTTTTGTTCCACTGATGTAACATTTGTGACAGACAGTGGCACTCTGTGGTCTGCGAATTTTACTGTGTTGACTAAACTATGCAGTAGATAGGCGGCATATGCAATACATTAATACATAAACGCGAACTGTTCGAATGAAAGATTTGCCCGCAAAACGTGATAACCGCTAATTCAGGTAAGAGTTCTGACTGCGCAAAATGTCAGAATTGAAATATAAAAAAATGTTGCCCTTGCTGTCAGTAGCTATGATCTGGTATTCTTATGGTATTCCAGTGTATGTGTATATGTTTTCATTTGAGCTCTGAGGAAGAAACACAGAAATGAATTGTGAAAATGGATATATAGTTTTTTCCCTGAAACCCTTCAAAAGTTCTTATATTACTATAATTATGTTTAATCCAAGTTTAACTAATAAATTGTGTTATACAATGACTATGCTACATCTATAGAACAAAATAATACCCTTAGATTCCATAGATCAGTATATACGACTGTCACGGCATAATAATCTTCATAATGTATTACACATGTTTTGTTGTTTTGCTTTCAGAGGCAGCAAGCACTTCTCTGTAAGCTCCTGGTATTGTGCTTACTTCCCAGCTCGACATTAGGTACGTGCGAACAGCAATTCTTACAGCTTCGTTACGATATAAGCCGCACATTATGTGCGAAACTATCCTTTTTAAAACAGAGAATGCCTGAGTAAGCAATATATAATGTAAGTTAAGCTACAACCAATATGAATAGATATCTCAGCGACAAGAACCATTGAGACTGACAGAACCGATACCGGGCAAATAAGTAAATTCTGATTCAGACAACAATGGCCTACATTTGATTACGACTATCTATATTTCAACTACAAACATTACAAAGCTGTTGTAAACGTTTCTGTGACAATACGTATATGAGGCAGATGTCGGGGGATCAATTCCCTGGTTACTCAGCACCGATGGCATCAGGTTCAGTACTTAATAAAATGTGATTTATTACAAATACAAACAGCGAGTTTCGTTACATGATGGCAGCGGTGTTTTTTAATCGAGTCATTGTTTAACTGTGTACTCGGTTATTTAGAACAAAACGCCGTAACAAAGACAATAAAGTCGCATGTTGAGTGAAGTGGGCGATAATGGCAGCGAGTTTCGCATTACCGCCGCCGCAGTCGTTAGAAATAAATGACGTCAATGCGGCTGAAAAATGGCGAAAATTCCACAGTGCATGGTCGAACTATGCCCTAGCCACTGAACTGGCTAACAAACCAGAGCCGGTGCAGGTCGCCACCCTTCTAACAGTCATTGGGGAAGATGCGCGGGAGGTGTTCTCTACGTTCAGGGAGTGGACAACAGATGGCGACGAACAGCGGATTGGTTTGCCCAGTACTGTCAACCGACGAAAAATGTACCGTTTGAGAGATTCGTTTTCAACAAGCGAAAACAGGAATCCGGCGAGCCATACGAACACTACAGAACGGCACTACGAAAGTTGTCAGAATCCTGCCAATTTGATGTGATTACCCCAAAAGAAATCCTCGGGGACAGGTTGCTCTTCGGTATCACAGACAATAAAGTTAGAGAGCGGTTGCTGAGGGAAACTAACCTGACGTTAGAGAAAACGGATGAAATCTGCAGGGCAGCCGAAAGCATGGCCACTCAGATGAAGATAATGGCAGACGGCGATCAGGCAGTGCACGCTGTGAAATCAGAGAGCAAGCGGCAACAACGAGGGCCGGCTGTTAGAGGCAGAAACGGCGCCTCAGCCGGTTACTGCGGGAAGTGCGGGCGGAGACATGACTTGACGGAAGAGACAAACTGCCCCGCATTCGATAAAAAGTGTTTCAAATGTCAGCAGATCGGACATTTTTCGAACAGATGCAGGCATACGACTAAGACTCGATCAGTGCGCGCAGTCGACGATGAGGAAGAGGTCTTTATGCTGAGCGAAGTATCGACGGTTGACGCGGCACAGGTAGTCACCGTCAAACTGGAGTCGGGAAACTACCTGCGGTTCCAGATAGACTCTGGAGCACAGTGCAACGTGATTCCTTTGTCTCTGTACGAGAAAGCGACCAAAGACTATAACAGACGTTTCGTGAGACCAGTGACGTCGTCGATCGTGGCGTATGGTGGGGGTAAACTTGCTGTCGTGGGTCATGTCACGATTCAGGTGTCACGCAGAGACATTCATTGCAAACTTGAGTGTAAACTCGTCGACAGCGATCAGATCCGTCCTATCCTGGGGCGCAAGGCGTGCATCGGCATGAAACTGATAGAATACCACGACAATGATGAACTCAACCAACCAGAAACGCAAGCATCGCCTGTGTACTCTGTGAGCAAAGATGATACGCAGATAAATCGTGAGTCGTTGATCAAGCGATTCCCAAAAGTGTTCGGCGATGGTGTCGGCTGTATGGAAGGTGAATACCACATCAAGGTGGACGAGAGTGTAGATCCGGTGCAACATGCCCCACGACGCGTGCCCGTGGCAATCCGTGCGCGGTTGCAAGACTCGTTGGATGATCTACAGAGACAGCAGATAATTGCTCCAGTGACACAGCCCACCAAGTGGATAAGCAGTATGGTCGTGGTGCCGAAAAGAGACTCGCAAACTCTAAGGATCTGTTTGGATCCCAAAGATCTGAATCGCGCCATAGAACGAGAGCATTATCCTCTGCCAACCATTGAGGACGTAGCAACGCGGCTACATGGAGCGAAAGTGTTTTCGCTATTCGACGTTCGCAGCGGGTTCTGGCACGTCATGCTGGATGAACCGTCCTCGTTTCTTACGACATTCAACACTCCATTCGGCCGGTACAGATGGAAAAGGCTCCCATTTGGCATATGCTCAGCTCCGGAGGTGTTCCAGCGGAAAATGCACCAACTCGTGGAAGGACTGTCAGGAATCGAAGTCATTGCAGACGATTTTGCAGTCGTTGGTTTCGGAGATAACATTGCGGAGGCACATCGCAGTCATCATACAAATATGATGGCTTTCGTTCAACGGTGCGAGGATAGAGGTGTGAAACTAAACACAAACAAGATGCAACTGCGCATACCTGAGATTCCTTTTATCGGTCACGTCATGACTAGTGAGGGGTTGAAAGTGGATCCCAGAAAAGTGCGTGCAATCTTAGAGATGCCAAGACCCACGGATGTTCCGGCAGTGCAGCGTCTCTTAGGAATGACTCAGTACCTGGCGAAATTGTTGCCGCACTTGTCAGACACAACGAAGGCGTTGCGTGAGCTGACATTGAAGGAGACAGACTTCCAGTGGGACGAACCACAACAGAAGGCGTTTGAGGCGATCAAATCGGCAGTAACGAGCACACCGGTACTCAGGTACTATAACCTAGACGAGGAAGTGACACTGCAGTGCGATGCATCGCAATCGGGTTTAGGAGCGGCGCTGTTGCAGGCGGGTCAACCGGTGGCTTATGCGTCTAGGGCCCTAACGCCAACAGAAGAGCGTTACGCGCAGATAGAGAAAGAACTGTTGGCTGTTGTGTTTGCATGCCAACGGTTCGACGCTTACGTTTATGGTCGAGCAAATGTGAACGTCGAAAGTGATCATAAGCCTCTCGAAATCATCATGCGAAAAAAACTCGATTCGGCACCCAAAAGACTGCAGCGGATGCTTCTTGCTATCCAGAAGTACGACATCAACCTGAAATACAAGCGTGGCGACACCATGTATTTGGCGGACACCCTGAGCCGAGCTTATCTACCAGAAGTGTGCGCGTGTGAGATAGCGAAGGAGTGCGAGACGATAGACCACAGAACGACTCTGCGTGTGACAGACAAGAGATGGCAGCAGTTGCAGTTGGCTTCGGAGCAGGATAGGGTCTTGCAGAAGCTGCGAGATGTCATTCGGCGAGGATGGCCGTCGACGAAGTCGGGGGTGCCCGATTGTGTGCGGCCGTATTTCGATTCACGAGATGAACTAACGGTACAGGATGCGCTAGTGTTCAAGCGCGATCTACTGGTGGTGCCGACGTCAATGCGCAGAGAGTTGATGACGGTGGCCCATACGACTCATATGGGTATAGAGGGTTGTTTGCGCCGAATGCGCGACACGCTCTACTGGCCACGTATGGCGGCAGAGGTTCGAGCCTACGTGTCGGCGTGTGAGATATGCCTGTCGATGCGAGAAGCGCCGGGCAAGGAACCTCTGATGCAACACGAAGTCATTGCGAGACCTTGGTCGAAAGTCGCGGTCGATCTGTGTGAAAGCAATGGGCGTACACTCCTCGTTATCGTCGACTACTACAGCAATTTCGTCGAGGTTGCGCGGCTGGGGTCGGTGACATCACGCAGTGTCATCCATGAGATGGCGCAGCAATTCGCACGTCACGGCATACCGGATATGGTGATGAGCGACAACGGGCCGCAATTCGCATCTGCTGAGTTTGCGGTATTCGCAGCAAAGTGGCGTTTCGAGCATGTTACGTCATCACCGCGATATCCGACTTCAAATGGAAAAGCCGAAAATGCGGTGAAAACGGTCAAACGACTGTTCGCGAAATGTCGTGACTCCAACGAATCCGAGTTTCTGGCGCTGTTAGACTTGAGGAACATACCTACTGAGGGTGTCGGCACCAGCCCTGCGCAACGTTTGATGGGACGTCGGTGTAAGACGTTACTACCAGCGGCGGGCACGCTACTGATGCCGCGACACTCTACCGAGGACGAGACGCGGGGGCTGATGGGCGCAAAACGACGACAGAAATTCTACGCAGACCAACACGCGAAGCCGCTGTCATCGCTTGAGCCTGGTGACACCGTTCGTATGCGGTTACCGGGCCAGAAGCGATGGAGTGTCGGCACCTGCATACGCCAAGTAGCTCCAAGGAGTTACAAAGTCGACGTGGATGGCGTTACGTATCGGCGAAATCGTCGTCAGCTCGTGTCTGCTGGCGAACCACCCGTGAGGGACCCGATGGAATATAATGGGTCTCCTCATGATGACAAGCCAACGGTCGAGGGCAACGGTGCAGCTGAGTCAGTGCAGTGTGATGCGCAGGTGAATGGTCAACCACCTCAGCCGGCAGTGTGGCAAAGCCCTCGGCAGTGTGATGCGCAGGTGAATGGTCAAGCACCTCAGCCAGCAGTGGTGCACAACCCTCGGCGATCAGGTCGGGCCACACGCAGGCCCAGCCATCTACATGATTACGTGTGACTACATCATGCGAATGATTAGATCGATATCGATTCACATCATATCAACTGTTGCCATGTTCTAGTTTTGACTGTTCTAGTTGTGTTCACTGTTCAAGTTTTTTTAGAGGAGAGATGTGACAATACGTATATGAGGCAGATGTCGGGGGATCAATTCCCTGGTTACTTAGCACCGATGGCATCAGGTGCAGTACTTAATAAAATTTGATTTATTACAAATACAAACAGCGAGTTTCGTTACAGTTTCTCGAAGCGAAGGCTTTCGTAGTTTTAAATCCCTTAAAATCACAGCATATGTTTCCAGTGTACCTAGGCAACGGTAGTCGTGTATGATGTGTCGTGGGGTAATATGAGCCTTGTTGCAGGAGCGGCGCTGGGAGAAAGCTGCACTGTGAACGCCGACTGCACGCCATCCAATTCTCAGTGCGACACAAACTGCGTGTGCGATGCTGGGTATGCGGATGATAGCGCTGGTGGATGCGCAGGTAAGCGCCTCGATATTACATACTTATTAGATGACATAAAATTATTTCTTTGATCATCAATGTGGCAGATTTCCCTTTAGATATGTGTGCGTTTGTAAACGACGAACTATAATATCCATACGAGACCATTCTGTTTTAACGAGTTATACTTGTGCATTTTGTTTCAAACAAGTATACAGATTGTTGTGTTCGTGTGTCTGCTGTGTTGCAATCTTCTTCCCATGAAACGTCTCGATCTACGCTCGTTGTAATGATATGTTCTGTGTTATTTAAAAGTTTGTTTTATCTCCTTTACTTAAGTTCTGTACGTTATTGTTACGCGACGTGTTGTTTCTGATAACGCACGACACCGTAACAAATACAATCTTATAATTGCTTGTTCTTTGTTGCTCAGTAGAACGGATTGCCGCTGCTGTTAATATGTCTACGTCGAAAGTTTTCGTACCGTTCAGAAAGTGGCGTTTTCAGACTGGCGGTTTTGCCAATCGACATGTACTTCAGCGGTAGACGGACAGAGAAACACGACAAGAAATTGAACATGATCACGGCGATGTTCATTTAACCGACAGAAGAACAATACCATGATAATGTGCAAAGATGTTCATAAAATTCAAATGTTATAAAAGAACGTGATAGAACAACCGATGTGATGTAAGCTGCATCCTTTCTTTGGTTTTGGGTACACAACGGTTCGTCATCTCTGTCTGTCTGTTTGTCTATCTGCCTGTCATTCGCTTTAACTTGCTTTAAATAATTCACTATTTGTTTTGTGATCTCTCCACCTTCCCATTCCCTCCCTTTATCATATAATATCAAAAATAGATAAGCGAGCGAAAAATGAACAACTGTCAAACACGTCCCAAAAACGCCTTTTGAACGACTGCTAGTACCATTACGGTTCGTCGGATCCCAACAATATTGATGTCGTTTGAAAGTTTAAGCTTTCTGCTATTCAGAGATGCATATGGTTTCCTGATAATCATTCCTAAAATTAACTCAAAACGGACCTACAACCGTGCCCGTTCCGGTGTCTTAGACACTGCGAACGATGTTGTTTCGTCGACACAGTTCACCAATCTACCGATTGAGGCACCACTATCTGATTTCATGGTATAAGCTCCACCCATTTTCAAACGGCTGCTAAAATGACATACGCGAAGTAGGCGTGACGTCACAATCACGTATATCAACCAACCGACGCAACGAATTTAGACCCGTTGTGTGGTGTACGTTATTGTGACGTCACGCCGACGCAGAGATATATCGGTTTCGCTGCGATCAAAGCACATCAATTTCGCCGCGGTTTAAAAGTGGGTGGAGCTTATAACATGAAATCAAGAAATGGTGAAGTGTGCATGTCTGAACCTATGCAAATGAAGAAAACAGTGCCGCAATCGGAAGATTAGTGTACTGAGTACCCGCCGCCAACATCGTTCGGAACCGTACAGTTCACCGAAAACTGCGTGATTGTAGGTCCTTTTATCGGTGTTCTTTAAACGGTTACCGGGAAATCTAGATGACGCTAGAATAACAAAAGTGCATCCTTTCAAATGATACCAAGATCGTATCGATATTAGTACACTACAGTCGACGGAAACGTTAACCATAAACATGGACCTAATGACGAGTTATCAGAGGCTTAAGTGGGAGTTCACGGATGTCGTTCACACAATCATGTTGTTTCTCATCAAGATACAAATATTCGCCAACCTATACAGACTAGGGAGTTCATGCCCTTGTTATCTCGAACCAAAAGAAATGATGAAGTATCCGGTTTTATGTAATAAACCACATTAATCGATTGGTTTAGTAACGAGAATTTATATGAAAGCTACAAAACGCCTTTTTGTTGCCTTCTTTGTCAGTGCATCTACAACGTACTGCCGAAGTAGCAAGCTTTTACGTCTGACTGCAAACGAGACCAAAGTTTCAAGAGGGAATGCAACGACAAACTTCAGTTGAAATGTCTGACGACACCAAACTTATATTACCAAATGGTAGAACATTATATTTCGTTAGATAGCACACACACCCACCCCTATTCGAGCCTTTACTAGTTACACTTTCTTAGGGCACCGTCCTGATAAATAGCTTACTAGAGTTTAAACCCGAGATATTCTCTCGTAACAGAAACCGTTCATATTAAACTGCGACACATGTGTCAAATTATGGTGTCGTTATTTCGTGCTGTCAGATATCAATGAATGCGGGAGCAACCCGTGCTTGAATAGCGCCACGTGCAACAACGAAGTAAACCAGTTCACATGTACATGCGAGAACGGATACACCGGGACCACATGTGAAACCGGTAGGCGTGTTCTTTCTAAAAAATAAGTAAAAAATGTGAGTCGGGTTCAAACGTATAAAGCATGATTAACACAACTTTGCAATACGTACATACAGTCATTTGCAAAAGGTTAAGACCAGGCACGATTATTTGAAGAAATTTGACAAAACTATGATTTTTTGGCCTTCACATAACATTATATCAGTTTATTTCGCCAAATAAACGTAGTACAACGTAATATGAAACTTTACGTTGTCCAAAGGTGTCACTGTCTCTACTTTTCAGTATTTAGTGTGGCCTCCTTTGCTGTCAATGACCGCCTGGGTGCGACGTGGCATGCTAGAATCCAGAGATTCGCAGTACTCCTGGGTGATTTCGGTGACCCAAACGTCCTTGATAGCTTGTTTCAAGTTTTGAGCGCTTGATGGTTGTTTGTCTGCCACCTTATCCTTCATTATAGTCCACAGGTTCTCAATGGGATTTAGATCTGGGCTGTTCCCAGGTCATTCCAGCACGGAAATTTTGTTCTTGAGGAAATCAGTGGCTACCTTGGATCGGTGACAAGGAGCGCCATCTTGCATGAAAATCGTACATTTGTGGATGTTCATATGCAGTTTCAGCTTCTCCTTCAGCAACTCCACGTACCTAGGTCCATCCATAGCGGTGTTAGGTGGAATAAAATACAGACCAGAAGGACCAAAACATGACATGGCACTCCAAATCCTCTGACTTGGCGGGTGTTTCATTGCGGCTGCTGTATATTTCTCATCAAATCGTTTACCTACTGGCCGCGTAACGTGCATATTGCGAGGTATAAACTGTTGTATGGTCGATTCATCTGAGAACAACACTTTCTTCCACTGCGCGAGAGTCCAGTGGCGATGTCGTCTGGCAAAGTCCAGTCTCTTTTTTTTTCATCACAGGTGTCAAGCGTGGATTCCGGGCCGGCTTGCGGGACTTGAGCCCAAATTCCTTGCTGAGACGTCTCGAAACTACTGAGAGTTATTTCCGTACCTTTTAAGCGTGAAGCAGCCCAAATTTTCTTGCATCAACTCATTGGCGAGCGCATCACGATGCGTCTCATTGCGTAGTCATCCCTGAGCGTAGTTTTCCGTGGACGACCACTACTTTTACTGTCACGAAAAGTGCCATCAGTATTGAATTTGATGATGGCGTTGTGCACGGCTGTCTTGGAATAACGTAATTTAGCACTAATGTCTCTTTCCGCATATCCTTCTCCAAGTAGAGTCACTATTTGTGCCCTTAGAACCTCTGTCAAAGACGATATTTTGCCCATTTCAAGGATGAAGACTAAACTGAAAAACACCTAATCGATACTGACGGCGGCAAACAAATGACCTGGAAGTATTGACTAGGCGTATTGCTTCAAGGCCCAAATAGGATGCTTAAAAATCGTGCCAGGTCTTAAACTTTTGCAAATGACTGTATGTACTATATGCAACACTTACGTGCACACACACAAACACACACACACACACACACACACACACACACACACACACACACACACACACACACACACACACACACACACACACACACACACACACACACACACACACACACATAAACACACACATACACACACACAAACACACACACACACACACACACACACACACACACACACACACACACACACACACACACACACACACACACACACACACACACACACACACACACACACACACACACACACACACACACACACACACACACAAACACACACACACACACACACACACACACACAAACACACACATACACACACACAAACACACACACAAACACACACACAAAGAAACCCATACAGACAACCATGCTCCAATTTGTCATAAAAATATCAACAATACAAAAACTAAGCCTCTCCTGGGTAAGATGTACTAAAAATACTTTGGTTGTTTTAGATTTATTCTGTGCAATCCAAAGTTTAAAAACATAATTATGTACGTGTACAGGCAGACGTATTAGTTTTTCCTCCGATATCACAGCAGCCATTCAATGTATTCCGGTTCAACACATTTTTTTATATATAAATTTAAAAACCATATTAATTTACAGATATTGACGAATGCAGCAGCAATCCTTGCTTGAATGGAGCAACGTGTACTGACGCTGTTAACTCGTACACGTGTACCTGTGTCGCCGGTTACACCGGAACGCACTGTGAGACAGGTACGTTCTTAACAATGACGCGAACTCTTCAAATAACTCGACTGATGTGAATAAGTAGCCTATTTTTAATTGCTTTAGCCTCTATAAACTCATTCGTCAGATGCGATGTTACACGCCACCATGCCGCCATCTCAAATATATTCTTGTGGATAAGTAATTCAATAGAAATTTCTCAAATACGTACACAAACTGTAGTAATTCCAACGTGTCATATTGTTGTAGCGTCGTATATAAAATTACGATTAAAAACGATTATTTAGTCTAAGTTATGGCTTTGGTAATATTTTTTAGAAGAAATGTCTTCCATTTTTACCACCGTTCGGAATAACATGTTCTGACCTGTCAAAATATAGCCAATTACACTTTTACCTCTTAAGAAACTTAGTGTTTCCACACCCTTTAACATTTTATATACAATTATTTGTTTGCAGATATCGACGAATGCGCCAGCAATCCTTGTCTGAATGGAGCAACATGTACTGACGCTGTCAACTCGTACACGTGCACCTGTGTCAGTGGTTACACCGGAACGCACTGTGAGACAGGTACGTCCTTGACAATATTAACAAATATTTCACAGTAATAATCGATAATGTACAGAACCAATTTATTGATTCGATTTGCCATAACGAATCATTGGTCAGTCACGATTGTAGTAGCAGCCTTCTGGTATACCATGATGTTGACAAAGTAATTAGCGGGGCTACATATTTTGTTCCTGCTGCTTGGCACTGATTTCCGAATGATGGTGAGACATTCCAAGAAAGATGAAACTAGGAAAGGACCCAACTGCTTCTAGAGAGTACACCACATGTAAACGCATGGGTGTATATTCAATGTAAAAGCTTGGTGGCGACTCAGTCTCGTGCAAAATTGTAACAACATATACACTTATATGTTATCGTTCTTCTTGCACTGGTAACTTTTAAAATCCGAACATATGAAAATTCTGTTTACGTTAAGTTTCAACATAACATATTTCCACCTGAATATTTAGTTGGCATATATAATTATTATTTTGAGAGAAGATTACTTGTTATGCAATTTTTAAAATGCAATGTTTTTGTTGCAGATATTGACGAATGCGCCAGCAATCCTTGCTTGAATGGAGCAACGTGTACTGACGCTGTTAACTCGTACACGTGTACCTGTGTCGCCGGTTACACCGGAACGCACTGTGAGACAGGTACATTCTTAACAATGACGCGAACTCTTCAAACAACTCGACTGATGTGAATAAGTAGCCTATTTTTAATTGCTTTAGCCTCTATAAACTCATTCGTCAGATGCGATGTTACACGCCGCCACGCCGCCATCTCAAATATATTCTTGTGGATAAGTAATTTAATAGAAATTTCACAAATACGGACACAAATTGTAGTAATTCCAACGTGTCAAATTGTTGTAGCGTCGTATTTAAAATTACGATTAAAAACGATTATTTAGTCTAAGTTAAACTTTGGTAATATTTTTGAGAAGAAATGTCTTCCATTTTTACCACCGTTCGGAATAACATGTTTTGACCTGTCAAAATGCAGCCAATTACACTTTTACCTCCTAAGAAACTTAGTGTTTCCACACCCTTTAACATTTTATATACAATTATTTGTTTGCAGATATCGACGAATGCGCCAGCAATCCTTGTCTGAATGGAGCAACATGTACTGACGCTATCAACTCGTACACGTGTACCTGTGTCAGTGGTTACACCGGAACGCACTGTGAGACAGGTACGTCCTTGACAATATTAACAAATATTTCACAGTAATAATCGATAATGTACAGAACCAATTTATTGATTCGATTTGCCATAACGAATCATTGGTCAGTCACGATTGTAGTGGCAGCCTTCTGGTATACCATGATGTTGACAAAGTAATTAGCGTGGCTACATATTTTGTTCCTGCTGCTTGGCACTGATTTCTGAATGATGGTGAGACATTCCAAGAAAGATGAAACTAGGAAAGGACCCAACTGCTTCTAGAGAGTACACCACATGTAAACGCATGGGTGTATATTCAATGTAAAAGCTTGGTGGCGACTCAGTCTCATGCAAAATTGTAACAACATATACACTTATAGGTTATCGTTCTTCTTGCACTGGTAACTTTTAAAATCCGAACATATGAAAATTCTGTGTCCGTTAAGTTTCAACATAACATATTTCCACCTGAATATTTAGTTGGCATATATAATTATTATTTTGAGAGAAGATTACTTGTTATGCAATTTTTAAAATGCAATGATTTTGTTGCAGATATTGACGAATGTGCCAGCAATCCTTGCTTGAATGGAGCAACGTGTACTGACGCTGTTAACTCGTACACGTGTACCTGTGTCGCCGGTTACACCGGAACGCACTGTGAGACAGGTACGTTCTTAACAATGACGCGAACTCTTCAAACAACTCGACTGATTTGAATAAGTAGCCTATTTTTAATTGCATTAGCCTCTATAAATTCATTCGTCAGATGCGATGTTACACGCCGCCACGCCGCCATCTCAAATATATTCTTGTGGATAAGTAATTCAATATAAATTTCACAAATACGGACACAAATTGTAGTAATTCCAACGTGTCAAATTGTTGTAGCGTCGTATTTAAAATTACGATTAAAAACGATTATTTAGTCTAAGTTAAACTTTGGTAATATTTTTGAGAAGAAATGTCTTCCATTTTTACCACCGTTCGGAATAACATGTTTTGACCTTGTCAAAATGCAGCCAATTACACTTTTACCTCCTAAAAAACTTAGTGTTTCCACACCCTTTAACATTTTATATACAATTATTTGTTTGCAGATATCGACGAATGCGCCAGCAATCCTTGTCTGAATGGAGCAACATGTACTGACGCTATCAACTCGTACACGTGTACCTGTGTCAGTGGTTACACCGGAACGCACTGTGAGACAGGTACGTCCTTAACAATATTAACAAATATTTCACAGTAATAATCGATAATGTACAGAACCAATTTATTGATACGATTTGCCATAACGAATCGTTGGTCAGTCACGATTGTAGTGGCAGCCTTCTGGTATACCATGATGTTGACAAAGTAATTAGCGTGGCTACATATTTTGTTCCTGCTGCTTGGCACTGATTTCTGAATGATGGTGAGACATTCCAAGAAAGATTAAACTAGGAAAGGACCCAACTGCTTCTAGAGAGTACACCACATGTAAACGCATGGGTGTATAGTCAATGTAAAAGCTTGGTGGCGACTCAGTCTCGTGCAAAATTGTAACAACATATACACTTATAGGTTATCGTTCTTCTTGCACTGGTAACTTTTAAAATCCGAACATATGAAAATTCTGTGTCCGTTAAGTTTCAACATAACATATTTCCACCTGAATATTTAGTTGGCATATATAATTATTATTTTGAGAGAAGATTACTTGTTATGCAATTTTTTAAATGCAATGATTTTGTTGCAGATATTGACGAATGTGCCAGCAATCCTTGCTTGAATGGAGCAACGTGTACTGACGCTGTTAACTCGTACACGTGTACCTGTGTCGCCGGTTACACCGGAACGCACTGTGAGACAGGTACGTTCTTAACAATGACGCGAACTCTTCAAACAACTCGGCTGATTTGAATAAGTAGCCTATTTTTAATTGCTTTAGCCTCTATAAATTTATTCGTCAGATGCGATGTTACACGCCGCCACGCCGCCATCTCAAATATATTCTTGGGAATAAGTAATTCAATAGAAATTTCACAGATACGGACACAAATTGTAGTAATTCCAACGTGTCAAATTGTTGTAGCGTCGTATTTAAAATTACGAGTAAAAACGATTATTTAGTCTAAATTAAACTTTGGTAATATTTTTTAGAAGAAATGTCTTTCATTTTTACCACCGTTCGGAATAACATGTTCTGACCTGTCAAAATATAGCCAATTACACTTTTACCTCTTAAGAAACTTAGTGTTTCCACACCCTTTAACATTTTATATACAATTATTTGTTTGCAGATATCGACGAATGCGCCAGCAATCCTTGTCTGAATGGAGCAACATGTACTGACGCTGTCAACTCGTACACGTGTACCTGTGTCAGTGGTTACACCGGAACGCACTGTGAGACAGGTACCTCCTTGACAATATTAACAAATATTTCACAGTAATAATCGATACTGTACAGAACCAATTTATTGATTCGATTTGCCATAACGAATCATTGGTCTGTCACGATTGTAGTGGCAGCCTTCTGGTATACCATGATGTTGACAAAGTAATTAGCGTGGCTACATATTTTGTTCCTGCTGGTTGGCACTGATTTCTGAATGATGGTGAGACATTCCAAGAAACATTAAACTAGGAAAGGACCCAACTGCTTATAGAGAGTACACCACATGTAAACGCATGGGTGTATATTCAATGTAAAACCTTGGTGGCGACTCAGTCTCGTGCAAAATTGAAACAACATACACACTTATAGGTTATCGTTCTTCTTGCACTGGTAACTTTTAAAATCCGAACACATGAACATTCTGTGTCCGTTAAGTTTCAACATAACATATTTCCACCTGAATATTTAGTTAGCATATATAATTATTATTTTGAGAGAAGATTACTTGTTATGCAATTTTTAAAATGCAATGATTTTGTTGCAGATATTGACGAATGTGCCAGCAATCCTTGCTTGAATGGAGCAACGTGTACTGACGCTGTTAACTCGTACACGTGTACCTGTGTCGCCGGTTACACCGGAACGCACTGTGAGACAGGTACGTTCTTAACAATGACGCGAACTCTTCAAACAACTCGACTGATTTGAATAAGTAGCCTATTTTTAATTGCATTAGCCTCTATAAATTCATTCGTCAGATGCGATGTTACACGCCGCCACGCCGCCATCTCAAATATATTCTTGTGGATAAGTAATTCAATATAAATTTCACAAATACGGACACAAATTGTAGTAATTCCAACGTGTCAAATTGTTGTAGCGTCGTATTTAAAATTACGATTAAAAACGATTATTTAGTCTAAGTTAAACTTTGGTAATATTTTTGAGAAGAAATGTCTTCCATTTTTACCACCGTTCGGAATAACATGTTTTGACCTTGTCAAAATGCAGCCAATTACACTTTTACCTCCTAAAAAACTTAGTGTTTCCACACCCTTTAACATTTTATATACAATTATTTGTTTGCAGATATCGACGAATGCGCCAGCAATCCTTGTCTGAATGGAGCAACATGTACTGACGCTATCAACTCGTACACGTGTACCTGTGTCAGTGGTTACACCGGAACGCACTGTGAGACAGGTACGTCCTTGACAATATTAACAAATATTTCACAGTTATAATCGATAATGTACAGAACCAATTTATTGATTCGATTTGCCATAACGAATCATTGGTCAGTCACGATTGTAGTGGCAGCCTTCTGGTGTACCATGATGTTGACAAAGTAATTAGCGTGGCTACATATTTTGTTCCTGCTGCTTGGCACTGATTTCTGAATGATGGTGAGACATTCCAAGAAAGATTAAACTAGGAAAGGACCCAACTGCTTCTAGAGAGTACACCACATGTAAACGCATGGGTGTATAGTCAATGTAAAAGCTTGGTGGCGACTCAGTCTCGTGCAAAATTGTAACAACATATACACTTATAGGTTATCGTTCTTCTTGCACTGGTAACTTTTAAAATCCGAACATATGAACATTCTGTGTCCGTTAAGTTTCAACATAACATATTTCCACCTGAATATTTAGTTGGCATATATAATTATTATTTTGAGAGAAGATTACTTGTTATGCAATTTTTAAAATGCAATGATTTTGTTGCAGATATTGACGAATGTGCCAGCAATCCTTGCTTGAATGGAGCAACGTGTTCTGACGCTGTTAACTCGTACACGTGTACCTGTGTCGCCGGTTACACCGGAACGCACTGTGAGACAGGTACGTTCTTAACAATGACGCGAACTCTTCAAACAACTCGACTGATTTGAATAAGTAGCCTATTTTTAATTGCTTTAGCCTCTATAAATTCATTCGTCAGATGCGATGTTACACGCCGCCACGCCGCCATCTCAAATATATTCTTGTGGATAAGTAATTTAACAGAAATTTCACAAATACGGACACAAATTGTAGTAATTCCAACGTGTCAAATTGTTGTAGCGTCGTATTTAAAATTACGATTAAAAACGATTATTTAGTCTAAGTTAAACTTTGGTAATATTTTTGAGAAGAAATGTCTTCCATTTTTACCACCGTTCGGAATAACATGTTTTGACCTTGTCAAAATGCAGCCAATTACACTTTTACCTCCTAAAAAACTTAGTGTTTCCACACCCTTTAACATTTTATATACAATTATTTGTTTGCAGATATCGACGAATGCGCCAGCAATCCTTGTCTGAATGGAGCAACATGTACTGACGCTATCAACTCGTACACGTGTACCTGTGTCAGTGGTTACACCGGAACGCACTGTGAGACAGGTACGTCCTTAACAATATTAACAAATATTTCACAGTAATAATCGATAATGTACAGAACCAATTTATTGATACGATTTGCCATAACGAATCGTTGGTCAGTCACGATTGTAGTGGCAGCCTTCTGGTATACCATGATGTTGACAAAGTAATTAGCGTGGCTACATATTTTGTTCCTGCTGCTTGGCACTGATTTCTGAATGATGGTGAGACATTCCAAGAAAGATGAAACTAGGAAAGGACCCAACTCCTTATAGAGAGTACACCACATGTAAACGCATGGGTGTATATTCAATGTAAAAGCTGGGTGGCGACTCAGTCTCGTGCAAAATTGTAACAACATATACACTTATAGGTTATCGTTCTTCTTGCACTGGTAACTTTTAAAATCCGAACATATGAACATTCTGTGTCCGTTAAGTTTCAACATAACATATTTCCACCTGAATATTTAGTTGGCATATATAATTATTATTTTGAGAGAAGATTACTTGTTATGCAATTTTTAAAATGCAATGTTTTTGTTGCAGATATTGACGAATGCGCCAGCAATCCTTGCTTGAATGGTGCAACGTGTACTGACGCTGTTAACTCGTACACGTGTACCTGTGTCGCCGGTTACACCGGAACGCACTGTGAGACAGGTACGTTCTTAACAATGACGCGAACTCTTCAAACAACTCGACTGATGTGAATAAGTAGCCTATTTTTAATTGCTTTAGCCTCTATAAACTCATTCGTCAGATGCGATGTTACAGGCCGCCACGCCGCCATCTCAAATATATTCTTGTGGATAAGTAATTTAATAGAAATTTCACAAATACAGACACAAATTGTAGTAATTCCAACGTGTCAAATTGTTGTAGCGTCGTATTTAAAATTACGATTAAAAACGATTATTTATTCTAAGTTAAACTTTGGTAATATTTTTGAGAAGAAATGTCTTCCATTTTTACCACCGTTCGGAATAACATGTTTTGACCTGTCAAAATTCAGCCAATTACACTTTTACCTCCTAAGAAACTTAGTGTTTCCACACCCTTTAACATTTTATATACAATTATTTGTTTGCAGATATCGACGAATGCGCCAGCAATCCTTGTCTGAATGGAGCAACATGTACTGACGCTATCAACTCGTACACGTGTACCTGTGTCGGTGGTTACACCGGAACGCACTGTGAGACAGGTACGTCCTTAACAATATTAACAAATATTTCACAGTAATAATCGATAATGTACAGAACCAATTTATTGATACCGTTTTGCCATAACGAATCGTTGGTCAGTCACGATTGTAGTGGCAGCCTTCTGGTATACCATGATGTTGACAAAGTAATTAGCGTGGCTACATATTTTGTTCCTGCTGGTTGGCACTGATTTCTGAATGATGGTGAGACATTCCAAGAAACATTAAACTAGGAAAGGACCCAACTGCTTATAGAGAGTACACCACATGTAAACGCATGGGTGTATATTCAATGTAAAACCTTGGTGGCGACTCAGTCTCGTGCAAAATTGAAACAACATACACACTTATAGGTTATCGTTCTTCTTGCACTGGTAACTTTTAAAATCCGAACACATGAACATTCTGTGTCCGTTAAGTTTCAACATAACATATTTCCACCTGAATATTTAGTTAGCATATATAATTATTATTTTGAGAGAAGATTACTTGTTATGCAATTTTTAAAATGCAATGATTTTGTTGCAGATATTGACGAATGTGCCAGCAATCCTTGCTTGAATGGAGCAACGTGTACTGACGCTGTTAACTCGTACACGTGTACCTGTGTCGCCGGTTACACCGGAACGCACTGTGAGACAGGTACGTTCTTAACAATGACGCGAACTCTTCAAACAACTCGACTGATTTGAATAAGTAGCCTATTTTTAATTGCATTAGCCTCTATAAATTCATTCGTCAGATGCGATGTTACACGCCGCCACGCCGCCATCTCAAATATATTCTTGTGGATAAGTAATTCAATATAAATTTCACAAATACGGACACAAATTGTAGTAATTCCAACGTGTCAAATTGTTGTAGCGTCGTATTTAAAATTACGATTAAAAACGATTATTTAGTCTAAGTTAAACTTTGGTAATATTTTTGAGAAGAAATGTCTTCCATTTTTACCACCGTTCGGAATAACATGTTTTGACCTTGTCAAAATGCAGCCAATTACACTTTTACCTCCTAAAAAACTTAGTGTTTCCACACCCTTTAACATTTTATATACAATTATTTGTTTGCAGATATCGACGAATGCGCCAGCAATCCTTGTCTGAATGGAGCAACATGTACTGACGCTATCAACTCGTACACGTGTACCTGTGTCAGTGGTTACACCGGAACGCACTGTGAGACAGGTACGTCCTTGACAATATTAACAAATATTTCACAGTTATAATCGATAATGTACAGAACCAATTTATTGATTCGATTTGCCATAACGAATCATTGGTCAGTCACGATTGTAGTGGCAGCCTTCTGGTGTACCATGATGTTGACAAAGTAATTAGCGTGGCTACATATTTTGTTCCTGCTGCTTGGCACTGATTTCTGAATGATGGTGAGACATTCCAAGAAAGATTAAACTAGGAAAGGACCCAACTGCTTCTAGAGAGTACACCACATGTAAACGCATGGGTGTATAGTCAATGTAAAAGCTTGGTGGCGACTCAGTCTCGTGCAAAATTGTAACAACATATACACTTATAGGTTATCGTTCTTCTTGCACTGGTAACTTTTAAAATCCGAACATATGAACATTCTGTGTCCGTTAAGTTTCAACATAACATATTTCCACCTGAATATTTAGTTGGCATATATAATTATTATTTTGAGAGAAGATTACTTGTTATGCAATTTTTAAAATGCAATGATTTTGTTGCAGATATTGACGAATGTGCCAGCAATCCTTGCTTGAATGGAGCAACGTGTTCTGACGCTGTTAACTCGTACACGTGTACCTGTGTCGCCGGTTACACCGGAACGCACTGTGAGACAGGTACGTTCTTAACAATGACGCGAACTCTTCAAACAACTCGACTGATTTGAATAAGTAGCCTATTTTTAATTGCTTTAGCCTCTATAAATTCATTCGTCAGATGCGATGTTACACGCCGCCACGCCGCCATCTCAAATATATTCTTGTGGATAAGTAATTTAACAGAAATTTCACAAATACGGACACAAATTGTAGTAATTCCAACGTGTCAAATTGTTGTAGCGTCGTATTTAAAATTACGATTAAAAACGATTATTTAGTCTAAGTTAAACTTTGGTAATATTTTTGAGAAGAAATGTCTTCCATTTTTACCACCGTTCGGAATAACATGTTTTGACCTTGTCAAAATGCAGCCAATTACACTTTTACCTCCTAAAAAACTTAGTGTTTCCACACCCTTTAACATTTTATATACAATTATTTGTTTGCAGATATCGACGAATGCGCCAGCAATCCTTGTCTGAATGGAGCAACATGTACTGACGCTATCAACTCGTACACGTGTACCTGTGTCAGTGGTTACACCGGAACGCACTGTGAGACAGGTACGTCCTTAACAATATTAACAAATATTTCACAGTAATAATCGATAATGTACAGAACCAATTTATTGATACGATTTGCCATAACGAATCGTTGGTCAGTCACGATTGTAGTGGCAGCCTTCTGGTATACCATGATGTTGACAAAGTAATTAGCGTGGCTACATATTTTGTTCCTGCTGCTTGGCACTGATTTCTGAATGATGGTGAGACATTCCAAGAAAGATGAAACTAGGAAAGGACCCAACTCCTTATAGAGAGTACACCACATGTAAACGCATGGGTGTATATTCAATGTAAAAGCTGGGTGGCGACTCAGTCTCGTGCAAAATTGTAACAACATATACACTTATAGGTTATCGTTCTTCTTGCACTGGTAACTTTTAAAATCCGAACATATGAACATTCTGTGTCCGTTAAGTTTCAACATAACATATTTCCACCTGAATATTTAGTTGGCATATATAATTATTATTTTGAGAGAAGATTACTTGTTATGCAATTTTTAAAATGCAATGTTTTTGTTGCAGATATTGACGAATGCGCCAGCAATCCTTGCTTGAATGGTGCAACGTGTACTGACGCTGTTAACTCGTACACGTGTACCTGTGTCGCCGGTTACACCGGAACGCACTGTGAGACAGGTACGTTCTTAACAATGACGCGAACTCTTCAAACAACTCGACTGATGTGAATAAGTAGCCTATTTTTAATTGCTTTAGCCTCTATAAACTCATTCGTCAGATGCGATGTTACAGGCCGCCACGCCGCCATCTCAAATATATTCTTGTGGATAAGTAATTTAATAGAAATTTCACAAATACAGACACAAATTGTAGTAATTCCAACGTGTCAAATTGTTGTAGCGTCGTATTTAAAATTACGATTAAAAACGATTATTTATTCTAAGTTAAACTTTGGTAATATTTTTGAGAAGAAATGTCTTCCATTTTTACCACCGTTCGGAATAACATGTTTTGACCTGTCAAAATTCAGCCAATTACACTTTTACCTCCTAAGAAACTTAGTGTTTCCACACCCTTTAACATTTTATATACAATTATTTGTTTGCAGATATCGACGAATGCGCCAGCAATCCTTGTCTGAATGGAGCAACATGTACTGACGCTATCAACTCGTACACGTGTACCTGTGTCGGTGGTTACACCGGAACGCACTGTGAGACAGGTACGTCCTTAACAATATTAACAAATATTTCACAGTAATAATCGATAATGTACAGAACCAATTTATTGATACCGTTTTGCCATAACGAATCGTTGGTCAGTCACGATTGTAGTGGCAGCCTTCTGGTATACCATTATGTTGACAAAGTAATTAGCGTGGCTACATATTTTGTTCCTGTTGCTTGGCACTGATTTCTGAATAATGGTGAGACATTCCAAGAAACATTAAACTAGGAAAGGACCCAACTGCTTATAGAGAGTACACCACATGTAAACGCATGGGTGTATATTCAATGTAAAATCTTGGTGGCGACTCAGTCTCGTGCAAAATTGAAACAACATACACACTTATAGGTTATCGTTCTTCTTGCACTGGTAACTTTTAAAATCCGAACATATGAACATTCTGTGTCCGTTAAGTTTCAACATAACATATTTCCACCTGAATATTTAGTTAGCATATATAATTATTATTTTGAGAGAAGATTACTTGTTATGCAATTTTTAAAATGCAATGATTTTGTTGCAGATATTGATGAATGCGCCAGCAATCCTTGCTTGAATGGAGCAACGTGTACTGACGCTGTTAACTCGTACACGTGTACCTGTGTCGCCGGTTACACCGGAACGCACTGTGAGACAGGTACGTTCTTAACAATGACGCGAACTCTTCAAACAACTCGACTGATGTGAATAAGTAGCCTATTTTTAGTTGCTTTAGCCTCTATAAACTCATTCGTCAGATGCGATGTTACAGGCCGCCACGCCGCCATCTCAAATATATTCTTGTGGATAAGTAATTTAATAGAAATTTCACAAATACGGACACAAATTGTAGTAATTCCAACGTGTCAAATTGTTGTAGCGTCGTATTTAAAATTACGATTAAAAACGATTATTTAGTCTAAGTTAAACTTTGGTAATATTTTTGAGAAGAAATGTCTTCCATTTTTACCACCGTTCGGAATAACATGTTTTGACCTGTCAAAATGCAGCCAATTACACTTTTACCTCCTAAGAAACTTAGTGTTTCCACACCCTTTAACATTTTATATACAATTATTTGTTTGCAGATATCGACGAATGCGCCAGCAATCCTTGTCTGAATGGAGCAACATGTACTGACGCTATCAACTCGTACATGTGTACCTGTGTCGGTGGTTACACCGGAACGCACTGTGAGACAGGTACGTCCTTAACAATATTAACAAATATTTCACAGTAATAATCGATAATGTACAGAACCAATTTATTGATACGATTTGCCATAACGAATCGTTGGTCAGTCACGATTGTAGTGGCAGCCTTCTGGTATACCATGATGTTGACAAAGTAATTAGCGTGGCTACATATTTTGTTCCTGCTGCTTGGCACTGATTTCTGAATGATGGTGAGACATTCCAAGAAACATTAAACTAGGAAAGGACCCAACTGCTTATAGAGAGTACACCACATGTAAACGCATGGGTGTATATTCAATGTAAAACCTTGGTGGCGACTCAGTCTCGTGCAAAATTGAAACAACATACACACTTATAGGTTATCGTTCTTCTTGCACTGGTAACTTTTAAAATCCGAACATATGAACATTCTGTGTCCGTTAAGTTTCAACATAACATATTTCCACCTAAATATTTAGTTGGCATATATAATTAATATTTTGAGAGAAGATTACTTGTTATGCAATTTTTAAAATGCAATGATTTTGTTGCAGATATTGATGAATGCGCCAGCAATCCTTGTTTGAATGGAGCAACGTGTACTGACGCTGTTAACTCGTACACGTGTACCTGTGTCGCCGGTTACACCGGAACGCACTGTGAGACAGGTACGTTCTTAACAATGACGCGAACTCTTCATACAACTCGACTGATTTGAATAAGTAGCCTATTTTTAATTGCTTTAGCCTCTATAAATTCATTCGTCAGATGCGATGTTACACGCCGCCACGCCGCCATCTCAAATATATTCTTGGGGATAAGTAATTCAATAGAAATTTCACAGATACGGACACAAATTGTAGTAATTCCAACGTGTCAAATTGTTGTAGCGTCGTATTTAAAATTACGAGTAAAAACGATTATTTAGGCTAAATTAAACTTTGGTAATATTTTTTAGAAGAAATGTCTTCCATTTTTACCACCGTTCGGAATAACATGTTCTGACCTGTCAAAATATAGCCAATTACACTTTTACCTCTTAAGAAACTTAGTGTTTCCACACCCTTTAACATTTAATATACAATTATTTGTTTGCAGATATCGACGAATGCGCCAGCAATCCTTGTCTGAATGGAGCAACATGTACTGACGCTGTCAACTCGTACACGTGTACCTGTGTCAGTGGTTACACCGGAACGCACTGTGAGACAGGTACGTCCTTGACAATATTAACAAATATTTCACAGTAATAATCGATAATGTACAGAACCAATTTATTGATTCGATTTGCCATAACGAATCATTGGTCTGTCACGATTGTAGTGGCAGCCTTCTGGTATACCATGATGTTGACAAAGTAATTAGCGTGGCTACATATTTTGTTCCTGCTGCTTGGCACTGATTTCTGAATGATGGTGAGACATTCCAAGAAAGATGAAACTAGGAAAGGACCCAACTGCTTCTAGAGAGTACACCACATGTAAACGCATGGGTGTATATTCAATGTAAAAGCTTGGTGGCGACTCAGTCTCGTGCAAAATTGTAACAACATATACACTTATAGGTTATCGTTCTTCTTGCACTGGTAACTTTTAAAATCCGAACATATGAAAATTCTGTGTCCGTTAAGTTTCAACATAACATATTTCCACCTGAATATTTAGTTGGCATATATAATTATTATTTTAAGAGAAGAATACTTGTTATGCAATTTTTAAAATGCAATGATTTTGTTGCAGATATTGACGAATGTGCCAGCAATCCTTGCTTGAATGGAGCAACGTGTACTGACGCTGTTAACTCGTACACGTGTACCTGTGTCGCCGGTTACACCGGAACGCACTGTGAGACAGGTACGTTCTTAACAATGACGCGAACTCTTCAAACAACTCGAATGATTTGAATAAGTAGCCTATTTTTAATTGCTTTAGCCTCTATAAATTCATTCGTCAGATGCGATGTTACACGCCGCCACGCCGCCATCTCAAATATATTCTTGGGAATAAGTAATTCAATAGAAATTTCACAGATACGGACACAAATTGTAGTAATTCCAACGTGTCAAATTGTTGTAGCGTCGTATTTAAAATTACGAGTAAAAACGATTATTTAGTCTAAATTAAACTTTGGTAATATTTTTTTGAAGAAATGTCTTCCATTTTTACCACCGTTCGGAATAACATGTTCTGACCTGTCAAAATATAGCCAATTACACTTTTACCTCTTAAGAAACTTAGTGTTTCCACACACTTTAATATTTTATATACAATTATTTGTTTGCAGATATCGACGAATGCGCCAGCAATCCTTGTGTGAATGGAGCAACATGTACTGACGCTGTCAACTCGTTCACGTGTACCTGTGTCAGTGGTTACACCGGAACGCACTGTGAGACAGGTACGTCCTTGACAATATTAACAAATATTTCACAGTAATAATCGATAATGTATAGAACCAATTTATTGATTCGATTTGCCATAACGAATCATTGGTCAGTCACGATTGTAGTGGCAGCCTTCTGGTGTACCATGATGTTGACAAAGTAATTAGCGTGGCTACATATTTTGTTCCTGCTGCTTGGCACTGATTTCTGAATGATGGTGAGACATTCCAAGAAAGATGAAACTAGGAAAGGACCCAACTGCTTCTAGAGAGTACACCACATGTAAACGCATGCGTGTATATTCAATGTAAAAGCTTGGTGGCGACTCAGTCTCGTGCAAAATTGTAACAACATATACACTTATAGGTTATCGTTCTTCTTTCACTGGTAACTTTTAAAATCCGAACATATGAACATTCTGTGTCCGTTAAGTTTCAACATAACATATTTCCACCTGAATATTTAGTTGGCATATATAATTATTATTTTGAGAGAAGATTACTTGTTATGCAATTTTTAAAATGCAATGATTTTGTTGCAGATATTGATGAATGCGCCAGCAATCCTTGCTTGAATGGAGCAACGTGTACTGACGCTGTTAACTCGTACACGTGTACCTGTGTCGCCGGTTACACCGGAACGCACTGTGAGACAGGTACGTTCTTAACAATGACGCGAACTCTTCAAACAACTTGACTGATTTGAATAAGTAGCCTATTTTTAATTGCTTTAGCCTCTATAAATTCATTCGTCAGATGCGATGTTACACGCCGCCACGCCGCCATCTCAAATATATTCTTGGGGATAAGTAATTCAATAGAAATTTCACAGATACGGACACAAATTGTAGTAATTCCAACGTGTCAAATTGTTGTAGCGTCGTATTTAAAATTACGAGTAAAAACGATTATTTAGGCTAAATTAAACTTTGGTAATATTTTTTAGAAGAAATGTCTTCCATTTTTACCACCGTTCGGAATAACATGTTCTGACCTGTCAAAATATAGCCAATTTCACTTTTACCTCTTAAGAAACTTAGTGTTTCCACACCCTTTAACATTTTATATACAATTATTTGTTTGCAGATATCGACGAATGCGCCAGCAATCCTTGTCTGAATGGAGCAACATGTACTGACGCTGTCAACTCGTACACGTGTACCTGTGTCAGTGGTTACACCGGAACGCACTGTGAGACAGGTACATCCTTGACAATATTAACAAATATTTCACAGTAATAATCGATAATGTACAAAACCAATTTATTGATTCGATTTGCCATAACGAATCATTGGTCAGTCACGATTGTAGTGGCAGCCTTCTGGTATACCATGATGTTGACAAAGTAATTAGCGTGGCTACATATTTTGTTCCTGCTGCTTGGCACTGATTTCTGAATGATGGTGAGACATTCCAAGAAAGTTGAAACTAGGAAAGGACCCAACTGCTTCTAGAGAGTACACCACATGTAAACGCATGGGTGTATATTCAATGTAAAAGCTTGGTGGCGACTCAGTCTCGTGGAAAATTGTAACAACATATACACTTATAGGTTATCGTTCTTCTTGCACTGGTAACTTTTAAAATCCGAACATATGAAAATTCTGTGTCCGTTAAGTTTCAACATAACATATTTCCACCTGAATATTTAGTTGGCATATATAATTATTATTTTGAGAGAAGATTACTTGTTATGCAATTTTTAAAATGCAATGATTTTGTTGCAGATATTGACGAATGTGCCAGCAATCCTTGCTTGAATGGAGCAACGTGTACTGACGCTGTTAACTCGTACACGTGTACCTGTGTCGCCGGTTACACCGGAACGCACTGTGAGACAGGTACGTTCTTAACAATGACGCGAACTCTTCAAACAACTCGACTGATTTGAATAAGTAGCCTATTTTTAATTGCTTTAGCCTCTATAAATTCATTCGTCAGATGCGATGTTACACGCCGCCACGCCGCCATCTCAAATATATTCTTGTGGATAAGTAATTCAATATAAATTTCACAAATACGGACACAAATTGTAGTAATTCCAACGTGTCAAATTGTTGTAGCGTCGTATTTAAAATTACGATTAAAAACGATTATTTAGTCTAAGTTAAACTTTGGTAATATTTTTGAGAAGAAATGTCTTCCATTTTTACCACCGTTCGGAATAACATGTTTTGACCTGTCAAAATGCAGCCAATTACACTTTTACCTCCTAAGAAACTTAGTGTTTCCACACCATTTAACATTTTATATACAATTATTTGTTTGCAGATATCGACGAATGCGCCAGTAATCCTTGTCTGAATGGAGCAACATGTACTGACGCTGTCAACTCGTACACCTGTACCTGTGTCAGTGGTTACACCGGAACGCACTGTGAGACAGGTACGTCTTTGACAATATTAACAAATATTTCACAGTAATAATCGATAATGTACAGAACCAATTTATTAATTCGATTTGCCATAACGAATCATTGGTCAGTCATGATTGTAGTGGCAGCCTTCTGGTATACCATGATGTTGACAAAGTAATTAGCGTGGCTACATATTTTGTTCCTGCTGCTTGGCACTGATTTCTGAATGATGGTGAGACATTCCAAGAAACATTAAACTAGGAAAGGACCCAACTGCTTATAGAGAGTACACCACATGTAAACGCATGGGTGTATATTCAATGTAAAACCTTGGTGGCGACTCAGTCTCGTGCAAAATTGAAACAACATACACACTTATAGGTTATCGTTCTTCTTGCACTGGTAACTTTTAAAATCCGAACATATGAACATTCTGTGTCCGTTAAGTTTCAACATAACATATTTCCACCTGAATATTTAGTTGGCATATATAATAATTATTTTCAGAGAAGATTACTTGTTATGCAATTTTTTAAATGCAATGATTTTGTTGCAGATATTGATGAATGCGCCAGCAATCCTTGCTTGAATGGAGCAACGTGTACTGACGCTGTTAACTCGTACACGTGTACCTGTGTCGCCGGTTACACCGGAACGCACTGTGAGACAGGTACGTTCTTAGCAATGACGCGAACTCTTCAAACAACTCGACTGATTTGAATAAGTAGCCTATTTTTAATTGCTTTAGCCTCTATAAATTCATTCGTCAGATGCGATGTTACACGCCGCCACGCCGCCATCTCAAATATATTCTTGGGGATAAGTAATTCAATAGAAATTTCACAGATACGGACACAAATTGTAGTAATTCCAACGTGTCAAATTGTTGTAGCGTCGTATTTAAAATTACGAGTAAAAACGATTATTTAGGCTAAATTAAACTTTGGTAATATTTTTTAGAAGAAATGTCTTCCATTTTTACCACCGTTCGGAATAACATGTTCTGACCTGTCAAAATATAGCCAATTACACTTTTACCTCTTAAGAAACATAGTGTTTCCACACCCTTTAACATTTTATATACAATTATTTGTTTGCAGATATCGACGAATGCGCCAGCAATCCTTGTCTGAATGGAGCAACATGTACTGACGCTGTCAACTCGTACACCTGTACCTGTGTCAGTGGTTACACCGGAACGCACTGTGAGACAGGTAAGTCCTTGACAATATTAACAAATATTTCACAGTAATAATCGATAATGTACAGAACCAATTTATTAATTCGATTTGCCATAACGAATCATTGGTCAGTCATGATTGTAGTGGCAGCCTTCTGGTATACCATGATGTTGACAAAGTAATTAGCGTGGCTACATATTTTGTTCCTGCTGCTTGGCACTGATTTCTGAATGATGGTGAGACATTCCAAGAAACATTAAACTAGGAAAGGACCCAACTGCTTATAGAGAGTACACCACATGTAAACGCATGGGTGTATATTCAATGTAAAACCTTGGTGGCGACTCAGTCTCGTGCAAAATTGAAACAACATACACACTTATAGGTTATCGTTCTTCTTGCACTGGTAACTTTTAAAATCCGAACATATGAACATTCTGTGTCCGTTAAGTTTCAACATAACATATTTCCACCTGAATATTTAGTTGGCATATATAATAATTATTTTCAGAGAAGATTACTTGTTATGCAATTTTTTAAATGCAATGATTTTGTTGCAGATATTGATGAATGCGCCAGCAATCCTTGCTTGAATGGAGCAACGTGTACTGACGCTGTTAACTCGTACACGTGTACCTGTGTCGCCGGTTACACCGGAACGCACTGTGAGACAGGTACGTTCTTAGCAATGACGCGAACTCTTCAAACAACTCGACTGATTTGAATAAGTAGCCTATTTTTAATTGCTTTAGCCTCTATAAATTCATTCGTCAGATGCGATGTTACACGCCGCCACGCCGCCATCTCAAATATATTCTTGGGGATAAGTAATTCAATAGAAATTTCACAGATACGGACACAAATTGTAGTAATTCCAACGTGTCAAATTGTTGTAGCGTCGTATTTAAAATTACGAGTAAAAACGATTATTTAGGCTAAATTAAACTTTGGTAATATTTTTTAGAAGAAATGTCTTCCATTTTTACCACCGTTCGGAATAACATGTTCTGACCTGTCAAAATATAGCCAATTACACTTTTACCTCTTAAGAAACATAGTGTTTCCACACCCTTTAACATTTTATATACAATTATTTGTTTGCAGATATCGACGAATGCGCCAGCAATCCTTGTCTGAATGGAGCAACATGTACTGACGCTGTCAACTCGTACACCTGTACCTGTGTCAGTGGTTACACCGGAACGCACTGTGAGACAGGTAAGTCCTTGACAATATTAACAAATATTTCACAGTAATAATCGATAATGTACAGAACCAATTTATTGATTCGATTTGCCATAACGAATCATTGGTCAGTCACGATTGTAGTGGCAGCCTTCTGGTGTACCATGATGTTGACAAAGTAATTAGCGTGGCTACATATTTTGTTCCTGCTGCTTGGCACTGATTTCTGAATGATGGTGAGACATTCCAAGAAAGATGAAACTAGGAAAGGACCCAACTGCTTCTAGAGAGTACACCACATGTAAACGCATGGGTGTATATTCAATGTAAAAGCTTGGTGGCGACTCAGTCTCGTGCAAAATTGTAACAACATTTACACTTATAGGTTATCGTTCTTCTTGCACTGGTAACTTTTAAAATCCGAACATATGAAAATTCTGTGTCCGTTAAGTTTCAACATAACATATTTCCACCTGAATATTTAGTTGGCATATATAATTATTATTTTGAGAGAAGAATACTTGTTATGCAATTTTTAAAATGCAATGATTTTGTTGCAGATATTGACGAATGTGCCAGCAATCCTTGCTTGAATGGAGCAACGTGTACTGACGCTGTTAACTCGTACACGTGTACCTGTGTCGCCGGTTACACCGGAACGCACTGTGAGACAGGTACGTTCTTAACAATGACGCGAACTCTTCAAACAACTCGACTGATTTGAATAAGTAGCCTATTTTTAATTGCTTTAGCCTCTATAAACTCATTCGTCAGATGCGATGTTACACGCCGCCACGCCGCCATCTCAAATATATTCTTGGGGATAAGTAATTCAATAGACATTTCACAGATACGGACACAAATTGTAGTAATTCCAACGTGTCAAATTGTTGTAGCGTCGTATTTAAAATTACGAGTAAAAACGATTATTTAATCTAAATTAAACTTTGGTAATATTTTTTAGAAGAAATGTCTTCCATTTTTACGACCGTTCGGAATAACATGTTCTGACCTGTCAAAATATAGCCAATTACACTTTTACCTCTTAAGAAACTTAGTGTTTCCACACCCTTTAACATTTTATACACAATTATTTGTTTGCAGATATCGACGAATGCGCCAGCAATCCTTGTCTGAATGGAGCAACATGTACTGACGCTGTCAACTCGTACACGTGTACCTGTGTCAGTGGTTACACCGGAACGCACTGTGAGACAGGTACGTCCTTGACAATATTAACAAATATTTCACAGTAATAATCGATAATGTACAGAACCAATTTATTGATTCGATTTGCCATAACGAATCATTGGTCATTCACGATTGTAGTGGCAGCCTTCTGGTATACCATGATGTTGACAAAGTAATTAGCGTGGCTACATATTTTGTTCCTGCTGCTTGGCACTGATTTCTGAATGATGGTGAGACATTCCAAGAAAGATGAAACTAGGAAAGGACCCAACTGCTTCTAGAGAGTACACCACATGTAAACGCATGGGTGTATATTCAATGTAAAAGCTGGGTGGCGACTCAGTCTCGTGCAAAATTGTAACAACATATACACTTATAGGTTATCGTTCTTCTTGCACTGGTAACTTTTAAAATCCGAACATATGAAAATTCTGTGTCCATTAAGTTTCAACATAACATATTTCCACCTGAATATTTAGTTGGCATATATAATTATTATTTTGAGAGAAGATTACTTGTTATGCAATTTTTTAAATGCAATGATTTTGTTGCAGATATTGACGAATGTGCCAGCAATCCTTGCTTGAATGGAGCAACGTGTACTGACGCTGATAACTCGTACACGTGTACCTGTGTCGCCGGTTACACCGGAACGCACTGTGAGACAGGTACGTTCTTAACAATGACGCGAACTCTTCAAACACCTCGACTGATTTGAATAAGTAGCCTATTTTTAATTGCTTTAGCCTCTATAAACTCATTCGTCAGATGCGATGTTACACGCCGCCACGCCGCCATCTCAAATATATTCTTGGGGATAAGTAATTCAATAGAAATTTCACAGATACGGACACAAATTGTAGTAATTCCAACGTGTCAAATTGTTGTAGCGTCGTATTTAAAATTACGAGTAAAAACGATTATTTAGGCTAAATTAAAGTTTGGTAATATTTTTTAGAAGAAATGTCTTCCATTTTTACCACCGTTCGGAATAACATTTTCTGACCTGTCAAAATATAGCCAATTACACTTTTACCTCTTAAGAAACTTAGTGTTTCCACACCCTTTAACATTTTATATACAATTATTTGTTTGCAGATATCGACGAATGCGCCAGCAATCCTTGTCTGAATGGAGCAACATGTACTGACGCTGTCAACTCGTACACATGTACCTGTGTCAGTGGTTACACCGGAACGCACAGTGAGACAGGTAAGTCCTTGACAATATTAACAAATATTTCACAGTAATAATCGATAATGTACACAACCAATTTATTGATTCGATTTGCCATAACGAATCATTGGTCAGTCACGATTGTAGTGGCAGCCTTCTGGTGTACCATGATGTTGACAAAGTAATTAGCGTGGCTACATATTTTGTTCCTGCTGCTTGGCACTGATTTCTGAATGATGGTGAGACATTCCAAGAAAGATGAAACTAGGAAAGGACCCAACTGCTTCTAGAGAGTACACCACATGTAAACGCATGCGTGTATATTCAATGTAAAAGCTTGGTGGCGACTCAGTCTCGTGCAAAATTGTAACAACATATACACTTATAGGTTATCGTTCTTCTTTCACTGGTAACTTTTAAAATCCGAACATATGAACATTCTGTGTCCGTTAAGTTTCAACATAACATATTTCCACCTGAATATTTAGTTGGCATATATAATTATTATTTTGAGAGAAGATTACTTGTTATGCAATTTTTAAAATGCAATGATTTTGTTGCAGATATTGACGAATGTGCCAGCAATCCTTGCTTGAATGGAGCAACGTGTACTGACGCTGTTAACTCGTACACGTGTACCTGTGTCGCCGGTTACACCGGAACGCACTGTGAGACAGGTACGTTCTTAACAATGACGCGAACTCTTCAAACAACTCGACTGATGTGAATAAGTAGCCTATTTTTAATTGCTTTAACCTCTATAAACTCATTCGTCAGATGCGATGTTACAAGCCGCCACGCCGCCATCTCAAATATATTCTTGTGGATAAGTAATTTAATAGAAATTTCACAAATACGGACACAAATTGTAGTAATTCCAACGTGTCAAATTGTTGTAGCGTCGTATTTAAAATTACCATTAAAAACGATTATTTAGTCTAAGTTAAACTTTGGTAATATTTTTGAGAAGAAATGTCTTCCATTTTTACCACCGTTCGGAATAACATGTTTTGACCTGTCAAAATGCAGCCAATTACACTTTTACCTCCTAAGAAACTTAGTGTTTCCACACCCTTTAACATTTTATATACAATTATTTGTTTGCAGATATCGACGAATGCGCCAGCAATCCTTGTCTGAATGGAGCAACATGTACTGACGCTATCAACTCGTACACGTGTACCTGTGTCGGTGGTTACACCGGAACGCACTGTGAGACAGGTACGTCCTTAAAAATATTAACAAATATTTTACAGTAATAATCGATAATGTACAGATCCAATTTATTGATACGATTTGCCATAACGAATCGTTGGTCAGTCATGATTGTACTGGCAGCCTTCTGGTATACCATGATGTTGACAAAGTAATTAGCGTGGCTACATATTTTGTTCCTGCTACTTGGCACTGATTTCTGAATGATGGTGAGACATTCCAAGAAACATTAAACTAGGAAAGGACCCAACTGCTTATAGAGAGTACACCACATGTAAACGCATGGGTGTATATTCAATGTAAAACCTTGGTGGCAACTCAGTCTCGTGCAAAATTGAAACAACATACACACTTATAGGTTATCGTTCTTCTTGCACTGGTAACTTTTAAAATCCGAACATATGAACATTCTGTGTCCGTTAAGTTTCAACATAACATATTTCCACCTGAATATTTAGTTGGCATATATAATTATTATTTTGAGAGAAGATTACTTGTTATGCAATTTTTTAAATGTAATGATTTTGTTGCAGATATTGACGAATGTGCCAGCAATCCTTGCTTGAATGGAGCAACGTGTACTGACGCTGTTAACTCGTACACGTGTACCTGTGTCGCCGGTTACACCGGAACGCACTGTGAGACAGGTACGTTCTTAACAATGAGGCGAACTCTTCAAACAACTCGACTGATTTGAATAAGTAGCCTATTTTTAATTGCTTTAGCCTCTATAAATTCATTCGTCAGATGCGATGTTACAAGCCGCCACGCCGCCATCTCAAATATATTCTTGTGGATAAGTAATTTAATAGAAATTTCACAAATACGGACACAAATTGTAGTAATTCCAACGTGTCAAATTGTTGTAGCGTCGTATTTAAAATTACCATTAAAAACGATTATTTAGTCTAAGTTAAACTTTGGTAATATTTTTGAGAAGAAATGTCTTCCATTTTTACCACCGTTCGGAATAACATGTTTTGACCTGTCAAAATGCAGCCAATTACACTTTTACCTCCTAAGAAACTTAGTGTTTCCACACCCTTTAACATTTTATATACAATTATTTGTTTGCAGATATCGACGAATGCGCCAGCAATCCTTGTCTGAATGGAGCAACATGTACTGACGCTATCAACTCGTACACGTGTACCTGTGTCGGTGGTTACACCGGAACGCACTGTGAGACAGGTACGTCCTTAAAAATATTAACAAATATTTTACAGTAATAATCGATAATGTACAGATCCAATTTATTGATACGATTTGCTATAACGAATCGTTGGTCAGTCATGATTGTACTGGCAGCCTTCTGGTATACCATGATGTTGACAAAGTAATTAGCGTGGCTACATATTTTGTTCCTGCTACTTGGCACTGATTTCTGAATGATGGTGAGACATTCCAAGAAACATTAAACTAGGAAAGGACCCAACTGCTTATAGAGAGTACACCACATGTAAACGCATGGGTGTATATTCAATGTAAAACCTTGGTGGCAACTCAGTCTCGTGCAAAATTGAAACAACATACACACTTATAGGTTATCGTTCTTCTTGCACTGGTAACTTTTAAAATCCGAACATATGAACATTCTGTGTCCGTTAAGTTTCAACATAACATATTTCCACCTGAATATTTAGTTGGCATATATAATTATTATTTTGAGAGAAGATTACTTGTTATGCAATTTTTTAAATGCAATGATTTTGTTGCAGATATTGACGAATGTGCCAGCAATCCTTGCTTGAATGGAGCAACGTGTACTGACGCTGTTAACTCGTACACGTGTACCTGTGTCGCCGGTTACACCGGAACGCACTGTGAGACAGGTACGTTCTGAACAATGAGGCGAACTCTTCAAACAACTCGACTGATTTGAATAAGTAGCCTATTTTTAATTGCTTTAGCCTCTATAAATTCATTCGTCAGATGCGATGTTACACGCCGCCACGCCGCCATCTCAAATATATTCTTGTGGATAAGTAATTCAATATAAATTTCACAAATACGGACACAAATTGTAGTAATTCCAACGTGTCAAATTGTTGTAGCGTCGTATTTAAAATTACCATTAAAAACGATTATTTAGTCTAAGTTAAACTTTGGTAATATTTTTGAGAAGAAATGTCTTCCATTTTTACCACCGTTCGGAATAACATGTTTTGACCTGTCAAAATGCAGCCAATTACACTTTTACCTCCTAAGAAACTTAGTGTTTCCACACCCTTTAACATTTTATATACAATTATTTGTTTGCAGATATCGACGAATGCGCCAGCAATCCTTGTCTGAATGGAGCAACATGTACTGACGCTATCAACTCGTACACGTGTACCTGTGTCGGTGGTTACACCGGAACGCACTGTGAGACAGGTACGTCCTTAAAAATATTAACAAATATTTTACAGTAATAATCGATAATGTACAGATCCAATTTATTGATACGATTTGCCATAACGAATCGTTGGTCAGTCATGATTGTACTGGCAGCCTTCTGGTATACCATGATGTTGACAAAGTAATTAGCGTGGCTACATATTTTGTTCCTGCTACTTGGCACTGATTTCTGAATGATGGTGAGACATTCCAAGAAACATTAAACTAGGAAAGGACCCAACTGCTTATAGAGAGTACACCACATGTAAACGCATGGGTGTATATTCAATGTAAAACCTTGGTGGCAACTCAGTCTCGTGCAAAATTGAAACAACATACACACTTATAGGTTATCGTTCTTCTTGCACTGGTAACTTTTAAAATCCGAACATATGAACATTCTGTGTCCGTTAAGTTTCAACATAACATATTTCCACCTGAATATTTAGTTGGCATATATAATTATTATTTTGAGAGAAGATTACTTGTTATGCAATTTTTTAAATGTAATGATTTTGTTGCAGATATTGACGAATGTGCCAGCAATCCTTGCTTGAATGGAGCAACGTGTACTGACGCTGTTAACTCGTACACGTGTACCTGTGTCGCCGGTTACACCGGAACGCACTGTGAGACAGGTACGTTCTTAACAATGAGGCGAACTCTTCAAACAACTCGACTGATTTGAATAAGTAGCCTATTTTTAATTGCTTTAGCCTCTATAAATTCATTCGTCAGATGCGATGTTACAAGCCGCCACGCCGCCATCTCAAATATATTCTTGTGGATAAGTAATTTAATAGAAATTTCACAAATACGGACACAAATTGTAGTAATTCCAACGTGTCAAATTGTTGTAGCGTCGTATTTAAAATTACCATTAAAAACGATTATTTAGTCTAAGTTAAACTTTGGTAATATTTTTGAGAAGAAATGTCTTCCATTTTTACCACCGTTCGGAATAACATGTTTTGACCTGTCAAAATGCAGCCAATTACACTTTTACCTCCTAAGAAACTTAGTGTTTCCACACCCTTTAACATTTTATATACAATTATTTGTTTGCAGATATCGACGAATGCGCCAGCAATCCTTGTCTGAATGGAGCAACATGTACTGACGCTATCAACTCGTACACGTGTACCTGTGTCGGTGGTTACACCGGAACGCACTGTGAGACAGGTACGTCCTTAAAAATATTAACAAATATTTTACAGTAATAATCGATAATGTACAGATCCAATTTATTGATACGATTTGCCATAACGAATCGTTGGTCAGTCATGATTGTACTGGCAGCCTTCTGGTATACCATGATGTTGACAAAGTAATTAGCGTGGCTACATATTTTGTTCCTGCTACTTGGCACTGATTTCTGAATGATGGTGAGACATTCCAAGAAACATTAAACTAGGAAAGGACCCAACTGCTTATAGAGAGTACACCACATGTAAACGCATGGGTGTATATTCAATGTAAAACCTTGGTGGCAACTCAGTCTCGTGCAAAATTGAAACAACATACACACTTATAGGTTATCGTTCTTCTTGCACTGGTAACTTTTAAAATCCGAACATATGAACATTCTGTGTCCGTTAAGTTTCAACATAACATATTTCCACCTGAATATTTAGTTGGCATATATAATTATTATTTTGAGAGAAGATTACTTGTTATGCAATTTTTTAAATGCAATGATTTTGTTGCAGATATTGACGAATGTGCCAGCAATCCTTGCTTGAATGGAGCAACGTGTACTGACGCTGTTAACTCGTACACGTGTACCTGTGTCGCCGGTTACACCGGAACGCACTGTGAGACAGGTACGTTCTGAACAATGAGGCGAACTCTTCAAACAACTCGACTGATTTGAATAAGTAGCCTATTTTTAATTGCTTTAGCCTCTATAAATTCATTCGTCAGATGCGATGTTACACGCCGCCACGCCGCCATCTAAAATATATTCTTGTGGATAAGTAATTCAATCTAAATTTCACAAATACGGACACAAATTGTAGTAATTCCAACGTGTCAAATTGTTGTAGCGTCGTATTTAAAATTACGATTAAAAACGATTATTTAGTCTAAGTTAAACTTTGGTAATATTTTTGAGAAGAAATGTCTTCAATTTTTACCACCGTTCGGAATAACATGTTTTGACCTGTCAAAATGCAGCCAATTACAATTTTACCTCTTAAGAAACTTAGTGTTTCCACACCCTTTAACATTTTATATACAATTATTTGTTTGCAGATATCGACGAATGCGCCAGCAATCCTTGTCTGAATGGAGCAACATGTACTGACGCTGTCAACTCGTACACCTGTACCTGTGTCAGTGGTTACACCGGAACGCACTGTGAGACAGGTAAGTCCTTGACAATATTAACAAATATTTCACAGTAATAATCGATAATGTACACAACCAATTTATTGATTCGATTTGCCATAACGAATCATTGGTCAGTCACGATTGTAGTGGCAGCCTTCTGGTGTACCATGATGTTGACAAAGTAATTAGCGTGGCTACATATTTTGTTCCTGCTGCTTGGCACTGATTTCTGAATGATGGTGAGACATTCCAAGAAAGATGAAACTAGGAAAGGACCCAACTGCTTCTAGAGAGTACACCACATGTAAACGCATGCGTGTATATTCAATGTAAAAGCTTGGTGGCGACTCAGTCTCGTGCAAAATTGTAACAACATATACACTTATAGGTTATCGTTCTTCTTTCACTGGTAACTTTTAAAATCCGAACATATGAACATTCTGTGTCCGTTAAGTTTCAACATAACATATTTCCACCTGAATATTTAGTTGGCATATATAATTATTATTTTGAGAGAAGATTACTTGTTATGCAATTTTTTAAATGCAATGATTTTGTTGCAGATATTGACGAATGTGCCAGCAATCCTTGCTTGAATGGAGCAACGTGTACTGACGCTGTTAACTCGTACACGTGTACCTGTGTCGCCGGTTACACCGGAACGCATTGTGAGACAGGTACGTTCTTAACAATGACGCGAACTCTTCAAACAACTCGACTGATGTGAATAAGTAGCCTATTTTTAATTGCTTTAACCTCTATAAACTCATTCGTCAGATGCGATCTTACACGCCGCCACGCCGCCATCTCAAATATATTCTTGGGGATAAGTAATTCAATAGAAATTTCACAGATACGGACACAAATTGTAGTAATTCCAACGTGTCAAATTGTTGTAGCGTCGTATTTAAAATTACGAGTAAAAACGATTATTTAGTCTAAATTAAACTTTGGTAATATTTTTTAGAAGAAATGTCTTCCATTTTTACCACCGTTCGGAATAACATGTTCTGACCTGTCAAAATGCAGCCAATTACACTTTTACCTCCTAAGAAACTTAGTGTTTCCACACCCTTTAACATTTTATATACAATTATTTGTTTGCAGATATCGACGAATGCGCCAGCAATCCTTGTCTGAATGGAGCAACATGTACTGACGCTGTCAACACGTACACGTGTACCTGTGTCAGTGGTTACACCGGAACGCACTGTGAGACAGGTACGTCCTTGACAATATTAACAAATATTTCACAGTAATAATAGATAATGTACAGAACCAATTTATTGATTCGATTTGCCATAACGAATCATTGGTCAGTCACGATTGTAGTGGCAGCCTTCTGGTATACCATGATGTTGACAAAGTAATTAGCTTGGCTACATATTTTGTTCCTGCTGCTTGGCACTGATTTCTGAATGATGGTGAGACATTCCAAGAAAGATGAAACTAGGAAAGGACCCAACTGCTTCTAGAGAGTACACCACATGTAAACGCATGGGTGTATATTCAATATAAAAGCTTGGTGGCGACTCAGTCTCGTGCAAAATTGTAACAACATTTACACTTATAGGTTATCGTTCTTCTTGCACTGGTAACTTTTAAAATCCGAACATATGAAAATTCTGTGTCCGTTAAGTTTCAACATAACATATTTCCACCTGAATATTTAGTTGGCATATATAATTATTATTTTGAGAGAAGATTACTTGTTATGCAATTTTAAAAATGCAATGATTTTGTTGCAGATATTGACGAATGTGCCAGCAATCCTTGCTTGAATGGAGCAACGTGTACTGACGCTGTTAACTCGTACACGTGTACCTGTGTCGCCGGTTACACCGGAACGCACTGTGAGACAGGTACGTTCTTAACAATGACGCGAACTCTTCAAACAACTCGACTGATTTGAATAAGTAGCCTATTTTTAATTGCTTTAGCCTCTATAAACTCATTCGTCAGATGCGATGTTACACGCCGCCACGCCGCCATCTCAAATATATTCTTGGGGATAAGTAATTCAATAGACATTTCACAGATACGGACACAAATTGTAGTAATTCCAACGTGTCAAATTGTTGTAGCGTCGTATTTAAAATTACGATTAAAAACGATTATTTAGTCTAAGTTATGGCTTTGGTAATATTTTTTAGAAGAAATGTCTTCCATTTTTACGACCGTTCGGAATAACATGTTCTGACCTGTCAAAATATAGCCAATTACACTTTTACCTCTTAAGAAACTTAGTGTTTCCACACCCTTTAACATTTTATATACAATTATTTGTTTGCAGATATCGACGAATGCGCCAGCAATCCTTGTCTGAATGGAGCAACATGTACTGACGCTGTCAACTCGTACACGTGTACCTGTGTCAGTGGTTACACCGGAACGCACTGTGAGACAGGTACGTCCTTGACAATATTAACAAATATTTCACAGTAATAATCGATAATGTACAGAACCAATTTATTGATTCGATTTGCCATAACGAATCATTGGTCATTCACGATTGTAGTGGCAGCCTTCTGGTATACCATGATGTTGACAAAGTAATTAGCGTGGCTACATATTTTGTTCCTGCTGCTTGGCACTGATTTCTGAATGATGGTGAGACATTCCAAGAAAGATGAAACTAGGAAAGGACCCAACTGCTTCTAGAGAGTACACCACATGTAAACGCATGGGTGTATATTCAATGTAAAAGCTGGGTGGCGACTCAGTCTCGTGCAAAATTGTAACAACATATACACTTATAGGTTATCGTTCTTCTTGCACTGGTAACTTTTAAAATCCGAACATATGAAAATTCTGTGTCCATTAAATTTCAACATAACATATTTCCACCTGAATATTTAGTTGGCATATATAATTATTATTTTGAGAGAAGATTACTTGTTATGCAATTTTAAAAATGCAATGATTTTGTTGCAGATATTGACGAATGTGCCAGCAATCCTTGCTTGAATGGAGCAACGTGTACTGACGCTGTTAACTCGTACACGTGTACCTGTGTCGCCGGTTACACCGGAACGCACTGTGAGACAGGTACGTTCTTAACAATGACGCGAACTCTTCAAACACCTCGACTGATTTGAATAAGTAGCCTATTTTTAATTGCTTTAGCCTCTATAAACTCATTCGTCAGATGCGATGTTACACGCCGCCACGCCGCCATCTCAAATATATTCTTGGGGATAAGTAATTCAATAGAAATTTCACAGATACGGACACAAATTGTAGTAATTCCAACGTGTCAAATTGTTGTAGCGTCGTATTTAAAATTACGAGTAAAAACGATTATTTAGGCTAAATTAAACTTTGGTAATATTTTTTAGAAGAAATGTCTTCCATTTTTACCACCGTTCGGAATAACATTTTCTGACCTGTCAAAATATAGCCAATTACACTTTTACCTCTTAAGAAACTTAGTGTTTCCACACCCTTTAACATTTTATATACAATTATTTGTTTGCAGATATCGACGAATGCGCCAGCAATCCTTGTCTGAATGGAGCAACATGTACTGACGCTGTCAACTCGTACACGTGTACCTGTGTCAGTGGTTACACCGGAACGCACTGTGAGACAGGTACGTCCTTGACAATATTAACAAATATTTCACAGTAATAATCGATAATGTACAAAACCAATTTATTGATTCGATTTGCCATAACGAATCATTGGTCAGTCACGATTGTAGTGGCAGCCTTCTGGTATACCATGATGTTGACAAAGTAATTAGCGTGGCTACATATTTTGTTCCTGCTGCTTGGCACTGATTTCTGAATGATGGTGAGACATTCCAAGAAAGATGAAACTAGGAAAGGACCCAACTGCTTCTAGAGAGTACACCACATGTAAACGCATGGGTGTATATTCAATGTAAAAGCTTGGTGGCGACTCAGTCTCGTGCAAAATTGTAACAACATATACACTTATAGGTTATCGTTCTTCTTGCACTGGTAACTTTTAAAATCCGAACATATGAAAATTCTGTGTCCGTTAAGTTTCAACATAACATATTTCCACCTGAATATTTAGTTGGCATATATAATTATTATTTTGAGAGAAGATTACTTGTTATGCAATTTTTAAAATGCAATGATTTTGTTGCAGATATTGACGAATGTGCCAGCAATCCTTGCTTGAATGGAGCAACGTGTACTGACGCTGTTAACTCGTACACGTGTACCTGTGTCGCCGGTTACACCGGAACGCACTGTGAGACAGGTACGTTCTTAACAATGAGGCGAACTCTTCAAACAACTCGACTGATTTGAATAAGTAGCCTATTTTTAATTGCTTTAGCCTCTATAAATTCATTCGTCAGATGCGATGTTACACGCCGCCACGCCGCCATCTCAAATATATTCTTGTGGATAAGTAATTCAATCTAAATTTCACAAATACGGACACAAATTGTAGTAATTCCAACGTGTCAAATTGTTGTAGCGTCGTATTTAAAATTACGAGTAAAAACGATTATTTAGTCTAAATTAAACTTTGGTAATATTTTTTAGAAGAAATGTCTTCCATTTTTACGACCGTTCGGAATAACATGTTCTGACCTGTCAAAATATAGCCAATTACACTTTTACCTCTTAAGAAACTTAGTGTTTCCACACCCTTTAACATTTTATATACAATTATTTGTTTGCAGATATCGACGAATGCGCCAGCAATCCTTGTCTGAATGGAGCAACATGTACTGACGCTGTCAACTCGTACACGTGTACCTGTGTCAGTGGTTACACCGGAACGCACTGTGAGACAGGTACGTCCTTGACAATATTAACAAATATTTCACAGTAATAATCGATAATGTACAAAACCAATTTATTGATTCGATTTGCCATAACGAATCATTGGTCAGTCACGATTGTAGTGGCAGCCTTCTGGTATACCATGATGTTGACAAAGTAATTAGCGTGGCTACATATTTTGTTCCTGCTGCTTGGCACTGATTTCTGAATGATGGTGAGACATTCCAAGAAAGATGAAACTAGGAAAGGACCCAACTGCTTCTAGAGAGTACACCACATGTAAACGCATGGGTGTATATTCAATGTAAAAGCTGGGTGGCGACTCAGTCTCTTGCAAAATTGTAACAACATATACACTTATAGGTTATCGTTCTTCTTGCACTGGTAACTTTTAAAATCCGAACATATGAAAATTCTGTGTCCATTAAGTTTCAACATAACATATTTCCACCTGAATATTTAGTTGGCATATATAATTATTATTTTGAGAGAAGATTACTTGTTATGAAATTTTTAAAATGCAATGATTTTGTTGCAGATATTGACGAATGTGCCAGCAATCCTTGCTTGAATGGAGCAACGTGTACTGACGCTGTTAACTCGTACACGTGTACCTGTGTCGCCGGTTACACCGGAACGCACTGTGAGACAGGTACGTTCTTAACAATGACGCGAACTCTTCAAACAACTCGACTGATGTGAATAAGTAGCCTATTTTTAATTGCTTTAACCTCTATAAACTCATTCGTCAGATGCGATGTTACACGCCGCCACGCCGCCATCTCAAATATATTCTTGTGGATAAGTAATTTAATAGAAATTTCACAAATACGGACACAAATTGTAGTAATTCCAACGTGTCAAATTGTTGTAGCGTCGTATTTAAAATTACCATTAAAAACGATTATTTAGTCTAAGTTAAACTTTAGTAATATTTTTGAGAAGAAATGTCTTCCATTTTTACCACCGTTCGGAATAACATGTTTTGACCTGTCAAAATGCAGCCAATTACACTTTTACCTCCTAAAAACTTAGTGTTTCCACACCCTTTAACATTTTATATACAATTATTTGTTTGCAGATATCGACGAATGCGCCAGCAATCCTTGTCTGAATGGAGCAACATGTACTGACGCTATCAACTCGTACACGTGTACCTGTGTCGGTGGTTACACCGGAACGCACTGTGAGACAGGTACGTCCTTAAAAATATTAACAAATATTTCACAGTAATAATCGATAATGTACAGATCCAATTTATTGATACGATTTGCCATAACGAATCGTTGGTCAGTCATGATTGTAGTGGCAGCCTTCTGGTATACCATGATGTTGACAAAGTAATTAGCGTGGCTACATATTTTGTTCCTGCTACTTGGCACTGATTTCTGAATGATGGTGAGACATTCCAAGAAACATTAAACTAGGAAAGGACCCAACTGCTTATAGAGAGTACACCACATGTAAACGCATGGGTGTATATTCAATGTAAAACCTTGGTGGCGACTCAGTCTCGTGCAAAATTGAAACAACATACACACTTATAGGTTATCGTTCTTCTTGCACTGGTAACTTTTAAAATCCGAACATATGAACATTCTGTGTCCGTTAAGTTTCAACATAACATATTTCCACCTGAATATTTAGTTGGCATATATAATTATTATTTTGAGAGAAGATTACTTGTTATGCAATTTTTTAAATGCAATGATTTTGTTGCAGATATTGACGAATGTGCCAGCAATCCTTGCTTGAATGGAGCAACGTGTACTGACGCTGTTAACTCGTACACGTGTACCTGTGTCGCCGGTTACACCGGAACGCACTGTGAGACAGGTACGTTCTTAACAATGAGGCGAACTCTTCAAAAAACTCGACTGATTTGAATAAGTAGCCTATTTTTAATTGCTTTAGCCTCTATAAATTCATTCGTCAGATGCGATGTTACACGCCGCCACGCCGCCATCTCAAATATATTCTTGTGGATAAGTAATTCAATCTAAATTTCACAAATACGGACACAAATTGTAGTAATTCCAACGTGTCAAATTGTTGTAGCGTCGTATTTAAAATTACGATTAAAAACGATTATTTAGTCTAAGTTAAACTTTGGTAATATTTTTGAGAAGAAATGTCTTCCATTTTTACCACCGTTCGGAATAACATGTTTTGACCTGTCAAAATGCAGCCAATTACACTTTTACCTCTTAAGAAACTTAGTGTTTCCACACCCTTTAACATTTTATATACAATTATTTGTTTGCAGATATCGACGAATGCGCCAGCAATCCTTGTCTGAATGGAGCAACATGTACTGACGCTGTCAACTCGTACACGTGTACCTGTGTCAGTGGTTACACCGGAACGCACTGTGAGACAGGTACGTCCTTGACAATATTAACAAATATTTCACAGTAATAATCGATAATGTACAGAACCAATTTATTGATTCGATTTGCCATAACGAATCATTGGTCATTCACGATTGTAGTGGCAGCCTTCTGGTATACCATGATGTTGACAAAGTAATTAGCGTGGCTACATATTTTGTTCCTGCTGCTTGGCACTGATTTCTGAATGATGGTGAGACATTCCAAGAAAGATGAAACTAGGAAAGGACCCAACTGCTTCTAGAGAGTACACCACATGTAAACGCATGGGTGTATATTCAATGTAAAAGCTGGGTGGCGACTCAGTCTCGTGCAAAATTGTAACAACATATACACTTATAGGTTATCGTTCTTCTTGCACTGGTAACTTTTAAAATCCGAACATATGAAAATTCTGTGTCCATTAAATTTCAACATAACATATTTCCACCTGAATATTTAGTTGGCATATATAATTATTATTTTGAGAGAAGATTACTTGTTATGCAATTTTAAAAATGCAATGATTTTGTTGCAGATATTGACGAATGTGCCAGCAATCCTTGCTTGAATGGAGCAACGTGTACTGACGCTGTTAACTCGTACACGTGTACCTGTGTCGCCGGTTACACCGGAACGCACTGTGAGACAGGTACGTTCTTAACAATGACGCGAACTCTTCAAACACCTCGACTGATTTGAATAAGTAGCCTATTTTTAATTGCTTTAGCCTCTATAAACTCATTCGTCAGATGCGATGTTACACGCCGCCACGCCGCCATCTCAAATATATTCTTGGGGATAAGTAATTCAATAGAAATTTCACAGATACGGACACAAATTGTAGTAATTCCAACGTGTCAAATTGTTGTAGCGTCGTATTTAAAATTACGAGTAAAAACGATTATTTAGGCTAAATTAAACTTTGGTAATATTTTTTAGAAGAAATGTCTTCCATTTTTACCACCGTTCGGAATAACATTTTCTGACCTGTCAAAATATAGCCAATTACACTTTTACCTCTTAAGAAACTTAGTGTTTCCACACCCTTTAACATTTTATATACAATTATTTGTTTGCAGATATCGACGAATGCGCCAGCAATCCTTGTCTGAATGGAGCAACATGTACTGACGCTGTCAACTCGTACACGTGTACCTGTGTCAGTGGTTACACCGGAACGCACTGTGAGACAGGTACGTCCTTGACAATATTAACAAATATTTCACAGTAATAATCGATAATGTACAAAACCAATTTATTGATTCGATTTGCCATAACGAATCATTGGTCAGTCACGATTGTAGTGGCAGCCTTCTGGTATACCATGATGTTGACAAAGTAATTAGCGTGGCTACATATTTTGTTCCTGCTGCTTGGCACTGATTTCTGAATGATGGTGAGACATTCCAAGAAAGATGAAACTAGGAAAGGACCCAACTGCTTCTAGAGAGTACACCACATGTAAACGCATGGGTGTATATTCAATGTAAAAGCTGGGTGGCGACTCAGTCTCGTGCAAAATTGTAACAACATATACACTTATAGGTTATCGTTCTTCTTGCACTGGTAACTTTTAAAATCCGAACATATGAAAATTCTGTGTCCATTAAATTTCAACATAACATATTTCCACCTGAATATTTAGTTGGCATATATAATTATTATTTTGAGAGAAGATTACTTGTTATGCAATTTTAAAAATGCAATGATTTTGTTGCAGATATTGACGAATGTGCCAGCAATCCTTGCTTGAATGGAGCAACGTGTACTGACGCTGTTAACTCGTACACGTGTACCTGTGTCGCCGGTTACACCGGAACGCACTGTGAGACAGGTACGTTCTTAACAATGACGCGAACTCTTCAAACAACTCGACTGATGTGAATAAGTAGCCTATTTTTAATTGCTTTAACCTCTATAAACTCATTCGTCAGATGCGATGTTACACGCCGCCACGCCGCCATCTCAAATATATTCTTGTGGATAAGTAATTTAATAGAAATTTCACAAATACGGACACAAATTGTAGTAATTCCAACGTGTCAAATTGTTGTAGCGTCGTATTTAAAATTACCATTAAAAACGATTATTTAGTCTAAGTTAAACTTTAGTAATATTTTTGAGAAGAAATGTCTTCCATTTTTACCACCGTTCGGAATAACATGTTTTGACCTGTCAAAATGCAGCCAATTACACTTTTACCTCCTAAAAACTTAGTGTTTCCACACCCTTTAACATTTTATATACAATTATTTGTTTGCAGATATCGACGAATGCGCCAGCAATCCTTGTCTGAATGGAGCAACATGTACTGACGCTATCAACTCGTACACGTGTACCTGTGTCGGTGGTTACACCGGAACGCACTGTGAGACAGGTACGTCCTTAAAAATATTAACAAATATTTCACAGTAATAATCGATAATGTACAGATCCAATTTATTGATACGATTTGCCATAACGAATCGTTGGTCAGTCATGATTGTAGTGGCAGCCTTCTGGTATACCATGATGTTGACAAAGTAATTAGCGTGGCTACATATTTTGTTCCTGCTACTTGGCACTGATTTCTGAATGATGGTGAGACATTCCAAGAAACATTAAACTAGGAAAGGACCCAACTGCTTATAGAGAGTACACCACATGTAAACGCATGGGTGTATATTCAATGTAAAACCTTGGTGGCGACTCAGTCTCGTGCAAAATTGAAACAACATACACACTTATAGGTTATCGTTCTTCTTGCACTGGTAACTTTTAAAATCCGAACATATGAACATTCTGTGTCCGTTAAGTTTCAACATAACATATTTCCACCTGAATATTTAGTTGGCATATATAATTATTATTTTGAGAGAAGATTACTTGTTATGCAATTTTTTAAATGCAATGATTTTGTTGCAGATATTGACGAATGTGCCAGCAATCCTTGCTTGAATGGAGCAACGTGTACTGACGCTGTTAACTCGTACACGTGTACCTGTGTCGCCGGTTACACCGGAACGCACTGTGAGACAGGTACGTTCTTAACAATGAGGCGAACTCTTCAAACAACTCGACTGATTTGAATAAGTAGCCTATTTTTAATTGCTTTAGCCTCTATAAATTCATTCGTCAGATGCGATGTTACACGCCGCCACGCCGCCATCTCAAATATATTCTTGTGGATAAGTAATTCAATCTAAATTTCACAAATACGGACACAAATTGTAGTAATTCCAACGTGTCAAATTGTTGTAGCGTCGTATTTAAAATTACGATTAAAAACGATTATTTAGTCTAAGTTAAACTTTGGTAATATTTTTGAGAAGAAATGTCTTCCATTTTTACCACCGTTCGGAATAACATGTTTTGACCTGTCAAAATGCAGCCAATTACACTTTTACCTCTTAAGAAACTTAGTGTTTCCACACCCTTTAACATTTTATATACAATTATTTGTTTGCAGATATCGACGAATGCGCCAGCAATCCTTGTCTGAATGGAGCAACATGTACTGACGCTGTCAACTCGTACACGTGTACCTGTGTCAGTGGTTACACCGGAACGCACTGTGAGACAGGTACGTCCTTGACAATATTAACAAATATTTCACAGTAATAATCGATAATGTACAGAACCAATTTATTGATTCGATTTGCCATAACGAATCATTGGTCATTCACGATTGTAGTGGCAGCCTTCTGGTATACCATGATGTTGACAAAGTAATTAGCGTGGCTACATATTTTGTTCCTGCTGCTTGGCACTGATTTCTGAATGATGGTGAGACATTCCAAGAAAGATGAAACTAGGAAAGGACCCAACTGCTTCTAGAGAGTACACCACATGTAAACGCATGGGTGTATATTCAATGTAAAAGCTGGGTGGCGACTCAGTCTCGTGCAAAATTGTAACAACATATACACTTATAGGTTATCGTTCTTCTTGCACTGGTAACTTTTAAAATCCGAACATATGAAAATTCTGTGTCCATTAAATTTCAACATAACATATTTCCACCTGAATATTTAGTTGGCATATATAATTATTATTTTGAGAGAAGATTACTTGTTATGCAATTTTAAAAATGCAATGATTTTGTTGCAGATATTGACGAATGTGCCAGCAATCCTTGCTTGAATGGAGCAACGTGTACTGACGCTGTTAACTCGTACACGTGTACCTGTGTCGCCGGTTACACCGGAACGCACTGTGAGACAGGTACGTTCTTAACAATGACGCGAACTCTTCAAACACCTCGACTGATTTGAATAAGTAGCCTATTTTTAATTGCTTTAGCCTCTATAAACTCATTCGTCAGATGCGATGTTACACGCCGCCACGCCGCCATCTCAAATATATTCTTGGGGATAAGTAATTCAATAGAAATTTCACAGATACGGACACAAATTGTAGTAATTCCAACGTGTCAAATTGTTGTAGCGTCGTATTTAAAATTACGAGTAAAAACGATTATTTAGGCTAAATTAAACTTTGGTAATATTTTTTAGAAGAAATGTCTTCCATTTTTACCACCGTTCGGAATAACATTTTCTGACCTGTCAAAATATAGCCAATTACACTTTTACCTCTTAAGAAACTTAGTGTTTCCACACCCTTTAACATTTTATATACAATTATTTGTTTGCAGATATCGACGAATGCGCCAGCAATCCTTGTCTGAATGGAGCAACATGTACTGACGCTGTCAACTCGTACACGTGTACCTGTGTCAGTGGTTACACCGGAACGCACTGTGAGACAGGTACGTCCTTGACAATATTAACAAATATTTCACAGTAATAATCGATAATGTACAAAACCAATTTATTGATTCGATTTGCCATAACGAATCATTGGTCAGTCACGATTGTAGTGGCAGCCTTCTGGTATACCATGATGTTGACAAAGTAATTAGCGTGGCTACATATTTTGTTCCTGCTGCTTGGCACTGATTTCTGAATGATGGTGAGACATTCCAAGAAAGATGAAACTAGGAAAGGACCCAACTGCTTCTAGAGAGTACACCACATGTAAACGCATGGGTGTATATTCAATGTAAAAGCTTGGTGGCGACTCAGTCTCGTGCAAAATTGTAACAACATATACACTTATAGGTTATCGTTCTTTTTGCACTGGTAACTTTTAAAATCCGAACATATGAAAATTCTGTGTCCGTTAAGTTTCAACATAACATATTTCCACCTGAATATTTAGTTGGCATATATAATTATTATTTTGAGAGAAGATTACTTGTTATGCAATTTTTAAAATGCAATGATTTTGTTGCAGATATTGACGAATGTGCCAGCAATCCTTGCTTGAATGGAGCAACGTGTACTGACGCTGTTAACTCGTACACGTGTACCTGTGTCGCCGGTTACACCGGAACGCACTGTGAGACAGGTACGTTCTTAACAATGAGGCGAACTCTTCAAACAACTCGACTGATTTGAATAAGTAGCCTATTTTTAATTGCTTTAGCCTCTATAAATTCATTCGTCAGATGCGATGTTACACGCCGCCACGCCGCCATCTCAAATATATTCTTGTGGATAAGTAATTCAATCTAAATTTCACAAATACGGACACAAATTGTAGTAATTCCAACGTGTCAAATTGTTGTAGCGTCGTATTTAAAATTACGAGTAAAAACGATTATTTAGTCTAAATTAAACTTTGGTAATATTTTTTAGAAGAAATGTCTTCCATTTTTACGACCGTTCGGAATAACATGTTCTGACCTGTCAAAATATAGCCAATTACACTTTTACCTCTTAAGAAACTTAGTGTTTCCACACCCTTTAACATTTTATATACAATTATTTGTTTGCAGATATCGACGAATGCGCCAGCAATCCTTGTCTGAATGGAGCAACATGTACTGACGCTGTCAACTCGTACACGTGTACCTGTGTCAGTGGTTACACCGGAACGCACTGTGAGACAGGTACGTCCTTGACAATATTAACAAATATTTCACAGTAATAATCGATAATGTACAAAACCAATTTATTGATTCGATTTGCCATAACGAATCATTGGTCAGTCACGATTGTAGTGGCAGCCTTCTGGTATACCATGATGTTGACAAAGTAATTAGCGTGGCTACATATTTTGTTCCTGCTGCTTGGCACTGATTTCTGAATGATGGTGAGACATTCCAAGAAAGATGAAACTAGGAAAGGACCCAACTGCTTCTAGAGAGTACACCACATGTAAACGCATGGGTGTATATTCAATGTAAAAGCTGGGTGGCGACTCAGTCTCTTGCAAAATTGTAACAACATATACACTTATAGGTTATCGTTCTTCTTGCACTGGTAACTTTTAAAATCCGAACATATGAAAATTCTGTGTCCATTAAGTTTCAACATAACATATTTCCACCTGAATATTTAGTTGGCATATATAATTATTATTTTGAGAGAAGATTACTTGTTATGAAATTTTTAAAATGCAATGATTTTGTTGCAGATATTGACGAATGTGCCAGCAATCCTTGCTTGAATGGAGCAACGTGTACTGACGCTGTTAACTCGTACACGTGTACCTGTGTCGCCGGTTACACCGGAACGCACTGTGAGACAGGTACGTTCTTAACAATGACGCGAACTCTTCAAACAACTCGACTGATGTGAATAAGTAGCCTATTTTTAATTGCTTTAACCTCTATAAACTCATTCGTCAGATGCGATGTTACACGCCGCCACGCCGCCATCTCAAATATATTCTTGTGGATAAGTAATTTAATAGAAATTTCACAAATACGGACACAAATTGTAGTAATTCCAACGTGTCAAATTGTTGTAGCGTCGTATTTAAAATTACCATTAAAAACGATTATTTAGTCTAAGTTAAACTTTAGTAATATTTTTGAGAAGAAATGTCTTCCATTTTTACCACCGTTCGGAATAACATGTTTTGACCTGTCAAAATGCAGCCAATTACACTTTTACCTCCTAAAAACTTAGTGTTTCCACACCCTTTAACATTTTATATACAATTATTTGTTTGCAGATATCGACGAATGCGCCAGCAATCCTTGTCTGAATGGAGCAACATGTACTGACGCTATCAACTCGTACACGTGTACCTGTGTCGGTGGTTACACCGGAACGCACTGTGAGACAGGTACGTCCTTAAAAATATTAACAAATATTTCACAGTAATAATCGATAATGTACAGATCCAATTTATTGATACGATTTGCCATAACGAATCGTTGGTCAGTCATGATTGTAGTGGCAGCCTTCTGGTATACCATGATGTTGACAAAGTAATTAGCGTGGCTACATATTTTGTTCCTGCTACTTGGCACTGATTTCTGAATGATGGTGAGACATTCCAAGAAACATTAAACTAGGAAAGGACCCAACTGCTTATAGAGAGTACACCACATGTAAACGCATGGGTGTATATTCAATGTAAAACCTTGGTGGCGACTCAGTCTCGTGCAAAATTGAAACAACATACACACTTATAGGTTATCGTTCTTCTTGCACTGGTAACTTTTAAAATCCGAACATATGAACATTCTGTGTCCGTTAAGTTTCAACATAACATATTTCCACCTGAATATTTAGTTGGCATATATAATTATTATTTTGAGAGAAGATTACTTGTTATGCAATTTTTTAAATGCAATGATTTTGTTGCAGATATTGACGAATGTGCCAGCAATCCTTGCTTGAATGGAGCAACGTGTACTGACGCTGTTAACTCGTACACGTGTACCTGTGTCGCCGGTTACACCGGAACGCACTGTGAGACAGGTACGTTCTTAACAATGAGGCGAACTCTTCAAACAACTCGACTGATTTGAATAAGTAGCCTATTTTTAATTGCTTTAGCCTCTATAAATTCATTCGTCAGATGCGATGTTACACGCCGCCACGCCGCCATCTCAAATATATTCTTGTGGATAAGTAATTCAATCTAAATTTCACAAATACGGACACAAATTGTAGTAATTCCAACGTGTCAAATTGTTGTAGCGTAGTATTTAAAATTACGATTAAAAACGATTATTTAGTCTAAGTTAAACTTTGGTAATATTTTTGAGAAGAAATGTCTTCCATTTTTACCACCGTTCGGAATAACATGTTTTGACCTGTCAAAATGCAGCCAATTACACTTTTACCTCTTAAGAAACTTAGTGTTTCCACACCCTTTAACATTTTATATACAATTATTTGTTTGCAGATATCGACGAATGCGCCAGCAATCCTTGTCTGAATGGAGCAACATGTACTGACGCTGTCAACTCGTACACCTGTACCTGTGTCAGTGGTTACGCCGGAACGCACTGTGAGACAGGTAAGTCCTTGACAATATTAACAAATATTTCACAGTAATAATCGATAATGTACACAACCAATTTATTGATTCGATTTGCCATAACGAATCATTGGTCAGTCACGATTGTAGTGGCAGCCTTCTGGTGTACCATGATGTTGACAAAGTAATTAGCGTGGCTACATATTTTGTTCCTGCTGCTTGGCACTGATTTCTGAATGATGGTGAGACATTCCAAGAAAGATGAAACTAGGAAAGGACCCAACTGCTTCTAGAGAGTACACCACATGTAAACGCATGCGTGTATATTCAATGTAAAAGCTTGGTGGCGACTCAGTCTCGTGCAAAATTGTAACAACATATACACTTATAGGTTATCGTTCTTCTTTCACTGGTAACTTTTAAAATCCGAACATATGAACATTCTGTGTCCGTTAAGTTTCAACATAACATATTTCCACCTGAATATTTAGTTGGCATATATAATTATTATTTTGAGAGAAGATTACTTGTTATGCAATTTTTAAAATGCAATGATTTTGTTGCAGATATTGACGAATGTGCCAGCAATCCTTGCTTGAATGGAGCAACGTGTACTGACGCTGTTAACTCGTACACGTGTACCTGTGTCGCCGGTTACACCGGAACGCACTGTGAGACAGGTACGTTCTTAACAATGACGCGAACTCTTCAAACAACTCGACTGATGTGAATAAGTAGCCTATTTTTAATTGCTTTAACCTCTATAAACTCATTCGTCAGATGCGATCTTACACGCCGCCACGCCGCCATCTCAAATATATTCTTGGGGATAAGTAATTCAATAGAAATTTCACAGATACGGACACAAATTGTAGTAATTCCAACGTGTCAAATTGTTGTAGCGTCGTATTTAAAATTACGAGTAAAAACGATTATTTAGTCTAAATTAAACTTTGGTAATATTTTTTAGAAGAAATGTCTTCCATTTTTACCACCGTTCGGAATAACATGTTCTGACCTGTCAAAATGCAGCCAATTACACTTTTACCTCCTAAGAAACTTAGTGTTTCCACACCCTTTAACATTTTATATACAATTATTTGTTTGCAGATATCGACGAATGCGCCAGCAATCCTTGTCTGAATGGAGCAACATGTACTGACGCTGTCAACACGTACACGTGTACCTGTGTCAGTGGTTACACCGGAACGCACTGTGAGACAGGTACGTCCTTGACAATATTAACAAATATTTCACAGTAATAATAGATAATGTACAGAACCAATTTATTGATTCGATTTGCCATAACGAATCATTGGTCAGTCACGATTGTAGTGGCAGCCTTCTGGTATACCATGATGTTGACAAAGTAATTAGCTTGGTTACATATTTTGTTCCTGCTGCTTGGCACTGATTTCTGAATGATGGTGAGACATTCCAAGAAAGATGAAACTAGGAAAGGACCCAACTGCTTCTAGAGAGTACACCACATGTAAACGCATGGGTGTATATTCAATGTAAAAGCTTGGTGGCGACTCAGTCTCGTGCAAAATTGTAACAACATTTACACTTATAGGTTATCGTTCTTCTTGCACTGGTAACTTTTAAAATCCGAACATATGAAAATTCTGTGTCCGTTAAGTTTCAACATAACATATTTCCACCTGAATATTTAGTTGGCATATATAATTATTATTTTGAGAGAAGATTACTTGTTATGCAATTTTTAAAATGCAATGATTTTGTTGCAGATATTGACGAATGTGCCAGCAATCCTTGCTTGAATGGAGCAACGTGTACTGACGCTGTTAACTCGTACACGTGTACCTGTGTCGCCGGTTACACCGGAACGCACTGTGAGACAGGTACGTTCTTAACAATGACGCGAACTCTTCAAACAACTCGACTGATTTGAATAAGTAGCCTATTTTTAATTGCTTTAGCCTCTATAAACTCATTCGTCAGATGCGATGTTACACGCCGCCACGCCGCCATCTCAAATATATTCTTGGGGATAAGTAATTCAATAGACATTTCACAGATACGGACACAAATTGTAGTAATTCCAACGTGTCAAATTGTTGTAGCGTCGTATTTAAAATTACGATTAAAAACGATTATTTAGTCTAAGTTATGGCTTTGGTAATATTTTTTAAAAGAAATGTCTTCCATTTTTACGACCGTTCGGAATAACATGTTCTGACCTGTCAAAATATAGCCAATTACACTTTTACCTCTTAAGAAACTTAGTGTTTCCACACCCTTTAACATTTTATATACAATTATTTGTTTGCAGATATCGACGAATGCGCCAGCAATCCTTGTCTGAATGGAGCAACATGTACTGACGCTGTCAACTCGTACACGTGTACCTGTGTCAGTGGTTACACCGGAACGCACTGTGAGACAGGTACGTCCTTGACAATATTAACAAATATTTCACAGTAATAATCGATAATGTACAGAACCAATTTATTGATTCGATTTGCCATAACGAATCATTGGTCATTCACGATTGTAGTGGCAGCCTTCTGGTATACCATGATGTTGACAAAGTAATTAGCGTGGCTACATATTTTGTTCCTGCTGCTTGGCACTGATTTCTGAATGATGGTGAGACATTCCAAGAAAGATGAAACTAGGAAAGGACCCAACTGCTTCTAGAGAGTACACCACATGTAAACGCATGGGTGTATATTCAATGTAAAAGCTGGGTGGCGACTCAGTCTCGTGCAAAATTGTAACAACATATACACTTATAGGTTATCGTTCTTCTTGCACTGGTAACTTTTAAAATCCGAACATATGAAAATTCTGTGTCCATTAAGTTTCAACATAACATATTTCCACCTGAATATTTAGTTGGCATATATAATTATTATTTTGAGAGAAGATTACTTGTTATGCAATTTTTAAAATGCAATGATTTTGTTGCAGATATTGACGAATGTGCCAGCAATCCTTGCTTGAATGGAGCAACGTGTACTGACGCTGTTAACTCGTACACGTGTACCTGTGTCGCCGGTTACACCGGAACGCACTGTGAGACAGGTACGTTCTTAACAATGACGCGAACTCTTCAAACACCTCGACTGATTTGAATAAGTAGCCTATTTTTAATTGCTTTAGCCTCTATAAACTCATTCGTCAGATGCGATGTTACACGCCGCCACGCCGCCATCTCAAATATATTCTTGGGGATAAGTAATTCAATAGAAATTTCACAGATACGGACACAAATTGTAGTAATTCCAACGTGTCAAATTGTTGTAGCGTCGTATTTAAAATTACGAGTAAAAACGATTATTTAGGCTAAATTAAACTTTGGTAATATTTTTTAGAAGAAATGTCTTCCATTTTTACCACCGTTCGGAATAACATTTTCTGACCTGTCAAAATATAGCCAATTACACTTTTACCTCTTAAGAAACTTAGTGTTTCCACACCCTTTAACATTTTATATACAATTATTTGTTTGCAGATATCGACGAATGCGCCAGCAATCCTTGTCTGAATGGAGCAACATGTACTGACGCTGTCAACTCGTACACGTGTACCTGTGTCAGTGGTTACACCGGAACGCACTGTGAGACAGGTACGTCCTTGACAATATTAACAAATATTTCACAGTAATAATCGATAATGTACAAAACCAATTTATTGATTCGATTTGCCATAACGAATCATTGGTCAGTCACGATTGTAGTGGCAGCCTTCTGGTATACCATGATGTTGACAAAGTAATTAGCGTGGCTACATATTTTGTTCCTGCTGCTTGGCACTGATTTCTGAATGATGGTGAGACATTCCAAGAAAGATGAAACTAGGAAAGGACCCAACTGCTTCTAGAGAGTACACCACATGTAAACGCATGGGTGTATATTCAATGTAAAAGCTTGGTGGCGACTCAGTCTCGTGCAAAATTGTAACAACATATACACTTATAGGTTATCGTTCTTCTTGCACTGGTAACTTTTAAAATCCGAACATATGAAAATTCTGTGTCCGTTAAGTTTCAACATAACATATTTCCACCTGAATATTTAGTTGGCATATATAATTATTATTTTGAGAGAAGATTACTTGTTATGCAATTTTTAAAATGCAATGATTTTGTTGCAGATATTGACGAATGTGCCAGCAATCCTTGCTTGAATGGAGCAACGTGTACTGACGCTGTTAACTCGTACACGTGTACCTGTGTCGCCGGTTACACGGGAACGCACTGTGAGACAGGTACGTTCTTAACAATGAGGCGAACTCTTCAAACAACTCGACTGATTTGAATAAGTAGCCTATTTTTAATTGCTTTAGCCTCTATAAATTCATTCGTCAGATGCGATGTTACACGCCGCCACGCCGCCATCTCAAATATATTCTTGTGGATAAGTAATTCAATCTAAATTTCACAAATACGGACACAAATTGTAGTAATTCCAACGTGTCAAATTGTTGTAGCGTCGTATTTAAAATTACGATTAAAAACGATTATTTAGGCTAAATTAAACTTTGGTAATATTTTTTAGAAGAAATGTCTTCCATTTTTACGACCGTTCGGAATAACATGTTCTGACCTGTCAAAATATAGCCAATTACACTTTTACCTCTTAAGAAACTTAGTGTTTCCACACCCTTTAACATTTTATATACAATTATTTGTTTGCAGATATCGACGAATGCGCCAGCAATCCTTGTCTGAATGGAGCAACATGTACTGACGCTGTCAACTCGTACACGTGTACCTGTGTCAGTGGTTACACCGGAACGCACTGTGAGACAGGTACGTCCTTGACAATATTAACAAATATTTCACAGTAATAATCGATAATGCACAGAACCAATTTATTGATTCGATTTGCCATAACGAATCATTGGTCATTCACGATTGTAGTGGCAGCCTTCTGGTATACCATGATGTTGACAAAGTAATTAGCGAGGCTACATATTTTGTTCCTGCTGCTTGGCACTGATTTCCGAATGATGGTGAGACATTCCAAGAAAGATGAAACTAGGAAAGGACCCAACTGCTTCTAGAGAGTACACCACATGTAAACGCATGGGTGTATATTCAATGTAAAAGCTGGGTGGCGACTCAGTCTCGTGCAAAATTGTAACAACATATACACTTATAGGTTATCGTTCTTCTTGCACTGGTAACTTTTAAAATCCGAACATATGAAAATTCTGTGTCCATTAAGTTTCAACATAACATATTTCCACCTGAATATTTAGTTGGCATATATAATTATTATTTTGAGAGAAGATTACTTGTTATGCAATTTTTAAAATGCAATGATTTTGTTGCAGATATTGACGAATGTGCCAGCAATCCTTGCTTGAATGGAGCAACGTGTACTGACGCTGTTAACTCGTACACGTGTACCTGTGTCGCCGGTTACACCGGAACGCACTGTGAGACAGGTACGTTCTTAACAATGACGCGAACTCTTCAAACACCTCGACTGATTTGAATAAGTAGCCTATTTTTAATTGCTTTAGCCTCTATAAACTCATTCGTCAGATGCGATGTTACACGCCGCCACGCCGCCATCTCAAATATATTCTTGGGGATAAGTAATTCAATAGAAATTTCACAGATACGGACACAAATTGTAGTAATTCCAACGTGTCAAATTGTTGTAGCGTCGTATTTAAAATTACGAGTAAAAACGATTATTTAGGCTAAATTAAACTTTGGTAATATTTTTTAGAAGAAATGTCTTCCATTTTTACCACCGTTCGGAATAACATTTTCTGACCTGTCAAAATATAGCCAATTACACTTTTACCTCTTAAGAAACTTAGTGTTTCCACACCCTTTAACATTTTATATACAATTATTTGTTTGCAGATATCGACGAATGCGCCAGCAATCCTTGTCTGAATGGAGCAACTTGTACTGACGCTGTCAACTCGTACACGTGTACCTGTGTCAGTGGTTACACCGGAACGCACTGTGAGACAGGTACGTCCTTGACAATATTAACAAATATTTCACAGTAATAATCGATAATGTACAAAACCAATTTATTGATTCGATTTGCCATAACGAATCATTGGTCAGTCACGATTGTAGTGGCAGCCTTCTGGTATACCATGATGTTGACAAAGTAATTAGCGTGGCTACATATTTTGTTCCTGCTGCTTGGCACTGATTTCTGAATGATGGTGAGACATTCCAAGAAAGATGAAACTAGGAAAGGACCCAACTGCTTCTAGAGAGTACACCACATGTAAACGCATGGGTGTATATTCAATGTAAAAGCTGGGTGGCGACTCAGTCTCTTGCAAAATTGTAACAACATATACACTTATAGGTTATCGTTCTTCTTGCACTGGTAACTTTTAAAATCCGAACATATGAAAATTCTGTGTCCATTAAGTTTCAACATAACATATTTCCACCTGAATATTTAGTTGGCATATATAATTATTATTTTGAGAGAAGATTACTTGTTATGCAATTTTTAAAATGCAATGATTTTGTTGCAGATATTGACGAATGTGCCAGCAATCCTTGCTTGAATGGAGCAACGTGTACTGACGCTGTTAACTCGTACACGTGTACCTGTGTCGCCGGTTACACCGGAACGCACTGTGAGACAGGTACGTTCTTAACAATGACGCGAACTCTTCAAACAACTCGACTGATGTGAATAAGTAGCCTATTTTTAATTGCTTTAACCTCTATAAACTCATTCGTCAGATGCGATGTTACACGCCGCCACGCCGCCATCTCAAATATATTCTTGTGGATAAGTAATTTAATAGAAATTTCACAAATACGGACACAAATTGTAGTAATTCCAACGTGTCAAATTGTTGTAGCGTCGTATTTAAAATTACCATTAAAAACGATTATTTAGTCTAAGTTAAACTTTAGTAATATTTTTGAGAAGAAATGTCTTCCATTTTTACCACCGTTCGGAATAACATGTTTTGACCTGTCAAAATGCAGCCAATTACACTTTTACATCCTAAAAACTTAGTGTTTCCACACCCTTTAACATTTTATATACAATTATTTGTTTGCAGATATCGACGAATGCGCCAGCAATCCTTGTCTGAATGGAGCAACATGTACTGACGCTATCAACTCGTACACGTGTACCTGTGTCGGTGGTTACACCGGAACGCACTGTGAGACAGGTACGTCCTTAAAAATATTAACAAATATTTCACAGTAATAATCGATAATGTACAGATCCAATTTATTGATACGATTTGCCATAACGAATCGTTGGTCAGTCATGATTGTAGTGGCAGCCTTCTGGTATACCATGATGTTGACAAAGTAATTAGCGTGGCTACATATTTTGTTCCTGCTACTTGGCACTGATTTCTGAATGATGGTGAGACATTCCAAGAAACATTAAACTAGGAAAGGACCCAACTGCTTATAGAGAGTACACCACATGTAAACGCATGGGTGTATATTCAATGTAAAACCTTGGTGGCGACTCAGTCTCGTGCAAAATTGAAACAACATACACACTTATAGGTTATCGTTCTTCTTGCACTGGTAACTTTTAAAATCCGAACATATGAACATTCTGTGTCCGTTAAGTTTCAACATAACATATTTCCACCTGAATATTTAGTTGGCATATATAATTATTATTTTGAGAGAAGATTACTTGTTATGCAATTTTTAAAATGCAACGATTTTGTTGCAGATATTGACGAATGTGCCAGCAATCCTTGCTTGAATGGAGCAACGTGTACTGACGCTGTTAACTCGTACACGTGTACCTGTGTCGCCGGTTACACCGGAACGCACTGTGAGACAGGTACGTTCTTAACAATGAGGCGAACTCTTCAAACAACTCGACTGATTTGAATAAGTAGCCTATTTTTAATTGCTTTAGCCTCTATAAATTCATTCGTCAGATGCGATGTTACACGCCGCCACGCCGCCATCTCAAATATATTCTTGTGGATAAGTAATTCAATCTAAATTTCACAAATACGGACACAAATTGTAGTAATTCCAACGTGTCAAATTGTTGTAGCGTCGTATTTAAAATTACGATTAAAAACGATTATTTAGTCTAAGTTAAACTTTGGTAATATTTTTGAGAAGAAATGTCTTCCATTTTTACCACCGTTCGGAATAACATGTTTTGACCTGTCAAAATGCAGCCAATTACACTTTTACCTCTTAAGAAACTTAGTGTTTCCACACCCTTTAACATTTTATATACAATTATTTGTTTGCAGATATCGACGAATGCGCCAGCAATCCTTGTCTGAATGGAGCAACATGTACTGACGCTGTCAACTCGTACACCTGTACCTGTGTCAGTGGTTACACCGGAACGCACTGTGAGACAGGTAAGTCCTTGACAATATTAACAAATATTTCACAGTAATAATCGATAATGTACACAACCAATTTATTGATTCGATTTGCCATAACGAATCATTGGTCAGTCACGATTGTAGTGGCAGCCTTCTGGTGTACCATGATGTTGACAAAGTAATTAGCGTGGCTACATATTTTGTTCCTGCTGCTTGGCACTGATTTCTGAATGATGGTGAGACATTCCAAGAAAGATGAAACTAGGAAAGGACCCAACTGCTTCTAGAGAGTACACCACATGTAAACGCATGCGTGTATATTCAATGTAAAAGCTTGGTGGCGACTCAGTCTCGTGCAAAATTGTAACAACATATACACTTATAGGTTATCGTTCTTCTTTCACTGGTAACTTTTAAAATCCGAACATATGAACATTCTGTGTCCGTTAAGTTTCAACATAACATATTTCCACCTGAATATTTAGTTGGCATATATAATTATTATTTTGAGAGAAGATTACTTGTTATGCAATTTTTAAAATGCAATGATTTTGTTGCAGATATTGACGAATGTGCCAGCAATCCTTGCTTGAATGGAGCAACGTGTACTGACGCTGTTAACTCGTACACGTGTACCTGTGTCGCCGGTTACACCGGAACGCACTGTGAGACAGGTACGTTCTTAACAATGACGCGAACTCTTCAAACAACTCGACTGATGTGAATAAGTAGCCTATTTTTAATTGCTTTAACCTCTATAAACTCATTCGTCAGATGCGATCTTACACGCCGCCACGCCGCCATCTCAAATATATTCTTGGGGATAAGTAATTCAATAGAAATTTCACAGATACGGACACAAATTGTAGTAATTCCAACGTGTCAAATTGTTGTAGCGTCGTATTTAAAATTACGAGTAAAAACGATTATTTAGTCTAAATTAAACTTTGGTAATATTTTTTAGAAGAAATGTCTTCCATTTTTACCACCGTTCGGAATAACATGTTCTGACCTGTCAAAATGCAGCCAATTACACTTTTACCTCCTAAGAAACTTAGTGTTTCCACACCCTTTAACATTTTATATACAATTATTTGTTTGCAGATATCGACGAATGCGCCAGCAATCCTTGTCTGAATGGAGCAACATGTACTGACGCTGTCAACACGTACACGTGTACCTGTGTCAGTGGTTACACCGGAACGCACTGTGAGACAGGTACGTCCTTGACAATATTAACAAATATTTCACAGTAATAATAGATAATGTACAGAACCAATTTATTGATTCGATTTGCCATAACGAATCATTGGTCATTCACGATTGTAGTGGCAGCCTTCTGGTATACCATGATGTTGACAAAGTAATTAGCGTGGCTACATATTTTGTTCCTGCTGCTTGGCACTGATTTCTGAATGATGGTGAGACATTCCAAGAAAGATGAAACTAGGAAAGGACCCAACTGCTTCTAGAGAGTACACCACATGTAAACGCATGGGTGTATATTCAATGTAAAAGCTGGGTGGCGACTCAGTCTCGTGCAAAATTGTAACAACATATACACTTATAGGTTATCGTTCTTCTTGCACTGGTAACTTTTAAAATCCGAACATATGAAAATTCTGTGTCCATTAATTTTCAACATAACATATTTCCACCTGAATATTTAGTTGGCATATATAATTATTATTTTGAGAGAAGATTACTTGTTATGCAATTTTTAAAATGCAATGATTTTGTTGCAGATATTGACGAATGTGCCAGCAATCCTTGCTTGAATGGAGCAACGTGTACTGACGCTGTTAACTCGTACACGTGTACCTGTGTCGCCGGTTACACCGGAACGCACTGTGAGACAGGTACGTTCTTAACAATGACGCGAACTCTTCAAACAACTCGACTGATTTGAATAAGTAGCCTATTTTTAATTGCTTTAGCCTCTATAAACTCATTCGTCAGATGCGATGTTACACGCCGCCACGCCGCCATCTCAAATATATTCTTGGGGATAAGTAATTCAATAGAAATTTCACAGATACGGACACAAATTGTAGTAATTCCAACGTGTCAAATTGTTGTAGCGTCGTATTTAAAATTACGAGTAAAAACGATTATTTAGGCTAAATTAAACTTTGGTAATATTTTTGAGAAGAAATGTCTTCCATTTTTACCACCGTTCGGAATAACATTTTCTGACCTGTCAAAATATAGCCAATTACACTTTTACCTCTTAAGAAACTTAGTGTTTCCACACCCTTTAACATTTTATATACAATTATTTGTTTGCAGATATCGACGAATGCGCCAGCAATCCTTGTCTGAATGGAGCAACATGTACTGACGCTGTCAACTCGTACACGTGTACCTGTGTCAGTGGTTACACCGGAACGCACTGTGAGACAGGTACGTCCTTGACAATATTAACAAATATTTCACAGTAATAATCGATAATGTACAAAACCAATTTATTGATTCGATTTGCCATAACGAATCATTGGTCAGTCACGATTGTAGTGGCAGCCTTCTGGTATACCATGATGTTGACAAAGTAATTAGCGTGGCTACATATTTTGTTCCTGCTGCTTGGCACTGATTTCTGAATGATGGTGAGACATTCCAAGAAAGATGAAACTAGGAAAGGACCCAACTGCTTCTAGAGAGTACACCACATGTAAACGCATGGGTGTATATTCAATGTAAAAGCTTGGTGGCGACTCAGTCTCGTGCAAAATTGTAACAACATATACACTTATAGGTAATCGTTCTTCTTGCACTGGTAACTTTTAAAATCCGAACATATGAAAATTCTGTGTCCGTTAAGTTTCAACATAACATATTTCCACCTGAATATTTAGTTGGCATATATAATTATTATTTTGAGAGAAGATTACTTGTTATGCAATTTTTAAAATGCAATGATTTTGTTGCAGATATTGACGAATGTGCCAGCAATCCTTGCTTGAATGGAGCAACGTGTACTGACGCTGTTAACTCGTACACGTGTACCTGTGTCGCCGGTTACACCGGAACGCACTGTGAGACAGGTACGTTCTTAACAATGAGGCGAACTCTTCAAACAACTCGACTGATTTGAATAAGTAGCCTATTTTTAATTGCTTTAGCCTCTATAAATTCATTCGTCAGATGCGATGTTACACGCCGCCACGCCGCCATCTCAAATATATTCTTGTGGATAAGTAATTCAATCTAAATTTCACAAATACGGACACAAATTGTAGTAATTCCAACGTGTCAAATTGTTGTAGCGTCGTATTTAAAATTACGATTAAAAACGATTATTTAGTCTAAGTTAAACTTTGGTAATATTTTTGAGAAGAAATGTCTTCCATTTTTACCAACGTTCGGAATAACATGTTTTGACCTGTCAAAATGCAGCCAATTACACTTTTACCTCTTAAGAAACTTAGTGTTTCCACACCCTTTAACATTTTATATACAATTATTTGTTTGCAGATATCGACGAATGCGCCAGCAATCCTTGTCTGAATGGAGCAACATGTACTGACGCTGTCAACTCGTACACCTGTACCTGTGTCAGTGGTTACACCGGAACGCACTGTGAGACAAGTAAGTCCTTGACAATATTAACAAATATTTCACAGTAATAATCGATAATGTACACAACCAATTTATTGATTCGATTTGCCATAACGAATCATTGGTCAGTCACGATTGTAGTGGCAGCCTTCTGGTGTACCATGATGTTGACAAAGTAATTAGCGTGGCTACATATTTTGTTCCTGCTGCTTGGCACTGATTTCTGAATGATGGTGAGACATTCCAAGAAAGATGAAACTAGGAAAGGACCCAACTGCTTCTAGAGAGTACACCACATGTAAACGCATGCGTGTATATTCAATGTAAAAGCTTGGTGGCGACTCAGTCTCGTGCAAAATTGTAACAACATATACACTTAGAGGTTATCGTTCTTCTTTCACTGGTAACTTTTAAAATCCGAACATATGAAAATTCTGTGTCCGTTAAGTTTCAACATAACATATTTCCACCTGAATATTTAGTTGGCATATATAATTATTATTTTGAGAGAAGATTACTTGTTATGCAATTTTTAAAATGCAATGATTTTGTTGCAGATATTGACGAATGTGCCAGCAATCCTTGCTTGAATGGAGCAACGTGTACTGACGCTGTTAACTCGTACACGTGTACCTGTGTCGCCGGTTACACCGGAACGCACTGTGAGACAGGTACGTTCTGAACAATGACGCGAACTCTTCAAACAACTCGACTGATGTGAATAAGTAGCCTATTTTTAATAGCTTTAGCCTCTATAAACTCATTCGTCAGATGCGACGTTACAATCCGCCACGCCGCCATCTCAAATATATTCTTGGGGATAAGTAATTCAATAGAAATTTCACAGATACGGACACAAATTGTAGTAATTCCAACGTGTCAAATTATTGTAGCGTCGTATTTAAAATTACGTGTAAAAACGATTATTTAGTCTAAATTAAACTTTGGTAATATTTTTTAGAAGAAATGTCTTCCATTTTTATCACCGTTCGGAATAACATGTTCTGACCTGTCAAAATATAGCCAATTACACTTTTACCTCTTAAGAAACTTAGTGTTTCCACACCCTTTAACATTTTATATACAATTATTTGTTTGCAGATATCGACGAATGCGCCAGCAATCCTTGTCTGAATGGAGCAACATGTACTGACGCTGTCAACTCGTACACGTGTACCTGTGTCAGTGGTTACACCGGAACGCACTGTGAGACAGGTACGTCCTTGACAATATTAACAAATATTTCACAGTAATAATCGATAATGTACAAAACCAATTTATTGATTCGATTTGCCATAACGAATCATTGGTCAGTCATGATTGTAGTGGCAGCCTTCTGGTATACCATGATGTTGACAAAGTAACTAGCGTGGCTACATATTTTGTTCCTGCTGCTTGGCACTGATTTCTGAATGATGGTGAGACATTCCAAGAAAGATGAAACTAGGAAAGGACCCAACTGCTTCTAGAGAGTACACCACATGTAAACGCATGGGTGTATATTCAATGTAAAAGCTTGGTGGCGACTCAGTCTCGTGCAAAATTGTAACAACATATACACTTATAGGTTATCGTTCTTCTTGCACTGGTAACTTTTAAAATCCGAACATATGAAAATTCTGTGTCCGTTAAGTTTCAACATAACATATTTCCACCTGAATATTTAGTTGGCATATATAATTATTATTTTGAGAGAAGATTAATTGTTATGCAATTTTTAAAATGCAATGATTTTGTTGCAGATATTGACGAATGTGCCAGCAATCCTTGCTTGAATGGAGCAACGTGTACTGACGCTGTTAACTCGTACACGTGTACCTGTGTCGCCGGTTACACCGGAACGCACTGTGAGACAGGTACGTTCTTAACAATGACGCGAACTCTTCAAATAACTCGACTGATTTGAATAAGTAGCCTATTTTTAATTGCTTTAGCCTCTATAAATTCATTCGTCAGATGCGATGTTACACGCCGCCACGCCGCCATCTCAAATATATTCTTGGGGATAAGTAATTCAATAGAAATTTCACAGATACGGACACAAATTGTAGTAATTCCAACGTGTCAAATTGTTGTAGCGTCGTATTTAAAATTACGAGTAAAAACGATTATTTAGGCTAAATTAAACTTTGGTAATATTTTTTAGAAGAAATGTCTTCCATTTTTACCACCGTTCGGAATAACATGTTCTGACCTGTCAAAATATAGCCAATTACACTTTTACCTCTTAATAAACTTAGTGTTTCCACACCCTTTAACATTTTATATACAATTATTTGTTTGCAGATATCGACGAATGCGCCAGCAATCCTTGTCTGAATGGAGCAACATGTACTGACGCTGTCAACTCGTACACCTGTACCTGTGTCAGTGGTTACACCGGAACGCACTGTGAGACAGGTAAGTCCTTGACAATATTAACAAATATTTCACAGTAATAATCGATAATGTACAGAACCAATTTATTGATTCGATTTGCCATAACGAATCATTGGTCAGTCACGATTGTAGTGGCAGCCTTCTGGTATACCATGATGTTGACAAAGTAATTAGCGTGGCTACATATTTTGTTCCTGCTGCTTGGCACTGATTTCTGAATGATGGTGAGACATTCCAAGAAAGATGAAACTAGGAAAGGACCCAACTGCTTCTAGAGAGTACACCACATGTAAACGCATGGGTGTATATTCAATGTAAAAGCTTGGTGGCGACTCAGTCTCGTGCAAAATTGTAACTACATATACACTTATAGGTTATCGTTCTTCTTTCACTGGTAACTTTTAAAATCCGAACATATGAAAATTCTGTGTCCGTTAAGTTTCAACATAACATATTTCCACCTGAATATTTAGTTGGCATATATAATTATTATTTTGAGAGAAGATTACTTGTTATGCAATTTTTAAAATGCAATGATTTTGTTGCAGATATTGACGAATGTGAAAGCAATCCTTGCTTGAATGGAGCAACGTGTACTGACGCTGTTAACTCGTACACGTGTACCTGTGTCGCCGGTTACACCGGAACGCACTGTGAGATAGGTACGTTCTTAACAATGAGGCGAACTCTTCAAACAACTCGACTGATTTGAATAAGTAGCCTATTTTTAATTGCTTTAACCTCTATAAATTCATTCGTCAGATGCGATGTTACACGCCGCCACGCCGCCATCTCAAATATATTCTTGTGGATAAGTAATTCAATCTAAATTTCACAAATACGGACACAAATTGTAGTAATTCCAACGTGTCAAATTGTTGTAGCGTCGTATTTAAAATTACGACTAAAAACGATTATTTAGTCTAAGTTAAACTTTGGTAATATTTTTGAGAAGAAATGTCTTCCATTTTTACCAACGTTCGGAATAACATGTTTTGACCTGTCAAAATGCAGCCAATTACACTTTTACCTCTTAAGAAACTTAGTGTTTCCACACCCTTTAACATTTTATATACAATTATTTGTTTGCAGATATCGACGAATGCGCCAGCAATCCTTGTCTGAATGGAGCAACATGTACTGACGCTGTCAACTCGTACACCTGTACCTGTGTCAGTGGTTACACCGGAACGCACTGTGAGACAAGTAAGTCCTTGACAATATTAACAAATATTTCACAGTAATAATCGATAATGTACACAACCAATTTATTGATTCGATTTGCCATAACGAATCATTGGTCAGTCACGATTGTAGTGGCAGCCTTCTGGTGTACCATGATGTTGACAAAGTAATTAGCGTGGCTACATATTTTGTTCCTGCTGCTTGGCACTGATTTCTGAATGATGGTGAGACATTCCAATAAAGATGAAACTAGGAAAGGACCCAACTGCTTCTAGAGAGTACACCACATGTAAACGCATGCGTGTATATTCAATGTAAAAGCTTGGTGGCGACTCAGTCTCGTGCAAAATTGTAACAACATATACACTTATAGGTTATCGTTCTTCTTTCACTGGTGAATTTTAAAATCCGAACATATGAAAATTCTGTGTCCGTTAAGTTTCAACATAACATATTTCCACCTGAATATTTAGTTGGCATATATAATTATTATTTTGAGAGAAGATTACTTGTTATGCAATTTTTAAAATGCAATGATTTTGTTGCAGATATTGACGAATGTGCCAGCAATCCTTGCTTGAATGGAGCAACGTGTACTGACGCTGTTAACTCGTACACGTGTACCTGTGTCGCCGGTTACACCGGAACGCACTGTGAGACAGGTACGTTCTTAACAATGACGCGAACTCTTCAAACAACTCGACTGATGTGAATAAGTAGCCTATTTTTAATTGCTTTAGCCTCTATAAACTCATTCGTCAGATGCGAAGTTACAAGCCGCCACGCCGCCATCTCAAATATATTCTTGGGGATAAGTAATTCAATAGAAATTTCACAGATACGGACACAAATTGTAGTAATTCCAACGTGTCAAATTATTGTAGCGTCGTATTTAAAATTACGTGTAAAAACGATTATTTAGTCTAAATTAAACTTTGGTAATATTTTTTAGAAGAAATGTCTTCCATTTTTACCACCGTTCGGAATAACATGTTCTGACCTGTCAAAATATAGCCAATTACACTTTTACCTCTTAAGAAACTTAGTGTTTCCACACCCTTTAACATTTTATATACAATTATTTGTTTGCAGATATCGACGAATGCGCCAGCAATCCTTGTCTGAATGGAGCAACATGTACTGACGCTGTCAACTCGTACACGTGTACCTGTGTCAGTGGTTACACCGGAACGCACTGTGAGACAGGTACGTCCTTGACAATATTAACAAATATTTCACAGTAATAATCGATAATGTACAAAACCAATTTATTGATTCGATTTGCCATAACGAATCATTGGTCAGTCATGATTGTAGTGGCAGCCTTCTGGTATACCATGATGTTGACAAAGTAACTAGCGTGGCTACATATTTTGTTCCTGCTGCTTGGCACTGATTTCTGAATGATGGTGAGACATTCCAAGAAAGATGAAACTAGGAAAGGACCCAACTGCTTCTAGAGAGTACACCACATGTAAACGCATGGGTGTATATTCAATGTAAAAGCTTGGTGGCGACTCAGTCTCGTGCAAAATTGTAACAACATATACACTTATAGGTTATCGTTCTTCTTGCACTGGTAACTTTTAAAATCCGAACATATGAAAATTCTGTGTCCGTTAAGTTTCAACATAACATATTTCCACCTGAATATTTAGTTGGCATATATAATTATTATTTTGAGAGAAGATTACTTGTTATGCAATTTTTAAAATGCAATGATTTTGTTGCAGATATTGACGAATGTGCCAGCAATCCTTGCTTGAATGGAGCAACGTGTACTGACGCTGTTAACTCGTACACGTGTACCTGTGTCGCCGGTTACACCGGAACGCACTGTGAGACAGGTACGTTCTTAACAATGACGCGAACTCTTCAAACAACTCGACTGATTTGAATAAGTAGCCTATTTTTAATTGCTTTAGCCTCTATAAATTCATTCGTCAGATGCGATGTTACACGCCGCCACGCCGCCATCTCAAATATATTCTTGTGGATAAGTAATTCAATATAAATTTCACAAATACGGACACAAATTGTAGTAATTCCAACGTGTCAAATTGTTGTAGCGTCGTATTTAAAATTACGATTAAAAACGATTATTTAGTCTAAGTTAAACTTTGGTAATATTTTTGAGAAGAAATGTCTTCCATTTTTACCACCGTTCGGAATAACATGTTTTGACCTGTCAAAATATAGCCAATTACACTTTTACCTCTTAAGAAACTTAGTGTTTCCACACCCTTTAACATTTTATATACAATTATTTGTTTGCAGATATCGACGAATGCGCCAGCAATCCTTGTCTGAATGGAGCAACATGTACTGACGCTGTCAACTCGTACACGTGTACCTGTGTCAGTGGTTACACCGGAACGCACTGTGAGACAGGTACGTCCTTGACAATATTAACAAATATTTCACAGTAATAATCGATAATGTACAAAACCAATTTATTGATTCGATTTGCCATAACGAATCATTGGTCAGTCATGATTGTAGTGGCAGCCTTCTGGTATACCATGATGTTGACAAAGTAACTAGCGTGGCTACATATTTTGTTCCTGCTGCTTGGCACTGATTTCTGAATGATGGTGAGACATTCCAAGAAAGATGAAACTAGGAAAGGACCCAACTGCTTCTAGAGAGTATACCACATGTAAACGCATGGGTGTATATTCAATGTAAAAGCTTGGTGGCGACTCAGTCTCGTGCAAAATTGTAACAACATATACACTTATAGGTTATCGTTCTTCTTGCACTGGTAACTTTTAAAATCCGAACATATGAAAATTCTGTGTCCGTTAAGTTTCAACATAACATATTTCCACCTGAATATTTAGTTGGCATATATAATTATTATTTTGAGAGAAGATTAATTGTTATGCAATTTTTAAAATGCAATGATTTTGTTGCAGATATTGACGAATGTGCCAGCAATCCTTGCTTGAATGGAGCAACGTGTACTGACGCTGTTAACTCGTACACGTGTACCTGTGTCGCCGGTTACACCGGAACGCACTGTGAGACAGGTACGTTCTTAACAATGACGCGAACTCTTCAAATAACTCGACTGATTTGAATAAGTAGCCTATTTTTAATTGCTTTAGCCTCTATAAATTCATTCGTCAGATGCGATGTTACACGCCGCCACGCCGCCATCTCAAATATATTCTTGGGGATAAGTAATTCAATAGAAATTTCACAGATACGGACACAAATTGTAGTAATTCCAACGTGTCAAATTGTTGTAGCGTCGTATTTAAAATTACGAGTAAAAACGATTATTTAGGCTAAATTAAACTTTGGTAATATTTTTTAGAAGAAATGTCTTCCATTTTTACCACCGTTCGGAATAACATGTTCTGACCTGTCAAAATATAGCCAATTACACTTTTACCTCTTAAGAAACTTAGTGTTTCCACACCCTTTAACATTTTATATACAATTATTTGTTTGCAGATATCGACGAATGCGCCAGCAATCCTTGTCTGAATGGAGCAACATGTACTGACGCTGTCAACTCGTACACCTGTACCTGTGTCAGTGGTTACACCGGAACGCACTGTGAGACAGGTAAGTCCTTGACAATATTAACAAATATTTCACAGTAATAATCGATAATGTACAGAACCAATTTATTGATTCGATTTGCCATAACGAATCATTGGTCAGTCACGATTGTAGTGGCAGCCTTCTGGTATACCATGATGTTGACAAAGTAATTAGCGTGGCTACATATTTTGTTCCTGCTGCTTGGCACTGATTTCTGAATGATGGTGAGACATTCCAAGAAAGATGAAACTAGGAAAGGACCCAACTGCTTCTAGAGAGTACACCACATGTAAACGCATGGGTGTATATTCAATGTAAAAGCTTGGTGGCGACTCAGTCTCGTGCAAAATTGTAACTACATATACACTTATAGGTTATCGTTCTTCTTTCACTGGTAACTTTTAAAATCCGAACATATGAAAATTCTGTGTCCGTTAAGTTTCAACATAACATATTTCCACCTGAATATTTAGTTGGCATATATAATTATTATTTTGAGAGAAGATTACTTGTTATGCAATTTTTAAAATGCAATGATTTTGTTGCAGATATTGACGAATGTGAAAGCAATCCTTGCTTGAATGGAGCAACGTGTACTGACGCTGTTAACTCGTACACGTGTACCTGTGTCGCCGGTTACACCGGAACGCACTGTGAGATAGGTACGTTCTTAACAATGAGGCGAACTCTTCAAACAACTCGACTGATTTGAATAAGTAGCCTATTTTTAATTGCTTTAACCTCTATAAATTCATTCGTCAGATGCGATGTTACACGCCGCCACGCCGCCATCTCAAATATATTCTTGTATATAAGTAATTCAATCTAAATTTCACAAATACGGACACAAATTGTAGTAATTCCAACGTGTCAAATTGTTGTAGCGTCGTATTTAAAATTACGACTAAAAACGATTATTTAGTCTAAGTTAAACTTTGGTAATATTTTTGAGAAGAAATGTCTTCCATTTTTACCAACGTTCGGAATAACATGTTTTGACCTGTCAAAATGCAGCCAATTACACTTTTACCTCTTAAGAAACTTAGTGTTTCCACACCCTTTAACATTTTATATACAATTATTTGTTTGCAGATATCGACGAATGCGCCAGCAATCCTTGTCTGAATGGAGCAACATGTACTGACGCTGTCAACTCGTACACCTGTACCTGTGTCAGTGGTTACACCGGAACGCACTGTGAGACAAGTAAGTCCTTGACAATATTAACAAATATTTCACAGTAATAATCGATAATGTACACAACCAATTTATTGATTCGATTTGCCATAACGAATCATTGGTCAGTCACGATTGTAGTGGCAGCCTTCTGGTGTACCATGATGTTGACAAAGTAATTAGCGTGGCTACATATTTTGTTCCTGCTGCTTGGCACTGATTTCTGAATGATGGTGAGACATTCCAAGAAAGATGAAACTAGGAAAGGACCCAACTGCTTCTAGAGAGTACACCACATGTAAACGCATGCGTGTATATTCAATGTAAAAGCTTGGTGGCGACTCAGTCTCGTGCAAAATTGTAACAACATATACACTTATAGGTTATCGTTCTTCTTTCACTGGTGAATTTTAAAATCCGAACATATGAAAATTCTGTGTCCGTTAAGTTTCAACATAACATATTTCCACCTGAATATTTAGTTGGCATATATAATTATTATTTTGAGAGAAGATTACTTGTTATGCAATTTTTAAAATGCAATGATTTTGTTGCAGATATTGACGAATGTGCCAGCAATCCTTGCTTGAATGGAGCAACGTGTACTGACGCTGTTAACTCGTACACGTGTACCTGTGTCGCCGGTTACACCGGAACGCACTGTGAGACAGGTACGTTCTTAACAATGACGCGAACTCTTCAAACAACTCGACTGATGTGAATAAGTAGCCTATTTTTAATTGCTTTAGCCTCTATAAACTCATTCGTCAGATGCGAAGTTACAAGCCGCCACGCCGCCATCTCAAATATATTCTTGGGGATAAGTAATTCAATAGAAATTTCACAGATACGGACACAAATTGTAGTAATTCCAACGTGTCAAATTATTGTAGCGTCGTATTTAAAATTACGTGTAAAAACGATTATTTAGTCTAAATTAAACTTTGGTAATATTTTTTAGAAGAAATGTCTTCCATTTTTACCACCGTTCGGAATAACATGTTCTGACCTGTCAAAATATAGCCAATTACACTTTTACCTCTTAAGAAACTTAGTGTTTCCACACCCTTTAACATTTTATATACAATTATTTGTTTGCAGATATCGACGAATGCGCCAGCAATCCTTGTCTGAATGGAGCAACATGTACTGACGCTGTCAACTCGTACACGTGTACCTGTGTCAGTGGTTACACCGGAACGCACTGTGAGACAGGTACGTCCTTGACAATATTAACAAATATTTCACAGTAATAATCGATAATGTACAAAACCAATTTATTGATTCGATTTGCCATAACGAATCATTGGTCAGTCATGATTGTAGTGGCAGCCTTCTGGTATACCATGATGTTGACAAAGTAACTAGCGTGGCTACATATTTTGTTCCTGCTGCTTGGCACTGATTTCTGAATGATGGTGAGACATTCCAAGAAAGATGAAACTAGGAAAGGACCCAACTGCTTCTAGAGAGTACACCACATGTAAACGCATGGGTGTATATTCAATGTAAAAGCTTGGTGGCGACTCAGTCTCGTGCAAAATTGTAACAACATATACACTTATAGGTTATCGTTCTTCTTGCACTGGTAACTTTTAAAATCCGAACATATGAAAATTCTGTGTCCGTTAAGTTTCAACATAACATATTTCCACCTGAATATTTAGTTGGCATATATAATTATTATTTTGAGAGAAGATTACTTGTTATGCAATTTTTAAAATGCAATGATTTTGTTGCAGATATTGACGAATGTGCCAGCAATCCTTGCTTGAATGGAGCAACGTGTACTGACGCTGTTAACTCGTACACGTGTACCTGTGTCGCCGGTTACACCGGAACGCACTGTGAGACAGGTACGTTCTTAACAATGACGCGAACTCTTCAAACAACTCGACTGATTTGAATAAGTAGCCTATTTTTAATTGCTTTAGCCTCTATAAATTCATTCGTCAGATGCGATGTTACACGCCGCCACGCCGCCATCTCAAATATATTCTTGTGGATAAGTAATTCAATATAAATTTCACAAATACGGACACAAATTGTAGTAATTCCAACGTGTCAAATTGTTGTAGCGTCGTATTTAAAATTACGATTAAAAACGATTATTTAGTCTAAGTTAAACTTTGGTAATATTTTTGAGAAGAAATGTCTTCCATTTTTACCACCGTTCGGAATAACATGTTTTGACCTGTCAAAATATAGCCAATTACACTTTTACCTCTTAAGAAACTTAGTGTTTCCACACCCTTTAACATTTTATATACAATTATTTGTTTGCAGATATCGACGAATGCGCCAGCAATCCTTGTCTGAATGGAGCAACATGTACTGACGCTGTCAACTCGTACACCTGTACCTGTGTCAGTGGTTACACCGGAACGCACTGTGAGACAGGTAAGTCCTTGACAATATTAACAAATATTTCACAGTAATAATCGATAATGTACAGAACCAATTTATTGATTCGATTTGCCATAACGAATCATTGGTCAGTCACGATTGTAGTGGCAGCCTTCTGGTGTACCATGATGTTGACAAAGTAATTAGGGTGGCTACATATTTTGTTCCTGCTGCTTGGCACTGATTTCTGAATGATGGTGAGACATTCCAAGAAAGATGAAACTAGGAAAGGACCCAACTGCTTCTAGAGAGTACACCACATGTAAACGCATGCGTGTATATTCAATGTAAAAGCTTGGTGGCGACTCAGTCTCGTGCAAAATTGTAACTACATATACACTTATAGGTTATCGTTCTTCTTTCACTGGTAACTTTTAAAATCCGAACATATGAAAATTCTGTGTCCGTTAAGTTTCAACATAACATATTTCCACCTGAATATTTAGTTGGCATATATAATTATTATTTTGAGAGAAGATTACTTGTTATGCAATTTTTAAAATGCAATGATTTTGTTGCAGATATTGACGAATGTGCCAGCAATCCTTGCTTGAATGGAGCAACGTGTACTGACGCTGTTAACTCGTACACGTGTACCTGTGTCGCCGGTTACACCGGAACGCACTGTGAGACAGGTACGTTCTTAACAATGAGGCGAACTCTTCAAACAACTCGACTGATTTGAATAAGTAGCCTATTTTTAATTGCTTTAACCTCTATAAATTCATTCGTCAGATGCGATGTTACACGCCGCCACGCCGCCATCTCAAATATATTCTTGTGGATAAGTAATTCAATCTAAATTTCACAAATACGGACACAAATTGTAGTAATTCCAACGTGTCAAATTGTTGTAGCGTCGTATTTAAAATTACGATTAAAAACGATTATTTAGTCTAAGTTAAACTTTGGTAATATTTTTGAGAAGAAATGTCTTCCATTTTTACCAACGTTCGGAATAACATGTTTTGACCTGTCAAAATGCAGCCAATTACACTTTTACCTCTTAAGAAACTTAGTGTTTCCACACCCTTTAACATTTTATATACAATTATTTGTTTGCAGATATCGACGAATGCGCCAGCAATCCTTGTCTGAATGGAGCAACATGTACTGACGCTGTCAACTCGTACACCTGTACCTGTGTCAGTGGTTACACCGGAACGCACTGTGAGACAAGTAAGTCCTTGACAATATTAACAAATATTTCACAGTAATAATCGATAATGTACACAACCAATTTATTGATTCGATTTGCCATAACGAATCATTGGTCAGTCACGATTGTAGTGGCAGCCTTCTGGTGTACCATGATGTTGACAAAGTAATTAGCGTGGCTACATATTTTGTTCCTGCTGCTTGGCACTGATTTCTGAATGATGGTGAGACATTCCAAGAAAGATGAAACTAGGAAAGGACCCAACTGCTTCTAGAGAGTACACCACATGTAAACGCATGCGTGTATATTCAATGTAAAAGCTTGGTGGCGACTCAGTCTCGTGCAAAATTGTAACAACATATACACTTATAGGTTATCGTTCTTCTTTCACTGGTGAATTTTAAAATCCGAACATATGAAAATTCTGTGTCCGTTAAGTTTCAACATAACATATTTCCACCTGAATATTTAGTTGGCATATATAATTATTATTTTGAGAGAAGATTACTTGTTATGCAATTTTTAAAATGCAATGATTTTGTTGCAGATATTGACGAATGTGCCAGCAATCCTTGCTTGAATGGAGCAACGTGTACTGACGCTGTTAACTCGTACACGTGTACCTGTGTCGCCGGTTACACCGGAACGCACTGTGAGACAGGTACGTTCTTAACAATGACGCGAACTCTTCAAACAACTCGACTGATGTGAATAAGTAGCCTATTTTTAATTGCTTTAGCCTCTATAAACTCATTCGTCAGATGCGAAGTTACAAGCCGCCACGCCGCCATCTCAAATATATTCTTGGGGATAAGTAATTCAATAGAAATTTCACAGATACGGACACAAATTGTAGTAATTCCAACGTGTCAAATTATTGTAGCGTCGTATTTAAAATTACGTGTAAAAACGATTATTTAGTCTAAATTAAACTTTGGTAATATTTTTTAGAAGAAATGTCTTCCATTTTTACCACCGTTCGGAATAACATGTTCTGACCTGTCAAAATATAGCCAATTACACTTTTACCTCTTAAGAAACTTAGTGTTTCCACACCCTTTAACATTTTATATACAATTATTTGTTTGCAGATATCGACGAATGCGCCAGCAATCCTTGTCTGAATGGAGCAACATGTACTGACGCTGTCAACTCGTACACCTGTACCTGTGTCAGTGGTTACACCGGAACGCACTGTGAGACAGGTAAGTCCTTGACAATATTAACAAATATTTCACAGTAATAATCGATAATGTACAGAACCAACTTATGGATTCGATTTGCCATAACGAATCATTGGTCAGTCACGATTGTAGTGGCAGCCTTCTGGTGTACCATGATGTTGACAAAGTAATTAGGGTGGCTACATATTTTGTTCCTGCTGCTTGGCACTGATTTCTGAATGATGGTGAGACATTCCAAGAAAGATGAAACTAGGAAAGGACCCAACTGCTTCTAGAGAGTACACCACATGTAAACGCATGGGTGTATATTCAATGTAAAAGCTTGGTGGCGACTCAGTCTCGTGCAAAATTGTAACTACATATACACTTATAGGTTATCGTTCTTCTTTCACTGGTAACTTTTAAAATCCGAACATATGAAAATTCTGTGTCCGTTAAGTTTCAACATAACATATTTCCACCTGAATATTTAGTTGGCATATATAATTATTATTTTGAGAGAAGATTACTTGTTATGCAATTTTTAAAATGCAATGATTTTGTTGCAGATATTGACGAATGTGCCAGCAATCCTTGCTTGAATGGAGCAACGTGTACTGACGCTGTTAACTCGTACACGTGTACCTGTGTCGCCGGTTACACCGGAACGCACTGTGAGACAGGTACGTTCTTAACAATGACGCGAACTCTTCAAACAACTCCACTGATGTGAATAAGTAGCCTATTTTTAATTGCTTTAACCTCTATAAACACATTCGTCAGATGCGATGTTACACGCCGGCTCGCCGCCATCTCAAATATATTCTTGGGGATAAGTAATTCAATAGAAATTTCACAGATACGGACACAAATTGTAGTAATTCCAACGTGTCAAATTGTTGTAGCGTCGTATTTAAAATTACGAGTAAAAACGATTATTTAGTCTAAATTAAACTTTGGTAATATTTTTTAGAAGAAATGTCTTCCATTTTTACCACCGTTCGGAATAACATGTTCTGACCTGTCAAAATATAGCCAATTACACTTTTACCTCTTAAGAAACTTAGTGTTTCCACACCCTTTAAAATTTTATATACAATTATTTGTTTGCAGATATCGACGAATGCGCCAGCAATCCTTGTCTGAATGGAGCAACATGTACTGACGCTGTCAACACGTACACGTGTACCTGTGTCAGTGGTTACACCGGAACGCACTGTGAGACAGGTACGTCCTTGACAATATTAACAAATATTTCACAGTAATAATCGATAATGTACAGAACCAATTTATTGATTCGATTTGCCATAACGAATCATTGGTCAGTCACGATTGTAGTGGCAGCCTTCTGGTATACCATGATGTTGACAAAGTAATTAGCGTGGCTACATATTTTGTTCCTGCTGCTTGGCACTGATTTCTGAATGATGGTGAGACATTCCAAGAAAGATGAAACTAGGAAAGGACCCAACTGCTTCTAGAGAGTACACCACATGTAAAAGCATTGGTGTATAGTCAATGTAAAAGCTTGGTGGCGACTCAGTCTCGTGCAAAATTGTAACAACATATACACTTATAGGTTATCGTTCTTCTTGCACTGGTAACTTTTAAAATCCGAACATATGAAAATTCTATGTCCGTTAAGTTTCAACATAACATATTTCCACCTGAATATTTAGTTGGCATATATAATTATTATTTTGAGAGAAGATTACTTGTTATGCAATTTTTAAAATGCAATGATTTTGTTGCAGATATTGACGAATGTGCCAGCAATCCTTGCTTGAATGGAGCAACGTGTACTGACGCTGTTAACTCGTACACGTGTACCTGTGTCGCCGGTTACACCGGAACGCACTGTGAGACAGGTACGTTCTTAACAATGACGCGAACTCTTCAAACAACTCGACTGATGTGAATAAGTAGCCTATTTTTAATTGCTTTAGCCTATATAAACTCATTCGTCTGATGCGATGTTACACGCCGCCACGCCGCCATCTCAAATATATTCTTGGGGATAAGTAATTAAATAGAAATTTCACAGATACGGACACAAATTGTAGTAATTCCAACGTGTCAAATTGTTGTAGCGTCGTATTTAAAATTACGAGTAAAAACGATTATTTAGTCTAAATTAAATTTTGGTAATATTTTTTAGAAGAAATGTCTTCCATTTTTACCACCGTTCGGAATAACATGTTCTGACCTGTCAAAATATAGCCAATTACACTTTTACCTCTTAAGAAACTTAGTGTTTCCACACCCTTTAACATTTTATATACAATTATTTGTTTGCAGATATCGACGAATGCGCCAGCAATCCTTGTCTGAATGGAGCAACATGTACTGACGCTGTCAACTCGTACACGTGTACCTGTGTCAGTGGTTACACCGGAACGCACTGTGAGACAGGTACGTCCTTGACAATATTAACAAATATTTCACAGTAATAATCGATAATGTACAAAACCAATTTATTGATTCGATTTGCCATAACGAATCATTGGTCAGTCACGATTGTAGTGGCAGCCTTCTGGTATACCATGATGTTGACAAAGTAATTAGCGTGGCTACATATTTTGTTCCTGCTGCTTGGCACTGATTTCTGAATGATGGTGAGACATTCCAAGAAAGATGAAACTAGGAAAGGACCCAACTGCTTCTAGAGAGTACACCACATGTAAATGCATGGGTGTATATTCAATGTAAAAGCTTGGTGGCGACTCAGTCTCGTGCAAAATTGTAACAACATATACACTTATAGGTTATCGTTCTTCTTGCACTGGTAACTTTTAAAATCCGAACATATGAAAATTCTGTGTCCGTTAAGTTTCAACATAACATATTTCCACCTGAATATTTAGTTGGCATATATAATTATTATTTTGAGAGAAGATTACTTGTTATGCAATTTTTAAAATGCAATGATTTTGTTGCAGATATTGACGAATGTGCCAGCAATCCTTGCTTGAATGGAGCAACGTGTACTGACGCTGTTAACTCGTACACGTGTACCTGTGTCGCCGGTTACACCGGAACGCACTGTGAGACAGGTACGTTCTTAACAATGAGGCGAACTCTTCAAACAACTCGACTAATTTGAATAAGTAGCCTATTTTTAATTGCTTTAGCCTATATAAACTCATTCGTCAGATGCGATGTTACACGCCGCCACGCCGCCATCTCAAATATATTCTTGGGGATAAGTAATTCAATAGAAATTTCACAGATACGGACACAAATTGTAGTAATTCCAACGTGTCAAATTGTTGTAGCGTCGTATTTAAAATTACGAGTAAAAACGATTATTTAGTCTAAATTAAATTTTGGTAATATTTTTTAGAAGAAATGTCTTCCATTTTTACCACCGTTCGGAATAACATATTCTGACCTGTCAAAATATAGCCAATTACACTTTTACCTCTTAAGAAACTTAGTGTTTCCACACCCTTTAACATTTTATATACAATTATTTGTTTGCAGATATCGACGAATGCGCCAGCAATCCTTGTCTGAATGGAGCAACATGTACTGACGCTGTCAACTCGTACACGTGTACCTGTGTCAGTGGTTACACCGGAACGCACTGTGAGACAGGTACGTCCTTGACAATATTAACAAATATTTCACAGTAATAATCGATAATGTACAGAACCAATTTATTGATTCGATTTGCCATAACGAATCATTGGTCAGTCACGATTGTAGTGGCAGCCTTCTGGTATACCATGATGTTGACAAAGTAATTAGCGTGGCTACATATTTTGTTCCTGCTGCTTGGCACTGATTTCTGAATGATGGTGAGACATTCCAAGAAAGATGAAACTAGGAAAGGACCCAACTGCTTCTAGAGAGTACACCATATGTAAACGCATGGGTGTATATTCAATGTAAAAGCTTGGTGGCGACTCAGTCTCGTGCAAAATTGTAACAACATATACACTTATAGGTTATCGTTCTTCTTGCACTGGTAACTTTTAAAATCCGAACATATGAAAATTCTGTGTCCGTAAAGTTTCAACATAACATATTTCCACCTGAATATTTAGTTGGCATATATAATTATTATTTTGAGAGAAGATTACTTGTTATGCAATTTTTAAAATGCAATGATTTTGTTGCAGATATTGACGAATGTGCCAGCAATCCTTGCTTGAATGGAGCAACGTGTACTGACGCTGTTAACTCGTACACGTGTACCTGTGTCTCCGGTTACACCGGAACGCACTGTGAGACAGGTACGTTCTTAACAATGAGGCGAACTCTTCAAACAACTCGACTGATTTGAATAAGTAGCCTATTTTTAATTGCTTTAGCCTATATAAACTCATTCGTCAGATGCGATGTTACACGCCGCCACGCCGCCATCTCAAATATATTCTTGGGGATAAGTAATTCAATAGAAATTTCACAGATACGGACACAAATTGTAGTAATTCCAACGTGTCAAATTGTTGTAGCGTCGTATTTAAAATTACGAGTAAAAACGATTATTTAGTCTAAATTAAATTTTGGTAATATTTTTTAGAAGAAATGTCTTCCATTTTTACCACCGTTCGGAATAACATATTCTGACCTATCAAAATATAGCCAATTAAACTTTTACCTCTTAAGAAACTTAGTGTTTCCACACCCTTTAACATTTTATATACAATTATTTGTTTGCAGATATCGACGAATGCGCCAGCAATCCTTGTCTGAATGGAGCAACATGTACTGACGCTGTCAACTCGTACACGTGTACCTGTGTCAGTGGTTACACCGGAACGCACTGTGAGACAGGTACGTCCTTGACAATATTAACAAATATTTCACAGTAATAATCGATAATGTACAGAACCAATTTATTGATTCGATTTGCCATAACGAATCATTGGTCAGTCACGATTGTAGTGGCAGCCTTCTGGTATACCATGATGTTGACAAAGTAATTAGCGTGGCTACATATTTTGTTCCTGCTGCTTGGCACTGATTTCTGAATGATGGTGAGACATTCCAAGAAAGATGAAACTAGGAAAGGACCCAACTGCTTCTAGAGAGTACACCACATGTAAACGCATGGGTGTATATTCAATGTAAAAGCTTGGTGGCGACTCAGTCTCGTGCAAAATTGTAACAACATATACACTTATAGGTTATCGTTCTTCTTGCACTGGTAACTTTTAAAATCCGAACATATGAAAATTCTGTGTCCGTTAAGTTTCAACATAACATATTTCCACCTGAATATTTAGTTGGCATATATAATTATTATTTTGAGAGAAGATTACTTGTTATGCAATTTTTAAAATGCAATGATTTTGTTGCAGATATTGACGAATGTGCCAGCAATCCTTGCTTGAATGGAGCAACGTGTACTGACGCTGTTAACTCATACACGTGTACCTGTGTCGCCGGTTACACCGGAACGCACTGTGAGACAGGTACGTTCTTAACAATGACGCGAACTCTTCAAACAACTCGACTGATTTTAATAAGTAGCCTATTTTTAATTGCTTTAGCCTCTATAAACTCATTTGTCAGATGCGATGTTACACGCCGCCACGCCGCCATCTCAAATATATTCTTGGGGATAAGTAATTCAATAGAAATTTCACAGGTACGGACACAAATTGTAGTAATTCCAACGTGTCAAATTGTTGTAGCGTCGTATTTAAAATTACGAGTAAAAACGATTATTTAGGCTAAATTAAACTTTGGTAATATTTTTTAAAAGAAATGTCTTCCATTTTTACCACCGTTCGGAATAAAATTTTCTGACCTGTCAAAATATAGCCAATTACACTTTTACCTCTTAAGAAACTTAGTGTTTCCACACCCTTTAACATTTTATATACAATTATTTGTTTGCAGATATCGACGAATGCGCCAGCAATCCTTGTCTGAATGGAGCAACATGTACTGACGCTGTCAACTCGTACACGTGTACCTGTGTCAGTGGTTACACCGGAACGCACTGTGAGACAGGTACGTCCTTGACAATATTAACAAATATTTCACAGTAATAATCGATAATGTACAAAACCAATTTATTGATTCGATTTGCCATAACGAATCATTGGTCAGTCACGATTGTAGTGGCAGCCTTCTGGTATACCATGATGTTGACAAAGTAATTAGCGTGGCTACATATTTTGTTCCTGCTGCTTGGCACTGATTTCTGAATGATGGTGAGACATTCCAAGAAAGATGAAACTAGGAAAGGACCCAACTGCTTCTAGAGAGTACACCACGTGTAAACGCATGGGTGTATAGTCAATGTAAAAGCTTGGTGGCGACTCAGTCTCGTGCAAAATTGTAACAACATATACACTTATAGGTTATCGTTCTTCTTGCACTGGTAACTTTTAAAATCCGAACATATGAAAATTATGTGTCCGTTAAGTTTCAACATAACATATTTCCACCTGAATATTTAGTTGGCATATATAATTATTATTTTGAGAGAAGATTACTTGTTATGCAATTTTTAAAATGCAATGATTTTGTTGCAGATATTGACGAATGTGCCAGCAATCCTTGCTTGAATGGAGCAACGTGTACTGACGCTGTTAACTCGTACACGTGTACCTGTGTCTCCGGTTACACCGGAACGCACTGTGAGACAGGTACGTTCTTAACAATGACGCGAACTCTTCAAACAACTCGACTGATGTGAATAAGTAGCCTATTTTTAATTGCTTTAGCCTATATAAACTCATTCGTCAGATGCGATGTTACACGCCGCCACGCCGCCATCTCAAATATATTCTTGGGGATAAGTAATTCAATAGAAATTTCACAGATACGGACACAAATTGTAGTAATTCCAACGTGTCAAATTGTTGTAGCATCATATTTAAAATTACGAGTAAAAACGATTATTTAGTCTAAATTAAATTTTGGTAATATTTTTTAGAAGAAATGTCTTCCATTTTTACCACCGTTCGGAATAACATGTTCTGACCTGTCAAAATATAGCCAATTACACTTTTACCTCTTAAGAAACTTAGTGTTTCCACACCCTTTAACATTTTATATACAATTATTTGTTTGCAGATATCGACGAATGCGCCAGCAATCCTTGTCTGAATGGAGCAACATGTACTGACGCTGTCAACTCGTACACGTGTACCTGTGTCAGTGGTTACACCGGAACGCACTGTGAGACAGGTACGTCCTTGACAATATTAACAAATATTTCACAGTAATAATCGATAATGTACAGAACCAATTTATTGATTCGATTTGCCATAACGAATCATTGGTCAGTCACGATTGTAGTGGCAGCCTTCTGGTATACCATGATGTTGACAAAGTAATTAGCGTGGCTACATATTTTGTTCCTGCTGCTTGGCACTGATTTCTGAATGATGGTGAGACATTCCAAGAAAGATGAAACTAGGAAAGGACCCAACTGCTTCTAGAGAGTACACCACATGTAAACGCATGGGTGTATATTCAATGTAAAAGCTTGGTGGCGAATCAGTCTCGTGCAAAATTGTAACAACATATACACTTATAGGTTATCGTTCTTCTTGCACTGGTAACTTTTAAAATCCGAACATATGAAAATTCTGTGTCCGTTAAGTTTCAACATAACATATTTCCACCTGAATATTTAGTTGGCATATATAATTATTATTTTGAGAGAAGATTACTTGTTATGCAATTTTTAAAATGCAATGATTTTGTTGCAGATATTGACGAATGTGCCAGCAATCCTTGCTTGAATGGAGCAACGTGTACTGACGCTGTTAACTCGTACACGTGTACCTGTGTCGCCGGTTACACCGGAACGCACTGTGAGACAGGTACGTTCTTAACAATGACGCGAACTCTTCAAACAACTCGACTGATGTGAATAAGTAGCCTATTTTTAATTGCTTTAGCCTCTATAAACTCATTCGTCAGATGCGATGTTACACGCCGCCACGCCGCCATCTCAAATATATTCTTGGGGATAAGTAATTCAATAGAAATTTCACAGATACGGACACAAATTGTAGTAATTCCAACGTGTCAAATTGTTGTAGCGTCGTATTTAAAATTACGAGTAAAAACGATTATTTAGTCTAAATTAAACTTTGGTAATATTTTTTAGAAGAAATGTCTTCCATTTTTACCACCGTTCGGAATAACATGTTCTGACCTGTCAAAATATAGCCAATTACACTTTTACCTCTTAAGAAACTTAGTGTTTCCACACCCTTTAACATTTTATATACAATTATTTGTTTGCAGATATCGACGAATGCGCCAGCAATCCTTGTCTGAATGGAGCAACATGTACTGACGCTGTCAACTCGTACACGTGTACCTGTGTCAGTGGTTACACCGGAACGCACTGTGAGACAGGTACGTCCTTGACAATATTAACAAATATTTCACAGTAATAATCGATAATGTACAGAACCAATTTATTGATTCGATTTGCCATAACGAATCATTGGTCAGTCACGATTGTAGTGGCAGCCTTCTGGTATACCATGATGTTGACAAAGTAATTAGCGTGGCTACATATTTTGTTCCTGCTGCTTGGCACTGATTTCTGAATGATGGTGAGACATTCCAAGAAAGATGAAACTAGGAAAGGACCCAACTGCTTCTAGAGAGTACACCACATGTAAACGCATGGGTGTATATTCAATGTAAAAGCTTGGTGGCGAATCAGTCTCGTGCAAAATTGTAACAACATATACACTTATAGGTTATCGTTCTTCTTGCACTGGTAACTTTTAAAATCCGAACATATGAAAATTCTGTGTCCGTTAAGTTTCAACATAACATATTTCCACCTGAATATTTAGTTGGCATATATAATTATTATTTTGAGAGAAGATTACTTGTTATGCAATTTTTAAAATGCAATGATTTTGTTCCAGATATTGACGAATGTGCCAGCAATCCTTGCTTGAATGGAGCAACGTGTACTGACGCTGTTAACTCGTACACGTGTACCTGTGTCGCCGGTTACACCGGAACGCACTGTGAGACAGGTACGTTCTTAACAATGACGCGAAATCTTCAAACAACTCGACTGATTTGAATAAGTAGCCTATTTTTAATTGCTTTAGCCTCTATAAACTCATTCGTCAGATGCGATGTTACACGCCGCCCCGCCGCCATCTCAAATATATTCTTGGGGATAAGTAATTCAATAGAAATTTCACAGATACGAACACAAATTGTAGTAATTCCAACGTGTCAAATTGTTGTAGCGTCGTATTTAAAATTACGAGTAAAAACGATTATTTAGTCTAAGTTAAACTTTGGTAATATTTTTGAGAAGAAATGTCTTCCATTTTTACCACCGTTCGGTATAACATGTTTTGACCTGTCAAAATGCAGCCAATTACACTTTTACCTCCTAAGAAACTTAGTGTTTCCACACCCTTTAACATTTTATTTACAATTATTTGTTTGCAGATATCGACGAATGCGCCAGCAATCCTTGTCTGAATGGAGCAACATGTACTGACGCTGTCAACTCGTACACGTGTACCTGTGTCAGTGGTTACACCGGAACGCACTGTGAGACAGGTACGTCCTTGACAATATTAACAAATATTTCACAGTAATAATCGATAATGTACAGAACCAATTTATTGATTCGATTTGCCATAACGAATCATTGGTCAGTCACGATTGTAGTGGCAGCCTTCTGGTATACCATGATGTTGACAAAGTAATTAGCGTGGCTACATATTTTGTTCCTGCTGCTTGGCACTGATTTCTGAATGATGGTGAGACATTCCAAGAAAGATGAAACTAGGAAAGGACCCAACTGCTTCTAGAGAGTACACCACATGTAAACGCATGGGTGTATATTCAATGTAAAAGCTTGGTGGCGACTCAGTCTCGTGCAAAATTGTAACAACATATACACTTATAGGTTATCGTTCTTCTTGCACTGGTAACTTTTAAAATCCGAACATATGAAAATTCTGTGTCCGTTAAGTTTCAACATAACATATTTCCACCTGAATATTTAGTTGGCATATATAATTATTATTTTGAGAGAAGATTACTTGTTATGCAATTTTTTAAAATGCAATGATTTTGTTGCAGATATTGACGAATGTGCCAGCAATCCTTGCTTGAATGGAGCAACGTGTACTGACGCTGTTAACTCATACACGTGTACCTGTGTCGCCGGTTACACCGGAACGCACTGTGAGACAGGTACGTTCTTAACAATGACGCGAACTCTTCAAACAACTCGACTGATTTGAATAAGTAGCCTATTTTTAATTGCTTTAGCCTCTATAAACTCATTTGTCAGATGCGATGTTACACGCCGCCACGCCGCCATCTCAAATATATTCTTGGGGATAAGTAATTCAATAGAAATTTCACAGGTACGGACACAAATTGTAGTAATTCCAACGTGTCAAATTGTTGTAGCGTCGTATTTAAAATTACGAGTAAAAACGATTATTTAGGCTAAATTAAACTTTGGTAATATTTTTTAAAAGAAATGTCTTCCATTTTTACCACCTTTCGGAATAAAATTTTCTGACCTGTCAAAATATAGCCAATTACACTTTTACCTCTTAAGAAACTTAGTGTTTCCACACCCTTTAACATTTTATATACAATTATTTGTTTGCAGATATCGACGAATGCGCCAGCAATCCTTGTCTGAATGGAGCAACATGTACTGACGCTGTCAACTCGTACACGTGTACCTGTGTCAGTGGTTACACCGGAACGCACTGTGAGACAGGTACGTCCTTGACAATATTAACAAATATTTCACAGTAATAATCGATAATGTACAAAACCAATTTATTGATTCGATTTGCCATAACGAATCATTGGTCAGTCACGATTGTAGTGGCAGCCTTCTGGTATACCATGATGTTGACAAAGTAATTAGCGTGGCTACATATTTTGTTCCTGCTGCTTGGCACTGATTTCTGAATGATGGTGAGACATTCCAAGAAAGATGAAACTAGGAAAGGACCCAACTGCTTCTAGAGAGTACACCACGTGTAAACGCATGGGTGTATAGTCAATGTAAAAGCTTGGTGGCGACTCAGTCTCGTGCAAAATTGTAACAACATATACACTTATAGGTTATCGTTCTTCTTGCACTGGTAACTTTTAAAATCCGAACATATGAAAATTATGTGTCCGTTAAGTTTCAACATAACATATTTCCACCTGAATATTTAGTTGGCATATATAATTATTATTTTGAGAGAAGATTACTTGTTATGCAATTTTTAAAATGCAATGATTTTGTTGCAGATATTGACGAATGTGCCAGCAATCCTTGCTTGAATGGAGCAACGTGTACTGACGCTGTTAACTCGTACACGTGTACCTGTGTCGCCGGTTACACCGGAACGCACTGTGAGACAGGTACGTTCTTAACAATGACGCGAACTCTTCAAACAACTCGACTGATGTGAATAAGTAGCCTATTTTTAATTGCTTTAGCCTATATAAACTCATTCGTCAGATGCGATGTTACACGCCGCCACGCCGCCATCTCAAATATATTCTTGGGGATAAGTAATTCAATAGAAATTTCACAGATACGGACACAAATTGTAGTAATTCCAACGTGTCAAATTGTTGTAGCATCATATTTAAAATTACGAGTAAAAACGATTATTTAGTCTAAATTAAATTTTGGTAATATTTTTTAGAAGAAATGTCTTCCATTTTTACCACCGTTCGGAATAACATGTTCTGACCTGTCAAAATATAGCCAATTACACTTTTACCTCTTAAGAAACTTAGTGTTTCCACACCCTTTAACATTTTATATACAATTATTTGTTTGCAGATATCGACGAATGCGCCAGCAATCCTTGTCTGAATGGAGCAACATGTACTGACGCTGTCAACTCGTACACGTGTACCTGTGTCAGTGGTTACACCGGAACGCACTGTGAGACAGGTACGTCCTTGACAATATTAACAAATATTTCACAGTAATAATCGATAATGTACAGAACCAATTTATTGATTCGATTTGCCATAACGAATCATTGGTCAGTCACGATTGTAGTGGCAGCCTTCTGGTATACCTTGATGTTGACAAAGTAATTAGCGTGGCTACATATTTTGTTCCTGCTGCTTGGCACTGATTTCTGAATGATGGTGAGACATTCCAAGAAAGATGAAACTAGGAAAGGACCCAACTGCTTCTAGAGAGTACACCACATGTAAACGCATGGGTGTATATTCAATGTAAAAGCTTGGTGGCGAATCAGTCTCGTGCAAAATTGTAACAACATATACACTTATAGGTTATCGTTCTTCTTGCACTGGTAACTTTTAAAATCCGAACATATGAAAATTATGTGTCCGTTAAGTTTCAACATAACATATTTCCACCTGAATATTTAGTTGGCATATATAATTATTATTTTGAGAGAAGATTACTTGTTATGCAATTTTTAAAATGCAATGATTTTGTTGCAGATATTGACGAATGTGCCAGCAATCCTTGCTTGAATGGAGCAACGTGTACTGACGCTGTTAACTCGTACACGTGTACCTGTGTCGCCGGTTACACCGGAACGCACTGTGAGACAGGTACGTTCTTAACAATGACGCGAACTCTTCAAACAACTCGACTGATGTGAATAAGTAGCCTATTTTTAATTGCTTTAGCCTCTATAAACTCATTCGTCAGATGCGATGTTACACGCCGCCACGCCGCCATCTCAAATATATTCTTGGGGATAAGTAATTCAATAGAAATTTCACAGATACGGACACAAATTGTAGTAATTCCAACGTGTCAAATTGTTGTAGCGTCGTATTTAAAATTACGAGTAAAAACGATTATTTAGTCTAAATTAAACTTTGGTAATATTTTTTAGAAGAAATGTCTTCCATTTTTACCACCGTTCGGAATAACATGTTCTGACCTGTCAAAATATAGCCAATTACACTTTTACCTCTTAAGAAACTTAGTGTTTCCACACCCTTTAACATTTTATATACAATTATTTGTTTGCAGATATCGACGAATGCGCCAGCAATCCTTGTCTGAATGGAGCAACATGTACTGACGCTGTCAACTCGTACACGTGTACCTGTGTCAGTGGTTACACCGGAACGCACTGTGAGACAGGTACGTCCTTGACAATATTAACAAATATTTCACAGTAATAATCGATAATGTACAGAACCAATTTATTGATTCGATTTGCCATAACGAATCATTGGTCAGTCACGATTGTAGTGGCAGCCTTCTGGTATACCATGATGTTGACAAAGTAATTAGCGTGGCTACATATTTTGTTCCTGCTGCTTGGCACTGATTTCTGAATGATGGTGAGACATTCCAAGAAAGATGAAACTAGGAAAGGACCCAACTGCTTCTAGAGAGTACACCACATGTAAACGCATGGGTGTATATTCAATGTAAAAGCTTGGTGGCGAATCAGTCTCGTGCAAAATTGTAACAACATATACACTTATAGGTTATCGTTCTTCTTGCACTGGTAACTTTTAAAATCCGAACATATGAAAATTCTGTGTCCGTTAAGTTTCAACATAACATATTTCCACCTGAATATTTAGTTGGCATATATAATTATTATTTTGAGAGAAGATTACTTGTTATGCAATTTTTAAAATGCAATGATTTTGTTGCAGATATTGACGAATGTGCCAGCAATCCTTGCTTGAATGGAGCAACGTGTACTGACGCTGTTAACTCGTACACGTGTACCTGTGTCGCCGGTTACACCGGAACGCACTGTGAGACAGGTACGTTCTTAACAATGACGCGAACTCTTCAAACAACTCGACTGATGTGAATAAGTAGCCTATTTTTAATTGCTTTAGCCTATATAAACTCATTCGTCAGATGCGATGTTACACGCCGCCACGCCGCCATCTCAAATATATTCTTGGGGATAAGTAATTCAATAGAAATTTCACAGATACGGACACAAATTGTAGTAATTCCAACGTGTCAAATTGTTGTAGCATCATATTTAAAATTACGAGTAAAAACGATTATTTAGTCTAAATTAAATTTTGGTAATATTTTTTAGAAGAAATGTCTTCCATTTTTACCACCGTTCGGAATAACATGTTCTGACCTGTCAAAATATAGCCAATTACACTTTTACCTCTTAAGAAACTTAGTGTTTCCACACCCTTTAACATTTTATATACAATTATTTGTTTGCAGATATCGACGAATGCGCCAGCAATCCTTGTCTGAATGGAGCAACATGTACTGACGCTGTCAACTCGTACACGTGTACCTGTGTCAGTGGTTACACCGGAACGCACTGTGAGACAGGTACGTCCTTGACAATATTAACAAATATTTCACAGTAATAATCGATAATGTACAGAACCAATTTATTGATTCGATTTGCCATAACGAATCATTGGTCAGTCACGATTGTAGTGGCAGCCTTCTGGTATACCTTGATGTTGACAAAGTAATTAGCGTGGCTACATATTTTGTTCCTGCTGCTTGGCACTGATTTCTGAATGATGGTGAGACATTCCAAGAAAGATGAAACTAGGAAAGGACCCAACTGCTTCTAGAGAGTACACCACATGTAAACGCATGGGTGTATATTCAATGTAAAAGCTTGGTGGCGAATCAGTCTCGTGCAAAATTGTAACAACATATACACTTATAGGTTATCGTTCTTCTTGCACTGGTAACTTTTAAAATCCGAACATATGAAAATTATGTGTCCGTTAAGTTTCAACATAACATATTTCCACCTGAATATTTAGTTGGCATATATAATTATTATTTTGAGAGAAGATTACTTGTTATGCAATTTTTAAAATGCAATGATTTTGTTGCAGATATTGACGAATGTGCCAGCAATCCTTGCTTGAATGGAGCAACGTGTACTGACGCTGTTAACTCGTACACGTGTACCTGTGTCGCCGGTTACACCGGAACGCACTGTGAGACAGGTACGTTCTTAACAATGACGCGAACTCTTCAAACAACTCGACTGATGTGAATAAGTAGCCTATTTTTAATTGCTTTAGCCTCTATAAACTCATTCGTCAGATGCGATGTTACACGCCGCCACGCCGCCATCTCAAATATATTCTTGGGGATAAGTAATTCAATAGAAATTTCACAGATACGGACACAAATTGTAGTAATTCCAACGTGTCAAATTGTTGTAGCGTCGTATTTAAAATTACGAGTAAAAACGATTATTTAGTCTAAATTAAACTTTGGTAATATTTTTTAGAAGAAATGTCTTCCATTTTTACCACCGTTCGGAATAACATGTTCTGACCTGTCAAAATATAGCCAATTACACTTTTACCTCTTAAGAAACTTAGTGTTTCCACACCCTTTAACATTTTATATACAATTATTTGTTTGCAGATATCGACGAATGCGCCAGCAATCCTTGTCTGAATGGAGCAACATGTACTGACGCTGTCAACTCGTACACGTGTACCTGTGTCAGTGGTTACACCGGAACGCACTGTGAGACAGGTACGTCCTTGACAATATTAACAAATATTTCACAGTAATAATCGATAATGTACAGAACCAATTTATTGATTCGATTTGCCATAACGAATCATTGGTCAGTCACGATTGTAGTGGCAGCCTTCTGGTATACCATGATGTTGACAAAGTAATTAGCGTGGCTACATATTTTGTTCCTGCTGCTTGGCACTGATTTCTGAATGATGGTGAGACATTCCAAGAAAGATGAAACTAGGAAAGGACCCAACTGCTTCTAGAGAGTACACCACATGTAAACGCATGGGTGTATATTCAATGTAAAAGCTTGGTGGCGAATCAGTCTCGTGCAAAATTGTAACAACATATACACTTATAGGTTATCGTTCTTCTTGCACTGGTAACTTTTAAAATCCGAACATATGAAAATTCTGTGTCCGTTAAGTTTCAACATAACATATTTCCACCTGAATATTTAGTTGGCATATATAATTATTATTTTGAGAGAAGATTACTTGTTATGCAATTTTTAAAATGCAATGATTTTGTTGCAGATATTGACGAATGTGCCAGCAATCCTTGCTTGAATGGAGCAACGTGTACTGACGCTGTTAACTCGTACACGTGTACCTGTGTCGCCGGTTACACCGGAACGCACTGTGAGACAGGTACGTTCTTAACAATGACGCGAAATCTTCAAACAACTCGACTGATTTGAATAAGTAGCCTATTTTTAATTGCTTTAGCCTCTATAAACTCATTCGTCAGATGCGATGTTACACGCCGCCCCGCCGCCATCTCAAATATATTCTTGGGGATAAGTAATTCAATAGAAATTTCACAGATACGAACACAAATTGTAGTAATTCCAACGTGTCAAATTGTTGTAGCGTCGTATTTAAAATTACGAGTAAAAACGATTATTTAGTCTAAGTTAAACTTTGGTAATATTTTTGAGAAGAAATGTCTTCCATTTTTACCACCGTTCGGAATAACATGTTTTGACCTTTCAAAATGCAGCCAATTACACTTTTACCTCCTAAGAAACTTAGTGTTTCCACACCCTTTAACATTTTATTTACAATTATTTGTTTGCAGATATCGACGAATGCGCCAGCAATCCTTGTCTGAATGGAGCAACATGTACTGACGCTGTCAACTCGTACACCTGTACCTGTGTCAGTGGTTACACCGGAACGCACTGTGAGACAGGTACGTCCTTGACAATATTAACAAATATTTCACAGTAATAATCGATAATGTACAGAACCAATTTATTGATTCGATTTGCCATAACGAATCATTGGTCAGTCACGATTGTAGTGGCAGCCTTCTGGTATACCATGATGTTGACAAAGTAATTAGCGTGGCTCCATATTTTGTTCCTGCTGCTTGGCACTGATTTCTGAATGATGGTGAGACATTCCAAGAAAGATGAAACTAGGAAAGGACCCAACTGCTTCTAGAGAGTACACCACATGTAAAAGCATTGGTGTATAGTCAATGTAAAAGCTTGGTGGCGACTCAGTCTCGTGCAAAATTGTAACAACATATACACTTATAGGTTATCGTTCTTCTTGCACTGGTAACTTTTAAAATCCGAACATATGAAAATTCTATGTCCGTTAAGTTTCAACATAACATATTTCCACCTGAATATTTAGTTGGCATATATAATTATTATTTTGAGAGAAGATTACTTGTTATGCAATTTTTAAAATGCAATGATTTTGTTGCAGATATTGACGAATGTGCCAGCAATCCTTGCTTGAATGGAGCAACGTGTACTGACGCTGTTAACTCGTACACGTGTACCTGTGTCGCCGGTTACACCGGAACGCACTGTGAGACAGGTACGTTCTTAACAATGAGGCGAACTCTTCAAACCATTCGACTGATTTGAATAAGTAGCCTATTTTTAATTGCTTTAGCCTATATAAACTCATTCGTCAGATGCGATGTTACACGCCGCCACGCCGCCATCTCAAATATATTCTTGGGGATAAGTAATTCAATAGAAATTTCAGAGATACGTACACAAATTGTAGTAATTCCAACGTGTCAAATTGTTGTAGCGTCGTATTTAAAATTACGAGTAAAAACGATTATTTAGTCTAAATTAAATTTTGGTAATATTTTTTAGAAGAAATGTCTTCCATTTTTACCACCGTTCGGAATAACATGTTCTGACCTGTCAAAATATAGCCAATTACACTTTTACCTCTTAAGAAACTTAGTGTTTCCACACCCTTTAACATTTTATATACAATTATTTGTTTGCAGATATCGACGAATGCGCCAGCAATCCTTGTCTGAATGGAGCAACATGTACTGACGCTGTCAACTCGTACACGTGTACCTGTGTCAGTGGTTACACCGGAACGCACTGTGATACAGGTACGTCCTTGACAATATTAACAAATATTTCACAGTAATAATCGATAATGTACAAAACCAATTTATTGATTCGATTTGCCATAACGAATCATTGGTCAGTCACGATTGTAGTGGCAGCCTTCTGGTATACCATGATGTTGACAAAGTAATTAGCGTGGCTACATATTTTGTTCCTGCTGCTTGGCACTGATTTCTGAATGATGGTGAGACATTCCAAGAAAGATGAAACTAGGAAAGGACCCAACTGCTTCTAGAGAGTACACCACATGTAAACGCATGGGTGTATATTCAATGTAAAAGCTTGGTGGCGACTCAGTCTCGTGCAAAATTGTAACAACATATACACTTATAGGTTATCGTTCTTCTTGCACTGGTAACTTTTAAAATCCGAACATATGAAAATTCTGTGTCCGTTAAGTTTCAACATAACATATTTCCACCTGAATATTTAGTTGGCATATATAATTATTATTTTGAGAGAAGATTACTTGTTATGCAATTTTTAAAATGCAATGATTTTGTTGCAGATATTGACGAATGTGCCAGCAATCCTTGCTTGAATGGAGCAACGTGTACTGACGCTGTTAACTCGTACACGTGTACCTGTGTCGCCGGTTACACCGGAACGCACTGTGAGACAGGTACGTTCTTAACAATGAGGCGAACTCTTCAAACAACTCGATTGATTTGAATAAGTAGCCTATTTTTAATTGCTTTAGCCTCTATAAACTCATTCGTCAGATGCGATGTTACACGCCGCCACGCCGCCATCTCAAATATATTCTTGGGGATAAGTAATTCAATAGAAATTTCACAGATACGGACACAAATTGTAGTAATTCCAACGTGTCAAATTGTTGTAGCGTCGTATTTAAAATTACGAGTAAAAACGATTATTTAGTCTAAATTAAACTTTGGTAATATTTTTTAGAAGAAATGTCTTCCATTTTTACCACCGTTCGGAATAACATGTTCTGACCTGTCAAAATATAGCCAATTACACTTTTACCTCTTAAGAAACTTAGTGTTTCCACACCCTTTAACATTTTATATACAATTATTTGTTTGCAGATATCGACGAATGCGCCAGCAATCCTTGTCTGAATGGAGCAACATGTACTGACGCTGTCAACACGTACACGTGTACCTGTGTCAGTGGTTACACCGGAACGCACTGTGAGACAGGTAAGTCCTTGACAATATTAACAAATATTTCACAGTAATAATCGATAATGTACAGAACCAATTTATTGATTCGATTTGCCATAACGAATCATTGGTCAGTCACGATTGTAGTGGCAGCCTTCTGGTATACCATGATGTTGACAAAGTAATTAGCGTGGCTACATATTTTGTTCCTGCTGCTTGGCACTGATTTCTGAATGATGGTGAGACATTCCAAGAAAGATGAAACTAGGAAAGGACCCAACTGCTTCTAGAGAGTACACCACATGTAAAAGCATTGGTGTATAGTCAATGTAAAAGCTTGGTGGCGACTCAGTCTCGTGCAAAATTGTAACAACATATACACTTATAGGTTATCGTTCTTCTTGCACTGGTAACTTTTAAAATCCGAACATATGAAAATTCTATGTCCGTTAAGTTTCAACATAACATATTTCCACCTGAATATTTAGTTGGCATATATAATTATTATTTTGAGAGAAGATTACTTGTTATGCAATTTTTAAAATGCAATGATTTTGTTGCAGATATTGACGAATGTGCCAGCAATCCTTGCTTGAATGGAGCAACGTGTACTGACGCTGTTAACTCGTACACGTGTACCTGTGTCGCCGGTTACACCGGAACGCACTGTGAGACAGGTACGTTCTTAACAATGACGCGAACTCTTCAAACAACTCGACTGATGTGAATAAGTAGCCTATTTTTAATTGCTTTAGCCTATATAAACTCATTCATCAGATGCGATGTTACACGCCGCCACGCCGCCATCTCAAATATATTCTTGGGGATAAGTAATTAAATAGAAATTTCACAGATACGGACGCAAATTGTAGTAATTCCAACGTGTCAAATTGTTGTAGCGTCGTATTTAAAATTACGAGTAAAAACGATTATTTAGTCTAAATTAAATTTTGGTAATATTTTTTAAAAGAAATGTCTTCCATTTTTACCACCGTTCGGAATAACATGTTCTGACCTGTCAAAATATAGCCAATTACACTTTTACCTCTTAAGAAACTTAGTGTTTCCACACCCTTTAACATTTTATATACAATTATTTGTTTGCAGATATCGACGAATGCGCCAGCAATCCTTGTCTGAATGGAGCAACATGTACTGACGCTGTCAACTCGTACACGTGTACCTGTGTCAGTGGTTACACCGGAACGCACTGTGAGACAGGTACGTCCTTGACAATATTAACAAATATTTCACAGTAATAATCGATAATGTACAAAACCAATTTATTGATTCGATTTGCCATAACGAATCATTGGTCAGTCACGATTGTAGTGGCAGCCTTCTGGTATACCATGATGTTGACAAAGTAATTAGCGTGGCTACATATTTTGTTCCTGCTGCTTGGCACTGATTTCTGAATGATGGTGAGACATTCCAAGAAAGATGAAACTAGGAAAGGACCCAACTGCTTCTAGAGAGTACACCACATGTAAACGCATGGGTGTATATTCAATGTAAAAGCTTGGTGGCGACTCAGTCTCGTGCAAAATTGTAACAACATATACACTTATAGGTTATCGTTCTTCTTGCACTGGTAACTTTTAAAATCCGAACATATGAAAATTCTGTGTCCGTTAAGTTTCAACATAACATATTTCCACCTGAATATTTAGTTGGCATATATAATTATTATTTTGAGAGAAGATTACTTGTTATGCAATTTTTTAAATGCAATGATTTTGTTGCAGATATTGACGAATGTGCCAGCAATCCTTGCTTGAATGGAGCAACGTGTACTGACGCTGTTAACTCGTACACGTGTACCTGTGTCGCCGGTTACACCGGAACGCACTGTGAGACAGGTACGTTCTTAACAATGAGGCGAACTCTTCAAACAACTCGACTGATTTGAATAAGTAGCCTATTTTTAATTGCTTTAGCCTCTATAAACTCATTCGTCAGATGCGATGTTACACGCCGCCACGCCGCCATCTCAAATATATTCTTGGGGATAAGTAATTCAATAGAAATTTCACAGATACGGACACAAATTGTAGTAATTCCAACGTGTCAAATTGTTGTAGCGTCGTATTTAAAATTACGAGTAAAAACGATTATTTAGTCTAAATTAAATTTTGGTAATATTTTTTAGAAGAAATGTCTTCCATTTTTACCACCGTTCGGAATAACATATTCTGACCTGTCAAAATATAGCCAATTACACTTTTACCTCTTAAGAAACTTAGTGTTTCCACACCCTTTAACATTTTATATACAATTATTTGTTTGCAGATATCGACGAATGCGCCAGCAATCCTTGTCTGAATGGAGCAACATGTACTGACGCTGTCAACTCGTACACGTGTACCTGTGTCAGTGGTTACACCGGAACGCACTGTGAGACAGGTACGTCCTTGACAATATTAACAAATATTTCACAGTAATAATCGATAATGTACAGAACCAATTTATTGATTCGATTTGCCATAACGAATCATTGGTCAGTCACGATTGTAGTGGCAGCCTTCTGGTATACCATGATGTTGACAAAGTAATTAGCGTGGCTACATATTTTGTTCCTGCTGCTTGGCACTGATTTCTGAATGATGGTGAGACATTCCAAGAAAGATGAAACTAGGAAAGGACCCAACTGCTTCTAGAGAGTACACCACATGTAAACGCATGGGTGTATATTCAATGTAAAAGCTTGGTGGCGACTCAGTCTCGTGCTAAATTGTAACAACATATACACTTATAGGTTATCGTTCTTCTTGCACTGGTAACTTTTAAAATCCGAACATATGAAAATTCTGTGTCCGTTAAGTTTCAACATAACATATTTCCACCTGAATATTTAGTTGGCATATATAATTATTATTTTGAGAGAAGATTACTTGTTATGCAATTTTAAAAATGCAATGATTTTGTTGCAGATATTGACGAATGTGCCAGCAATCCTTGCTTGAATGGAGCAACGTGTACTGACGCTGTTAACTCGTACACGTGTACCTGTGTCGCCGGTTACACCGGAACGCACTGTGAGACAGGTACGTTCTTAACAATGAGGCGAACTCTTCAAACAACTCGACTGATTTGAATAAGTAGCCTATTTTTAATTGCTTTAGCCTCTATAAACTCATTCGTCAGATGCGATGTTACACGCCGCCACGCCGCCATCTCAAATATATTCTTGGGGATAAGTAATTCAATAGAAATTTCACAGATACGGACACAAATTGTAGTAATTCCAACGTGTCAAATTGTTGTAGCGTCGTATTTAAAATTACGAGTAAAAACGATTATTTAGTCTAAATTAAATTTTGGTAATATTTTTTAGAAGAAATGTCTTCCATTTTTACCACCGTTCGGAATAACATATTCTGACCTGTCAAAATATAGCCAATTACACTTTTAACTCTTAAGAAACTTAGTGTTTCCACACCCTTTAACATTTTATATACAATTATTTGTTTGCAGATATCGACGAATGCGCCAGCAATCCTTGTCTGAATGGAGCAACATGTACTGACGCTGTCAACTCGTACACGTGTACCTGTGTCAGTGGTTACACCGGAACGCACTGTGAGACAGGTACGTCCTTGACAATATTAACAAATATTTCACAGTAATAATCGATAATGTACAGAACCAATTTATTGATTCGATTTGCCATAACGAATCATTGGTCAGTCACGATTGTAGTGGCAGCCTTCTGGTATACCATGATGTTGACAAAGTAATTAGCGTGGCTACATATTTTGTTCCTGCTGCTTGGCACTGATTTCTGAATGATGGTGAGACATTCCAAGAAAGATGAAACTAGGAAAGGACCCAACTGCTTCTAGAGAGTACACCACATGTAAACGCATGGGTGTATATTCAATGTAAAAGCTTGGTGGCGACTCAGTCTCGTGCAAAATTGTAACAACATATACACTTATAGGTTATCGTTCTTCTTGCACTGGTAACTTTTAAAATCCGAACATAAGAAAATTCTGTGTCCGTTAAGTTTCAACATAACATATTTCCACCTGAATATTTAGTTGGCATATATAATTATTATTTTGAGAGAAGATTACATGTTATGCAATTTTTAAAATGCAATGATTTTGTTGCAGATATTGACGAATGTGCCAGCAATCCTTGCTTGAATGGAGCAACGTGTACTGACGCTGTTAACTCATACACGTGTACCTGTGTCGCCGGTTACACCGGAACGCACTGTGAGACAGGTACGTTCTTAACAATGACGCGAACTCTTCAAACAACTCGACTGATTTGAATAAGTAGCCTATTTTTAATTGCTTTAGCCTCTATAAACTCATTCGTCAGATGCGATGTTACACGCCGCCACGCCGCCATCTCAAATATATTCTTGGGGATAAGTAATTCAATAGAAATTTCACAGGTACGGACACAAATTGTAGTAATTCCAACGTGTCAAATTGTTGTAGCGTCGTATTTAAAATTACGATTAAAAACGATTATTTAGTCTAAGTTAAACTTTGGTAATATTTTTGAGAAGAAATGTCTTCCATTTTTACCACCGTTCGGAATAACATGTTTTGACCTGTCAAAATGCAGCCAATTACACTTTTACATCCTAAGAAACTTAGTGTTTCCACACCCTTTAACATTTTATATACAATTATTTGTTTGCAGATATCGACGAATGCGCCAGCAATCCTTGTCTGAATGGAGCAACATGTACTGACGCTGTCAACTCGTACACCTGTACCTGTGTCAGTGGTTACACCGGAACGCACTGTGAGACAGGCAAGTCCTTGACAATATTAACAAATATTTCACATTAATAATCGATAATGTACACAACCAATTTATTGATTCGATTTGCCTTAACGAATCATTGGTCAGTCATGATTGTAGTGGCAGCCTTCTGGTGTACCATGATGTTGACAAAGTAATTAGCGTGGCTACATATTTTGTTCCTGCTGCTTGGCACTGATTTCTGAATGATGGTGAGACATTCCAAGAAAGATGAAACTAGGAAAGGACCCAACTGCTTCTAGAGAGTACACCACATGTAAACGCATGGGTGTATATTCAATGTAAAAGCTTGGTGGCGACTCAGTCTCTTGCAAAATTGTAACAACATATACACTTATAGGTTATCGTTCTTCTTGCACTGGTAACTTTTAAAATCCGAACATATGAAAATTCTGTGTCCGTTAAGTTTCAACATAACATATTTCCACCTGAATATTTAGTTGGCATATATAATTATTATTTTGAGAGAAGATTAATTGTTATGCAATTTTTAAAATGCAATGATTTTGTTGCAGATATTGACGAATGTGCCAGCAATCCTTGCTTGAATGGAGCAACGTGTACTGACGCTGTTAACTCGTACACGTGTACCTGTGTCGCCGGTTACACCGGAACGCACTGTGAGACAGGTACGTTCTTAACAATGACGCGAACTCTTCAAACAACTCGACTGATTTGAATAAGTAGCCTATTTTTAATTGCTTTAGCCTCTATAAATTCATTCGTCAGATGCGATGTTACACGCCGCCACGCCGCCATCTCAAATATATTCTTGGGGATAAGTAATTCAATAGAAATTTCACAGATACGGACACAAATTGTAGTAATTCCAACGTGTCAAATTGTTGTAGCGTCGTATTTAAAATTACGAGTAAAAACGATTATTTAGGCTAAATTAAACTTTGGTAATATTTTTTAGAAGAAATGTCTTCCATTTTTACCACCGTTCGGAATAACATGTTCTGACCTGTCAAAATATAGCCAATTACACTTTTACCTCCTAAGAAACTTAGTGTTTCCACACCCTTTAACATTTTATATACAATTATTTGTTTGCAGATATCGACGAATGCGCCAGCAATCCTTGTCTGAATGGAGCAACATGTACTGACGCTGTCAACTCGTACACGTGTACCTGTGTCAGTGGTTACACCGGAACGCACTGTGAGACAGGTAAGTCCTTGAAAATATTAACAAATATTTCACAGTAATAATCGATAATGTACACAACCAATTTATTGATTCGATTTACCATAACGAATCATTGGTCAGTCACGATTGTAGTGGCAGCCTTCTGGTGTACCATGATGTTGACAAAGTAATTAGCGTGGCTACATATTTTGTTCCTGCTGCTTGGCACTGATTTCTGAATGATGGTGAGACATTCCAAGAAAGATGAAACTAGGAAAGGACCCAACTGCTTCTAGAGAGTACACCACATGTAAACGCATGGGTGTATATTCAATGTAAAAGCTTGGTGGCGACTCAGTCTCGTGCAAAATTGTAACAACATATACACTTATAGGTTATCGTTCTTCTTGCACTGGTAACTTTTAAAATCCGAACATATGAAAATTCTGTGTCCGTTAAGTTTCAACATAACATATTTCCACCTGAATATTTAGTTATTTAGAGAAGATTAATTGTTCTGCAATTTTTAAAATGCAATGATTTTGTTGCAGATATTGACGAATGTGCCAGCAATCCTTGCTTGAATGGAGCAACGTGTACTGACGCTGTTAACTCGTACACGTGTACCTGTGTCGCCGGTTACACCGGAACGCACTGTGAGACAGGTACGTTCTTAACAATGACGCGAACTCTTCAAACAACTCGACTGATTTGAATAAGTAGCCTATTTTTAATTGCTTTAGCCTCTATAAATTCATTCGTCAGATGCGATGTTACACGCCGCCACGCCGCCATCTCAAATATATTCTTGGGGATAAGTAATTCAATAGAAATTTCACAGATACGGACACAAATTGTAGTAATTCCAACGTGTCAAATTGTTGTAGCGTCGTATTTAAAATTACGAGTAAAAACGATTATTTAGTCTAAATTAAACTTTGGTAATATTTTTTAGAAGAAATGTCTTCCACTTTTACCACCGTTCGGAATAACATGTTCTGACCTGTCAAAATATAGCCAATTACACTTTTACCTCTTAAGAAACTTAGTGTTTCCACACCCTTTAACATTTTATATACAATTATTTGTTTGCAGATATCGACGAATGCGCCAGCAATCCTTGTCTGAATGGAGCAACATGTACTGACGCTGTCAACTCGTACACGTGTACCTGTGTCAGTGGTTACACCGGAACGCACTGTGAGACAGGTACGTCCTTGACAATATTAACAAATATTTCACAGTAATAATCGATAATGTACAGAACCAATTTATTGATTCGATTTGCCATAACGAATCATTGGTCAGTCACGATTGTAGTGGCAGCCTTCTGGTATACCATGATGTTGACAAAGTAATTAGCGTGGCTACATATTTTGTTCCTGCTGCTTGGCACTGATTTCTGAATGATGGTGAGACATTCCAAGAAAGATGAAACTAGGAAAGGACCCAACTGCTTCTAGAGAGTACACCACATGTAAACGCATGGGTGTATATTCAATGTAAAAGCTTGGTGGCGACTCAGTCTCGTGCAAAATTGTAACAACATATACACTTATAGGTTATCGTTCTTCTTGCACTGGTAACTTTTAAAATCCGAACATATGAAAATTCTATGTCCGTTAAGTTTCAACATAACATATTTCCACCTGAATATTTAGTTGGCATATATAATTATTATTTTGAGAGAAGATTAATTGTTATGCAATTTTTAAAATGCAATGATTTTGTTGCAGATATTGACGAATGTGCCAGCAATCCTTGCTTGAATGGAGCAACGTGTACTGACGCTGTTAACTCGTACACGTGTACCTGTGTCGCCGGTTACACCGGAACGCACTGTGAGACAGGTACGTTCTTAACAATGACGCGAACTCTTCAAACAACTCGACTGATTTGAATAAGTAGCCTATTTTTAATTGCTTTAGCCTCTATAAATTCATTCGTCAGATGCAATGTTACACGCCGCCACGCCGCCATCTCAAATATATTCTTGGGGATAAGTAATTCAATAGAAATTTCACAGATACGGACACAAATTGTAGTAATTCCAACGTGTCAAATTGTTGTAGCGTCGTATTTAAAATTACGAGTAAAAACGATTATTTAGTCTAAATTAAACTTTGGTAATATTTTTGAGAAGAAATGTCTTCCACTTTTACCACCGTTCGGAATAACATGTTCTGACCTGTCAAAATATAGCCAATTACACTTTTACCTCTTAAGAAACTTAGTGTTTCCACACCCTTTAACATTTTATATACAATTATTTGTTTGCAGATATCGACGAATGCGCCAGCAATCCTTGTCTGAATGGAGCAACATGTACTGACGCTGTCAACACGTACACGTGTACCTGTGTCAGTGGTTACACCGGAACGCACTGTGAGACAGGTACGTCCTTGACAATATTAACAAATATTTCACAGTAATAATCGATAATGTACAGAACCAATTTATTGATTCGATTTGCCATAACGAATCATTGGTCAGTCACGATTGTAGTGGCAGCCTTCTGGTATACCATGATGTTGACAAAGTAATTAGCGTGGCTACATATTTTGTTCTGCTGCTTAGCACTGATTTCTGAATGATGGTGAGACATTCCAAGAAAGATGAAACTAGGAAAGGACTCAACTGCTTCTAGAGAGTACACCACATGTAAAAGCATGGGTGTATAGTCAATGTAAAAGCTTGGTGGCGACTCAGTCTCGTGCAAAATTGTAACAACATATACACTTATAGGTTATCGTTCTTCTTGCACTGGTAACTTTTAAAATCCGAACATATGAAAATTCTATGTCCGTTAAGTTTCAACATAACATATTTCCACCTGAATATTTAGTTGGCATATATAATTATTATTTTGAGAGAAGATTACTTGTTATGCAATTTTTAAAATGCAATGATTTTGTTGCAGATATTGACGAATGTGCCAGCAATCCTTGCTTGAATGGAGCAACGTGTACTGACGCTGTTAACTCGTACACGTGTACCTGTGTCGCCGGTTACACCGGAACGCACTGTGAGACAGGTACGTTCTTAACAATGACGCGAACTCTTCAAACAACTCGACTGATGTGAATAAGTAGCCTATTTTTAATTGCTTTAGCCTATATAAACTCATTCGTCAGATGCGATGTTACACGCCGCCACGCCGCCATCTCAAATATATTCTTGGGGATAAGTAATTCAATAGAAATTTCACAGATACGGACACAAATTGTAGTAATTCCAACGTGTCAAATTGTTGTAGCGTCGTATTTAAAATTACGAGTAAAAACGATTATTTAGTCTAAATTAAATTTTGGTAATATTTTTTAGAAGAAATGTCTTCCATTTTTACCACCGTTCGGAATAACATGTTCTGACCTGTCAAAATGTAGCCAATTACACTTTTACCTCTTAAGAAACTTAGTGTTTCCACACCCTTTAACATTTTATATACAATTATTTGTTTGCAGATATCGACGAATGCGCCAGCAATCCTTGTCTGAATGGAGCAACATGTACTGACGCTGTCAACTCGTACACGTGTACCTGTGTCAGTGGTTACACCGGAACGCACTGTGAGACAGGTACGTCCTTGACAATATTAACAAATATTTCACAGTAATAATCGATAATGTACAGAACCAATTTATTGATTCGATTTGCCATAACGAATCATTGGTCAGTCACGATTGTAGTGGCAGCCTTCTGGTGTACCATGATGTTGACAAAGTAATTAGCGTGGCTACATATTTTGTTCCTGCTGCTTGGCACTGATTTCTGAATGATGGTGAGACATTCCAAGAAAGATGAAACTAGGAAAGGACCCAACTGCTTCTAGAGAGTACACCACATGTAAACGCATGGGTGTATATTCAATGTAAAAGCTTGGTGGCGACTCAGTCTCGTGCAAAATTGTAACAACATATACACTTATAGGTTATCGTTCTTCTTGCACTGGTAACTTTTAAAATCCGAACATATGAAAATTCTGTGTCCGTTAAGTTTCAACATAACATATTTCCACCTGAATATTTAGTTGGCATATATAATTATTATTTTGAGAGAAGATTAATTGTTATGCAATTTTTAAAATGCAATGATTTTGTTGCAGATATTGACGAATGTGCCAGCAATCCTTGCTTGAATGGAGCAACGTGTACTGACGCTGTTAACTCGTACACGTGTACCTGTGTCGCCGGTTACACCGGAACGCACTGTGAGACAGGTACGTTCTTAACAATGACGCGAACTCTTCAAACAACTCGACTCATTTGAATAAGTAGCCTATTTTTAATTGCTTTAGCCTCTATAAATTCATTCGTCAGATGCAATGTTACACGCCGCCACGCCGCCATCTCAAATATATTCTTGGGGATAAGTAATTCAATAGAAATTTCACAGATACGGACACAAATTGTAGTAATTCCAACGTGTCAAATTGTTGTAGCGTCGTATTTAAAATTACGAGTAAAAACGATTATTTAGGCTAAATTAAACTTTGGTAATATTTTTTAGAAGAAATGTCTTCCATTTTTACCACCGTTCGGAATAACATGTTCTGACCTGTCAAAATATAGCCAATTACACTTTTACCTCCTAAGAAACTTAGTGTTTCCACACCCTTTAACATTTTATATACAATTATTTGTTTGCAGATATCGACGAATGCGCCAGCAATCCTTGTCTGAATGGAGCAACATGTACTGACGCTGTCAACTCGTACACCTGTACCTGTGTCAGTGGTTACACCGGAACGCACTGTGAGACAGGTAAGTCCTTGACAATATTAACAAATATTTCACAGTAATAATCGATAATGTACACAACCAATTTATTGATTCGATTTGCCATAACGAATCATTGGTCAGTCACGATTGTAGTGGCAGCCTTCTGGTGTACCATGATGTTGACAAAGTAATTAGCGTGGCTACATATTTTGTTCCTGCTGCTTGGCACTGATTTCTGAATGATGGTGAGACATTCCAAGAAAGATGAAACTAGGAAAGGACCCAACTGCTTCTAGAGAGTACACCACATGTAAACGCATGGGTGTATATTCAATGTAAAAGCTTGGTGGCGACTCAGTCTCGTGCAAAATTGTAACAACATATACACTTATAGGTTATCGTTCTTCTTGCACTGGTAACTTTTAAAATCCGAACATATGAAAATTCTGTGTCCGTTAAGTTTCAACATAACATATTTCCACCTGAATATTTAGTTGGCATATATAATTATTATTTTGAGAGAAGATTAATTGTTATGCAATTTTTAAAATGCAATGATTTTGTTGCAGATATTGACGAATGTGCCAGCAATCCTTGCTTGAATGGAGCAACGTGTACTGACGCTGTTAACTCGTACACGTGTACCTGTGTCGCCGGTTACACCGGAACGCACTGTGAGACAGGTACGTTCTTAACAATGACGCGAACTCTTCAAACAACTCGACTCATTTGAATAAGTAGCCTATTTTTAATTGCTTTAGCCTCTATAAATTCATTCGTCAGATGCAATGTTACACGCCGCCACGCCGCCATCTCAAATATATTCTTGGGGATAAGTAATTCAATAGAAATTTCACAGATACGGACACAAATTGTAGTAATTCCAACGTGTCAAATTGTTGTAGCGTCGTATTTAAAATTACGAGTAAAAACGATTATTTAGGCTAAATTAAACTTTGGTAATATTTTTTAGAAGAAATGTCTTCCATTTTTACCACCGTTCGGAATAACATGTTCTGACCTGTCAAAATATAGCCAATTACACTTTTACCTCCTAAGAAACTTAGTGTTTCCACACCCTTTAACATTTTATATACAATTATTTGTTTGCAGATATCGACGAATGCGCCAGCAATCCTTGTCTGAATGGAGCAACATGTACTGACGCTGTCAACTCGTACACCTGTACCTGTGTCAGTGGTTACACCGGAACGCACTGTGAGACAGGTAAGTCCTTGACAATATTAACAAATATTTCACAGTAATAATCGATAATGTACACAACCAATTTATTGATTCGATTTGCCATAACGAATCATTGGTCAGTCACGATTGTAGTGGCAGCCTTCTGGTGTACCATGATGTTGACAAAGTAATTAGCGTGGCTACATATTTTGTTCCTGCTGCTTGGCACTGATTTCTGAATGATGGTGAGACATTCCAAGAAAGATGAAACTAGGAAAGGACCCAACTGCTTCTAGAGAGTACACCACATGTAAACGCATGGGTGTATATTCAATGTAAAAGCTTGGTGGCGACTCAGTCTCGTGCAAAATTGTAACAACATATACACTTATAGGTTATCGTTCTTCTTGCACTGGTAACTTTTAAAATCCGAACATATGAAAATTCTGTGTCCGTTAAGTTTCAACATAACATATTTCCACCTGATTATTTAGTTGGCATATATAATTATTATTTTGAGAGAAGATTAATTGTTCTGCAATTTTTAAAATGCAATGATTTTGTTGCAGATATTGACGAATGTGCCAGCAATCCTTGCTTGAATGGAGCAACGTGTACTGACGCTGTTAACTCGTACACGTGTACCTGTGTCGCCGGTTACACCGGAACGCACTGTGAGACAGGTACGTTCTTAACAATGACGCGAACTCTTCAAACAACTCGACTGATTTGAATAAGTAGCCTATTTTTAATTGCTTTAGCCTCTATAAATTCATTCGTCAGATGCGATGTTACACGCCGCCACGCCGCCATCTCAAATATATTCTTGGGGATAAGTAATTCAATAGAAATTTCACAGATACGGACACAAATTGTAGTAATTCCAACGTGTCAAATTGTTGTAGCGTCGTATTTAAAATTACGAGTAAAAACGATTATTTAGTCTAAATTAATCTTTGGTAATATTTTTTAGAAGAAATGTCTTCCACTTTTACCACCGTTCGGAATAACATGTTCTGACCTGTCAAAATATAGCCAATTACACTTTTACCTCTTAAGAAACTTAGTGTTTCCACACCCTTTAACATTTTATATACAATTATTTGTTTGCAGATATCGACGAATGCGCCAGCAATCCTTGTCTGAATGGAGCAACATGTACTGACGCTGTCAACACGTACACGTGTACCTGTGTCAGTGGTTACACCGGAACGCACTGTGAGACAGGTACGTCCTTGACAATATTAACAAATATTTCACAGTAATAATCGATAATGTACAGAACCAATTTATTGATTCGATTTGCCATAACGAATCATTGGTCAGTCACGATTGTAGTGGCAGCCTTCTGGTATACCATGATGTTGACAAAGTAATTAGCGTGGCTACATATTTTGTTCTGCTGCTTAGCACTGATTTCTGAATGATGGTGAGACATTCCAAGAAAGATGAAACTAGGAAAGGACTCAACTGCTTCTAGAGAGTACACCACATGTAAAAGCATGGGTGTATAGTCAATGTAAAAGCTTGGTGGCGACTCAGTCTCGTGCAAAATTGTAACAACATATACACTTATAGGTTATCGTTCTTCTTGCACTGGTAACTTTTAAAATCCGAACATATGAAAATTCTATGTCCGTTAAGTTTCAACATAACATATTTCCACCTGAATATTTAGTTGGCATATATAATTATTATTTTGAGAGAAGATTACTTGTTATGCAATTTTTAAAATGCAATGATTTTGTTGCAGATATTGACGAATGTGCCAGCAATCCTTGCTTGAATGGAGCAACGTGTACTGACGCTGTTAACTCGTACACGTGTACCTGTGTCGCCGGTTACACCGGAACGCACTGTGAGACAGGTACGTTCTTAACAATGACGCGAACTCTTCAAACAACTCGACTGATGTGAATAAGTAGCCTATTTTTAATTGCTTTAGCCTATATAAACTCATTCGTCAGATGCGATGTTACACGCCGCCACGCCGCCATCTCAAATATATTCTTGGGGATAAGTAATTCAATAGAAATTTCACAGATACGGACACAAATTGTAGTAATTCCAACGTGTCAAATTGTTGTAGCGTCGTATTTAAAATTACGAGTAAAAACGATTATTTAGTCTAAATTAAATTTTGGTAATATTTTTTAGAAGAAATGTCTTCCATTTTTACCACCGTTCGGAATAACATGTTCTGACCTGTCAAAATGTAGCCAATTACACTTTTACCTCTTAAGAAACTTAGTGTTTCCACACCCTTTAACATTTTATATACAATTATTTGTTTGCAGATATCGACGAATGCGCCAGCAATCCTTGTCTGAATGGAGCAACATGTACTGACGCTGTCAACTCGTACACGTGTACCTGTGTCAGTGGTTACACCGGAACGCACTGTGAGACAGGTACGTCCTTGACAATATTAACAAATATTTCACAGTAATAATCGATAATGTACAGAACCAATTTATTGATTCGATTTGCCATAACGAATCATTGGTCAGTCACGATTGTAGTGGCAGCCTTCTGGTATACCATGATGTTGACAAAGTAATTAGCGTGGCTACATATTTTGTTCCTGCTGCTTGGCACTGATTTCTGAATGATGGTGAGACATTCCAAGAAAGATGAAACTAGGAAAGGACCCAACTGCTTCTAGAGAGTACACCACATGTAAACGCATGGGTGTATATTCAATGTAAAAGCTTGGTGGCGACTCAGTCTCGTGCAAAATTGTAACAACATATACACTTATAGGTTATCGTTCTTCTTGCACTGGTAACTTTTAAAATCCGAACATGAAAATTCTGTGTCCGTTAAGTTTCAACATAACATATTTCCACCTGAATATTTAGTTGGCATATATAATTATTATTTTGAGAGAAGATTACTTGTTATGCAATTTTTAAAATGCAATGATTTTGTTGCAGATATTGACGAATGTGCCAGCAATCCTTGCTTGAATGGAGCAACGTGTACTGACGCTGTTAACTCGTACACGTGTACCTGTGTCGCCGGTTACACCGGAACGCACTGTGAGACAGGTACGTTCTTAACAATGACGCGAACTCTTCAAACAACTCGACTGATTTGAATAAGTAGCCTATTTTTAATTGCTTTAGCCTCTATAAACTCATTCGTCAGATGCGATGTTACACGCCGCCACGCCGCCATCTCAAATATATTCTTGGGGATAAGTAATTCAATAGAAATTTCACAGATACGAACACAAATTGTAGTAATTCCAACGTGTCAAATTGTTGTAGCGTCGTATTTAAAATTACGAGTAAAAACGATTATTTAGTCTAAATTAAACTTTGGTAATATTTTTTAGAAGAAATGTCTTCCATTTTTACCACCGTTCGGAATAACATGTTCTGACCTGTCAAAATATAGCCAATTACACTTTTACCTCTTAAGAAACTTTGTGTTTCCACACCCTTTAACATTTTATATACAATTATTTGTTTGCAGATATCGACGAATGCGCCAGCAATCCTTGTCTGAATGGAGCAACATGTACTGACGCTGTCAACTCGTACACGTGTACCTGTGTCAGTGGTTACACCGGAACGCACTGTGAGACAGGTACGTCCTTGACAATATTAACAAATATTTCACAGTAATAATCGATAATGTACACAACCAATTTATTGATTCGATTTGCCATAACGAATCATTGGTCAGTCACGATTGTAGTGGCAGCCTTCTGGTGTACCATGATGTTGACAAAGTAATTAGCGTGGCTACATATTTTGTTCCTGCTGCTTGGCACTGATTTCTGAATGATGGTGAGACATTCCAAGAAAGATGAAACTAGGAAAGGACCCAACTGCTTCTAGAGAGTACACCACATGTAAACGCATGGGTGTATATTCAATGTAAAAGCTTGGTGGCGACTCAGTCTCGTGCAAAATTGTAACAACATATACACTTATAGGTTATCGTTCTTCTTGCACTGGTAACTTTTAAAATCCGAACATATGAAAATTCTGTGTCCGTTAAGTTTCAACATAACATATTTCCACCTGAATATTTAGTTGGCATATATAATTATTATTTTGAGACAAGATTAATTGTTCTGCAATTTTTAAAATGCAATGATTTTGTTGCAGATATTGACGAATGTGCCAGCAATCCTTGCTTGAATGGAGCAACGTGTACTGACGCTGTTAACTCGTACACGTGTACCTGTGTCGCCGGTTACACCGGAACGCACTGTGAGACAGGTACGTTCTTAACAATGACGCGAACTCTTCAAACAACTCGACTGATTTGAATAAGTAGCCTATTTTTAATTGCTTTAGCCTCTATAAATTCATTCGTCAGATGCGATGTTACACGCCGCCACGCCGCCATCTCAAATATATTCTTGGGGATAAGTAATTCAATAGAAATTTCACAGATACGGACACAAATTGTAGTAATTCCAACGTGTCAAATTGTTGTAGCGTCGTATTTAAAATTACGAGTAAAAACGATTATTTAGTCTAAATTAAACTTTGGTAATATTTTTTAGAAGAAATGTCTTCCATTTTTACCACCGTTCGGAATAACATGTTCTGACCTGTCAAAATATAGCCAATTACACTTTTACCTCTTAAGAAACTTAGTGTTTCCACACCCTTTAACATTTTATATACAATTATTTGTTTGCAGATATCGACGAATGCGCCAGCAATCCTTGTCTGAATGGAGCAACATGTACTGACGCTGTCAACACGTACACGTGTACCTGTGTCAGTGGTTACACCGGAACGCACTGTGAGACAGGTACGTCCTTGACAATATTAACAAATATTTCACAGTAATAATCGATAATGTACAGAACCAATTTATTGATTCGATTTGCCATAACGAATCATTGGTCAGTCACGATTGTAGTGGCAGCCTTCTGGTATACCATGATGTTGACAAAGTAATTAGCGTGGCTACATATTTTGTTCCTGCTGCTTGGCACTGATTTCTGAATGATGGTGAGACATTCCAAGAAAGATGAAACTAGGAAAGGACCCAACTGCTTCTAGAGAGTACACCACATGTAAACGCATGGGTGTATATTCAATGTAAAAGCTTGGTGGCGACTCAGTCTCGTGCAAAATTGTAACAACATATACACTTATAGGTTATCGTTCTTCTTGCACTGGTAACTTTTAAAATCCGAACATGAAAATTCTGTGTCCGTTAAGTTTCAACATAACATATTTCCACCTGAATATTTAGTTGGCATATATAATTATTATTTTGAGAGAAGATTACTTGTTATGCAATTTTTAAAATGCAATGATTTTGTTGCAGATATTGACGAATGTGCCAGCAATCCTTGCTTGAATGGAGCAACGTGTACTGACGCTGTTAACTCGTACACGTGTACCTGTGTCGCCGGTTACACCGGAACGCACTGTGAGACAGGTACGTTCTTAACAATGACGCGAACTCTTCAAACAACTCGACTGATTTGAATAAGTAGCCTATTTTTAATTGCTTTAGCCTCTATAAACTCATTCGTCAGATGCGATGTTACACGCCGCCACGCCGCCATCTCAAATATATTCTTGGGGATAAGTAATTCAATAGAAATTTCACAGATACGAACACAAATTGTAGTAATTCCAACGTGTCAAATTGTTGTAGCGTCGTATTTAAAATTACGAGTAAAAACGATTATTTAGTCTAAATTAAACTTTGGTAATATTTTTTAGAAGAAATGTCTTCCATTTTTACCACCGTTCGGAATAACATGTTCTGACCTGTCAAAATATAGCCAATTACACTTTTACCTCTTAAGAAACTTAGTGTTTCCACACCCTTTAACATTTTATATACAATTATTTGTTTGCAGATATCGACGAATGCGCCAGCAATCCTTGTCTGAATGGAGCAACATGTACTGACGCTGTCAACTCGTACACGTGTACCTGTGTCAGTGGTTACACCGGAACGCACTGTGAGACAGGTACGTCCTTGACAATATTAACAAATATTTCACAGTAATAATCGATAATGTACACAACCAATTTATTGATTCGATTTGCCATAACGAATCATTGGTCAGTCACGATTGTAGTGGCAGCCTTCTGGTGTACCATGATGTTGACAAAGTAATTAGCGTGGCTACATATTTTGTTCCTGCTGCTTGGCACTGATTTCTGAATGATGGTGAGACATTCCAAGAAAGATGAAACTAGGAAAGGACCCAACTGCTTCTAGAGAGTACACCACATGTAAACGCATGGGTGTATATTCAATGTAAAAGCTTGGTGGCGACTCAGTCTCGTGCAAAATTGTAACAACATATACACTTATAGGTTATCGTTCTTCTTGCACTGGTAACTTTTAAAATCCGAACATATGAAAATTCTGTGTCCGTTAAGTTTCAACATAACATATTTCCACCTGAATATTTAGTTGGCATATATAATTATTATTTTGAGAGAAGATTAATTGTTCTGCAATTTTTAAAATGCAATGATTTTGTTGCAGATATTGACGAATGTGCCAGCAATCCTTGCTTGAATGGAGCAACGTGTACTGACGCTGTTAACTCGTACACGTGTACCTGTGTCGCCGGTTACACCGGAACGCACTGTGAGACAGGTACGTTCTTAACAATGGCGCTAACTCTTCAAACAACTCGACTGATTTGAATAAGTAGCCTATTTTTAATTGCTTTAGCCTCTATAAATTCATTCGTCAGATGCGATGTTACACGCCGCCACGCCGCCATCTCAAATATATTCTTGGGGATAAGTAATTCAATAGAAATTTCACAGATACGGACACAAATTGTAGTAATTCCAACGTGTCAAATTGTTGTAGCGTCGTATTTAAAATTACGAGTAAAAACGATTATTTAGTCTAAATTAAACTTTGGTAATATTTTTTAGAAGAAATGTCTTCCATTTTTACCACCGTTCGGAATAACATGTTCTGACCTGTCAAAATATAGCCAATTACACTTTTACCTCTTAAGAAACTTAGTGTTTCCACACCCTTTAACATTTTATATACAATTATTTGTTTGCAGATATCGACGAATGCGCCAGCAATCCTTGTCTGAATGGAGCAACATGTACTGACGCTGTCAACTCGTACACGTGTACCTGTGTCAGTGGTTACACCGGAACGCACTGTGAGACAGGTACGTCCTTGACAATATTAACAAATATTTCACAGTAATAATCGATAATGTACAGAACCAATTTATTGATTCGATTTGCCATAACGAATCATTGGTCAGTCACGATTGTAGTGGCAGCCTTCTGGTATACCATGATGTTGACAAAGTAATTAGCGTGGCTACATATTTTGTTCCTGCTGCTTGGCACTGATTTCTGAATGATGGTGAGACATTCCAAGAAAGATGAAACTAGGAAAGGACTCAACTGCTTCTAGAGAGTACACCACATGTAAACGCATGGGTGTATAGTCAATGTAAAAGTTTGGTGGCGACTCAGTCTCGTGCAAAATTGTAACAACATATACACTTATAGGTTATCGTTCTTCTTGCACTGGTAACTTTTAAAATCCGAACATATGAAAATTATGTGTCCGTTAAGTTTCAACATAACATATTTCCACCTGAATATTTAGTTGGCATATATAATTATTATTTTGAGAGAAGATTACTTGTTATGCAATTTTTAAAATGCAATGATTTTGTTGCAGATATTGACGAATGTGCCAGCAATCCTTGCTTGAATGGAGCAACGTGTACTGACGCTGTTAACTCGTACACGTGTACCTGTGTCGCCGGTTACACCGGAACGCACTGTGAGACAGGTACGTTCTTAACAATGACGCGAACTCTTCAAACAACTCGACTGATGTGAATAAGTAGCCTATTTTTAATTGCTTTAGCCTATATAAACTCATTCGTCAGATGCGATGTTACACGCCGCCACGCCGCCATCTCAAATATATTCTTGGGGATAAGTAATTCAATAGAAATTTCACAGATACGGACACAAATTGTAGTAATTCCAACGTGTCAAATTGTTGTAGCGTCGTATTTAAAATTACGAGTAAAAACGATTATTTAGTCTAAATTAAATTTTGGTAATATTTTTTAGAAGAAATGTCTTCCATTTTTACGACCGTTCGGAATAACATGTTCTGACCTGTCAAAATATAGCCAATTACACTTTTACCTCTTAAGAAACTTAGTGTTTCCACACCCTTTAACATTTTATATACAATTATTTGTTTGCAGATATCGACGAATGCGCCAGCAATCCTTGTCTGAATGGAGCAACATGTACTGACGCTGTCAACTCGTACACGTGTACCTGTGTCAGTGGTTACACCGGAACGCACTGTGAGACAGGTACGTCCTTGACAATATTAACAAATATTTCACAGTAATAATCGATAATGTACAGAACCAATTTATTGATTCGATTTGCCATAACGAATCATAGGTCAGTCACGATTGTAGTGGCAGCCTTCTGGTATACCATGATGTTGACAAAGTAATTAGCGTGGCTACATATTTTGTTCCTGCTGCTTGGCACTGATTTCTGAATGATGGTGAGACATTCCAAGAAAGATGAAACTAGGAAAGGACCCAACTGCTTCTAGAGAGTACACCACATGTAAACGCATGGGTGTATATTCAATGTAAAAGCTTGGTGGCGAATCAGTCTCGTGCAAAATTGTAACAACATATACACTTATAGGTTATCGTTCTTCTTGCACTGGTAACTTTTAAAATCCGAACATATGAAAATTCTGTGTCCGTTAAGTTTCAACATAACATATTTCCACCTGAATATTTAGTTGGCATATATAATTATTATTTTGAGAGAAGATTACTTGTTATGCAATTTTTAAAATGCAATGATTTTGTTGCAGATATTGACGAATGTGCCAGCAATCCTTGCTTGAATGGAGCAACGTGTACTGACGCTGTTAACTCGTACACGTGTACCTGTGTCAGTGGTTACACCGGAACGCACTGTGAGACAGGTACGTCCTTGACAATATTAACAAATATTTCACAGTAATAATCGATAATGTACAGAACCAATTTATTGATTCGATTTGCCATAACGAATCATTGGTCAGTCACGATTGTAGTGGCAGCCTTCTGGTATACCATGATGTTGACAAAGTAATTAGCGTGGCTACATATTTTGTTCCTGCTGCTTGGCACTGATTTCTGAATGATGGTGAGACATTCCAAGAAAGATGAAACTAGGAAAGGACTCAACTGCTTCTAGAGAGTACACCACATGTAAACGCATGGGTGTATAGTCAATGTAAAAGCTTGGTGGCGACTCAGTCTCGTGCAAAATTGTAACAACATATACACTTATAGGTTATCGTTCTTCTCGCACTGGTAACTTTTAAAATCCGAACATATGAAAATTCTGTGTCCGTTAAGTTTCAACATAACATATTTCCACCTGAATATTTTGTTGGCATATATAATTATTATTTTGAGAGAAGATTACTTGTTATGCAATTTTTAAAATGCAATGATTTTGTTGCAGATATTGACGAATGTGCCAGCAATCCTTGCTTGAATGGAGCAACGTGTACTGACGCTGTTAACTCGTACACGTGTACCTGTGTCGCCGGTTACACCGGAACGCACTGTGAGACAGGTACGTTCTTAACAATGACGCGAAATCTTCAAACAACTCGACTGATTTGAATAAGTAGCCTATTTTTAATTGCTTTAGCCTCTATTAATTCATTCGTCAGATGCGATGTTACACGCCGCCACGCCGCCATCTCAAATATATTCTTGTGGATAAGTAATTCAATATAAATTTCACAAATACGGACACAAATTGTAGTAATTCCAACGTGTCAAATTGTTGTAGCGTCGTATTTAAAATTACGATTAAAAACGATTATTTAGTCTAAGTTAAACTTTGGTAATATTTTTGAGAAGAAATGTCTTCCATTTTTACCACCGTTCGGAATAACATGTTTTGACCTGTCAAAATGCAGCCAATTACACTTTTACCTCCTAAGAAACTTAGTGTTTCCACACCCTTTAACATTTTATTTACAATTATTTGTTTGCAGATATCGACGAATGCGCCAGCAATCCTTGTCTGAATGGAGCAACATGTACTGACGCTGTCAACTCGTACACCTGTACCTGTGTCAGTGGTTACACCGGAACGCACTGTGACACAGGTACGTCCTTGACAATATTAACAAATATTTCACAGTAATAATCGATAATGTACAGAACCAATTTATTGATTCGATTTGCCATAACGAATCATTGTTCAGTCACGATTGTAGTGGCAGCCTTCTGGTGTACCATGATGTTGACAAAGTAATTAGCGTGGCTACATATTTTGTTCCTGCTGCTTGGCACTGATTTCTGAATGATGGTGAGACATTCCAAGAAAGATGAAACTAGGAAAGGACCCAACTGCTTCTAGAGAGTACACCACATGTAAACGCATGGGTGTATATTCAATGTAAAAGCTTGGTGACGACTCAATCTCGTGCAAAATTGTAACAACATATACACTTATAGGTTATCGTTCTTCTTTCACTGGTAACTTTTAAAATCCGAACATATGAAAATTCTGTGTCCGTTAAGTTTCAACATAACATATTTCCACCTGAATATTTAGTTGGCATATATAATTATTATTTTGAGAGAAGATTACTTGTTATGCAATTTTTTAAATGCAATGATTTTGTTGCAGATATTGACGAATGTGCCAGCAATCCTTGCTTGAATGGAGCAACGTGTACTGACGCTGTTAACTCGTACACGTGTACCTGTGTCGCCGGTTACACCGGAACGCACTGTGAGACAGGTACGTTCTTAACAATGACGCGAACTCTTCAAACAACTCGACTGATGTGAATAAGTAGCCTATTTTTAATTGCTTTAGCCTCTATAAACTCATTCGTCAGATGCGATGTTACACGCCGCCACGCCGCCATCTCAAATATATTCTTGGGGATAAGTAATTCAATAGAAATTTCACAGATACGGACACAAATTGTAGTAATTCCAACGTGTCAAATTGTTGTAGCGTCGTATTTAAAATTACGAGTAAAAACGATTATTTAGTCTAAATTAAACTTTGGTAATATTTTTTAGAAGAAATGTCTTACATTTTTACCATCGTTCGGAATAACATGTTCTGACCTGTCAAAATATAGCCAATTACACTTTTACCTCTTAAGAAACTTAGTGTTTCCACACCCTTTAACATTTTATATACAATTATTTGTTTGCAGATATCGACGAATGCGCCAGCAATCCTTGTCTGAATGGAGCAACATGTACTGACGCTGTCAACTCGTACACGTGTACCTGTGTCAGTGGTTACACCGGAACGCACTGTGAGACAGGTACGTCCTTGACAATATTAACAAATATTTCACAGTAATAATCGATAAAGTACAGAACCAATTTATTGATTCGATTTGCCATAACGAATCATTGGTCAGTCACGATTGTAGTGGCAGCCTTCTGGTATACCATGATGTTGACAAAGTAATTAGCGTGGCTACATATTTTGTTCCTGCTGATTTCTGAATGATGGTGAGACATTCCAAGAAAGATGAAACTAGGAAAGGACCCAACTGCTTCTAGAGAGTACACCACATGTAAACGCATGGGTGTATATTCAATGTAAAAGCTTGGTGGCGACTCAGTCTCGTGCAAAATTGTAACAACATATACACTTATAGGTTATCGTTCTTCTTGCACTGGTAACTTTTAAAATCCGAACATATGAACATTCTGTGTCCGTTAATTTTCAACATAACATATTTCCAACTGAATATTTAGTTGGCATATATAATTATTATTTTGAGAGAAGATTACTTGTTATGCAATTTTTAAAATGCAATGATTTTGTTGCAGATATTGACGAATGTGCCAGCAATCCTTGCTTGAATGGAGCAACGTGTACTGACGCTGTTAACTCGTACACGTGTACCTGTGTCGCCGGTTACACCGGAACGCACTGTGAGACAGGTACGTTCTTAACAATTACGCAAACTCTTCAAACAACTCGACTGATGTGAATAAGTAGCCTATTTTTAATTGCTTTAGCCTCTATAAACTCATTCGTCAGATGCGATGTTACACGCCGCCTCGCCGCCATCTCAAATATATTCTTGTGGATAAGTAATTCAATAGAAATTTCACAAATACGGACACAAATTGTAGTAATTCCAACGTGTCAAATTGTTGTAGCGTCGTATTTAAAATTACGATTAAAAATGATTATTTAGTCTAAGTTAAACTTTGGTAATATTTTTGAGAAGAAATGTCTTCCATTTTTACCACCGTTCGGAATAACATGTTTTGACCTTTCAAAATGCAGCCAATTACACTTTTACCTCCTAAGAAACTAAGTGTTTCCACACCCTTTAACATTTTATATACAATTATTTGTTTGCAGATATCGACGAATGCGCCAGCAATCCTTGTCTGAATGGAGCAACATGTACTGACGCTGTCAACTCGTACACGTGTACCTGTGTCAGTGGTTACACCGGAACGCACTGTGAGACAGGTACGCCCTTGACAATTTTAACAAATATTTCACAGTAATAATCGATAATGTACAGAACCAATTTATTGATTCGATTTGCCATAACGAATCATTGGTCAGTCACGATTGTAGTGGCAGCCTTCTGGTATACCATGATGTTGACAAAGTAATTAGCGTGGCTACATATTTTGGTCCTGCTGCTTGGCACTGATTTCTGAATGATGGTGAGACATTCCAAGAAAGATGAAACTAGGAAAGGACCCAACTGCTTCTAGAGATTACACCACATGTAAACGTATGGGTGTATATTCAATGTAAAAGCTTGGTGGCGACTCAGTCTCGTGCAAAATTGTAACAACATATACACTTATAGGTTATCGTTCTTCTTGCACTGGTAACTTTTAAAATCCGAACATATGAAAATTCTGTGTCCGTTAAGTTTCAACATAACATATTTCCACCTGAATATTTAGTAGGCATATATAATTATTATTTTGAGAGAAGATTACTTGTTATGCAATTTTAAAAATGCAATGATTTTGTTGCAGATATTGACGAATGTGCCAGCAATCCTTGCTTGAATGGAGCAACGTGTACTGACGCTGTTAACTCGTACACGTGTACCTGTGTCGCCGGTTACACCGGAACGCACTGTGAGACAGGTACGTTCTTAACAATGACGCGAACTCTTCAAACAACTCGACTAATGTGAATAAGTAGCCTATTTTTAATTGCTTTAACCTCTATAAACTCATTCGTCAGATGCGATGTTACACGCCGCCTCGCCGCCATCTCAAATATATTCTTGTGGATAAGTAATTCAATAGAAATTTCACAAATACGGACACAAATTGTAGTAATTCCAACGTGTCAAATTGTTGTAGCGTCGTATTTAAAATTACGATTAAAAACGATTATTTAGTCTAAGTTAAACTTTGGTAACATTTTTGAGAAGAAATGTCTTCCATTTTTACCACCTTTCAGAATAACATGTTTTGACCTGTCAAAATGCAGCCAATTACACTTTTACCTCCTAAGAAACTTAGTATTTCCACACCCTTTAACATTTTATATACAATTATTTGTTTCAGACATCGACGAATGCGCCAGCAATCCTTGTCTGAATGGAGCAACATGTACTGACGCTGTCAACTCGTACACGTGTACCTGTGTCAATGGTTACACCGGAACGCACTGTGAGACAGGTACGTCCTTGACAATATTAACAAATATTTCACAGTAATAATCGATAATGTACAGAACCAATTAATTGATTCGATTTGCCATAACGAATCATTGGTCAGTCACGATTGTAGTGGAAGCCTTCTGGTGTACCATGATGTTGACAAAGTAATTAGCGTGGCTACATATTTTGTTCCTGCTGCTTGGCACTGATTTCTCAATGATGGTGAGACATTCCAAGAAAGATGAAACTAGGAAAGGACCCAACTGCTTCTAGAGAGTACACCACATGTAAACGCATGGGTGTATATTCAATGTAAAAGCTTGGTGGCGACTCAGTCTCGTGCAAAATTGTAACAACATATACACTTATAGGTTATCGTTCTTCTTGCACTGGTAACTTTTAAAATCCGAACATATGAAAATTCTGTGTCCGTTAAGTTTCAACATAACATATTTCCACCTGAATATTTAGTTGGCATATATAATTATTATTTTGAGAGAAGATTACTTGTTATGCAATTTTTAAAATGCAATGATTTTGTTGCAGATATTGACGAATGTGCCAGCAATCCTTGCTTGAATGGAGCAACGTGTACTGACGCTGTTAACTCGTACACGTGTACCTGTGTCGCCGGTTACACCGGAACGCACTGTGAGACAGGTACATTCTTAACAATGACGCGAACTCTTCAAACAACTCGACTGATTTGAATAAGTAGCCTATTTTTAATTGCTTTAGCCTCTATAAACTCATTCGTCAGATGCGATGTTACACGCCGCCACGCCGCCATCTCAAATATATTCTTGGGGATAAGTAATTCAATAGAAATTTCACAAATACGGACACAAATTGTAGTAATTCCAACGTGTCAAATTGTTGTAGCGTCGTATTTAAAATTACGATTAAAAACGATTATTTAGTCTAAGTTAAACTTTGGTAATATTTTTGAGAAGAAATGTCTTCCATTTTTACCACCGTTCGGAATAACATGTTTTGACCTTTCAAAATGCAGCCAATTACACTTTTACCTCCTAAGAAACTAAGTGTTTCCACACCCTTTAACATTTTATATACAATTATTTGTTTGCAGATATCGACGAATGCGCCAGCAATCCTTGTCTGAATGGAGCAACATGTACTGACGCTGTCAACTCGTACACGTGTACCTGTGTCAGTGGTTACACCGGAACGCACTGTGAGACAGGTACGTCCTTGACAATTTTAACAAATATTTCACAGTAATAATCGATAATGTACAGAACCAATTTATTGATTCGATTTGCCATAACGAATCATTGGTCAGTCACGATTGTAGTGGCAGCCTTCTGGTATACCATGATGTTGACAAAGTAATTAGCGTGGCTACATATTTTGGTCCTGCTGCTTGGCACTGATTTCTGAATGATGGTGAGACATTCCAAGAAAGATGAAACTAGGAAAGGACCCAACTGCTTCTAGAGATTACACCACATGTAAACCTATGGGTGTATATTCAATGTAAAAGCTTGGTGGCGACTCAGTCTCGTGCAAAATTGTAACAACATATACACTTATAGGTTATCGTTCTTCTTGCACTGGTAACTTTTAAAATCCGAACATATGAAAATTCTGTGTCCGTTAAGTTTCAACATAACATATTTCCACCTGAATATTTAGTTGGCATATATAATTATTATTTTGAGAGAAGATTACTTGTTATGCAATTTTTAAAATGCAATGATTTTGTTGCAGATATTGACGAATGTGCCAGCAATCCTTGCTTGAATGGAGCAACGTGTACTGACGCTGTTAACTCGTACACGTGTACCTGTGTCGCCGGTTACACCGGAACGCACTGTGAGACAGGTACGTTCTTTACAATGACGCGAACTCTTCAAACAACTCGACTAATGTGAATAAGTAGCCTATTTTTAATTGCTTTAACCTCTATAAACTCATTCGTCAGATGCGATGTTACACGCCGCCTCGCCGCCATCTCAAATATATTCTTGTGGATAAGTAATTCAATAGAAATTTCACAAATACGGACACAAATTGTAGTAATTCCAACGTGTCAAATTGTTGTAGCGTCGTATTTAAAATTACGATTAAAAACGATTATTTAGTCTAAGTTAAACTTTGGTAATATTTTTGAGAAGAAATGTCTTCCATTTTTACCACCTTTCAGAATAACATGTTTTTACCTGTCAAAATGCAGCCAATTACACTTTTACCTCCTAAGAAACTTAGTATTTCCACACCCTTTAACATTTTATATACAATTATTTGTTTCAGACATCGACGAATGCGCCAGCAATCCTTGTCTGAATGGAGCAACATGTACTGACGCTGTCAACTCGTACACGTGTACCTGTGTCAGTGGTTACACCGGAACGCACTGTGAGACAGGTACGTCCTTGACAATATTAACAAATATTTCGCAGTAATAATCGATAATGTACAGAACCAATTTATTGATTCGATTTGCCATAACGAATCATTGGTCAGTCACGATTGTAGTGGCAGCCTTCTGGTGTACCATGATGTTGACAAAGTAATTAGCGTGGCTACATATTTTGTTCCTGCTGCTTGGCACTGATTTCTCAATGATGGTGAGACATTCCAAGAAAGATGAAACTAGGAAAGGACCCAACTGCTTCTAGAGAGTACACCACATGTAAACGCATGGGTGTATATTCAATGTAAAAGCTTGGTGGCGACTCAGTCTCGTGCAAAATTGTAACAACATATACACTTATAGGTTATCGTTCTTCTTGCACTGGTAACTTTTAAAATCCGAACATATGAAAATTCTGTGTCCGTTAAGTTTCAACATAACATATTTCCACCTGAATATTTAGTTGGCATATATAATTATTATTTTGAGAGAAGATTACTTGTTATGCAATTTTTTAAATGCAATGATTTTGTTGCAGATATTGACGAATGTGCCAGCAATCCTTGCTTGAATGGAGCAACGTGTACTGACGCTGTTAACTCGTACACGTGTACCTGTGTCGCCGGTTACACCGGAACGCACTGTGAGACAGGTACGTTCTTAACAATGACGCGAACTCTTCAAACAACTCGACTGATGTGAATAAGTAGCCTATTTTTAATTGCTTTAGCCTCTATAAACTCATTCGTCAGATGCGATGTTACACGCCGCCACGCCGCCATCTCAAATATATTCTTGGGGATAAGTAATTCAATAGAAATTTCACAGATACGGACACAAATTGTAGTAATTCCAACGTGTCAAATTGTTGTAGCGTCGTATTTAAAATTACGAGTAAAAACGATTATTTAGTCTAAATTAAACTTTGGTAATATTTTTTAGAAGAAATGTCTTACATTTTTACCATCGTTCGGAATAACATGTTCTGACCTGTCAAAATATAGCCAATTACACTTTTACCTCTTAAGAAACTTAGTGTTTCCACACCCTTTAACATTTTATATACAATTATTTGTTTGCAGATATCGACGAATGCGCCAGCAATCCTTGTCTGAATGGAGCAACATGTACTGACGCTGTCAACTCGTACACGTGTACCTGTGTCAGTGGTTACACCGGAACGCACTGTGAGACAGGTACGTCCTTGACAATATTAACAAATATTTCACAGTAATAATCGATAAAGTACAGAACCAATTTATTGATTCGATTTGCCATAACGAATCATTGGTCAGTCACGATTGTAGTGGCAGCCTTCTGGTATACCATGATGTTGACAAAGTAATTAGCGTGGCTACATATTTTGTTCCTGCTGATTTCTGAATGATGGTGAGACATTCCAAGAAAGATGAAACTAGGAAAGGACCCAACTGCTTCTAGAGAGTACACCACATGTAAACGCATGGGTGTATATTCAATGTAAAAGCTTGGTGGCGACTCAGTCTCGTGCAAAATTGTAACAACATATACACTTATAGGTTATCGTTCTTCTTGCACTGGTAACTTTTAAAATCCGAACATATGAACATTCTGTGTCCGTTAATTTTCAACATAACATATTTCCAACTGAATATTTAGTTGGCATATATAATTATTATTTTGAGAGAAGATTACTTGTTATGCAATTTTTAAAATGCAATGATTTTGTTGCAGATATTGACGAATGTGCCAGCAATCCTTGCTTGAATGGAGCAACGTGTACTGACGCTGTTAACTCGTACACGTGTACCTGTGTCGCCGGTTACACCGGAACGCACTGTGAGACAGGTACGTTCTTAACAATTACGCAAACTCTTCAAACAACTCGACTGATGTGAATAAGTAGCCTATTTTTAATTGCTTTAGCCTCTATAAACTCATTCGTCAGATGCGATGTTACACGCCGCCTCGCCGCCATCTCAAATATATTCTTGTGGATAAGTAATTCAATAGAAATTTCACAAATACGGACACAAATTGTAGTAATTCCAACGTGTCAAATTGTTGTAGCGTCGTATTTAAAATTACGATTAAAAACGATTATTTAGTCTAAGTTAAACTTTGGTAATATTTTTGAGAAGAAATGTCTTCCATTTTTACCACCGTTCGGAATAACATGTTTTGACCTTTCAAAATGCAGCCAATTACACTTTTACCTCCTAAGAAACTAAGTGTTTCCACACCCTTTAACATTTTATATACAATTATTTGTTTGCAGATATCGACGAATGCGCCAGCAATCCTTGTCTGAATGGAGCAACATGTACTGACGCTGTCAACTCGTACACGTGTACCTGTGTCAGTGGTTACACCGGAACGCACTGTGAGACAGGTACGCCCTTGACAATTTTAACAAATATTTCACAGTAATAATCGATAATGTACAGAACCAATTTATTGATTCGATTTGCCATAACGAATCATTGGTCAGTCACGATTGTAGTGGCAGCCTTCTGGTATACCATGATGTTGACAAAGTAATTAGCGTGGCTACATATTTTGGTCCTGCTGCTTGGCACTGATTTCTGAATGATGGTGAGACATTCCAAGAAAGATGAAACTAGGAAAGGACCCAACTGCTTCTAGAGATTACACCACATGTAAACGTATGGGTGTATATTCAATGTAAAAGCTTGGTGGCGACTCAGTCTCGTGCAAAATTGTAACAACATATACACTTATAGGTTATCGTTCTTCTTGCACTGGTAACTTTTAAAATCCGAACATATGAAAATTCTGTGTCCGTTAAGTTTCAACATAACATATTTCCACCTGAATATTTAGTAGGCATATATAATTATTATTTTGAGAGAAGATTACTTGTTATGCAATTTTTAAAATGCAATGATTTTGTTGCAGATATTGACGAATGTGCCAGCAATCCTTGCTTGAATGGAGCAACGTGTACTGACGCTGTTAACTCGTACACGTGTACCTGTGTCGCCGGTTACACCGGAACGCACTGTGAGACAGGTACGTTCTTAACAATGACGCGAACTCTTCAAACAACTCGACTAATGTGAATAAGTAGCCTATTTTTAATTGCTTTAACCTCTATAAACTCATTCGTCAGATGCGATGTTACACGCCGCCTCGCCGCCATCTCAAATATATTCTTGTGGATAAGTAATTCAATAGAAATTTCACAAATACGGACACAAATTGTAGTAATTCCAACGTGTCAAATTGTTGTAGCGTCGTATTTAAAATTACGATTAAAAACGATTATTTAGTCTAAGTTAAACTTTGGTAACATTTTTGAGAAGAAATGTCTTCCATTTTTACCACCTTTCAGAATAACATGTTTTGACCTGTCAAAATGCAGCCAATTACACTTTTACCTCCTAAGAAACTTAGTATTTCCACACCCTTTAACATTTTATATACAATTATTTGTTTCAGACATCGACGAATGCGCCAGCAATCCTTGTCTGAATGGAGCAACATGTACTGACGCTGTCAACTCGTACACGTGTACCTGTGTCAGTGGTTACACCGGAACGCACTGTGAGACAGGTACGTCCTTGACAATATTAACAAATATTTCACAGTAATAATCGATAATGTACAGAACCAATTAATTGATTCGATTTGCCATAACGAATCATTGGTCAGTCACGATTGTAGTGGCAGCCTTCTGGTGTACCATGATGTTGACAAAGTAATTAGCGTGGCTACATATTTTGTTCCTGCTGCTTGGCACTGATTTCTCAATGATGGTGAGACATTCCAAGAAAGATGAAACTAGGAAAGGACCCAACTGCTTCTAGAGAGTACACCACATGTAAACGCATGGGTGTATATTCAATGTAAAAGCTTGGTGGCGACTCAGTCTCGTGCAAAATTGTAACAACATATACACTTATAGGTTATCGTTCTTCTTGCACTGGTAACTTTTAAAATCCGAACATATGAAAATTCTGTGTCCGTTAAGTTTCAACATAACATATTTCCACCTGAATATTTAGTTGGCATATATAATTATTATTTTGAGAGAAGATTACTTGTTATGCAATTTTTAAAATGCAATGATTTTGTTGCAGATATTGACGAATGTGCCAGCAATCCTTGCTTGAATGGAGCAACGTGTACTGACGCTGTTAACTCGTACACGTGTACCTGTGTCGCCGGTTACACCGGAACGCACTGTGAGACAGGTACATTCTTAACAATGACGCGAACTCTTCAAACAACTCGACTGATTTGAATAAGTAGCCTATTTTTAATTGCTTTAGCCTCTATAAACTCATTCGTCAGATGCGATGTTACACGCCGCCACGCCGCCATCTCAAATATATTCTTGGGGATAAGTAATTCAATAGAAATTTCACAAATACGGACACAAATTGTAGTAATTCCAACGTGTCAAATTGTTGTAGCGTCGTATTTAAAATTACGATTAAAAACGATTATTTAGTCTAAGTTAAACTTTGGTAATATTTTTGAGAAGAAATGTCTTCCATTTTTACCACCGTTCGGAATAACATGTTTTGACCTTTCAAAATGCAGCCAATTACACTTTTACCTCCTAAGAAACTAAGTGTTTCCACACCCTTTAACATTTTATATACAATTATTTGTTTGCAGATATCGACGAATGCGCCAGCAATCCTTGTCTGAATGGAGCAACATGTACTGACGCTGTCAACTCGTACACGTGTACCTGTGTCAGTGGTTACACCGGAACGCACTGTGAGACAGGTACGTCCTTGACAATTTTAACAAATATTTCACAGTAATAATCGATAATGTACAGAACCAATTTATTGATTCGATTTGCCATAACGAATCATTGGTCAGTCACGATTGTAGTGGCAGCCTTCTGGTATACCATGATGTTGACAAAGTAATTAGCGTGGCTACATATTTTGGTCCTGCTGCTTGGCACTGATTTCTGAATGATGGTGAGACATTCCAAGAAAGATGAAACTAGGAAAGGACCCAACTGCTTCTAGAGATTACACCACATGTAAACCTATGGGTGTATATTCAATGTAAAAGCTTGGTGGCGACTCAGTCTCGTGCAAAATTGTAACAACATATACACTTATAGGTTATCGTTCTTCTTGCACTGGTAACTTTTAAAATCCGAACATATGAAAATTCTGTGTCCGTTAAGTTTCAACATAACATATTTCCACCTGAATATTTAGTTGGCATATATAATTATTATTTTGAGAGAAGATTACTTGTTATGCAATTTTTAAAATGCAATGATTTTGTTGCAGATATTGACGAATGTGCCAGCAATCCTTGCTTGAATGGAGCAACGTGTACTGACGCTGTTAACTCGTACACGTGTACCTGTGTCGCCGGTTACACCGGAACGCACTGTGAGACAGGTACGTTCTTTACAATGACGCGAACTCTTCAAACAACTCGACTAATGTGAATAAGTAGCCTATTTTTAATTGCTTTAACCTCTATAAACTCATTCGTCAGATGCGATGTTACACGCCGCCTCGCCGCCATCTCAAATATATTCTTGTGGATAAGTAATTCAATAGAAATTTCACAAATACGGACACAAATTGTAGTAATTCCAACGTGTCAAATTGTTGTAGCGTCGTATTTAAAATTACGATTAAAAACGATTATTTAGTCTAAGTTAAACTTTGGTAATATTTTTGAGAAGAAATGTCTTCCATTTTTACCACCTTTCAGAATAACATGTTTTTACCTGTCAAAATGCAGCCAATTACACTTTTACCTCCTAAGAAACTTAGTATTTCCACACCCTTTAACATTTTATATACAATTATTTGTTTCAGACATCGACGAATGCGCCAGCAATCCTTGTCTGAATGGAGCAACATGTACTGACGCTGTCAACTCGTACACGTGTACCTGTGTCAGTGGTTACACCGGAACGCACTGTGAGACAGGTACGTCCTTGACAATATTAACAAATATTTCGCAGTAATAATCGATAATGTACAGAACCAATTTATTGATTCGATTTGCCATAACGAATCATTGGTCAGTCACGATTGTAGTGGCAGCCTTCTGGTGTACCATGATGTTGACAAAGTAATTAGCGTGGCTACATATTTTGTTCCTGCTGCTTGGCACTGATTTCTCAATGATGGTGAGACATTCCAAGAAAGATGAAACTAGGAAAGGACCCAACTGCTTCTAGAGAGTACACCACATGTAAACGCATGGGTGTATATTCAATGTAAAAGCTTGGTGGCGACTCAGTCTCGTGCAAAATTGTAACAACATATACACTTATAGGTTATCGTTCTTCTTGCACTGGTAACTTTTAAAATCCGAACATATGAAAATTCTGTGTCCGTTAAGTTTCAACATAACATATTTCCACCTGAATATTTAGTTGGCATATATAATTATTATTTTGAGAGAAGATTACTTGTTATGCAATTTTTAAAATGCAATGATTTTGTTGCAGATATCGACGAATGTGCCAGCAATCCTTGCTTGAATGGAGCAACGTGTACTGACGCTGTTAACTCGTACACGTGTACCTGTGTCGCCGGTTACACCGGAACGCACTGTGAGACAGGTACATTCTTAACAATGACGCGAACTCTTCAAACAACTCGACTGATTTGAATAAGTAGCCTATTTTTAATTGCTTTAGCCTCTATAAACTCATTCGTCAGATGCGATGTTACACGCCGCCACGCCGCCATCTCAAATATATTCTTGGGGATAAGTAATTCAATAGAAATTTCACAGATACGGACACAAATTGTAGTAATTCCAACGTGTCAAATTGTTGTAGCGTCGTATTTAAAATTACGAGTAAAAACGATTATTTAGGCTAAATTAAACTTTGGTAATATTTTTTAGAAGAAATGTCTTCCATTTTTACCACCGTTCGGAATAACATGTTCTAACCTGTCAAAATATAGCCAATTACACTTTTACCTCTTAAGAAACTTAGTGTTTCCACACCCTTTATCATTTTATATACAATTATTTGTTTGCAGATATCGACGAATGCGCCAGCAATCCTTGTCTGAATGGAGCAACATGTACTGACGCTGTCAACTCGTACACGTGTACCTGTGTCAGTGGTTACACCGGAACGCACTGTGAGACAGGTACGTCCTTGACAATATTAACAAATATTTCAGAGTAATAATCGATAATGTACAGAACCAATTTATTGATTCGATTTGCCATATCGAATCATTGGTCAGTCACGATTGTAGTGGCAGCCTTCTGGTATACCATGATGTTGACAAAGTAATTAGCGTGGCTACATATTTTGTTCCTGTTGCTTGGCACTGATTTCTGAATGATCGTGAGACATTCCAAGAAAGATGAAACTAGGAAAGGACCCAACTGCTTCTAGAGAGTACACCACATGTAAACGCATGGGTGTATATTCAATGTAAAAGCTTGGTGGCGACTCAGTCTCGTGCAAAATTGTAACAATATATACACTTATAGGTTATCGTTCTTCTTGTACTGGTAACTTTTAAAATCCGAACATATGAAAATTCTGTGCCGTTAAGTTTCAACATAACATATTTCCACCTGAATATTTAGTTGGCATATTTAATTATTATTTTGAGAGAAGATTACTTGTTATGCAATTTTTAAAATGCAATGATTTTGTTGCAGATATTGACGAATGTGCCAGCAATCCTTGCTTGAATGGAGCAACGTGTACTGACGCTGTTAACTCGTACACGTGTACCTGTGTCGCCGGTTACACCGGAACGCACTGTGAGACAGGTACGTTCTTAACAATGACGCGAACTCTTCAAACAACTCGACTGATGTGAATAAGTAGCCTATTTTTAATTGCTTTAGCCTCTATAAACTCATTCGTCAGATGCGATGTTACACGCCGCCTCGCCGCCATCTCAAATATATTCTTGTGGATAAGTAATTCAATAGAAATTTCACAAATACGGACACAAATTGTAGTAATTCCAACATGTCAAATTGTTGTAGCGTCGTATTTAAAATTACGAGTAAAAACGATTATTTAGTCTAAGTTAAACTTTGGTAATATTTTTGAGAAGAAATGTCTTCCATTTTTACCACCGTTCGGAATAACATGTTTTGACTTGTCAAAATTCAGCCAATTACACTTTTACCTCCTAAGAAACTTAGTGTTTCCACACCCTTTAACATTTTATATACAATTATTTGTTTGCAGATATCGACGAATGCGCCAGCAATCCTTGTCTGAATGGAGCAACATGTACTGACTCTGTCAACTCGTACACGTGTACCTGTGTCAGTGGTTTCACCGGAACGCACTGTGAGACAGGTACGTCCTTGACAATATTAACAAATATTTCACAGTAATAATCGATAATGTACAGAACCAATTTATTGATTCGATTTGCCATAACGAATCATTGGTCAGTCACGATTGTAGTGGCAGCCTTCTGGTATACCATGATGTTGACAAAGTAATTAGCGTGGCTACATATTTTGTTCCTGCTGCTTGGCACTGATTTCTGAATGATGGTGAGACATTCCAAGAAAGATGAAACTAGGAAAGGACCCAACTGCTTATAGAGAGTACACCACATGTAAACGCATGGGTGTATATTCAATGTAAAAGCTTGGTGGCGACTCAGTCTCGTGCAAAATTGAAACAACATACACACTTATAGGTTATCGTTCTTCTTGCACTGGTAACTTTTAAAATCCGAACATATGAACATTCTGTGTCCGTTAAGTTTCAACATAACATATTTCCACCTGAATATTTAGTTGGCATATATAATTATTATTTTGAGAGAAGATTACTTGTTATGCAATTTTTAAAATGCAATGATTTTGTTGCAGATATTGACGAATGTGCCAGCAATCCTTGCTTGAATGGAGCAACGTGTACTGACGCTGTTAACTCGTACACGTGTACCTGTGTCGCCGGTTTCACCGGAACGCACTGTGAGACAGGTACGTTCTTAACAATGACGCGAACTCTTCAAACAACTCGACTGATGTGAATAAGTAGCCTATTTTTAATTGCTTTAGCCTCTATAAATTCATTCGTCAGATGCGATGTTACACGCCGCCACGCCGCCATCTCAAATATATTCTTGTGGATAAGTAATTCAATAGAAATTTCACAGATACGGACACAAATTGTATTAATTCCAACGTGTCAAATTGTTGTAGCGTCGTATTTAAAATTACGAGTAAAAACGATTATTTAGGCTAAATTAAACTTTGGTAATATTTTTTAGAAGAAATGTCTTCCATTTTTACCACCGTTCGGAATAACATGTTCTGACCTGTCAAAATATAGCCAATTACACTTTTACCTCTTAAGAAACTTAGTGTTTCCACACCCTTTATCATTTTATATACAATTATTTGTTTGCAGATATCGACGAATGCGCCAGCAATCCTTGTCTGAATGGAGCAACATGTACTGACGCTGTCAACTCGTACACGTGTACCTGTGTCAGTGGTTACACCGGAACGCACTGTGAGACAGGTACGTCCTTGACAATATTAACAAATATTTCACAGTAATAATCGATAATGTACAGAACCAATTTATTGATTCGATTTGCCATAACGAATCATTGGTCAGTCACGATTGTAGTGGCAGCCTTCTGGTATACCATGATGTTGACAAAGTAATTAGCGTGGCTACATATTTTGTTCCTGCTGCTTGGCACTGATTTCTGAATGATGGTGAGACATTCCAAGAAAGATGAAACTAGGAAAGGACCCAACTGCTTCTAGAGATTACACCACATGTAAACGCATGGGTGTATAATCAATGTAAAAGCTTGGTGGCGACTGAGTCTCGTGCAAAATTGTAACAACATATACACTTATAGGTTTTCGATCTTCTTGCACTGGTAACTTTTAAAATCCGAACATATGAAAATTCTGTGTCCGTTAAGTTTCAACATAACATATTTCCACCTGAATATTTAGTTGGCATATATAATTATTATTTTGAGAGAAGATTACTTGTTATGCAATTTTTAAAATGCAATGATTTTGTTGCAGATATTGACGAATGTGCCAGCAATCCTTGCTTGAATGGAGCAACGTGTACTGACTCTGTTAACTCGTACACGTGTACCTGTGTCGCCGGTTACACCGGAACGCACTGTGAGACAGGTACGTTCTTAACAATGACGCGAACTCTTCAAACAACTCGACTGATTTGAATAAGTAGCCTATTTTTAATTGCTTTAGCCTCTATAAACTCATTCGTCAGATGCGATGTTACATGCCGCCACGCCGCCATCTCAAATATATTCTTGGGGATAAGTAATTCAATAGAAATTTCACAAATACGGACACAAATTGTAGTAATTCCAACGAGTCAAATTGTTGTAGCGTCGTATTTAAAATTACGAGTAAAAACGATTATTTAGTCTAAATTAAACTTTGGTAATATTTTTGAGAAGAAATGTCTTCCATTTTTACCACCGTTCGGAATAACATGTTCTGACCTGTCAAAATATAGCCAATTACACTTTTACCTCTTAAGAAACTTAGTGTTTCCACACCCTTTAACATTTTATATACAATTATTTGTTTGCAGATATCGACGAATGCGCCAGCAATCCTTGTCTGAATGGAGCAACATGTACTGACGCTGTCAACTCGTACACGTGTACCTGTGTCAGTGGTTACACCGGAACGCACTGTGAGACAGGTACGTCCTTGACAATATTAACAAATATTTCACAGTAATAATCGATAATGTACAGAACCAATTTATTGATTCGATTTGCCATAACGAATCATTGGTCAGTCACGATTGTAGTGGCAGCCTTCTGGTATACCATGATGTTGACAAAGTAATTAGCGTGGCTACATATTTTGTTCCTGCTGCTTGGCACTGATTTCTGAATGATCGTGAGACATTCCAAGAAAGATGAAACTAGGAAAGGACCCAACTGCTTCTAGAGAGTACACCACATGTAAACGCATGGGTGTATATTCAATGTAAAAGCTTGGTGGCGACTCAGTCTCGTGCAAAATTGTAACAACATATACACTTATAGATTATCGTTCTTCTTGCATTGGTAACTTTTAAAATCCGAACATATGAAAATTCTGTGTCCGTTAAGTTTCAACATAACATATTTCCACCTGAATATTTAGTTGGCATATATAATTATTATTTTGAGAGAAGATTACTTGTTATGCAATTTTTAAAATGCAATGTTTTTTTTGCAGATATTGACGAATGCGCCAGCAATCCTTGCTTGAATGGAGCAACGTGTACTGACGCTGTTTACTCGTACACGTGTACCTGTGTCGCCGGTTACACCGGAACGCACTGTGAGACAGGTACGTTCTTAACAATGACGCGAACTCTTCAAACAACTCGACTGATGTGAATAAGTAGCCTATTTTTAATTGCTTTAGCCTCTATAAACTCATTCGTCAGATGCGATGTTACACGCCGCCACGCCGCCATCACAAATATATTCTTGTGGATAAGTAATTCAATAGAAATTTCACAAATACGGACACAAATTGTAGTAATTCCAACGTTTCAAATTGTTGTAGCGTCGTATTTAAAATTACGATTAAAAACGATTATTAAATCTAAGTTAAACTTTGGTAATATTTTTGAGAAGAAATGTCTTCCATTTTTACCACCGTTCGGAATAACATGTTTTGACCTGTCAAAATGCAGCCAATTACACTTTTACCTCTTAAGAAACTTAGTGTTTCCACACCCTTTAACATTTTATATACAATTATTTGTTTGCAGATATCGACGAATGCGCCAGCAATCCTTGTCTGAATGGAGCAACATGTACTGACGCTGTCAACTCGTACACGTGTACCTGTGTCGGTGGTTACACCGGAACGCACTGTGAGACAGGTACGTCCTTAACAATATTAACAAATATTTCACAGTAATAATCGATACTGTACAGAACCAATTTATTGATACGATTTGCCATAACGAATCGTTGGTCAGTCACGATTGTAGTGGCAACCTTCTGGTATACCATGATGTTGACAAAGTAATTAGAGTGGCTACATATTTTGTTCCTGCTGCTTGGCACTGATTTCTGAATGATCGTGAGACATTCCAAGAAAGATGAAACTAGGAAAGGACCCAACTGCTTCTAGAGAGTACACCACATGTAAACGCATGGGTGTATATTCAATGTAAAAGCTTGGTGGCGACTCAGTCTCGTGCAAAATTGTAACAACATATACTCTTATAGATTATCGTTCTTCTTGCATTGGTAACTTTTAAAATCCGAACATATGAAAATTCTGTGTCCGTTAAGTTTCAACATAACATATTTCCACCTGAATATTTAGTTGGCATATATAATTATTATTTTGAGAGAAGATTACTTGTTATGCAATTTTTTAAATGCAATGTTTTTTTTGCAGATATTGACGAATGCGCCAGCAATCCTTGCTTGAATGGAGCAACGTGTACTGACGCTGTTTACTCGTACACGTGTACCTGTGTCGCCGGTTACACCGGAACGCACTGTGAGACAGGTACGTTCTTAACAATGACGCGAACTCTTCAAACAACTCGACTGATGTGAATAAGTAGCCTATTTTTAATTGCTTTAGCCTCTATAAACTCATTCGTCAGATGCGATGTTACACGCCGCCACGCCGCCATCACAAATATATTCTTGTGGATAAGTAATTCAATAGAAATTTCACAAATACGGACACAAATTGTAGTAATTCCAACGTTTCAAATTGTTGTAGCGTCGTATTTAAAATTACGATTAAAAACGATTATTAAATCTAAGTTAAACTTTGGTAATATTTTTGAGAAGAAATGTCTTCCATTTTTACCACCGTTCGGAATAACATGTTTTGACCTGTCAAAATGCAGCCAATTACACTTTTACCTCTTAAGAAACTTAGTGTTTCCACACCCTTTAACATTTTATATACAATTATTTGTTTGCAGATATCGACGAATGCGCCAGCAATCCTTGTCTGAATGGAGCAACATGTACTGACGCTGTCAACTCGTACACGTGTACCTGTGTCGGTGGTTACACCGGAACGCACTGTGAGACAGGTACGTCCTTAACAATATTAACAAATATTTCACAGTAATAATCGATACTGTACAGAACCAATTTATTGATACGATTTGCCATAACGAATCGTTGGTCAGTCACGATTGTAGTGGCAACCTTCTGGTATACCATGATGTTGACAAAGTAATTAGAGTGGCTACATATTTTGTTCCTGCTGCTTGGCACTGATTTCTGAATGATGGTGAGACATTCCAAGAAACATTAAACTAGGAAAGGACCCAACTGCTTATAGAGAGTACACCACATGTAAACGCATGGGTGTATATTCAATGTAAAAGCTTGGTGGCGACTCAGTCTCGTGCAAAATTGAAACAACATATACACTTATAGGTTATCGTTCTTCTTGCACTGGTAACTTTAAAAATGCGAACATATGAACATTCTGTGTCCGTTAAGTTTCAACATAACATATTTCCACCTGAATATTTAGTTGGCATATATAATTATTATTTTCAGAGAAGATTACTTGTTATGCAATTTTTAAAATGCAATGATTTTGTTGCAGATATTGACGAATGCGCCAGCAATCCTTGCTTGAATGGAGCAACGTGTACTGACGCTGTTAACTCGTACACGTGTACCTGTGTCGCCGGTTACACCGGAACGCACTGTGAGACAGGTACGTTCTTAACAATGACGCGAACTCTTCAAACAACTCGACTGATTTGAATAAGAAGCCTATTTTTAATTGCTTTAGCCTCTATAAACTCATTCGTCAGATGCGATGTTACACGCCGCCACGCCGCCATCTCAAATATATTCTTGTGGATAAGTAATTCAATAGAAATTTCAAAGATACGGACACAAATTGTAGTAATTCCAACGTGTCAAATTGTTGTAGCGTCGTATTTAAAATTACGCGTAAAAACGATTATTTAGTCTAAATTAAACTTTGGTAATATTTTTGAGAAGAAATGTCTTCCATTTTTACCACCGTTCGGAATAACATGTTCTGACCTGTCAAAATATAGCCAATTACACTTTTATCTCTTAAGAAACTTAGTGTTTCCACACCCTTTAACATTTTATATACAATTATTTGTTTGCAGATATCGACGAATGCGCCAGCAATCCTTGTCTGAATGGAGCAACATGTACTGACGCTGTCAACTCGTACACGTGTACCTGTGTCAGTGGTTACACCGGAACGCACTGTGAGACAGGTACGTCCTTGACAATATTAACAAATATTTCACAGTAATAATCGATAATGTACAGAACCAATTTATTGATTCGATTTGCCATAACGAATCATTGGTCAGTCACGATTGTAGTGGCAGCCTTCTGGTATACCATGATGTTGACAAAGTAATTAGCGTGGCTACATATTTTGTTCCTGCTGCTTGGCACTGATTTCTGAATGATCGTGAGACATTCCAAGAAAGATGAAACTAGGAAAGGACCCAACTGCTTCTAGAGAGTACACCACATGTAAACGCATGGGTGTATATTCAATGTAAAAGCTTGGTGGCGACTCAGTCTCGTGCAAAATTGTAACAACATATACACTTATAGATTATCGTTCTTCTTGCACTGGTAACTTTTAAAATCCGAACATATGAACATTCTGTGTCCGTTAAGTTTCAACATAACATATTTCCACCTGAATATTTAGTTGGCATATATAATTATTATTTTGAGAGAAGATTACTTGTTATGCAATTTTTAAAATGCAATGTTTTTTTTGCAGATATTGACGAATGCGCCAGCAATCCTTGCTTGAATGGAGCAACGTGTACTGACGCTGTTAACTCGTACACGTGTACCTGTGTCGCCGGTTACACCGGAACGCACTGTGAGACAGGTACGTTCTTAACAATGACGCGAACTCTTTAAACAACTCGACTGATGTGAATAAGTAGCCTATTTTTAATTGCTTTAGCTTCTATAAACTCATTCGTCAGATGCGATGTTACACGCCGCCACGCCGCCATCACAAATATATTCTTGTGGATAAGTAATTCAATAGAAATTTCACAAATACGGACACAAATTGTAGTAATTCCAACGTGTCAAATTGTTGTAGCGTCGTATTTAAAATTACGATTAAAAACGATTATTTAGTCTAAGTTAAACTTTGGTAATATTTTTGAGAAGAAATGTCTTCCATTTTTACCACCTTTCGGAATAACATGTTTTGACCTGTCAAAATGCAGCCAATTACACTTTTACCTCCTAAGAAACTTAGTGTTTCCACACCCTTTAATATTTTATGTACAATTATTTGTTTGCAGATATCGACGAATGCGCCAGCAATCCTTGTCTGAATGGAGCAACATGTACTGACGCTGTCAACTCGTACACGTGTACCTGTGTCGGTGGTTACACCGGAACGCACTGTGAGACAGGTACGTCCTTAACAATATTAACAAATATTTCACAGTAATAATCGATAATGTACAGAACCAATTTATTGATACGATTTGCCATAACGAATCGTTGGTCAGTCACGATTGTAGTGGCAGCCTTCTGGTATACCATGATGTTGACAAAGTAATTATCGTGGCTACATATTTTGTTCCTGCTGCTTGGCACTGATTTCTGAATGATGGTGAGACATTCCAAGAAACATTAAACTAGGAAAGGACCCAACTGCTTATAGAGAGTACACCACATGTAAACGCATGGGTGTATATTCAATGTAAAAGCTTGGTGGCGACTCAGTCTCGTGCAAAATTGTAACAACATATACACTTATAGATTATCGTTCTTCTTGCACTGGTAACTTTTAAAATCCGAACATATGAAAATTCTGTGTCCGTTAAGTTTCAACATAACATATTTCCTCCTGAATATTTAGTTGGCATATATAATTATTATTTTGAGAGAAGATTACTTGTTATGCAATTTTTTTAATGTAATGTTTTTGTTGCAGATATTGACGAATGCGCCAGCAATCCTTGCTTGAATGGAGCAACGTGTACTGACGCTGTTAATTCGTACACGTGTACCTGTGTCGCCGGTTACACCGGAACGCACTGTGAGACAGGTACGTTCTTAACAATGACGCGAACTCTTCAAACAACTCGACTGATGTGAATAAGTAGCCTATTTTTAATTGCTTTAGCCTCTATAAACTCATTCGTCAGATGCGATGTTACACGCCGCCACTCCTCCATCTCAAATATATTCTTGTGGATAAGTAATTCAATAGAAATTATTTTGAGAGAAGATTACTTGTTATGCAATTTTTTTAATGTAATGTTTTTGTTGCAGATATTGACGAATGCGCCAGCAATCCTTGCTTGAATGGAGCAACGTGTACTGACGCTGTTAATTCGTACACGTGTACCTGTGTCGCCGGTTACACCGGAACGCACTGTGAGACAGGTACGTTCTTAACAATGACGCGAACTCTTCAAACAACTCGACTGATGTGAATAAGTAGCCTATTTTTAATTGCTTTAGCCTCTATAAACTCATTCGTCAGATGCGATGTTACACGCCGCCACTCCTCCATCTCAAATATATTCTTGTGGATAAGTAATTCAATAGAAATTTCACAAATACGGACACAAATTGTAGTAATTCCAACGTGTCAAATTGTTGTAGCGTCGTATTTGAAATTACGAGAAAAAACTATTATTTAGTCTAAGTTAAACTTTGGTAATATTTTTTAGAAGAAATGTCTTCCATTTTTACCACCGTTCGGAATAACATGTTTTGACCTGTCAAAATGCAGCCAATTACACTTTTATCTCCTAAGAAACTTAGTGTTTCCACACCCTTTAACATTTTATATACAATTATTTGTTTGCAGATATCGACGAATGCGCCAGCAATCCTTGTCTGAATGGAGCAACATGTACTGACGCTGTCAACTCGTACACGTGCACCTGTGTCGGTGGTTACACCGGAACGCACTGTGAGACAGGTACGTCCTTGACAATATTAACAAATATTTCACAGTAATAATCGATAATGTACAGAACCAATTTATTGATTCGATTTGCCATAACGAATCATTGGTCAGTCACGATTGTAGTGGCAGCCTTCTGGTATACCATGATGTTGACAAAGTAATTAGCGTGGCTACATATTTTGATCCTGCTGCTTGGCACTGATTTCTGAATGATGGTGAGACATTCCAAGAAAGATGAAACTAGGAAAGGACCCAACTGCTTATATAGAGTACACCACATGTAAACGCATGGGTGTATATTCAATGTAAAAGCTTGGTGGCGACTCAGTCTCGTGCAAAATTGTAACAACATATACACTTATAGGTTATCGTTCTTCTTGCACTGGTAACTTTTAAAATCCGAACATATGAAAATTCTGTGTCCGTTAAGTTTCAATATAACATATTTCCACCTGAATATTTAGTTGGCATATATAATTATTATTTTGAGAGAAGATTACTTTTTATGCAATTTTTTAAATGCAATGTTTTTGTTGCAGATATTGACGAATGCGCCAGCAATCCTTGCTTGAATGGAGCAACGTGTACTGACGCTGTTAATTCGTACACGTGTACCTGTGTCGCCGGTTACACCGGAACGCACTGTGAGACAGGTACGTTCTTAACAATGACGCGAACTCTTCAAACAACTCGACTGATTTGAATAAGTAGCCTATTTTTAATTGCTTTAGCCTCTATAAACTCATTCGTCAGATGCGATGTTACACGCCGCCACGCCGCCAACTCAAATATATTCTTGTGGATAAGTAATTGTATAGAAATTTCACAGATACGGACACAAATTGTAGTAATTCCAACGTGTCAAATTGTTGTAGCGTCGTATTTAAAATTACGAGTAAAAACGATTATTTAGTCTAAATTAAACTTTGGTAATATTTTTTAGAAGAAATGTCTTCCATTTTTAGCACCGTTCGGAATAACATGTTCTGACCTGTCAAAATATAGCAAATTACACTTTTACCTCCTAAGAAACTTAGTGTTTCCACACCATTTAACATTTTATATACAATTATTTGTTTGCAGATATCGACGAATGCGCCAGCAATCCTTGTCTGAATGGAGCAACATGTACTGACGCTATCAACTCGTACACGTGTACCTGTGTCGGTGGTTACACCGGAACGCACTGTGAGACAGGTACGTCCTTAACAATATTAACAAATATTTCACAGTAATAATCGATAATGTACAGAACCAATTTATTGATACGATTTGCCATAACGAATCGTTGGTCAGTCACGATTGTAGTGGCAGCCTTCTGGTATACCATGATGTTGACAAAGTAATTAGCGTGGCTACATATTTTGTTCCTGCTGCTTGGCACTGATTTCTGAATGATGGTGAGACATTCCAAGAAAGATGAAACTAGGAAAGGACCCAACTGCTTCTAGAGAGTACACAACATGTAAACGCATGGTTGTATATTCAATGTAAAATCTTGGTGGCGACTCAATCTGATGCAAAATTGTAACAACATATACACTTATAGGTTATCGTTCTTCTTGCACTGGTAACTTTTAAAATCCGAACATATGAAAATTCTGTGTCCGTTAAGTTTCAACATAACATATTTCCACCTGAATATTTAGTTGGCATATATAATTATTATTTTGAGAGAAGATTACTTGTTATGCAATTTTTTAAATGCAATGATTTTGTTGCAGATATTGACGAATGTGCCAGCAATCCTTGCTTGAATGGAGCAACGTGTACTGACGCTGTTAACTCGTACACGTGTACCTGTGTCGCCGGTTACATCGGAACGCACTGTGAGACAGGTACGTTCATAACAATGACGCGAACTCTTCAAACAACTCGAATTATGTGAATAAGTAGCCTATTTTTAATTGCTTTAGCCTCTATAAACTCATTCGTCAGATGCGATGTCACACGCCGCCACGCCGCCATCTCAAATATATTCTTGTGGATAAGTAATTCAATAGAAATTTCACAAATACGGACACAAATTGTAGTAATTCCAACGTGTCAAATTGTTGTAGCGTCGTATTTAAAATTACGATTAAAAACGATTATTTAGTCTAAGTTAAACTTTGGTAATATTTTTGAGAAGAAATGTCTTCCATTTTTACCACCTTTCGGAATAACATGTTTTGACCTGTCAAAATGCAGCCAATTACACTTTTACCTCCTAAGAAACTTAGTGTTTCCACACCCTTTAATATTTTATGTACAATTATTTGTTTGCAGATATCGACGAATGCGTCAGCAATCCTTGTCTGAATGGAGCAACATGTACTGACGCTGTCAACTCGTACACGTGTACCTGTGTCGGTGGTTACACCGGAACGCACTGTGAGACAGGTACGTCCTTAACAATATTAACAAATATTTCACAGTAATAATCGATAATGTACAGAACCAATTTATTGATACGATTTGCCATAACGAATCGTTGGTCAGTCACGATTGTAGTGGCAGCCTTCTGGTATACCATGATGTTGACAAAGTAATTAGCGTGGCTACATATTTTGTTCCTGCTGCTTGGCACTGATTTCTGAATGATGGTGAGACATTCCAAGAAACATTAAACTAGGAAAGGACCCAACTGCTTATAGAGAGTACACCACATGTAAACGCATGGGTGTATATTCAATGTAAAAGCTTGGTGGCGACTCAGTCTCGTGCAAAATTGTAACAACATATACACTTATAGATTATCGTTCTTCTTGCACTGGTAACTTTTAAAATCCGAACATATGAAAATTCTGTGTCCGTTAAGTTTCAACATAACATATTTCCTCCTGAATATTTAGTTGGCATATATAATTATTATTTTGAGAGAAGATTACTTGTTATGCAATTTTTTAAATGTAATGTTTTTGTTGCAGATATTGACGAATGCGCCAGCAATCCTTGCTTGAATGGAGCAACGTGTACTGACGCTGTTAACTCGTACACGTGTACCTGTGTCGCCGGTTACACCGGAACGCACTGTGAGACAGGTACGTTCTTAACAATGACGCGAACTCTTCAAACAACTCGACTGATGTGAATAAGTAGCCTATTTTTAATTGCTTTAGCCTCTATAAACTCATTCGTCAGATGCGATGCTACACGCCGCCACGCCGCCATCTCAAATATATTCTTGTGGATAAGTAATTCAATAGAAATTTCACAAATACGGACACAAATTGTAGTAATTCCAACGTGTCAAATTGTTGTAGCGTCGTATTTAAAATTACGATTAAAAACGATTATTTAGTCTAAGTTAAACTTTGGTAATATTTTTGAGAAGAAATGTCTTCCATTTTTACCACCGTTCGGAATAACATGTTTTGACCTGTCAAAATGCAGCCAATTACACTTTTATCTCCTAAGAAACTTAGTGTTTCCACACCCTTTAACATTTTATATACAATTATTTGTTTGCAGATATCGACGAATGCGCCAGCAATCCTTGTCTGAATGGAGCAACATGTACTGACGCTGTCAACTCGTACACGTGCACCTGTGTCGGTGGTTACACCGGAACGCACTGTGAGACAGGTACGTCCTTGACAATATTAACAAATATTTCACAGTAATAATCGATAATGTACAGAACCAATTTATTGATTCGATTTGCCATAACGAATCATTGGTCAGTCACGATTGTAGTGGCAGCCTTCTGGTATACCATGATGTTGACAAAGTAATTAGCGTGGCTACATATTTTGATCCTGCTGCTTGGCACTGATTTCTGAATGATGGTGAGACATTCCAAGAAAGATGAAACTAGGAAAGGACCCAACTGCTTATATAGAGTACACCACATGTAAACGCATGGGTGTATATTCAATGTAAAAGCTTGGTGGCGACTCAGTCTCGTGCAAAATTGTAACAACATATACACTTATAGGTTATCGTTCTTCTTGCACTGGTAACTTTTAAAATCCGAACATATGAAAATTCTGTGTCCGTTAAGTTTCAATATAACATATTTCCACCTGAATATTTAGTTGGCATATATAATTATTATTTTGAGAGAAGATTACTTTTTATGCAATTTTTTAAATGCAATGTTTTTGTTGCAGATATTGACGAATGCGCCAGCAATCCTTGCTTGAATGGAGCAACGTGTACTGACGCTGTTAATTCGTACACGTGTACCTGTGTCGCCGGTTACACCGGAACGCACTGTGAGACAGGTACGTTCTTAACAATGACGCGAACTCTTCAAACAACTCGACTGATTTGAATAAGTAGCCTATTTTTAATTGCTTTAGCCTCTATAAACTCATTCGTCAGATGCGATGTTACACGCCGCCACGCCGCCAACTCAAATATATTCTTGTGGATAAGTAATTGTATAGAAATTTCACAGATACGGACACAAATTGTAGTAATTCCAACGTGTCAAATTGTTGTAGCGTCGTATTTAAAATTACGAGTAAAAACGATTATTTAGTCTAAATTAAACTTTGGTAATATTTTTTAGAAGAAATGTCTTCCATTTTTAGCACCGTTCGGAATAACATGTTCTGACCTGTCAAAATATAGCAAATTACACTTTTACCTCCTAAGAAACTTAGTGTTTCCACACCATTTAACATTTTATATACAATTATTTGTTTGCAGATATCGACGAATGCGCCAGCAATCCTTGTCTGAATGGAGCAACATGTACTGACGCTATCAACTCGTACACGTGTACCTGTGTCGGTGGTTACACCGGAACGCACTGTGAGACAGGTACGTCCTTAACAATATTAACAAATATTTCACAGTAATAATCGATAATGTACAGAACCAATTTATTGATACGATTTGCCATAACGAATCGTTGGTCAGTCACGATTGTAGTGGCAGCCTTCTGGTATACCATGATGTTGACAAAGTAATTAGCGTGGCTACATATTTTGTTCCTGCTGCTTGGCACTGATTTCTGAATGATGGTGAGACATTCCAAGAAAGATGAAACTAGGAAAGGACCCAACTGCTTCTAGAGAGTACACAACATGTAAACGCATGGGTGTATATTCAATGTAAAAGCTTGGTGGCGACTCAATCTGATGCAAAATTGTAACAACATATACACTTATAGGTTATCGTTCTTCTTGCACTGGTAACTTTTAAAATCCGAACATATGAAAATTCTGTGTCCGTTAAGTTTCAACATAACATATTTCCACCTGAATATTTAGTTGGCATATATAATTATTATTTTGAGAGAAGATTACTTGTTATGCAATTTTTAAAATGCAATGATTTTGTTGCAGATATTGACGAATGTGCCAGCAATCCTTGCTTGAATGGAGCAACGTGTACTGACGCTGTTAACTCGTACACGTGTACCTGTGTCGCCGGTTACACCGGAACGCACTGTGAGACAGGTACGTTCATAACAATGACGCGAACTCTTCAAACAACTCGAATGATGTGAATAAGTAGCCTATTTTTAATTGCTTTAGCCTCTATAAACTCATTCGTCAGATGCGATGTCACACGCCGCCACGCCGCCATCTCAAATATATTCTTGTGGATAAGTAATTCAATAGAAATTTCACAAATACGGACACAAATTGTAGTAATTCCAACGTGTCAAATTGTTGTAGCGTCGTATTTAAAATTACGATTAAAAACGATTATTTAGTCTAAGTTAAACTTTGGTAATATTTTTGAGAAGAAATGTCTTCCATTTTTACCACCTTTCGGAATAACATGTTTTGACCTGTCAAAATGCAGCCAATTACACTTTTACCTCCTAAGAAACTTAGTGTTTCCACACCCTTTAATATTTTATGTACAATTATTTGTTTGCAGATATCGACGAATGCGCCAGCAATCCTTGTCTGAATGGAGCAACATGTACTGACGCTGTCAACTCGTACACGTGTACCTGTGTCGGTGGTTACACCGGAACGCACTGTGAGACAGGTACGTCCTTAACAATATTAACAAATATTTCACAGTAATAATCGATAATGTACAGAACCAATTTATTGATACGATTTGCCATAACGAATCGTTGGTCAGTCACGATTGTAGTGGCAGCCTTCTGGTATACCATGATGTTGACAAAGTAATTATCGTGGCTACATATTTTGTTCCTGCTGCTTGGCACTGATTTCTGAATGATGGTGAGACATTCCAAGAAACATTAAACTAGGAAAGGACCCAACTGCTTATAGAGAGTACACCACATGTAAACGCATGGGTGTATATTCAATGTAAAAGCTTGGTGGCGACTCAGTCTCGTGCAAAATTGTAACAACATATACACTTATAGATTATCGTTCTTCTTGCACTGGTAACTTTTAAAATCCGAACATATGAAAATTCTGTGTCCGATAAGTTTCAACATAACATATTTCCTCCTGAATATTTAGTTGGCATATATAATTATTATTTTGAGAGAAGATTACTTGTTATGCAATTTTTTAAATGTAATGTTTTTGTTGCAGATATTGACGAATGCGCCAGCAATCCTTGCTTGAATGGAGCAACGTGTACTGACGCTGTTAATTCGTACACGTGTACCTGTGTCGCCGGTTACACCGGAACGCACTGTGAGACAGGTACGTTCTTAACAATGACGCGAACTCTTCAAACAACTCGACTGATGTGAATAAGTAGCCTATTTTTAATTGCTTTAGCCTCTATAAACTCATTCGTCAGATGCGATGTTACACGCCGCCACTCCTCCATCTCAAATATATTCTTGTGGATAAGTAATTCAATAGAAATTATTTTGAGAGAAGATTACTTGTTATGCAATTTTTTAAATGTAATGTTTTTGTTGCAGATATTGACGAATGCGCCAGCAATCCTTGCTTGAATGGAGCAACGTGTACTGACGCTGTTAACTCGTACACGTGTACCTGTGTCGCCGGTTACACCGGAACGCACTGTGAGACAGGTACGTTCTTAACAATGACGCGAACTCTTCAAACAACTCGACTGATGTGAATAAGTAGCCTATTTTTAATTGCTTTAGCCTCTATAAACTCATTCGTCAGATGCGATGCTACACGCCGCCACGCCGCCATCTCAAATATATTCTTGTGGATAAGTAATTCAATAGAAATTTCACAAATACGGACACAAATTGTAGTAATTCCAACGTGTCAAATTGTTGTAGCGTCGTATTTAAAATTACGATTAAAAACGATTATTTAGTCTAAGTTAAACTTTGGTAATATTTTTGAGAAGAAATGTCTTCCATTTTTACCACCGTTCGGAATAACATGTTTTGACCTGTCAAAATGCAGCCAATTACACTTTTATCTCCTAAGAAACTTAGTGTTTCCACACCCTTTAACATTTTATATACAATTATTTGTTTGCAGATATCGACGAATGCGCCAGCAATCCTTGTCTGAATGGAGCAACATGTACTGACGCTGTCAACTCGTACACGTGCACCTGTGTCGGTGGTTACACCGGAACGCACTGTGAGACAGGTACGTCCTTGACAATATTAACAAATATTTCACAGTAATAATCGATAATGTACAGAACCAATTTATTGATTCGATTTGCCATAACGAATCATTGGTCAGTCACGATTGTAGTGGCAGCCTTCTGGTATACCATGATGTTGACAAAGTAATTAGCGTGGCTACATATTTTGATCCTGCTGCTTGGCACTGATTTCTGAATGATGGTGAGACATTCCAAGAAAGATGAAACTAGGAAAGGACCCAACTGCTTATATAGAGTACACCACATGTAAACGCATGGGTGTATATTCAATGTAAAAGCTTGGTGGCGACTCAGTCTCGTGCAAAATTGTAACAACATATACACTTATAGGTTATCGTTCTTCTTGCACTGGTAACTTTTAAAATCCGAACATATGAAAATTCTGTGTCCGTTAAGTTTCAATATAACATATTTCCACCTGAATATTTAGTTGGCATATATAATTATTATTTTGAGAGAAGATTACTTTTTATGCAATTTTTTAAATGCAATGTTTTTGTTGCAGATATTGACGAATGCGCCAGCAATCCTTGCTTGAATGGAGCAACGTGTACTGACGCTGTTAATTCGTACACGTGTACCTGTGTCGCCGGTTACACCGGAACGCACTGTGAGACAGGTACGTTCTTAACAATGACGCGAACTCTTCAAACAACTCGACTGATTTGAATAAGTAGCCTATTTTTAATTGCTTTAGCCTCTATAAACTCATTCGTCAGATGCGATGTTACACGCCGCCACGCCGCCAACTCAAATATATTCTTGTGGATAAGTAATTGTATAGAAATTTCACAGATACGGACACAAATTGTAGTAATTCCAACGTGTCAAATTGTTGTAGCGTCGTATTTAAAATTACGAGTAAAAACGATTATTTAGTCTAAATTAAACTTTGGTAATATTTTTTAGAAGAAATGTCTTCCATTTTTAGCACCGTTCGGAATAACATGTTCTGACCTGTCAAAATATAGCAAATTACACTTTTACCTCCTAAGAAACTTAGTGTTTCCACACCATTTAACATTTTATATACAATTATTTGTTTGCAGATATCGACGAATGCGCCAGCAATCCTTGTCTGAATGGAGCAACATGTACTGACGCTATCAACTCGTACACGTGTACCTGTGTCGGTGGTTACACCGGAACGCACTGTGAGACAGGTACGTCCTTAACAATATTAACAAATATTTCACAGTAATAATCGATAATGTACAGAACCAATTTATTGATACGATTTGCCATAACGAATCGTTGGTCAGTCACGATTGTAGTGGCAGCCTTCTGGTATACCATGATGTTGACAAAGTAATTAGCGTGGCTACATATTTTGTTCCTGCTGCTTGGCACTGATTTCTGAATGATGGTGAGACATTCCAAGAAAGATGAAACTAGGAAAGGACCCAACTGCTTCTAGAGAGTACACAACATGTAAACGCATGGGTGTATATTCAATGTAAAAGCTTGGTGGCGACTCAATCTGATGCAAAATTGTAACAACATATACACTTATAGGTTATCGTTCTTCTTGCACTGGTAACTTTTAAAATCCGAACATATGAAAATTCTGTGTCCGTTAAGTTTCAACATAACATATTTCCACCTGAATATTTAGTTGGCATATATAATTATTATTTTGAGAAAAGATTACTTGTTATGCAATTTTTAAAATGCAATGATTTTGTTGCAGATATTGACGAATGTGCCAGCAATCCTTGCTTGAATGGAGCAACGTGTACTGACGCTGTTAACTCGTACACGTGTACCTGTGTCGCCGGTTACACCGGAACGCACTGTGAGACAGGTACGTTCATAACAATGACGCGAACTCTTCAAACAACTCGAATGATGTGAATAAGTAGCCTATTTTTAATTGCTTTAGCCTCTATAAACTCATTCGTCAGATGCGATGTCACACGCCGCCACGCCGCCATCTCAAATATATTCTTGTGGATAAGTAATTCAATAGAAATTTCACAAATACGGACACAAATTGTAGTAATTCCAACGTGTCAAATTGTTGTAGCGTCGTATTTAAAATTACGATTAAAAACGATTATTTAGTCTAAGTTAAACTTTGGTAATATTTTTGAGAAGAAATGTCTTCCATTTTTACCACCTTTCGGAATAACATGTTTTGACCTGTCAAAATGCAGCCAATTACACTTTTACCTCCTAAGAAACTTAGTGTTTCCACACCCTTTAATATTTTATGTACAATTATTTGTTTGCAGATATCGACGAATGCGCCAGCAATCCTTGTCTGAATGGAGCAATATGTACTGACGCTGTCAACTCGTACACGTGTACCTGTGTCGGTGGTTACACCGGAACGCACTGTGAGACAGGTACGTCCTTAACAATATTAACAAATATTTCACAGTAATAATCGATAATGTACAGAACCAATTTATTGATACGATTTGCCATAACGAATCGTTGGTCAGTCACGATTGTAGTGGCAGCCTTCTGGTATACCATGATGTTGACAAAGTAATTATCGTGGCTACATATTTTGTTCCTGCTGCTTGGCACTGATTTCTGAATGATGGTGAGACATTCCAAGAAACATTAAACTAGGAAAGGACCCAACTGCTTATAGAGAGTACACCACATGTAAACGCATGGGTGTATATTCAATGTAAAAGCTTGGTGGCGACTCAGTCTCGTGCAAAATTGTAACAACATATACACTTATAGATTATCGTTCTTCTTGCACTGGTAACTTTTAAAATCCGAACATATGAAAATTCTGTGTCCGTTAAGTTTCAACATAACATATTTCCTCCTGAATATTTAGTTGGCATATATAATTATTATTTTGAGAGAAGATTACTTGTTATGCAATTTTTTAAATGTAATGTTTTTGTTGCAGATATTGACGAATGCGCCAGCAATCCTTGCTTGAATGGAGCAACGTGTACTGACGCTGTTAATTCGTACACGTGTACCTGTGTCGCCGGTTACACCGGAACGCACTGTGAGACAGGTACGTTCTTAACAATGACGCGAACTCTTCAAACAACTCGACTGATGTGAATAAGTAGCCTATTTTTAATTGCTTTAGCCTCTATAAACTCATTCGTCAGATGCGATGTTACACGCCGCCACTCCTCCATCTCAAATATATTCTTGTGGATAAGTAATTCAATAGAAATTATTTTGAGAGAAGATTACTTGTTATGCAATTTTTTAAATGTAATGTTTTTGTTGCAGATATTGACGAATGCGCCAGCAATCCTTGCTTGAATGGAGCAACGTGTACTGACGCTGTTAATTCGTACACGTGTACCTGTGTCGCCGGTTACACCGGAACGCACTGTGAGACAGGTACGTTCTTAACAATGACGCGAACTCTTCAAACAACTCGACTGATGTGAATAAGTAGCCTATTTTTAATTGCTTTAGCCTCTATAAACTCATTCGTCAGATGCGATGTTACACGCCGCCACTCCTCCATCTCAAATATATTCTTGTGGATAAGTAATTCAATAGAAATTTCACAAATACGGACACAAATTGTAGTAATTCCAACGTGTCAAATTGTTGTAGCGTCGTATTTGAAATTACGAGAAAAAACTATTATTTAGTCTAAGTTAAACTTTGGTAATATTTTTTAGAAGAAATGTCTTCCATTTTTACCACCGTTCGGAATAACATGTTTTGACCTGTCAAAATGCAGCCAATTACACTTTTATCTCCTAAGAAACTTAGTGTTTCCACACCCTTTAACATTTTATATACAATTATTTGTTTGCAGATATCGACGAATGCGCCAGCAATCCTTGTCTGAATGGAGCAACATGTACTGACGCTGTCAACTCGTACACGTGCACCTGTGTCGGTGGTTACACCGGAACGCACTGTGAGACAGGTACGTCCTTGACAATATTAACAAATATTTCACAGTAATAATCGATAATGTACAGAACCAATTTATTGATTCGATTTGCCATAACGAATCATTGGTCAGTCACGATTGTAGTGGCAGCCTTCTGGTATACCATGATGTTGACAAAGTAATTAGCGTGGCTACATATTTTGATCCTGCTGCTTGGCACTGATTTCTGAATGATGGTGAGACATTCCAAGAAAGATGAAACTAGGAAAGGACCCAACTGCTTATATAGAGTACACCACATGTAAACGCATGGGTGTATATTCAATGTAAAAGCTTGGTGGCGACTCAGTCTCGTGCAAAATTGTAACAACATATACACTTATAGGTTATCGTTCTTCTTGCACTGGTAACTTTTAAAATCCGAACATATGAAAATTCTGTGTCCGTTAAGTTTCAATATGAAATATTTCCACCTGAATATTTAGTTGGCATATATAATTATTATTTTGAGAGAAGATTACTTTTTATGCAATTTTTTAAATGCAATGTTTTTGTTGCAGATATTGACGAATGCGCCAGCAATCCTTGCTTGAATGGAGCAACGTGTACTGACGCTGTTAATTCGTACACGTGTACCTGTGTCGCCGGGTACACCGGAACGCACTGTGAGACAGGTACGTTCTTAACAATGACGCGAACTCTTCAAACAACTCGACTGATTTGAATAAGTAGCCTATTTTTAATTGCTTTAGCCTCTATAAACTCATTCGTCAGATGCGATGTTACACGCCGCCACGCCGCCAACTCAAATATATTCTTGTGGATAAGTAATTGTATAGAAATTTCACAGATACGGACACAAATTGTAGTAATTCCAACGTGTCAAATTGTTGTAGCGTCGTATTTAAAATTACGAGTAAAAACGATTATTTAGTCTAAATTAAACTTTGGTAATATTTTTTAGAAGAAATGTCTTCCATTTTTAGCACCGTTCGGAATAACATGTTCTGACCTGTCAAAATATAGCAAATTACACTTTTACCTCCTAAGAAACTTAGTGTTTCCACACCATTTAACATTTTATATACAATTATTTGTTTGCAGATATCGACGAATGCGCCAGCAATCCTTGTCTGAATGGAGCAACATGTACTGACGCTATCAACTCGTACACGTGTACCTGTGTCGGTGGTTACACCGGAACGCACTGTGAGACAGGTACGTCCTTAACAATATTAACAAATATTTCACAGTAATAATCGATAATGTACAGAACCAATTTATTGATACGATTTGCCATAACGAATCGTTGGTCAGTCACGATTGTAGTGGCAGCCTTCTGGTATACCATGATGTTGACAAAGTAATTAGCGTGGCTACATATTTTGTTCCTGCTGCTTGGCACTGATTTCTGAATGATGGTGAGACATTCCAAGAAAGATGAAACTAGGAAAGGACCCAACTGCTTCTAGAGAGTACACAACATGTAAACGCATGGGTGTATATTCAATGTAAAAGCTTGGTGGCGACTCAATCTGATGCAAAATTGTAACAACATATACACTTATAGGTTATCGTTCTTCTTGCACTGGTAACTTTTAAAATCCGAACATATGAAAATTCTGTGTCCGTTAAGTTTCAACATAACATATTTCCACCTGAATATTTAGTTGGCATATATAATTATTATTTTGAGAGAAGATTACTTGTTACGCAATTTTTAAAATGCAATGATTTTGTTGCAGATATTGACGAATGTGCCAGCAATCCTTGCTTGAATGGAGCAACGTGTACTGACGCTGTTAACTCGTACACGTGTACCTGTGTCGCCGGTTACACCGGAACGCACTGTGAGACAGGTACGTTCATAACAATGACGCGAACTCTTCAAACAACTCGAATGATGTGAATAAGTAGCCTATTTTTAATTGCTTTAGCCTCTATAAACTCATTCGTCAGATGCGATGTCACACGCCGCCACGCCGCCATCTCAAATATATTCTTGTGGATAAGTAATTCAATAGAAATTTCACAAATACGGACACAAATTGTAGTAATTCCAACGTGTCAAATTGTTGTAGTGTCGTATTTAAAATTACGATTAAAAACGATTATTTAGTCTAAGTTAAACTTTGGTAATATTTTTGAGAAGAAATGTCTTCCATTTTTACCACCTTTCGGAATAACATGTTTTGACCTGTCAAAATGCAGCCAATTACACTTTTACCTCCTAAGAAACTTAGTGTTTCCACACCCTTTAATATTTTATGTACAATTATTTGTTTGCAGATATCGACGAATGCGCCAGCAATCCTTGTCTGAATGGAGCAACATGTACTGACGCTGTCAACTCGTACACGTGTACCTGTGTCGGTGGTTACACCGGAACGCACTGTGAGACAGGTACGTCCTTAACAATATTAACAAATATTTCACAGTAATAATCGATAATGTACAGAACCAATTTATTGATACGATTTGCCATAACGAATCGTTGGTCAGTCACGATTGTAGTGGCAGCCTTCTGGTATACCATGATGTTGACAAAGTAATTAGCGTGGCTACATATTTTGTTCCTGCTGCTTGGCACTGATTTCTGAATGATGGTGAGACATTCCAAGAAACATTAAACTAGGAAAGGACCCAACTGCTTATAGAGAGTACACCACATGTAAACGCATGGTGGCGACTCAATCTCGTGCAAAATTGTAACAACATATACACTTATAGATTATCGTTCTTCTTGCACTGGTAACTTTTAAAATCCGAACATATGAAAATTCTGTGTCCGTTAAGTTTCAACATAACATATTTCCTCCTGAATATTTAGTTGGCATATATAATTATTATTTTGAGAGAAGATTACTTGTTATGCAATTTTTTAAATGTAATGTTTTTGTTGCAGATATTGACGAATGCGCCAGCAATCCTTGCTTGAATGGAGCAACGTGTACTGACGCTGTTAATTCGTACACGTGTACCTGTGTCGCCGGTTACACCGGAACGCACTGTGAGACAGGTACGTTCTTAACAATGACGCGAACTCTTCAAACAACTCGACTGATGTGAATAAGTAGCCTATTTTTAATTGCTTTAGCCTCTATAAACTCATTCGTCAGATGCGATGTTACACGCCGCCACTCCTCCATCTCAAATATATTCTTGTGGATAAGTAATTCAATAGAAATTATTTTGAGAGAAGATTACTTGTTATGCAATTTTTTAAATGTAATGTTTTTGTTGCAGATATTGACGAATGCGCCAGCAATCCTTGCTTGAATGGAGCAACGTGTACTGACGCTGTTAATTCGTACACGTGTACCTGTGTCGCCGGTTACACCGGAACGCACTGTGAGACAGGTACGTTCTTAACAATGACGCGAACTCTTCAAACAACTCGACTGATGTGAATAAGTAGCCTATTTTTAATTGCTTTAGCCTCTATAAACTCATTCGTCAGATGCGATGTTACACGCCGCCACTCCTCCATCTCAAATATATTCTTGTGGATAAGTAATTCAATAGAAATTTCACAAATACGGACACAAATTGTAGTAATTCCAACGTGTCAAATTGTTGTAGCGTTGTATTTGAAATTACGAGAAAAAACGATTATTTAGTCTAAGTTAAACTTTGGTAATATTTTTTAGAAGAAATGTCTTCCATTTTTACCACCGTTCGGAATACCATGTTCTGACCTGTCAAAATATAGCCAATTACACTTTTACCTCTTAAGAAACTTAGTGTTTCCACACCGTTTAACATTTTATATACAATTATTTGTTTGCAGATATCGACGAATGCGCCAGCAATCCTTGTCTGAATGGAGCAACATGTACTGACGCTGTCAACTCGTACACGTGTACCTGTGTCAGTGGTTACACCGGAACGCACTGTGAAACAGGTACGTCCTTGACAATATTAACAAATATTTCACAATAATAATCGATAATGTACAGAACCAATTTATTGATACGATTTGCCATAACGAATCGTTGGTCAGTCACGATTGTAGTGGCAGCCTTCTGGTATACCATGATGTTGACAAAGTAATTACCGTGGCTACATATTTTGTTCCTGCTGCTTGGCACTGATTTTTGAATGATGGTGAGACATTCCAAGAAACATTAAACAAGGAAAGGACCCAACTGCTTCTAGAGAATACACCACATGTAAACGCATTTCATTGTAAAAGTTTGGTGGCGACTCAGTCTCGTGCAAAATTGTAACAACATATACACTAATAGGTTATCGTTCTTCTTGCACTGGTATCTTTTAAAATCCGAACATATGAAAATTCGGTGTCCGTTAAGTTTCAACATAACATATTTCCACCTGAATATTTAGTTGGCATATATAATTATTATGCCGTTACACCGGAACGCACTGTGAGACAGGTACGTTCTTAACAATGACGCGAACTCTTCAAACAACTCGACTGATGTGAATAAGTAGCCTATTTTTAATTGCTTTAGCCTCTATAAACTCATTCGTCAGATGCGATGTTACACGCCGCCACTCCTCCATCTCAAATATATTCTTGTGGATAAGTAATTCAATAGAAATTTCACAAATACGGACACAAATTGTAGTAATTCCAACGTTTCAAATTCTTGTAGCGTCGTATTTAAAATTACGAGTAAAAACGATTATTTAGTCTAAGTTAAACTTTGGTAATATTTTTGAGAAGAAATGTCTTCCATTTTTACCACCGTTCGGAATAACATGTTTTGACCTGTCGAAATGCAGCCATTTACACTTTTACCTCCTAAGAAACTTAGTTTTTCCACACCCTTTTACATTTTATATACAATTATTTGTTTGCAGATATCGACGAATGCGCCAGCAATCCTTGTCTGAATGGAGCAACATGTACTGACGCTGTCAACTCGTACACGTGCACCTGTGTCAGTGGTTACACCGGAACGCACTGTGAGACAGGTACGTCCTTGACAATATTAACAAATATTTCACAGTAATAATCGATAATGTACAGAACCAATTTATTGATTCGATTTGCCATAACGAATCATTGGTCAGTCACGATTGTAGTGGCAGCCTTCTGGTATACCATGATGTTGACAAAGTAATTAGCGTGGCTACATATTTTGTTCCTGCTGCTTCGCACTGATTTCTGAATGATCGTGAGACATTCCAAGAAAGATGAAACTAGGAAAGGACCCAACTGCTTCTAGAGAGTACACCACATGTAAACGCATGGGTGTATATTCAATGTAAAAGCTTGGTGGCGACTCAGTCTCGTGCAAAATTGTAACAACATATACACTTATAGATTATCGTTCTTCTTGCACTGGTAACTTTTAAAATCCGAACATATGAAAATTCTGTGTCCGTTAAGTTTCAACATAACATATTTCCACCTGAATATTTAGTTGGCACATATAATTATTATTTTGAGAAAAGATTACTTGTTATGCAATTTTTAAAATAGAATGATTTTGTTGCAGATATTGACGAATGCGCCAGCAATCCTTGCTTGAATGGAGCAACGTGTACTGACGCTGTCAACTCGTACACGTGTACCTGTGTCAGTGGTTACACCGGAACGCACTGTGAGACAGGTACGTCCTTGACAATATTAACAAATATTTCACAGTAATAATCGATAATGTACAGAACCAATTTACTGATTCGATTTGCCATAACGAATCATTGGTCAGTCACGATTATAGTGGCAGCCTTCTGGTATAACATGATGTTGACAAAGTAATTAGCGTGGCTACATATTTTGTTCCTGCTGCTTGGCACTGATTTCTGAATGATGGTAAGACATTCCAAGAAAGATGAAACTAGGAAAGGACCCAACTGCTTCTAGAGAGTACACCACATGTAAACGCATGGGTGTATATTCAATGTAAAAGCTTGGTGGCGACTCAGTCTCGTGCAAAATTGTAACAACATATACACTTATAGGTTATCGTTCTTCTTGCACTGGTAACTTTTAAAATCCGAACATATGAACATTCTGTGTCCGTTAAGTTTCAACATAACATATTTCCACCTGAATATTTAGTTGGCATATATAATTATTATTATGAGAGAAGATTACTTGTTATGCAATTTTTTAAATGCAATGATTTTGTTGCAGATATTGACGAATGCGCCAGCAATCCTTGCTTGAATGGAGCAACGTGTACTGACGCTGTTAACTCGTACACGTGTACCTGTGTCGCCGGTTACACCGGAACGCACTGTGAGACAGGTACGTTCTTAACAATGACGCGAACTCATCAAACAACTCGACTGATTTGAATAAGTTAACTCGTACACGTGTACCTGTGTCGCCGGTTACACCGGAACGCACTGTGAGACAGGTACGTTCTTAACAATGACGCGAACTCTTCAAACAACTCGACTGATTTTAATAAGTAGCCTATTTTTAATTGCTTTAGCCTCTATAAACTCATTCGTCAGATGCGATATTACACGCCTCCACGCCGCCATCTGAAATATATTCTTGTGGATAAGTAATTCAATAGAAATTTCACAAATACGGACACAAATTGTAGTAATTCCAACTTGTCAAATTGTTGTAGCGTCGTATTTAAAATTACGAGTAAAAAACGATTATTTATTATAAATTAAACTTTAGTAATATTTTTTTGAAAAATGTCTTCCATTTTTACCACCGTTCGGAATAACATGTTCTGACCTGTCAAAATTTAGCCTATTTTTAATTGCTTTAGCCTCTATAAACTCATTCGTCAGATGCGATGTTACACGCCACCACGCCGCCATCTCAAATATATTCTTGTGGATAAGTAATTCAATAGAAATTTCACAGATACGGACACAAATTGTAGTAATTCCAACGTGTCAAATTGTTGTAGCGTCGTATTTAAAATTACGAGTAAAAACGATTATTTAGTCTAAATTAAACTTGGTAATTTTTTTTAGAAGAAATGTCTTCCATTTTTACCACCGTTCGGAATAACATGTTCTGACCTGTCAAAATATAGCCAATTACACTTTTACCTCTTAAGAAACTTAGTGTTTCCACACCCTTTAACATTTTATATACAATTATTTGTTTGCAGATATCGACGAATGCGCCAGCAATCCATGTCTGAATGGAGCAACATGTATTGACGCTGTCAACTCGTACACGTGTACCTGTGTCAGTGGTTACACCGGAACGCACTGTGAGACAGGTACGTCCTTGACAATATTAACAAATATTTCACAGTAATAATCGATAATGTACAGAACCAATTTACTGATTCGATTTGCCATAACGAATCATTGGTCAGTCACGATTATAGTGGCAGCCTTCTGGTATAACATGATGTTGACAAAGTAATTAGCGTGGCTACATATTTTGTTCCTGCTGCTTGGCACTGATTTCTGAATGATGGTAAGACATTCCAAGAAAGATGAAACTAGGAAAGGACCCAACTGCTTCTAGAGAGTACACCACATGTAAACGCATGGGTGTATATTCAATGTAAAAGCTTGGTGGCGACTCAGTCTCGTGCAAAATTGTAACAACATATACACTTATAGGTTATCGTTCTTCTTGCACTGGTAACTTTTAAAATCCGAACATATGAACATTCTGTGTCCGTTAAGTTTCAACATAACATATTTCCACCTGAATATTTAGTTGGCATATATAATTATTATTATGAGAGAAGATTACTTGTTATGCAATTTTTTAAATGCAATGATTTTGTTGCAGATATTGACGAATGCGCCAGCAATCCTTGCTTGAATGGAGCAACGTGTACTGACGCTGTTAACTCGTACACGTGTACCTGTGTCGCCGGTTACACCGGAACGCACTGTGAGACAGGTACGTTCTTAACAATGACGCGAACTCATCAAACAACTCGACTGATTTGAATAAGTTAACTCGTACACGTGTACCTGTGTCGCCGGTTACACCGGAACGCACTGTGAGACAGGTACGTTCTTAACAATGACGCGAACTCTTCAAACAACTCGACTGATTTTAATAAGTAGCCTATTTTTAATTGCTTTAGCCTCTATAAACTCATTCGTCAGATGCGATATTACACGCCTCCACGCCGCCATCTGAAATATATTCTTGTGGATAAGTAATTCAATAGAAATTTCACAAATACGGACACAAATTGTAGTAATTCCAACTTGTCAAATTGTTGTAGCGTCGTATTTAAAATTACGAGTAAAAAACGATTATTTATTATAAATTAAACTTTAGTAATATTTTTTTGAAAAATGTCTTCCATTTTTACCACCGTTCGGAATAACATGTTCTGACCTGTCAAAATTTAGCCTATTTTTAATTGCTTTAGCCTCTATAAACTCATTCGTCAGATGCGATGTTACACGCCACCACGCCGCCATCTCAAATATATTCTTGTGGATAAGTAATTCAATAGAAATTTCACAGATACGGACACAAATTGTAGTAATTCCAACGTGTCAAATTGTTGTAGCGTCGTATTTAAAATTACGAGTAAAAACGATTATTTAGTCTAAATTAAACTTGGTAATTTTTTTTAGAAGAAATGTCTTCCATTTTTACCACCGTTCGGAATAACATGTTCTGACCTGTCAAAATATAGCCAATTACACTTTTACCTCTTAAGAAACTTAGTGTTTCCACACCCTTTAACATTTTATATACAATTATTTGTTTGCAGATATCGACGAATGCGCCAGCAATCCATGTCTGAATGGAGCAACATGTATTGACGCTGTCAACTCGTACACGTGTACCTGTGTCAGTGGTTACACCGGAACGCACTGTGAGACAGGTACGTCCTTGACAATATTAACAAATATTTCACAGTAATAATCGATAATGTACAGAACCAATTTACTGATTCGATTTGCCATAACGAATCATTGGTCAGTCACGATTATAGTGGCAGCCTTCTGGTATAACATGATGTTGACAAAGTAATTAGCGTGGCTACATATTTTGTTCCTGCTGCTTGGCACTGATTTCTGAATGATGGTAAGACATTCCAAGAAAGATGAAACTAGGAAAGGACCCAACTGCTTCTAGAGAGTACACCACATGTAAACGCATGGGTGTATATTCAATGTAAAAGCTTGGTGGCGACTCAGTCTCGTGCAAAATTGTAACAACATATACACTTATAGGTTATCGTTCTTCTTGCACTGGTAACTTTTAAAATCCGAACATATGAACATTCTGTGTCCGTTAAGTTTCAACATAACATATTTCCACCTGAATATTTAGTTGGCATATATAATTATTATTATGAGAGAAGATTACTTGTTATGCAATTTTTTAAATGCAATGATTTTGTTGCAGATATTGACGAATGCGCCAGCAATCCTTGCTTGAATGGAGCAACGTGTACTGACGCTGTTAACTCGTACACGTGTACCTGTGTCGCCGGTTACACCGGAACGCACTGTGAGACAGGTACGTTCTTAACAATGACGCGAACTCATCAAACAACTCGACTGATTTGAATAAGTTAACTCGTACACGTGTACCTGTGTCGCCGGTTACACCGGAACGCACTGTGAGACAGGTACGTTCTTAACAATGACGCGAACTCTTCAAACAACTCGACTGATTTTAATAAGTAGCCTATTTTTAATTGCTTTAGCCTCTATAAACTCATTCGTCAGATGCGATATTACACGCCTCCACGCCGCCATCTGAAATATATTCTTGTGGATAAGTAATTCAATAGAAATTTCACAAATACGGACACAAATTGTAGTAATTCCAACTTGTCAAATTGTTGTAGCGTCGTATTTAAAATTACGAGTAAAAAACGATTATTTATTATAAATTAAACTTTAGTAATATTTTTTTGAAAAATGTCTTCCATTTTTACCACCGTTCGGAATAACATGTTCTGACCTGTCAAAATTTAGCCTATTTTTAATTGCTTTAGCCTCTATAAACTCATTCGTCAGATGCGATGTTACACGCCACCACGCCGCCATCTCAAATATATTCTTGTGGATAAGTAATTCAATAGAAATTTCACAGATACGGACACAAATTGTAGTAATTCCAACGTGTCAAATTGTTGTAGCGTCGTATTTAAAATTACGAGTAAAAACGATTATTTAGTCTAAATTAAACTTGGTAATTTTTTTTAGAAGAAATGTCTTCCATTTTTACCACCGTTCGGAATAACATGTTCTGACCTGTCAAAATATAGCCAATTACACTTTTACCTCTTAAGAAACTTAGTGTTTCCACACCCTTTAACATTTTATATACAATTATTTGTTTGCAGATATCGACGAATGCGCCAGCAATCCATGTCTGAATGGAGCAACATGTATTGACGCTGTCAACTCGTACACGTGTACCTGTGTCAGTGGTTACACCGGAACGCACTGTGAGACAGGTACGTCCTTGACAATATTAACAAATATTTCACAGTAATAATCGATAATGTACAGAACCAATTTACTGATTCGATTTGCCATAACGAATCATTGGTCAGTCACGATTATAGTGGCAGCCTTCTGGTATAACATGATGTTGACAAAGTAATTAGCGTGGCTACATATTTTGTTCCTGCTGCTTGGCACTGATTTCTGAATGATGGTAAGACATTCCAAGAAAGATGAAACTAGGAAAGGACCCAACTGCTTCTAGAGAGTACACCACATGTAAACGCATGGGTGTATATTCAATGTAAAAGCTTGGTGGCGACTCAGTCTCGTGCAAAATTGTAACAACATATACACTTATAGGTTATCGTTCTTCTTGCACTGGTAACTTTTAAAATCCGAACATATGAACATTCTGTGTCCGTTAAGTTTCAACATAACATATTTCCACCTGAATATTTAGTTGGCATATATAATTATTATTATGAGAGAAGATTACTTGTTATGCAATTTTTTAAATGCAATGATTTTGTTGCAGATATTGACGAATGCGCCAGCAATCCTTGCTTGAATGGAGCAACGTGTACTGACGCTGTTAACTCGTACACGTGTACCTGTGTCGCCGGTTACACCGGAACGCACTGTGAGACAGGTACGTTCTTAACAATGACGCGAACTCATCAAACAACTCGACTGATTTGAATAAGTAGCCTATTTTTTATTGCTTTAGCCTCTATAAACACATTCGTCAGATGCGATGTTACACGCCGCCACGCCGCCATCTCAAATATATTCTTGTGGATAAGTAATTCAATAGAAATTTCACAGATACGGACACAAATTGTAGTAATTCCTACGTGTCAAATTGTTGTAGCGTCGTATTTAAAATAACGATTAAAAACGATTATTTAGTGTAAGTTAAACTTTGGTAATATTTTTGAAAAGAAATGTCTTCCATTTTTACCACCGTTCGGAATAACATGTTTTGACCTGTCAAAATGCAGCCAATTACACTTTTATCTCCTAAGAAACTTAGTGTTTCCACACCCTTTAACATTTTATATACAATTATTTGTTTGCAGATATCGACGAATGCGCCAGCAATCCTTGTCTGAATGGAGCACCATGTACTGACGCTGTCAACTCGTACACGTGCACCTGTGTCGGTGGTTACACCGGAACGCACTGTGAGACAGGTACGTCCTTGACAATATTAACAAATATTTCACAGTAATAATCGATAATGTACAGAACCAATTTATTGATTCGATTTGCCATAACGAATCGTTGGTCAGTCACGATTGTAGTGGCATCCTTCTGGTATACCATGATGTTGACAAAGTAATTAGCGTGGCCACATATTTTGTTCCTGCTGCTTGGCACTAATTTCTGAATGATGGTGAGACATTCCAAGAAACATTAAACAAGGAAAGGACCCAACTGCTTATAGAGAGTACACCACATGTAAACGCGTGGGTGTATATACTATGTAAAAGCTTCGTGGCGACTCAGTCTCGTGCAAAATTGTAACAACATATACACTTATAGGTTATCGTTCTTCTTGCAGTGGTAACTTTTAAAATCCGAACATATGAAAATTCTGTGTCCGTTAAGTTTCAACATCACATATTTCCACCTGAATATTTAGTTGGCATATATAATTATTATTTTGAGAGAAGATTACTTGTTATGCAATTTTTAAAATGCAATGTTTTTGTTGCAGATATTGACGAATGCGCCAGCAATCCTTGCTTGAATGGAGCAACGTGTACTGACGCTGTTAACTCGTACACGTGTACCTGTGTCGCCGGTTACACCGGAACGCACTGTGAGACAGGTACGTTCTTAACAATGACGCGAACTCTTCAAACAACTCGACTGATTTTAATAAGTAGCCTATTTTTAATTGCTTTAGCCTCTATAAACTCATTCGTCAGATGCGATATTACACGCCTCCACGCCGCCATCTGAAATATATTCTTGTGGATAAGTAATTCAATAGAAATTTCACAAATACGGACACAAATTGTAGTAATTCCAACTTGTCAAATTGTTGTAGCGTCGTATTTAAAATTACGAGTAAAAAACGATTATTTATTATAAATTAAACTTTAGTAATATTTTTTTGAAAAATGTCTTCCATTTTTACCACCGTTCGGAATAACATGTTCTGACCTGTCAAAATTTAGCCAATTACAGTTTTACCTCTTAAGAAACTTAGTGTTTCCACACCCTTTAACATTTTATATACAATTATTTGTTTGCAGATATCGACGAATGCGCCAGCAATCCTTGTCTGAATGGAGCAACATGTACTGACGCTGTCAACTCGTACACGTGTACCTGTGTCAGTGGTTACACCGGAACGCACTGTGAGACAGGTACGTCCTTGACAATATTAACAAATATTTCACAGTAATAATCGATAATGTACAGAACCAATTTATTGATTCGATTTGCCATAACGAATCATTGGTCAGTCACGATTGTAGTGGCAGCCTTCTGGTATACCATGATGTTGACAAAGTAATTAGCGTGGCTACATATTTTTTTCCTGCTGCTTGGCACTGATTTCTGAATGATGGTGAGACATTCCAAGAAAGATGAAACTAGGAAAGGACCCAACTGCTTCTAGAGAGTACACCACATGTAAACGCATGGGTGTATATTCAATGTAATAGCTTGGTGGCGACTCAGTCTCGTGCAAAATTGTAACAACATATACACTTATAGGTTATCGTTCTTCTTGCACTGGTAACTTTTAAAATCCGAACATATGAAAATTCTGTGTCCGTTAAGTTTCAACATAAGATATTTCCACCTGAATATTTAGTTGGCATATATAATTATTATTTTTAGAGAAGATTACTTGTTATGCAATTTTTAAAATGCAATGATTTTGTTGCAGATATTGACGAATGCGCCAGCAATCCTTGCTTGAATGGAGCAACGTGTACTGACGCTGTTAACTCGTACACGTGTACCTGTGTCGCCGGTTACACCGGAACGCACTGTGAGACAGGTACGTTCTTAACAATGGCGCGAACTCTTCAAACAACTCGACTGATTTGAATAAGTAGCCTATTTTTAATTGCTTTAGCCTCTATAAACTAATTCGTCAGATGCGATGTTACACGCCGCCACGCCGCCATCTCAAATATATTCTTGTGGATAAGTAATTCAATAGAAATTTCACAAATACGGACACAAATTGTAGTAATTCCAACGTGTCAAATTGTTGTAGCGTCGTATTTAAAATTACGAGTAAAAACGATTATTTAGTCTAAATTAAACTTTGGTAATACTTTTTAGAAGAAATGTCTTCCATTTTTACCACCGTTCGGAATAACATGTTCTGACCTGTCAAAATATAGCCAATTACACTTTTACCTGTTAAGAAACTTAGAGTTTCCACACCCTTTAAAATTTTATATACAATTATTTGTTTGCAGATATCGACGAATGCGCCAGCAATCCTTGTCTGAATGGAGCAACATGTACTGACGCTGTCAACTCGTACACGTGTACATGTGTCGGTGGTTACACCGGAACGCACTGTGAGACAGGTACGTCCTTGACAATATTAACAAATATTTCACAGTAATAATCGATAATGTACAGAACCAATTTATTGATGCGATTTGCCATAAAGAATCGTTGGTCAGTCACGATTGTAGTGGCATCCTTCTGGTATACCATGATGTTGACAAAGTAATTAGCGTGGCCACATATTTTGTTCCTGCTGCTTGGCACTGATTTCTGAATGATGGTGAGACATTCCAAGAAAGATGAAACTAGGAAAGGACCCAACTGCTTCTAGAGAGTACACCACATGTAAACGCATGGGTGTATATTCAATGTAAAAGCTTGGTGGCGACTCAGTCTCGTGCAAAATTGTAAGAACATATACACTTATAGGTTATCGTTCTTCTTGCACTGGTAACTTTTAAAATCCGAACATATGAAAATTCTGTGTCCGTTAAGTTTCAACATAAGATATTTCCACCTGAATATTTAGTTGGCATATATAATTATTATTTTTAGAGAAGATTACTTGTTATGCAATTTTTAAAATGCAATGATTTTGTTGCAGATATTGACGAATGCGCCAGCAATCCTTGCTTGAATGGAGCAACGTGTACTGACGCTGTTAACTCGTACACGTGTACCTGTGTCGCCGGTTACACCGGAACGCACTGTGAGACAGGTACGTTCTTAACAATGGCGCGAACTCTTCAAACAACTCGACTGATTTGAATAAGTAGCCTATTTTTAATTGCTTTAGCCTCTATAAACTAATTCGTCAGATGCGATGTTACACGCCGCCACGTCGCCATCTCAAATATATTCTTGTGGATAAGTAATTCAATAGAAATTTCACAAATACGGACACAAATTGTAGTAATTCCAAGGTGTCAAATTGTTGTAGCGTCGTATTTAAAATTACGAGTAAAAACGATTATTTAGTCTAAATTAAACTTTGGTAATACTTTTTAGAAGAAATGTCTTCCATTTTTACCACCGTTCGGAATAACATGTTCTGACCTGTCAAAATATAGCCAATTACACTTTTACCTGTTAAGAAACTTACAGTTTCCACACCCTTTAAAATTTTATATACAATTATTTGTTTGCAGATATCGACGAATGCGCCAGCAATCCTTGTCTGAATGGAGCAACATGTACTGACGCTGTCAACTCGTACACGTGTACATGTGTCGGTGGTTACACCGGAACGCACTGTGAGACAGGTACGTCCTTGACAATATTAACAAATATTTCACAGTAATAATCGATAATGTACACAACCAATTTATTTATACGATTTGCCATAACGAATCATTTGTCAGTCACGATTGTAGTGGCAGCCTTCTGGTATACCATGATGTTGACAAAGTAATTAGCGTGGCTACATATTTTGTTCCTGCTGCTTGGCACTGATTTCTGAATGATGGTGAGAGATTCCAAGAAAGATGAAACTAGGAAAGGACCCAACTGTTTCTAGAGAGTACACCACATGTAAACGCATGGGTGTATATTCAATGTAAAGGCTTGGTGGCGACTCAGTCTCTTGCAAAATTGTAACAACATATACACTTATAGGTTATCGTTCATCTTGCACTGGTAACTTTTAAAATTCGAACATATGAACATTCTGTGTCCGTTAAGTTTCAACATAACATATTTCCTCCTGAATATTTAGTTGGCATGTATAATTATTATTTTGAGAGAAGATTACTTGTAAGGCAATTTTAAAAATGCAATGTTTTTGTTGCAGATATTGACGAATGCGCCAGCAATCCTTGCTTGAATGGAGCAACGTGTACTGACGCTGTTAACTCGTACACGTGTACCTGTGTCGCCGGTTACACCGGAACGCACTGTGAGACAGGTACGTTCTTAACAATGACACGAACTCTTCAAAATTGTCGACTTATGTGTATAAGTAGTCTATTTTTAATTGGTTTAGCCTGTATAAACTCATCCATCAGATGCGATGTTACACATTGCCACGCCGCCATCTCAAATATATTCTTGTGGATAAGTAATTCAATAGAAATTTCACAAATACGTACACAAACTGTTCTAATTCCAACGTGTCAAATTGTTGTAGCGTCGTATTTAAAATTACGATTAAAAACGATTATTTAGTCTAAGTTAAACTTTGGTAATATTTTTTAGAAGAAATGTCTTCCATTTTTACCACCGTTCGGAATAACATGTTTTGATCTGTCAAAATGCAGCCAATTACACTTTTACCTCCTAAGAAACTTAGTGTTTCCACACCCTTTAACATTTTATATACAATTAATTGTTTGCAGATATCGACGAATGCGCCAGCAATCCTTGTCTGAATGGAGCAACATGTACTGACGCTGTCAACTCGTACACGTGTACCTGTGTTAGTGGTTACACCGGAATGCACTGTGAAACAGGTACGTCCTTGACAATATTAACAAATATTTCACAGTAATAATCGATAATGTAAAAAACCAATTTATTGATACGATTTGCCATAACGAATCGTTGGTCAGTCACGATTGTAGTGGCAGCCTTCTGGTATACCATGATGTTGACAAAGTAATTAGCGTGGCTACATATTTTTTTCCTGCTGCTTGGCACTGATTTCTGAATGATGGTGAGACATTCCAAGAAACATTAAACTAGGAAAGGACCCAACTGCTTCTAGAGAGTACACCACATGTAAACGCATGGGTGTATATTCAATGTAAAAGCTTGGTGGCGACTCAGTCTCGTGCAAAATTGTAATAAAATATACACTTATATGTTATCGTTCTTCTTGCACTGGTAACTTTTAAAATCCGAACATATGAAAATTCTGTGTCCGTTAAGTTTCAACATAAGATATTTCCACCTGAATATTTAGTTGGCATAAATAATTATTATTTTGAGAGAAGATTACTTGTTATGCAATTTTTAAAATGCAATGTTTTTGTTGCAGATATTGACGAATGCGCCAGCAATCCTTGCTTGAATGGAGCAACGTGTACTGACGCTGTTAACTCGTACACGTGTACCTGTATCGCCGGTTACACCGGAACGCACTGTGAGACAGGTACGTTCTTAACAATGACGCGAACTCTTCAAACAACTCGACTGATGTGAATAAGTAGCCTATTTTTAATTACTTTAGCCTCTATAAACTCATTCGTCAGATGCGATGTTACACGCCGCCACGCCGCCATCTCAAATATATTCTTGTGGATAAGTAATTCAATAGAAATTTCACAAATACGGACAAAAATTGTAGTAATTCCAACGTGTCAAATTGTTGTAGCGTCGTATTTAAAATTACGATTAAAAACGATTATTTAGTCTAAGTTAAACTTTGGTAATATTTTTTAGAAGAAATGTCTTCCATTTTTACCACCGTTCGGAATAACATGTTCTGATCTCTCAAAATATAGCCAATTACACTTTTACCTCTTAAGAAACTTAGTGTTTCCACACCCTTTAACATTTTATATACAATTATTTGTTTGCAGATATCGACGAATGCGCCAGCAATCCTTGTCTGAATGGAGCAACATGTACTGACGCTGTCAACTCGTACACGTGTACCTGTGTTAGTGGTTACACCGGAACGCACTGTGAAACAGGTACGTCCTTGACAATATTAACAACTATTTCACAGTAATAATCGATAATGTACAGAACCAATTTACTGATTCGATTTGCCATAACGAATCATTGGTCAGTCACGATTGTAGTGGCAGCCTTCTGGTATAACATGATGTTGACAAAGTAATTAGCGTGGCTACATATTTTGTTCCTGCTGCTTGGCACTGATTTCTGAATGATGGTGAGACATTCCAAGAAAGATGAAACTAGGAAAGGACACAACTGCTTCTAGAGAGTACACAACATGTAAACGCATGGGTGTATATTCAATGTAAAAGCTTGGTGGCGAATCAATCTCATGCAAAATTGTAACAACATATACACTTATAGGTTATCGTTCTTCTTGCACAGGTAACTTTTAAAATCCGAACATATGAAAATTCTGTGTCCGTTAAGTTTCAACATCACATATTTCCACCTGAATATTTAGTTGGCATATATAATTATTATTTTGAGAGAAGATTACTTGTTATGCAATTTTTAAAATGCAATGTTTTTGTTGCAGATATTGACGAATGCGCCAGCAATCCTTGCTTGAATGGAGCAACGTGTACTGACGCTGTTAACTCGTACACGTGTACCTGTGTCGCCGGTTACACCGGAACGCACTGTGAGACAGGTACGTTCTTAACAATGACGCGAACTCTTCAAACAACTCGACTGATTTTAATAAGTAGCCTATTTTTAATTGCTTTAGCCTCTATAAACTCATTCGTCAGATGCGATATTACACGCCTCCACCTGAAATATATTCTTGTGGATAAGTAATTCAATAGAAATTTCACAAATACGGACACAAATTGTAGTAATTCCAACGTGTCAAATTGTTGTAGCGTCGTATTTAAAATTACGAGTAAAAAACGATTATTTAGTATAAATTAAACTTTAGTAATATTTTTTTAGAAAAATGTCTTCCATTTTTACCACCGTTCGGAATAACATGTTCTGACCTGTCAAAATATAGCCAATTACAGTTTTACCTCTTAAGAAACTTAGTGTTTCCTCACCCTTTAACATTTTATATACAATTATTTGTTTGCAGATATCGACGAATGCGCCAGCAATCCTTGTCTGAATGGAGCAACATGTACTGACGCTGTCAACTCGTACACGTGTACCTGTGTCAGTGGTTACACCGGAACGCACTGTGAGACAGGTACGTCCTTGACAATATTAACAAATATTTCACAGTAATAATTGATAATGTACAGAACCAATTTATTTATACGATTTGCCATAACGAATCACTGGTCAGTCACGATTGTAGTGGCAGCCTTCTGGTATACCATGATGTTGACAAAGTAATTAGCGTGGCTACATATTTTGTTCCTGCTGCTTGGCACTGATTTCTGAATGATGGTGAGACATCCCAAGAAAGATGAAACTAGGAAAGGACCCAACTGCTTCTAGAGAGTACACCACATGTAAACGCATGGGTGTATATTCAATGTAAAAGCTTGGTGGCGACTCAGTCTCGTGCAAAATTGTAATAAAATATACACTTATATGTTATCGTTCTTCATGCTCTGGTAACTTTTAAAATCCGAACATATGAACATTATGTGTCCGTTAAGTTTCAACATAACATATTTCCTCCAGAATATTTAGTTGGCATGTATAATTATTATTTTGAGAGAAGATTACTTGTTATGCAGTTTTAAAAATGCAATGTTTTTGTTGCAGATATTGACGAATGCGCCAGCAATCCTTGCTTGAATGGAGCAACGTGTACTGACGCTGTTAACTCGTACACGTGTACCTGTATCGCCGGTTACACCGGAACGCACTGTGAGACAGGTACGTTCTTAACAATGACGCGAACTCTTCAAACAACTCGACTGATGTGAATAAGTAGCCTATTTTTAATTGCTTTAGCCTCTATAAACTCATTCGTCAGATGCGATGTTACACGCCGCCTCGCCGCCATCTCAAATATATTCTTGTGGATAAGTAATTCAATAGAAATTTCACAAATACGGACACAAATTGTAGTAATTCCAACGTGTCAAATTGTTGTAGCGTCGTATTTAAAATTACGATTAAAAACGATTATTTAGTGTAAGTTAAATTTTGGTAATATTTTTGAGAAGAAATGTCTTCCATTTTTACCACCGTTCGGAATAACATGTTCTGACCTGTCAAAATGTAGCCAATTACACTTTTACCTTTTAAGAAACTTAGTGTTTCCTCACCCTTTAACATTTTATATACAATTATTTGTTTGCAGATATCGACGAATGCGCCAGCAATCCTTGTCTGAATGGAGCAACATGTAGTGACGCTGTCAACTCGTACACGTGTACCTGTGTCAGTGGTTACACCGGAACGCACTGTGAGACAGGTACGTCCTTGACAATATTAACAAATATTTCACAGTAATAATCGATAATGTCCAGAACCAATTTATTGATACGATTTGCCATAACAAATCATTGGTCAGTCACGATTGTAGTGGCAGCCTTCTGGTATACCATGATGTTGACAAAGTAATTAGCGTAGCTACATATTTTGTTCCTGCTGCTTGGCACTGATTTCTGAATGATGGTGAGACATTCCAAGAAACATTAAACTAGGAAAGGACCCAACTGCTTCTAGAGAGTACACCACATGTAAACGCATGGGTGTATATTCAATGTAAAAGCTTGGTGGCGACTCAGTCTCGTGCAAAATTGAAACAATATACACACTTATAGGTTATCGTTCTTCTTGCACTGGTAACTTTTAAAATCCGAACATATGAACATTCTGTGTCCGTTAAGTTTCACCATAACATATTTCCACCTGAATATTTAGTTGGCATATATAATTATTATTATGAGAGAAGATTACTTGTTCTGCAATTTTTAAAATGCAATGATTTTGTTGCAGATATTGATGAATGCGCCAGCAATCCTTGCTTGAATGGAGCAACGTGTACTGACGCTGTTAACTCGTACACGTGTACCTGTGTCGCCGGTTACACCGGAACGCACTGTGAGACAGGTACGTTCTTAACAATGACGCGAACTCTTCAAACAACTCGACTGATTTGAATAAGTAGCCTATTTTTAATTGCTTTAGCCTGTATAAACTCATTCGTCAGATGCGATGTTACACGCCGCCACGCCGCCATCTCAAATATATTCTTGGGGATAAGTAATTCAATAGAAATTTCACAGATACGGACACAAATTGTAGTAATTCCAACTTGTCAAATTGTTGTAGCGTCGTATTTAAAATTACGAGTAAAAACGATTATTTAGTATAAATTTAACTTTGGTAATATTTGTTATAACTAAATGTCTTCCATTTTTACCACCGTTCAAAATAACATGTTCTGACCTGTCAAAATGTAGCCAATTACACTTTTACCTGTTAAGAAACTTAGTGTTTCCACACCCTTTAACATTTTATATACAATTATTTGTTTGCAGATATCGACGAATGCGCCAGCAATCCTTGTCTGAATGGAGCAACATGTATTGACGCTGTCACCTCGTACACGTGTACCTGTGTCGGTGGTTACACCGGAACGCACTGTGAGACAGGTACATCCTTGACAATATTAACAAATATTTCACAGTAATAATCGATAATGTACAGAACCAATTTATTGATACGATTTGCCTTAACGAATCATTGGTCAGTCACGATTGTAGTGGCAGCCTTCTGGTGTACCATGATGTTGACAAAGTAATTAGCGTGGCTACATATTTTGTTCCTGCTGCTTGGCACTGATTTCTGAATTATGGTGAGACATTCCAAGAAAGATGAAAATAGGAAAGGACCCAACTGCTTCTAGAGAGTACACCACATGTAAACGCATGGGTGTATATTCAATGTAAAAGCTTGGTGGCGATTCAATCTCGTGGAAAATTGTAATAAAATATACACTTATAGGTTATCGTTCTTCATGCACTGGTAACTTTTAAAATCCGAACATATGAACATTATGTGTCCGTTAAATTTCAACATAACATATTTCCTCCTGAATATTTAGTTGGCATGTATAATTATTATTTTGAGAGAAGATTACTTGTTATGCAATTTTTAAAATGCAATGTTTTTGTTGCAGATATTGACGAATGCGCCAGCAATCCTTGCTTGAATGGAGCAACGTGTACTGACGCTGTTAACTCATACACGTGTACCTGTGTCGCCGGTTACACCGGAACGCACTGTGAGACAGGTACGTTCTTAACAATGACGCGAACTCTTCAAACTACTCGACGAATGTGAATAAGTAGCCTATTTTTAATTGGTTTGGCCTCTATAAACTCATTCGTCAGATGCGATGTTACACGCCGCCACGCCGCCATTTCAAATATATTCTTGTGGATAAATAATTCAATATAAATTTTACAAATACGTACACAAACTGTAGTAATTCCAACCTTTCAAATTGCTGTTACGTCGTATTTAAAATTACGATTAAAAAACGATTACTTAGTCTAAGTTAGGGCTTTTGTAATATTTTTGAGAAGAAATTTCTTTCATTTTCTACCAACTTTCGAAAGAACATCTTCTGACCTGTCAAAATGCAGCCAATTACACTTTTGCCTCGTAAGAATCTTAGTGTTTCCACACCCTTTAACATTTTACATACACTTATTTTTTTGTAGATATCGACGAATGCGTCAGCAATCCTTGTCTAAATGGAGCAACATGTACTGACGCTGTCAACTCGTACACGTGTACCTGTGTCGATGGTTACATCGGAACGCACTGCGAGACAGGTAACTGTTTTATAGACGTCTCACTGCTGTAACTCGTCCTTCAATACTAATCTTCCCAATTGATATATGTACATGTAAAATGTATGCTCGAGTCCATATATATATATATAAATATCATCCGTAAAAATAATGAGCTCAGTATTACCGGTTTACGCACGTAGGCACACATGCATACACACATACACACACACACACACACACACACACACACACACACACACACACACACACACATACACACACACACACATACACACACACAACGCACGTACGAACATATGCACGCACGCACACACACATGCATCCACGAACACAAGCATGCACGCACGTACACACACACGCACGCACACAAGCCGCACGCACGCATGCACACACACACACACACACCCACACATTTTGAAAAACGTTGTTGTGTTTTATTACCATGCTTTCTATAGTTTAATATTGCGCAAAATGTTCATGACAGACATAGACGAGTGTAGCAGTAATCCTTGTATGAACGGAGCAACATGCGTGGACGGCACAAATGGATACACCTGTACTTGTGTTGGAGGCTACACTGGAATAATATGTGAAACGGGTGAGTTTTCAACGTTCATGTTTTAGCTGAAACCGTATACATAATCATAGTAAATTCAAAATTTCAAACCAAATTTGTAAACATTATGCCACTTTTTCCCCAGAAAACTATTTGACATGAAGCACCTAGAAACTTCTGTTTTATTTATTGTGGTATTCTTACCGGATCGTTTAAATATACGATATTGTATTCTTTATAATATTATATATAATCACTACATTAAAATGATATATCAGTATATAAAAAGTGTAAGATTAACCAAATATACCAGACTTTTTCTAATAGTATACTATACATGGATGGTATATTTAAACTCAATTGTTTCTACTCCTCTTGTTACTGTTAAATGTTACAATTAAAATATGTTTGTCTCTTCAAATTGATTGTCATGTATGGCCACGGCTAGTTAGTTGGGTCATTTTATACACACGATGTATGCCAAGGCTCTTTGAAAATGCAATATTATATAATTGTTGGCGTTTGTGCGCCACTGAGCTCGGATTGTCTGAGGATATTGGCGCGTTAGAAGTTATTTATTATTATTATTATTACTTCGGTAAATCATCATCAACCCAAATCATCAACACATACTTTGCATATTATTAATATATTGATATATTTGTATGTGGAAAGGAAGACTGAAATTGATACGTTAATCAAGCAGATACATCACTACTTCTGCTTGTGAATAGTATAACTGTTGTCTACACACACATTGTATATAAGTAACGTTGTATTGCATGTTCAACATCGCAGACATAGACGAATGTGGTAGCAATCCTTGTCACAATGGTGGAACGTGCACACAAGACCTGAATCTGTACACGTGTGCCTGTGCAGCTGGATATACTGGTGTCAACTGTGAAACTGGTGAGCTAAACTTGTATTGTTATTCCTGTTAAGTTGTGTTTATATATGATACAGATGTCTTGCAAGGTGTAGTCTTGTACTAAGAGTGTGTCACGTCATCCTACAAAACACACCACATTTCATTTGACTTTACACTATTCCAATACAATAATTCCACAAGTTAATAAGCATGTATCAATGCAACCCATGCATATGTATCAACTAACCGTGTGGACTAAGTTTAAGTTGTCCCTTTCCTAATTGTAAATATTCCGTAACACGACAATGCTACAAATTCCATCACTGCTTTCATATTATATTGTGTGACAACTTATAGTGTATCATATACTGATCAAAATGTTATTTATAGTTCATATGACCTTCTGATGTTCCAGATATCGATGAATGCAGTAGCAACCCATGTGTTAATGGTGCCACATGCGTTGACGGTGTGAATGAATACACATGTACTTGTGTCCCAGGCTACACGGGTGTCATCTGCGAGACAGGTGTGTTTTAGTTTGTGTGATCTTTTTTCCATCACTTATTGTCAGTCAAATGCTTATACTATTGATGTATTTCGCACCCATCCGTGATATCGTTTTGAGAATCACCGTGGTCTTACTGTTCCTACATTGCCCAAGCAGTACACATTTACGGGTCGTTTGCAATTGTCGACATTGTCCTGTTCATACAGAACCTGTCATCTCTCTTTTCTACATTGAATTTGTCTTTTAAAATGTCGAACATTTTCCTCACTAAAAGTCACATGTAGAATGTAATATGCCATGATACATGCAAAGGATATATATTTATATATATCAACAACCATATATATATATACCAACACACCAACAACCATCATAACAATGTTTACTAACATTTATTTACAATATTATGGTTATGCAATTTACATGCGGCCGCCATTTTGTATAATTAGTACGTGGGCATTCACCCTCCTCCCTTTTCCAACGTTTTGTATGGCCAATTACTGGCATATATTACACGAGAGAGACGCAGTCCATAAGCAAAATGTTGCTTGCATCCCAGTGATGGCATACTAATGAACAGTTCAGCCAAAGGTAAAATGTAAACAATGTTGAGCAGCCATAAGGAATAGATACGCGTTATATACGAATTGTTTTAACTGATTTACTCAATTCGCGTACATACAATGTACAACGTACGTTCACGTGAAATACATCAATAATAAACTATGCCTTTGAGTTTCAGCATGTTAACATGTTTCTTATATACAATTGTACATTTTCAGATGTTAACGAATGCAGTAGCAACCCATGCGTGAATGGCGCCACGTGTTTCGATGAGTTAAACCAGTACGCGTGTACTTGTGATGCAGGCTACACCGGTGTTAACTGCGAGACGGGTTTGTCGTAATATATACATACCTTAAACATAGATGTGCAACGTTTTATTCAGCGGAAGACATTGTAATTGATGTAATCTGACGGTGTGGTCAATCTAAAGAGATGGCAATTCCATTGAAATGGATGCGGCTCTTCTGATGTGCGCCTATCGCATAACCCGTAAAGAAACATGTTCGTGTTGTTAATTGGCAATGTATTGAATATAACGTAGATACAGCGTATAATTGTTTTAAACAGCCGTGCACTGTTTACATGCAAAAGAAAATATAAGCATTTGTAAGCCTGCAAGCACTCAACAGATGTTTACAATAATAAATTCAAAATATAAAATACATATAACGTATGCCATATAATATATTAAGTTAATGTGGTCACAAACCCCAAACCCAATAATGACATACTATTTATTTTGCGTTAGATCATCATGTGTTTTATTTCCCTGGGCACTGATTGCATCATTCTTTATCTGGTATGTTGTTATATGTCTCAGATATCGATGAATGCGTCAGCAGTCCGTGTCAGAATGGTGCAACATGTGCCGAAGATGGCATCAATGCGTACACCTGTACTTGTATCGCCGGCTACACTGGAGTCAACTGTGAAACAGGTAAACCTATTAATTGTTACTGTTTATGCTAGTTCTCCACAGTATTTCCAAAAATGAAGATTATGTAATGGCTGGCATGATAAATATTAAAAGACGGTTAATTAATATAAGTTATGGTTTTGATAATATTTTAAAGGAGAAATTTCTTCAATTTTCTACCATCTTTCGGATTAACATGTTCTGACCTAACAAAAATCAGTCTATTACACTTTTACCTCCCAAGACACCTTAGTGTTTCCACACTCTTTTTTTAAAAATAACAAACAATTATTTGTTTGCAGATATCGACGAATGCGCCAGCAATTCTTGTTTGAATGGAGCCACGTGTAGTGATCAAGTCAATTTGTACACGTGTACTTGTGTGCTTGGATACACCGGGGTTAATTGCGAAACAGGTGAATATTCCTTTACATATGTAAAGGTCGATCATGCGTTAGACGACCCAACTTAATTCGATTTGTTCGTTCTATATCCAAACTTATTTCACACAAAATTGTGTATTTTACACAAGCAAGCAAATGTATCTACCACCCACTGCAAGTTTACAACATGCTAGCTAGGTTTGGTCAGATTTGTTATTTAATTATGGTTAAATCATCAGACAAATTAAAAAGATAAGGTCCAATAAAGATTCGCCGAATACAATACAACGTATAGAATGACGTAAGGGTATTCACACTTTCGCAAATTACCGGATCTAGCTATCAAAATCAATATTCTTTTGATAATTTTGCAAACATAATTTATGCACTCTTTTATTAAAACACTTGCGCATTTTATTTAAACTATTCACACCCTACATAATTGAACAACATCTAATCTGATTCGCCATGCTCTGATTCAGGTGAGAAAGGCGTTATGGAATTATATTTATATATCATATTAATCACGGCTGTTTATACTTATGCAACATGTATCCGTGCTTTTAAAGATATTGACGAATGTGGCAGCAATCCGTGTATGAACGGAGCTTCGTGTACCGAAGGAATTAACACGTATTCGTGTAGTTGTACCGCTGGCTACACCGGAGTCAACTGCGAAACGGGTGAGTGAAATAATAAAACAAACTAAAAAAACATGATGACGATATATTGATGAGGAATATGATAGTAATATACTTCGTTTAATTGTTCTTTCCATATACTTTGGAATTGTTAATTATATTTCCAGGTTACATTAAAATCATTTCATTTTAATCAGTCAACACATATTTAATCCTGTCTCAAATTGTTGCAAATGGAGCATTACCTTAATCTAGTTTACACACACCACAGGAACAACAATCCAAAGAAATCAATATCAGTATTACAGTATTTTGATCTTGAAGTCCTTTGCAGTCGCCATCTTTTTAATAAAGATAAGTTCTTATATAGCGCAGTATCCAGTCCTCAGAACTGCTCAAAGCGCCTTACACTTTACTCCCTGGCGGACTCGTTCTATCGAACACCATCTCGACATCTCTGAGAAGAATCACCAATTGAAAACCCTAGTGGAAAATGTACCTTAGTCACATTTCAGCTCAAACTGAGTTAGGCATATCAGCTTTCGGTACTATTTATCCTGCTCCCACTGATATACGCATTGGTCATGGCAGATGTCTCTAAGTCCAGTTCTGTTATACTGATTGATTTTTCTTATTAATTTCGTTATGACAAGGAAAATGTTCCTAAGTCATAATCTGGCCAATCGCCAAGATATATAAGGTCACATGATACCACCTTGTTCAAAATGAATGATGCAGACAATGTTGAGGTGGGCAATTTGGCATGATTCAGTACCTGTTTGTTTTTGTCACATTTGTTTAACTGCATCGGTGAACGCGTTTATGTTGAACTAGCTGCTACACTTGTTAGTCAAACTACTTAGCATGTCATAATTCAGTGTATACGTTCTAGACTTGAGAAAAACGACACAACCTTGCACTGCCACGGAATTGCGCGATGCATGAACCTGGCCTGGGACACTTGTATAAATACGTTCAGCGCAGTTAGTTTCATTCATGCGTCATTGCGACGAGGATTTCACAGCACATTGTGCCAATAGTTGTTGCATATTAACAACATCTTACAAATGGAATGGTATATTTAGATAGTCAAATATGCAGGATTACATGATTTCAATGTAAATGTACTAAAGCCAATTGTGTAACAAATTAATTATAATTACAATATCAACATCAGAAAGCCAATATCAGGCGTGTCGCATGCTGTGGATGGGTATTCAATAATAACAAATACATAACCATTGTCATGCCTGCTTTGTGAGCGTTTTGAACATGTTCAACTCTCATTTTCTCAAATTGAGTATTATGTGACTGAAGTACATTTTCAGTAGGTTGTCCAAAGAAGAGAATATAGAAAGACGCGAGTCGACATCGGCGCCTAGAAGACGATGCACTTGCAATACACCAAAGTTAGCGTATTAATATATATATATATATATATGTGTGTGTGTGTGTGTGTGTGTGTGTGTGTGTGTGTGTGTGTGTGTGTGTGTGTGTGTGTGTGTGTGTGTGTGTGTGTGTGTGTGTGTGTGTGTGTGTGTGTGTGTGTGTGTGTGTGTGTGTGTGTGTGTGTGTGTGTGTGTGTGTGTGTGTGTGTGTGTGTGTGTATATATACAGTGTATATATATATATATGTATATATATATATATAATAAGACAACATTATATTTGCACCAGTGTTCACAATAATTATTGTGAACACTGATGTCAAGGTTAAGTGGTTGTGTTGCTGTTGATGGCTTTGCAGACATTGACGAGTGTAGTAGCAGTCCTTGCCAGAACGCAGCGACGTGCACCGATGGAGTTAATGGATACACCTGCTCTTGCGTTGATGGTTACACAGACACCTTATGTCAAACTGGTACGTCTTGCCATCGTGCATTCTTATCTGTACAGCTCATCCTATCGGCGTGTATGTCGACGCAGCATTCATTGGACCTTCTGTGTATCGTGTCCTTTCTCATGCCGATATTGTCAGTCCTGCCATTCTCTAATAATATGTCCGCCTGTCCGTTATCTTTCTTGTTGTTAGTTCTAAAATACAGGATACATGTAATGCGCAGTAGTGTCGATTTCAACTCAGTTTGGCCCATTGGAGAGTTCTTGATGAGTAAAAGTTTTTCGTATTGAAGGATCATTATTGATTATTACTTATTAATGAATCTGAAATTCAAAAGTCTAACCGACAAGATAATGTTATACCATTTAATACCATATTGTCAGCGTTCTAGTTACGAGTGTGTTTCTGGTGAACACAATTGTTCAATATATGTGATAATGAAGTGGCCGTTAACCTGGAAGTGTGGAATGATTATTTCCAGATTTCAACGAATGCGAAAGCAACCCGTGCATGAACTCAGCAGCTTGCATTGATGTGGTAAATGGCTACACTTGCTCGTGCCTTCCTGGATACACAGGCGTCATCTGTGAAACAGGTAATTAACACAACGTGCCATAAGGAATACGATTGTTTTCAACCTCACATTTGCCAGTTACATTAACATGCTACACTACTATCATTTACACTAAGACTTACGTTGTGAAAGAATGGCCTTCATGCTGGGTTAGTAACCTTAATCGCGCCATACCAATTACAAAGTAAACCTCTTGAAACAACACGGCAAAATGTAATAATGGTGGTAAGAGCGTTGAATTCGGAAATTCAGAATGCTCAGGTTCGAATCATTGTGCTGCCGCTTCGAAAATCGGGCAGTTTCGTTCATTCTACGTTGCTTCAGTTCAGTCAACCATACAAATGAATACCTGGCAGTGGTGGATATATATATATGAACGTATATTCTTCAACACGGCAATCGCAACGTAGCTAAATGAACATCACTGTTAATATCGGAATTAATACGTTTGCCGGGGGTGAAGATCGGTCTTTAGGCCTGGGACTGCACTACATATGAATTTGTGTATCGATTCTGAACAGTGCTGTTGACTGAACAACAAAGCAGAAATTATACGTGTGTATATAACATAGATTGGCGTTATACGTTGCGCACATACTTTGACATGAGAGCCACCCAAAAGAAAGTATGTCATTGAGGATCAGCATGCTAACAGTTGTTTTCAGGGGAGTGTCACTACGGTATATGTTGTTTGTGTTTCAGACATTGATGAATGTGCTAGCAATCCGTGTATGAATGGGGCAAATTGTTCATCCGGCATCAATGTGTACACCTGCGCTTGCGTTGCTGGCTACACTGGAATCAACTGCGAGTCAGGTTAGTTTGATTTTATTGGTTACTCATCGCGTCGGTAAGCATTATATCCTGTGGATTGTTTTATTCAAATATAAAAATTAAACATATAAAAACACTTTATTGCAGCCACATCCACACACGCGCGTACGCACGCACGCACGCACGCACGCACGCACACACACACACACACACACACACACACACACACCCTAGTATAAATATTTACACATTCTCCCAGACAATAACATGATCACGCACAAATACAGTCACGTTCATTGTTTATAAGACAATATGTTCTATTATGTGATAGACATTGACGAGTGCAACAACAATCCTTGTCAGAACGGGGCGACTTGTACGGACGCAGTTAATGCATACAAGTGTGCTTGTGTCGCTGGCTACACTGGACCAAACTGTGAGACAGGTAAGCATTGCCACTTAGTAACTAAACGAGAGTCCATGTGTGCAACTACCTGACAGGTGTGCTACTACAATTTCTTATAAACATTAATGCTCTTGCGAATATTTCATATTTCATTTAATGGTTAATATGTTGAAATACGTTTTCTAGTTGTACTCTGCATTGCTATCTATTATTCGCAGGATGCATGTGCATATTAACATTTAAATGTTGCTATGTATGTATTCTGTGTATTCTTGTGAGATGTTTTGCATGTGCATATTACTGGTGCAATTTAGATGCCTATCAGATGCCTTGTTCTTTTTCTTCCTGCATTTGCTCGTCTACATCCCATTATCTTCTTCCCACCATTCACTAATAATCGTGGAATCAAATGTTAAAAGTCTTGTTCAGTTTTGATTGTTATAACTGGCAAGCAATAATATTAGCATATTTCTTTCGCTATGCATATATGATGGTTTAAGAAAATTCTGCATGCTCTGTGTGTGATCACAACGTGTAAAATGTGCGTAAAATCAATTTTGACTTGGTATAATTTTCTTAAATTATAATGACATTTTGATTGATACTGCGTATTGTTGTATATTTTAGCATGTTTATTAATTGAAATTGTGTGGTTTGTGTGTTGTCATCATTCTTAAATATGATTCATATTAGCTATAGAACTGAAGTACATGTATTTTACACTTTTACATTGTCGTCTGATAATAAAAACTTTATTTTGTTAAGAAACAAATTATATATGTGTCTTTGAAGCAAGATAATATAATAAACAACCAAGAAATGGTATTGTGTGTGTTATGTGCTATTCTCTACTCTTATATATTTAATACTACATGTGTATTAGGGACAACTTTGTAACTGGGAAATGTACCCAATGTATGGAATATTGCATGTTAATATTGCTATGAGCAAGGTTTGTCACATTAACAATATATATATATACAAAACACGAAATGTTTGCTATTACGGATAGCTGCATGTTACCGACAGGAATGTGTTGTGTGCTTACGTAAGAGTTTTAATGCTGTCTTCGTGATATTAATTTGTGTTACAAAACATATATTACTGCTATCAGTCTGGTTGAAATATGTATATTGCACATTTAAAGGCTCATATATTACGCCTGGCAGCATATATTTTAACAATACTTATTATGTATTGTGTTTGTTTTGGCAAGTCCACATTGACCTTTCTCTATTGATGTCTATTTGCATTTCGTATAATGACAAACTATTGATTTCGTCTCAGTAATTTATAAGTGATCAAAATATGTTGACTTTTTCGATTAGGATGTACATGTGTTCGTGTTATGCATTCAACTGTGTTTTATGTGTTATTCAGAAGAATTTGTTAGATGCTAGAAATGTATTCCATAATTAGGTAGAATTCGTTTGTAAGGGATGACGACATTGTTTGTGTGTATTTATATTGTTTAATTGGTGTTGTATACAGTTGTACATGCAACAAGTTGTATTTATTGCACAGCAGTCAAAACAATGTTGCATGAAAATTATGTGTTGTCAATTGTGTGTGAATTTAATATATGCATGCGTGGCAATGGCGTATGCATGTGTGCTTCGTTTATATAGCAAATGAGCTTGATTTATTGTCACTTAGTAGTCAAGAATTTATGTATAATGTATATGTGTAAAGCTTAAACGACTCGCAATTGCTAGTTTAAATAAGAATCGAAGCTGGCGTTTTGTGTCAGTTAGGGTGAATTCATTATATGTGTACCAGTACAATATATATATAAATATTATATATATATATATATATAATATATATATATATATATATATATATTGTGTTGTTGCCGTTATTTGATTTCCACAAAAACTATTGATCTCTCACATTTCCATCACTAGAAATATTTTTCCAAGAAACAATATTGTGGGTTTGCTTTGTAGGAATTACGTTTTTTGTTGGCATAAACAAAACTGTTTCTACTGGATATGGAGATGTAACGACAAACTGATTTGTTGGACATGATACGTTGCAGAGCTAGATGAATGTATCAGCAGCCCCTGTCCAGATGGAAGCACGTGCGTCAACAAAGTAGGGCAGTTCACGTGTACCTGTCCAGTCGGACAATATTACGACCCAGGATCCAACCAGTGTCCACTTGGTAAATATACGTTTAGACAAGAGAGCAATATTATAAGTTTTTTTAATTACACTCCTACACAATCCGTTAAACTAAATTGCTGCTCATTAATCAATAATTTTATTTTATTAATTGTTAAAGATGAAACGTTTCGATTAGAATTATTGTATAAATTAAAAGATGTTTAATTATTATATAATACTTTATACATATTTTCATAAATATCCCATCGTATTTATCTACATCACTACAATTGTTTGTTCCTAAAACTCTGCATATGCAAACGTTCTTTCTTTGTAAATGCACCCAAAATCTCTGGGATGAATTCAATATTGCTTTAAACTCTCATCTGAAACTACAGCTAAAGATACTTTTATTCAAAATTGCATTGCCACCCTAAATTATCGGCGGGCCCATGCTTTAATGGTGAGTGGTGTGCGCGTGCGCGTCTGTGTGTGCGTGTGTGTGTGTGCGTGCGTACGTGCGTACGTGCGTACGTGCGTGTATTATTTTGTATCAATAACTGTCTCCGTACATGTTTCTCAACCTTCAATGTGAACATGTCCTGGTTTCAGTGTACCTGTCTCAGTGCGTTGACGATGCCACGTGTTTGGACGTACGTGGCCTCCCCAACTCCGTATGCTTACAACAGCGATGTGTCTGCGACTCTGCATTCATCTACGAGTCGGTTGGCGGCACCTGTCAAGCTAAGGGTATGCCAGAAATACATTTCGTCTGAGCGCCCACATAAAACAAGCGGAGAATATTACTTGTGACTTATTTTTATGTAATGACGCAATGCCAAGATGATATTATCATTCATATATCCCCAACGTTTTAACATTTGTGGACAATGGCTCATTACTTCCAGTGCTAAGATGTTCAATCTGCAGCAACTAATGAACCACTGTCCACAGTTTAACAGTGAAAATTTACAGCACGAATCGGTTTTCTGAATTACCTACGCATATTCACTGAAAAACACCTCCGCTTCTAAATAAATACATATACATCTAACGAAATAAGTGCACGATCGCATACTAAGTACTTATTGCAAAAGACCGCGGTTCCCCTATACAGTTCTAATCCGTATTCAATTTTTCCTTAGTTGCAATTCAAACATACGTGCCACAATCATGCACTGCCATGTTAAACTGAGGCCTGTCTTCCTTTAATATGGCTTCAGGCACAGATAACCCATGTACAAACACACGACTCGGCGATCCTTGCAATCCTGATGGCGGATCTATACATTCGTGTCACTTCCTTGGAGAGTCAAAGTTCAGTTGCACCTGTGCTACCGGCTATGAAACAGACTCGACGGGAACAATATGTAAAGGTACGTCGAAGCAATGTCACATTACTCGATGACCACAGACGGCTATACCTGGTCACGTGTAAGTGTCCGATGTGACTCGTAAGATATACCGTTTATTTAATGGTTTGAATTTGGTGTGAACAATCAACTATTAATGTGCTCATTGTCAGCATGCGTGTCTGCAGTAAGGCTGAGCAGCATCATATATATCATCACACACACGCTCACGCACACGCACACGCACATGCACGCACGCACGCACGCACGCACGCACGCACACACCACACCACACACACACACCACACACACACACACACACACACACACACACCACACACACACACACACTGGCATGAATGTTATATTTCATATTGTTTCGTGTGTTTCTTCCTCTGCAGACATCAACGAGTGTCAGCTGACAAATAACGAGTGCAGCAAGCAGTCTGAGAGGGCCATTTGTGTCAACACCATGGGCGACTATGAGTGTCTGTGCAAGCCAGGATACACCCATGTCAGCGCCTCTGATACCAAAGTCTGTGTCGGTAAGTCGTCATTACCTTCCATTCTCTAGCGGAACATAAACCAGCGGACATAGGTTTGAGCTTGCATGTCCAGAAGTTCCCATCCAATCCCTACTTTTTCTTCTGTGGTTAACATTGAGGAATGTTACTTTCCGGCAAAGAGTTATGAAATAGTGTTTCTTTTTCCATAAGAGGACAACGGTAACGTTAACACGGCGCAATTGGGTCAGTTAGTCTACGTTATTGCCCTTATTTGATGTCCGGTCGTCAAGATGATCCGCCATCTTGGCAACGCACAATCGCATGCTGTGCATTGGCTACCATGGAATTCAAACAATGCACCAGTATTTTGGTGGACTACCAAAGCCTGAGAGCTATGTGCAAGATTTGTTCAGATGACCGGCCAACGAAGCACAAATGAAAAAATACTGGACTGTTTCCTTCGTTTTATTGCAATAAACGCTAACGAGCCGTCTTGCAGTTGTTGAATATAGCCCGCCAAGAACCGTTGCTAGGATACGAGACCAGATGTCACATAATCGCACAAAAGTACAATAAAGCTTATGCTCGTATCACTCCTGTGTTGACCTTGTGTTGTGTTTAGACATTGACGAATGTTCCCTGGGCACTCACACGTGTGATGACAGCAGCCGTGCGCTGTGCAATAACACCGTTGGAGGGCACCACTGCAGCTGTCTCACTGGATACGAAGGAGACGGTCATTCTTGCATTGGTCAGTATTCATTATATTTTACAGCTGCTTTTTGGCCGCGTTTTATGTCTAGATGTGTAATGTGTGAATAGTTTAAATAATACACCTAGTCCGTTTTAATAAACATAAATGTGCACATTTGTTTAAATTATCGAAAACATTTATTTGGCGAGAACAAGAACACGTATACTATAATGTGTATTTTGTTTTCTTGGCAGAGGTTCGATACATTGTGCCAGACTACAGCAGCCACGACCGAGTTGAAAGATCAGCTGAATACTCACCATATATCTTCCCCAAGTTCGCGGTGCCCATATACAGCAGTGTGGCTTCATCGTTCTACGTGAGTAGCCGTCTACAACATCATAACTACCAATACACTCTGAAGAAACGTATTCTGATTAATTGATGTGTTATATGTGAAACAGCCATGATACGTCAGTCAACACAAAATTTAATTTATCTTTCCACCAAAATGCTTTTTTCATCAGTTTTCATTATAACACAGCATATATACTTAGTATATTTAATACAATACTAACTAATATTACGGCAGGTAACACATTCCGGCTTGATCCTTGCTACGAGCATCACAAAGGATTCCCAAACATCAGGGATAAGGACGGGATTCGCCAATCCAGGGAAGAGCCTGAAAACATTTGCCCTCATTTCTGATGCACAGGAGCTGGCCTTAGTGGCTCCGTTCTGGTCCAACATGAAGTTGACAGACGCAACCGTGAGTAGACGTGGTGTTGACTGTGTTTGATTATATTCATACATTTTAAGATCAGTTGTGTGTGATTGGTCAGAATTATGGGTGTTGTGTACATACGTTCATAAAACAACATACTGTATTTAAAGTGGAATAATTACAGTGTAATATATACATTTAGCTAAATTTGATAAACGTATGTTTTACTCTTATCAAGTAACGTCATATGTAGGTGGTACTATCTCGTACACATCGTATGTTTGCGTTTGGTTAATGAATACACCATTGCCTCTTGTTGGGTTCTCAGAAACCAAAACGTGGTCTATACTACTACCAATACAACAAAGGCAACGCTGATGCGGACAGCATGTTGGCTAAGCTCTCGACGGAGATTACCAACCGATTCCACACAACATTTGCTGCAGAATGGATGTTAGTTGTCACCTGGCAAGAGATGGAATACCCAAGTAATCCAAACCAGGTATGCTCATGTTTAATATTTAGCGAGCTGTGTTGACACAGAAGACATGTCGTGCTATTCTGTTTTGACTTTACTTTGGTTATATTTGCTAAGTTGTTTTGTTCCATGATCAGCGGTCCTCGCGACCTAGGAACAATCGCAGAAAATACGAGTAACATTATGACTAATTTGTTTACGTCCATCTAACGTAAGGTACGATCCCTAAAACTGGTATAACAATTCTGAAAGTTTGGTGCTAGAGCTGAAACCGTTTAGAAGGAAAACGTTAACATACATAGGCTAGCTCGATTATTGTTAAATTGTTTTAATTTTGAAAACGTGATGTAGTTTTAGTGTTGTGTCAGGAGCGTTTAAATTGCTCATACAGAGAGCAGTAAAGCACTGGTTACTTCACTTAGTATTACCAAACGTAAAACATCTTTGATCTGGTTCCAGACGGTGAGCTTCCAGACCATCATAGCAACAGACTATATCAACACATACACGAAGACGACGTACGCCGACCGCGGCATGAAGTGGCAGGTGGTACTGGGCTCCGCCCTCTTGCCTAACTACCCTGCTCGCGTCGGCGTGCTCGCCTTCCCCAGCAGCGGGCGTCAGTACTCGGAGTACCCGTACTCCGCGCTCGACATCCGAACCGCCGGCAACGACCAACACCTCACGAAGATACAACGCATCGACGCCGTCTCAGAGTCCGACGTCACATACGGAGGCGCACAATCATACGGACAATTCTACAATCGCCTGTCAGAAAACGACCCAAACACTTTCGTTCATGCCGGCAGGGAATGCAGCAGCTGGGCAGAGGCCGATATTGCATTCGACGCTACTGACGGCGTCGTGAAGATCGACATGGCAACGGCAGGTAAATGTCCGTGCAGTCGGCAACAGATGGATGAGCTGCAGTACTCGGAGGTGCTGAGCGATCGCATCACGCCGGGCATTCGCTGT
>OZ023205.1:3232854-3260354 GCA_963995525.1 Escarpia spicata
GCAGCTGCTCTCCAGGACAATAACAAGTGGGAATACACCATGGCCTTCACGCCGCTCCAGATCAGTGTCAGAGTGACCGTGGCTTCCAGCATGCTCAAGGTGACAGCGGTCATCCCTGGAGATTTGAAAGAGACTCTCAAAGGTTAGCTTTATAAACAAATATATGTTGTTTCAAGTGGTACAGATTAAAACTACAAATTAACGCTTGTCATGCCAAGGCAAGTAATGTTGTATGTACGGTCGGTATTTTTTAAACAAGTGGCTATGTCAAAATGTTCCTTGTATGCGATGTTCTTTTGTATCCATGGGTATGTAACAAAGTGCAGACCTGAACGGAGATTTCAAAGTTGTTCTTCTAAGAAGATGTATCTTATACCAGAAGCACTTATAGCCAGTGTTCACTGTAGTACACGTACGTGATATTTTCGAGTGCATGCAATAAGTTCCATAAAATGAAGAGTCTCTGTCATTATGTAGTGCATAACAACTTTTGTTGTACATTGCTCCAGATGTCAAGAATATTATATATACATTAGTTACTAGTGATAATGGACACATCGTTTTATTTTCCAATCATGTAAAATTAGTTTGATGAAACGCAATTTGACGTTAATTTCGTCATTGTATGTACTGGATTATAATACCGAAATATAATCTCTAATTGTGTAACATGCACCACATAGGTGAATTTATTCATGAACACTGACAATTGCAGTGACATCTGCTGAAATAATGTTTCGTTAATTAAGTATTTGGTGTTGTCACTTTTTATCAGGATTATTCGGCAGCAACAATGACAACGTGAATGATGACGTCACATACCCTAACGGCACAGTCCACCCCAAGGGCACGCTGGCCACAGAGGCAGAACTCTTCAAGTACGGCAAATCATGTAAGTTGTTAATATTATATATCTCAGTTATTGATGTCGTATCTTCGTGTACGCGCGTGCGTACTGCGTTTTATGTATGTTATGTAAGAACGTGCATAACTATCGTCACTTAAATTAGAGTACCTGATAGGTCTAAATACTTAAGTTGTTGCCACCGTAAATGTTGTACTTATGGATTGGATTGTCAAGGTAACGACCCTTAAAGATTCTTAAGACTCAGGTATGCCTACATTGACATACATATAATAAAGTACCCAGCGTATGTACTATATCACACTGTCATGAATTGGCGGGAATGTATCATGTTTTAGGGCACAACACGGAGACAACATCGCTCTTCGCCTACCCGTCTGGCTCGTGGTCCGACTACACAGACCCGACCTTCACTCCCATTTTCTTCAGCAAAGACCTCGCAGTAATGTTCCCAGACGAGACACTTCGACTGACGGCCGTGCGTCTCTGCTACAACAGCTCGGCCGCTACTGCATTCGACCCCTCCCCGGAGGTGAGGCGACCCTGCTACTTCGATTACAAGGTCACCAATAGCGAGGAGGCCGCCAGGGATGCAAACACCGGCACGGAGGATTACCAGAAGGAGAAGAGCAGCGTCGGTAAGTCACGTAGTTGGGGGGACTGACTCGGTTGTTTGCTCCATTTTAAAGAGTTAAGGGACATGTGTGCTAGGGATAGTAACTTGTAATTTTTTCTTAAAAGACCACAACATATTTAAATTAAGGTATATAAATTAACTAATATATAATATGTACTGGCATGCTAAGCTACACGAACACTTAATGTAACCAACTATTTTGCTAATGTGTAAATTAAGATATAAACAATTATGTATTAAACGATTATTGTAGCCATAAATATTCGGTTGTCGTTCATGAATGACTGAAGTCCTTCTCACACTTTGAAAGCACGCCAACGTAGCTTTCATGTATACATTACGTTGTCATAAATAATATGTAATCACTGATATCAAAAATAGATAAGCGAGCGAAAAATAAACAACTCAGAACATGCCCAAAACATGAAATTCTACGGTCGCTAGCACCATCACGGCTCGTCCTGTCCCGACGATCTTGGTATCATTTGAAAGGATGCACTTTTGTTATTCTAGCGTCATCTAGATTTCCCGGTAACCGTTTAAAGAACACCGATAAACGGACCTGCAATCACGCCGTTTTCGGTGTTCTCTGTACGGTTCCGAATGATGTTGGCGGCGGGTACTCAGTACGCTAATATTCCGACTGCGGCGCTGTTTCCTCATTTGCATAGGCTCAGCCATGCGCACATCACCATTTCTTGATTTCATGTTATAAGCTCCACCCACTTTTAAACCGCGGCGAAATTGATGTGCTTTGATCGCAGCGAAACCGATATATCTCTGCGTCGGCGTGACGTCACAATAACGTACGCCACCCAACGGGTCTAAATTCGTTGCGTTGATTGGTTGATATACGTGATTGTGACGTCACGCCTACTTCGCGTATATCATTTTAGCAGCTGTTTGAAAGTGGGTGGAGCTTATACCATGAAATCAGATAGTGGTGCCTCAATCGGTAGATTGGTGAACTGTGTCGACGAAACAACATCGTTCAGTGTCTAAGACACCGGAACAGGCCCGGTTGTAGGTCCGTTTTTAGTTAATTTTAGGAATGATTATCAGGAAACCATGTACATGTTTGAATAGCAGAAAGCTTAAACTTTCAAACGACATCAATATTGTTGGGATCCGACGAACCGTAATTGTACTAGCAGTCGTTGAAAAGGCGTTTTTGGAACGTGTTTGACAGTTATTCATTTTTCGCTCGCTTATCTATTTTTGCTGATATGTAATGTTAACTAAACAGCATATATATTCCTCTATTCATATTTTGTGATAAATATTAACTGTTTGAAGAAAATGTACTATTTTAAAGACAGGTATTGATATGGCTCACAAATCAAATCATTTATCGTCATTGAATTTTGTATACAGAGAATCACAGTCCTAAAATACTCAACGGCGATGCTACATTGAACGTTCAACTTGGACAGACCTATTCGAATCTGATGACAGTTCAGGTACAAGATGCGGACGGAGATACTGTGTCATTCTCTATAACGAGCGACTCGCCTCCTGGACTGGCCATTGATAAAAATACTGGGGCTCTCTCGTGGCTTACGGTCCCCGACATGACTCTAGACGTCACGAGAAAGACCGTCAAAGTCGTCGTCACAGACGGCAAAGTGGACGTATTGTGGGTGCCCAATGTTAAATTCTGCAAGTGTGAGGTACGTAAAACGTGAATGTCACTGTATGAAGTAACCCCAGACAGCATGCGGTTTGTGTACTGTGGGTGGGTTCAGTTTGAGTTCATTTAGGCATCCAATGGCAACAGTTAAAGGTAGAAAGATAAGAAAGATAACCCGTCTCACTGTCATCAGTAAAAGCACGCACATGTGCACACACTCACGCACGTGCGCAAGAACGCACGCACACCCTCCACACTCACGCATATGCGCACACAACACACACATACATCACAAAAACAAGAGCACTCACGTACGCACAGTCATGCACTCGCGCATGCCTTCGCGCACGCACGTACGCACACAAACACACGCGCACACACGCATGCGTGCATGCGCGTTACTTAAGGTTAAACGTATCATTATACACATCACACTGTTGCTGCTGACGGATGGTGCTAACAGAACGTCACTCTGCTACCACAGAACAGCGGCAAGTGCAACTTCGCCGTGGCCAGCACCCAGACACTAACTGTCGTGCCGTGCGAGTGTGCTCTCGGCTACGGCGGAGATTTCTGTCAGCTCGACATCGACGGCTGTGTCGACCAGCCCTGTTTCGGCGGCGCGCTGTGTTCTGACGTGGCAGCAACCGATCTTTCGAATCACCCTGACGGCTTCCTCTGCGGAACTTGCCCCGTGGGACTCACAGGAGATGGCAGAAGCTGCATAGGTTGGTAACGCCATGCGTCGTCATCTCGAATTTCTTGCTCCATTAAGTTGATCTTTTCACATAATTACTATTATTGTTTCAATGCTGGATTGAAATACGAAAGTCCCAATGTTTTTCATAATACATACCTTGAATGGAATATAGAATCACGTATCGAAATCACAAACCTGAGTCGTACAGATTGTATAAGTGTGATAAGCGCCTTGGTGCAGGTTACACACGTGTGATTATTGTATATTATGTACGACGCTTTCTACCAGACAAACATCGGATTAACGACTGCTACATTTGTAGATAAGGATGAATGTCTTGATCCAAAGACGTGTAGTCAGAAGTGTACCAACTTACCGGGCGGTTATCAATGCAGCTGTCTGGAGGGATACCTCCTGGGACCTGATTCTTCCTCCTGCATTGGTAAGTGTTGTTCTTTATGACGTGACCGCCTTTTCATTGTGTGCTCTCTTAGCGTTTCCCATCAAGGAATCACTCAATCATACATATTCTTTCAAATGAATTAATGATTTGTCAGAGCAGCTGTTGCGCACATTTATTTTATTACAAGTACAGCTGATTTTGTTATGGTCGGAACTTCATTTTGGTCGTGCTTTCCTTGCGTTTCTGCGATGTTATTTGATTTGTGAGTAAAATGCAATGTCATCAACATATCGAAGGTTGAATGTTCATATATTGTGCAGATTTACTGAGCAGTTGCAATTGCGAGCGTTTCTGTCATTATTGTGAAGAGAGTGTTTATTAGCAGATGCCCTTGACTTCTGTTAGTACTATTGTGACACCAATCGCCAATTGTGACTCGGTCTAACGTAGATCGTAAAAATGTACATGTTAGTATTTTGTTTGCGTTGCGTTACCACATTGTCTTCATAGTGTATAATTTCTATGAACGGGTGTGTTCTTCATCGGTCAAATAGAAATGTTGGTCTTCTGAATAAGCATTACAATTTTTTTCCAATGCAGTCAATACATGATCTTTTTCAGACATCAATGAGTGCTTGCGAGGGGATAACACATGTGACGTTGAACTGGCAGTGTGCGTTAACACACCTGGCTCTTATAAGTGTCAATGCAAGTCTGGTTACACGGGCACTGGACACGCTGGACAATGTTACGGTGGGTCAATGGTTCACGTTTCTTTGCGAAAAATGTCCGAGATATGCTTCTCTCATTGCATACGTTAAGCTCAACAATCCAACATTATGCCTGACGCCAAATTGAGTGTTCTGAGCAGTGCCGGATTCAGGGCAGGGAAGACGGGGCCGTTGCCCAGGGGCAACAAAGCGGGTAATTTTGTTGGGGTCGAAACGTTTAGACGTAACTTGACTGCTTCAGTATTATGCATATTGGTGTTCTGCGAGAACAAAAGTCATATTTTTGCAGTGAAGTTCCTATTATGAAGGGTAGGGAAGAGTGAGAACTGTTATGATACGATACCCGGTTAATCACTGTCTAGGGACCTCCAGGCGCTGTTCTGTAGACTAGTGTATGCCATTGCAACATGTAAACACCACAATGTCATTCACGGCTTATCACCTATCACTTATCACGTCTGCACCGATTAACTTGTATTTCTCGAATTCTGACGCGTGTAATTAGGTAATTTAGGCATGGTCTCCCTGGCCTTTTGTGTCCAATATTTGGTACGTGTTCATATAACTCGTGTTTCTTTCACAGACATCGACGAGTGTACTACAGGGGCATTGTCATGCCCAGCTCATTCTGTCTGTGTCAACAAGAAGGGCTCATACGAATGCCAGTGCTTCTACGGCTACACCAAGAATGGCATCAACGAATGTGAAGGTTTATATCTCTGCTAGAAATTCATCAGACGTGTTCTTAAATGGATATTTCGAAATGCCTAAATTTAGACAAATTGAAGCAACAATATCTTCGAAGCTGCTAGGCGCCAAGTCGTATGTAGATGGCTGTATATACATATTTAATCAGCACAGCATTGAAATGCCTTTGTTACATCACAGTGCAACAATGTTACGCAAAATTAAGTTTGGCTTCAAGTGAACACAAGTTGCGTAACGTTTGTCGTGTCTAATTGGAAATAATTCTGAGCTCCAATGTTTCCATAAAAAGTCACATATATTACTATCCTAAAAACAAGTTAGCTCACAAAATAAGAATGTGCAGTTTAAATGTGACTAGGCCCTATACAGCACGCACAGTGTACTTGTTAATGTTTCTATTGCGTTAACCCGTCTGTTTGCAGAAATCAACGAATGTTTGCTAGACAACAACTGTAAGCAATTGTGCGTCGACAAAGTCGGAGGCTACACTTGCGCCTGTCCAGAAGGATTCAAACTGGCTAGCGACTTGCTATCGTGTCAATGTAAGCAGAAGTCATGTACAAAGACATTTGTGTACAATGCGTATGATTATTATAGGAATCGCACAAAACGTATAAAAGCGTAATACCTACCTTAAACATAAACATATTCCTTATACCAAATAGGAGTTTTGTATGGTACCCGAAAAAATTAAGGATAAGTTCTTATATAGCATGGTATCAAGTTCATAGGACTGCTCAAAGCACTTTACATTTCACTCACTGGCCGACCTTTTCAATTGAACACCATCCCGACCTCTATGACTATGGGAAGCCACATTGTAATTACTGCACAACTAAAAGTTGCACATTAGTTACTCAACCGTCTCTGTGTGACCATTAAATACAGCTCATATGACGTGGAATGTTTGTCTTATTCAGCTATATCCGAATGCAGTGATGAAGATAAGAAAAAGTGTGATCCAGCAAACAGCGAGACCCTTTGCTCAAAGGATGCCGACACTGGAGAAATCAAGTGTATCTGCCCTAAGGGGTACAACTACAACGAGGCAACATTCACGTGTGACGGTAGTAACAAGTGGAAATCAAGATAATTAACTTACCCTTTTCAAAAATGTTTTGTACACATCTAGGTTTTTCATAAACATTTAGTTCTAGTGTTTGTATGTTTTGGTCATTTATAAATGGGGCATTAACATGAACAAGAACATGAACATGAACATGAAGCCTATCTTTACATACTTTCGGTACCCACAAGTCTAATGTTTTATCAGGTTGAAAACTCGATTGGGCCGTACATTTATAATATTATATATAGCTCTTGGTAATTGTTTGCTATGACAGTCTGATAGTGTGTTCAGAGTCACTTATATATACAATACGAGTCTTACTACTCCTGACATGTACACGATGGTTTTCCAATAAGCGTTCGTATTTTTCAATATTGTCTTGTGCCAGATTTGGACGAATGTGCGACGGGGACTTCTCTGTGCAAACTGGCCGTGAGCGAGTGTATCAACAGAGATGGGGACTATGAATGCCGCTGCAAGACGGGCTACACGCTCGACAAAGATGGACGTACATGTAAAGGTCAGTGTATGGATGTTAGCAATCGGCGGATTGTAATAATAAACAGCAATTATTTCCAGAATATTTCCTTCTGTGTGGGTAATCTACGCGCGACCGCGCATGTGCAACTAATGCAACAACTACATTACGACATGTTGTCGAATTCTGAATGTATTTGCTACAATTGTATTCGAAGATGCCGTATCAAACTAGATTTTTATTGAAACAATATCTACGGAAGTATTTATAACGTAAATTCATCGGCAGCTTTTGTCAATAGCACGAATTGTGTACTGTACCTGAAAAGAACGTTTCGGCATTTATATGTATTCCCATTCGTATGTTGCAACAAGGAGAGTCGCTCAAACATGCAGATGTTGCTATGCCGAATATTGAATGTCAACCAAAGTGCAGCTCATTTATCGGGTACCGTCATTTATCTGTCGATATGGAAGGATGCCAATGACAATGATTTCTTGCAGACATCGACGAGTGTACCTTGAACCAACACAACTGCACACAGACTTGCGTCAACATCAATGGAGGCTTCACCTGTGAGTGTCTGCCCGGCTACGTCCTCGATGCTGACGCCCGCAATTGCAGAAGTAAGTTATTTTGCATGTGTCGTGTCCACGCATATGTATTTGCAAATACAGTTAGTCTTTCCACGTCGACGTCGGTCCTAAACTTGTGGAGTGGTGTTCATAATGCTATGTTAACACGCCATTGCATGCAAAGTCACTTGTGTTATCGTTCTCCCTCAGATGCCACATGTTATTTGTGAAGTGAAGATGCACAGCATTCGTTTATATGTCATTGCCTTGGGTGTCAAATTCCTTACCATAATGAGACGAGTATCACATAATGAATGAACTCGATAAAATAATACAGTGCTGACTGAGTGTGTTAGTCACAGACTTAACGTGTAATTTTAGGTTCTTGTCTTGTTGCCCAACTTATGACATAGTACAGGCGAGAAATTAACGATGAGGCTATATTTGTGTTGGTTTTCAGATTTCAACGAATGCAGTGTGGCCAATGAATGTGACAATCTATACGGAACTTGTATTGACATCTACCCGACATCTGGCAAGCTTGGATACAAGTGTGAATGCAAGAACGGCTATGTGGGCGATGGCTTCATATGCACAGGTACATGTCATAGTTTCAGGATCATGGTACACTCGACCGTAACGTCTACCATGTTCAGTCGACATTAATTATAACCTCAGATAGAACCATTGTAAAATCAAACAACGACAATCAAACAATGTAATACATTTGAAGATCTCAAAAAAATGTGTTGTGTTGTTACATACTAAAATGCAGTATAATTCGATTTAATTGATTTGCTTCATTATTTTATTTTATTGTTGTCTTATGTTGTAATGTTGTCTGTGTTGTCTTTTTTATAGTATCCACCACCACGATGTTTCTGATGTGAATAACGGTTGAGTGGCTTATTGGAGGCGTATAACTACACCAGGAATTTTAATTATGTGTGAAAAAAACCTGTGTTTTGTTGTTAATTGTGTAAGTTTGCATGCTGTTTTGCAGAGGTGAACGAATGCTTGGAGGCCAACCGCGGAGGCTGTGATCAGGGTTGCATCAACAAACATGGTAGATACGAATGCTTCTGTGGCAGTGGATTTGTACTCAGCGCTGATGGCAAAACATGCAGCGGTATGTCACATCATATTTTTGTTTATCTCCTAAGCCCGTTTGTTGATTTAAAATAATAATAATGTGCATTATTTCTTAGTATAGTTACTTACATTAACAAGGATCTAGAACTAACTCGTCAGCGAAACCCCATTAAATAAGAACTTGCATCCTCTTTCTCAATCAATTTCTCTTTGAATATCGGCAGTCCAGGATTGCCACTCGTGTCTCTTTAGTACCATCATTACTATATAGTTATGTAAGTTTACTGGAATAAATATCTCACTCTTCCTACATGGGAAGAAAGCATATTTCGTAACGATTACCATGTGTTTAACGAATACTTAATTGTCTTTTAAACATAATTTTATTTCACCCTTTAAATTTTGTATGTGTCAACCTATTTTATTTTAACTTTTTAATGTTTATTTTTATTTAACTTAATGTTACCTTGCTAGCACTTTTGAACATGCTTCTAGCTAAGACACATGCCGCACTCCAAATGTTTAAAATAATAATAAACGAAAGTGTCGAACGTGAAGTTTGTGAATGCAGACATCAACGAATGCGAGCTCGACGCAGTCAACGAATGCTACTCAAGCGACCTGTGCACCAACAACCGAGGCGCGTATACCTGCACGTGTCCCACAGGACTCAAACTGAAAGCTGACGGCGTCACGTGTGAAGGTAACAATAGCGATTATGTGCAGACACAGGAAAGAAAACATCGAAGAAGATGTTCGTGCCTTTCTTGCTTCGACCTTTATTATACAAGTGACATAATTGGTCAGTTATACGTGGTTAGATGGTTTGTCTAAGTATATTCCTAAAACGAGCTTTAACAACAAAAAGTAGATGTGACATAATAACCAGTTAAACCAAAATTGCTTTCTGAGATAGGGTTAGGGCTTCGTGTTAAGACACTTGGCTACCAAGAAATAGTGCAATAAATATTACAATATATGTCTTTTAATGATTGGGTGCAACCAAATAATTAGCTATATATATTAACAATGTAACATGGTGTATTTCTCTCAGCTGAAGAGCGTTGTCCTAACGACAACGGATGCAGCTACCAGTGTGCCATCCTTAACAGCAAGTACACGTGTCTCTGCCCAGCCGGACAGAAACTCGCTGAAGATGGGAAGTTATGCCAGGGTGAGTGGTGGACGAAACATTCATGCGTCGTGTGTAGATGTGTCTAAATGCCGTTGTTGTGCTCTGTGTGGATATATTTCTACCCATGGAGGAATTGAAGAGAGTAGACAATTATATATCTATATATTAGAAACAGCTGGCACCATACAAAGAGAGAGTACTGGTAATGGCATTAATAGCATTAACTGTACGAACTAGATTTTTCAGGCAGGAATTTATTAGATATTCCAGAGAGAATGCAGGGCGTGTGTATGGGAATGTATGTAAATTATTACTTCCAGACTTACTAAATATATAGGCGAGACATGTATATATAATAGCATGTTTTGCAGACATCAATGAATGTAGCGACTCGTCACTTCACAACTGTCTGGCAACCAACTTTGTTAAATGTGTGAACCTCGACCACGGCTTCCAGTGCGTCTGCATCAACAACTTCTACGTGCAGATCGAACAGAACAGATGCATAGGTAAGACACCGTTGGTATACAGGCACACCTTGACGTCATCCATCATTATAGTAAGCGGCTGAACCCTCCAAAGTCCATCATGTCATTGGGTATCCTGTGCTTATCGTTTGATATATTTCTGTACTCAATATATGATGAAACGAGAGAACCGTGTCTTAGTTAATGTTGGTAGTATTGCCAATGCCAGACGATGGTGCTGTGAAATGAACATATGACTGCAAAGCATTGCTGAGTGTTTCCTAAAGAAGTCGAGGTGTTGTTCAAATGGATAGGCTGCCTTGTGAGAAGTGTACAGCTTTGAACAGTTCTAAGGACTGGATACCGCACTATATAAGAATACACTTTTTATTGCGATCTACCCTCTCTATGATGTTCATTTGATACGCATTGTTGATTACAACAGACGCAGACGAATGTCTTACGACGAACAGCTGCCCCAAGAACTCACACTGTATCAACAGACAGCCGGGCTACGGATGTGTTTGCTCGAAAGGCTACATAAAGTTTGGTCGCGAGTGTGTAGGTATGTGGAACAATTTTCTTAGTTCTTTTTCTCGTTTCCTGTTATGTGTTATGACAGTTATTTGCTCATTAGAAACAGAAGTTAAATAATTGTTACTTATGACAGTTATTTGCTCATTAGAAACAGAAGTTAAATAATTGTTACATCATTGTTTTGTTTTTCTAAGGTCAATAGTTCCAAATTTCCTCAACCATATTATGCATCGTTGGAATACCACGTAGGTAGAAACAACCACCGTCTATTAAAAAATCAGTCTTTATTCAGTATAATGTATCTGGTAATTTCAGAAACATTGTAAGATAATGCATCTGACGTACACAAATTGTTTTTGTAAAATGTATCAAAAACGCATTTTTAAGTAATACGCTATGTTACGTAGAGTGTCATGAAGTAAACATATTTTTCGCGTTTTACGTAATATCCATCTCCGGTGAACTGTGTGTTTAGTGTGTATGACATTGTTTATGATCTATGCATGTTCGTTATTAAATACAAATGTGTGTAACTTTAAGGAGTCATGATCAATGTATCACTGTATTATTCAGATCTGGACGAATGTGCGCTGGGAACACACACGTGTGATCGCAATTACGGAACATGTGTCAACACAGACGGTGGATTCACGTGTACATGCAAGGATGGATACAAGAGTGACGGCGTCAACTGTCCAGGTATTTCCACTTTTATGTAGACTATAAGAAATGTCATGTTATATGCGTACACCAGTTTACTCGCTGTATAAATGAGTAGCTGTCTTTACACAATGGTGGATATTGTCAGACAAAATAGTCTTCACGTGGTAATCGCAGCATGGCTGAATGCTTCCCAGAAGTTGATATGGTGTTCGAGTGACCATGACTGCCAAGGAGTGAAGCAGTCCAAAGCACTGGATACCGTGTTATATACGAACTTCCCGTCATTGGTACATAGTAATGCTACATTTTATGTTTATGTAGATGAACAGTTACTGTAATGAATAGGTCGCTACACACTTCCATACCTAACTAGGAAATAACAGTCACGTCACTGCCGTGGATAAATTAAAGGGAAAGCCAGAATGTAGCCACGAAAACTTTGTCATTTACAACACTGGCTTTAATTTTCAGACATCGACGAGTGTGCGACAGAGAATGATTGTGACATGCGGCCAGGGGTGGGGGTGTGTACCAACATCCCAGGGTCGTACACATGTGGGTGTGCCTCAGGCTACGAACTGGCTCCTAATGGGAAGTCGTGTAATGGTGAGTGGACGCTTCTGCTTGCTACTGAAGTCACGCAAACATTTTACACATTTATATGAAAAACGTAGTGGCATAATTCCGTCTACAATAGCTATTCTTATAAATAACAGTAATCAACACAGAGCCTATTTGTTATGTGTCCTTGTGCCCAATATATGGTATTCATGGTCCATGCTATTAAATGTTCAACAACAATTATGCTACTGTTTCACCAAACAGTTTACTAACACAAACACAGTTTTATATTAACCTTTGCTTAAAACCAATTGTAACAACCAAGCATTGGTTGCAATGTGTGATACAACCTATTTGCTTTGCTTATGTCATATACACCAGCACGGGGTTAGAGACGTGGCGTGGAGGAATACCTCCATTTGTTTTGTCCTCAAAATTGCCCCTATACGGCTAGACCACAAGTAAATATCATAAGCCCAAATATTGCTTGACACTGTTTCACTGTACTGCTCAGCTGTTGAGAATTGTTGTTGTTTGTTGTCCAGACATAGACGAATGTATGGCGGGAACTCACGGCTGTGACCACTCGTGCAGGAACACCCCGGGCAGCTACCTCTGTCTCTGTGTCACCGGCTTCAGACTAGCTGCTGACCAGAAGGCTTGCAACGGTCAGTTGATAGGAATTCACTACGATTTTCAAAATAATTGCGATAGATTATAGGGAACGGTTTTTTAATAACTACTGACTTCTTCAGTTAAACATGTTTTTGTAAGTGCGCTTCTTCGTTCCTGTGTGTGTGTGTGTGTGTGTGTGTGTGTGTGTGTGTGTGTGTGTGTGTGTGTGTGTGTGTGTGTGTGTGTGTGCGTGTGCGTGGGCGTGGGCGTGTGTATGCTTGTGTGTGTTACCTGCAAATTATTATATTTCCTATTAAACATTGCCGGCCTACTCCAACGTAATATACCTATCATGTATGCAAGCTTAACCAGACACGTTAACTTACTTGAGCTGTATTTGTATTAATGCTATACGTATGATTTTCTGGTAACAACCATTGTTCATTGCGTAACTAAACCATATTGAATGACGTCTTATGTATACTTACTAAATATGTTCTGTTGCCAGTCGAAACCCCGTGCAACAACAACCCGGGTTGTATCTACAAATGTGCCAAGATACGAGGAGTTGATACGTGTGTCTGCCCGCCAGGCAAACGACTTGTGGATTCAACAAAATGTAAAGGTACGTTCTCAGACCGCATGTCCGTTGCAAGGACCAAGATTGTTTTGGAAACCAATCACTTCGTTCGAGTGTGTTGGACTGTACATCTAATGTGCTAAATGAAACTAAACAGAAGTAAAATCCAACATTGTTTGTAGGAAAGTGAGATTGGTTGATAAGCCCGAGCAAAGGCAATGTTATGTTCATTTATTCAATATACGTGTTTTTCATGATAAGGGACGTAAGAAATCGTACATTCCAAGCTGTCGCACACACGCACGCACATGAACACATACACACACACAGTCACACGCACGCACACAAACACACATACACAATCAATGTGCACATATAGACACGAGAAAGGCGTGATAGAGGGACAACCTGTTTGTCTGGCTGTTACACTAGTGCCAGCTTTCTCTCATGGTGTCATTGGTTGTGTCGTTGACAGACATCAACGAGTGTGACGTGTCACCGCCATGTGACACGACCCACGGCTTATGTGTCAACACCGACGGATCCTTCGTGTGTGGCTGCAAGGACGGCTACAAGCTAGGCGCCAACAACCTTTGTAAAGGTACGTGCTAGTAATGTGTTCTTGCCACAGACGGATGTTAACCTGCAACTCATCCAGCCACTACACATTGCAGTCCTTCCAGTTTCTACCTTCTGTTTCTGACACTCCGATCCATCTCACCATTGCCATAACGGTCTCTCTCGTGTAATAAGCCTTATCGATGACAATATACAGCATTACCATATTGCCACGAATCTCCAACCTCCTTTCTACTTTAACGTCTTAACCCTTTCTGAAAACCTGTTGTTCTTCCCCTAATTCCTGCACCAGCCTATTTTGTGTGCCGCTGTACAGAATCATCTCCAGCAGCTTTATATCGGGATTTAGAAGTGTGATGCCTCGATATTTCCCTGTGTCTTGTACATCTCCCTTTCTCTTCCATATTGGGTAAATTAGCCGTGGAAACATGGATATCTAACTGAAAGATAATTTATTTTATATTGTTTACGTTCAATTTATAAGCATAAAACATGAAATTGAGGTAATTTTATGACATTTGCAGTTGTAATTAATGCAAAAAAAAACATTTTTTTTAAATAGGTAATAATTGTTATACGAAAAAGTGTGTTTGAAATTGTCACGGTTTTTCGGTGATCTTGATACAAGATAGGTTTCGTCAACATATACCAACGTCCGCACACTGATTTAGACAGACATGGTCTCAGTCTATATACCAAATAATATGTGCCTTGTCGCGTACAGATCGCAATGGCGGCTGGAGCGCCTGGACAACGTGGGGCGAATGTTCTGCGTCGTGCCTAACAGGACAACACATACGCACACGTCAGTGCACCAACCCAACCACAGAGGGTGCTGGTTTGCCGTGCCACGGAGACAGCTCAGAAACCCAACTGTGCAATACACAACAATGCCCGCGTAAGTACTCCGTCATTTGGTTATGAAATCAGCATATTTCTGCAAGAACTGAAAATGCAGTTTAGTTTAGATATTCGCATTGTTATTATAAGTGTTTAACAGTATGGGTTAGGTTGCATTGAACAGTTGTTATGTTTTGTCAATTAACGGGATTGGATCTGTAGCAAATGCATGTGCAAATATTTTGATAACCTACTGTCATTAGGTTCCTATTAGTTGGGCTACAAATTGCATTAAATATAAACTTTTATTTTATTTATTATATTACTGTATACAGAAACATTTATAATAAAGATCTTGGATTGTTATTTTGTATGATGTGTTCCAGATTGAATAATAAGTGATCCATAATATGTTACTTGGTTAATATGACAACAGTATTCGGCATTAAATTATTGTGATGGATAAAACTAACATTTCCATTTTTCCTTACAGTGACTGTTGATGAAGTGAAGAAAGGCCTGTTCTTTGACATCCGTGGCATTAAACTCAACATGGTATGTCACATTCTAAATCAGTCCCCTGCATATGACTTTCTAACTAAGATTGTTATTAGGAGCGAGAAGAAGTAAAGAGTTGGAAAAGTGCGTTGTATTAGCTCGTGTATGTGAGTTGGGAACATTTGCACTTAAAGAGAGGCAAGGAGAATAACTGGGTTCGAAACTGGGTTGTAAATGTTATTTAATACCATATTGACAGTGATGACATGGAAGTGTCTGTTTGGTGTTGCAGTTCGCTCAGGTGTTCAGTGACCTGCAGACAATGCTGGCGACGACTCTCAATGCTCACTGCAACCACAACACGAATGCAGTAAGCAGTTGCTGCAAGATCGCCACGAAATACGTGTAAGTAACACAACTTGCGGAAAAAAATGGTTGAAACATACTTCAAAGTAATAATGATAATCGTTACTTACTTAGTGTGTCCGGAAATAAAGTAGGTGTAGAGGCGCTTAAAATACAACATAAACAGAATCATTATTATAATAAAAACAATAAATCAATATAGTAGATATACAAAATTAATTAAAAACACAATATCCATGTGTAAGGAAAACATTGATATATATAACATAAAATATAGTTGATAAATAGACTAAAACAAAACTAATGAATAGAAGAGAGTTTTAATATGGTCAATTAAAACGGAGAATTGTAAGTGTATTTCCTCCCAGGCACCGAGGTCCACCCGCCTCTTTCTATGTTCGTTCACTTCCTTAGACCATTAGTTAATGATCTACCAATTGGCGATGCATATTTCCAAAAACCACAAGGGTGGTTATTTCGAGTTATTTAACTAAAAAGCCTACATATTTCCGTACCGGAGAAATATGGAAAATTACTCTCCATATGGCGCCGCTATGAAAGGGTTTTTCATCAGAATACTGTAATGCCACAGTAATGGTGATAACTGATGGTTTGTTGCTGAACGCAGCCCAAGTGAACACGCTCAGAAGGATTTCATACACGACACCGAGGTTGTACTGGGAGGCGGCTACCCCATCCAGACACGGGACGACACTCTCACACTGCTGCTCGTCTTCAAATATCAGAAGACCAACGACCTGTGCACATCCGCAGCTCTCGAGACCCGACGGAAGAAACGAGGAGCATCCGGCGTCATTCTCAGTCTGTCTGAGGATGCACTCGATCAGGAGTTGCTGCAAGCCGTGCTCAACAACCCCACAATGTACGTATCTGGATATCGGCCGGTGTTTAAATGGAGGTTGTCTGTTCTGTTGGTAATTATTAGCAGGAAGTTCGTTAAATGAGTTGTTCTTCGTCCGATTTGCGGATTAGTGCGTAGGAGCAACGCAGGATCAATGGTGTTTGCGGGTAGGGGCGCGTGCCTCTACAATTAGTGCCAATTTCACACAATAGTGGTTGCTTGGTATTTCAAAGTTGTGTTTATGATTTGAACATTTTGCGGGCGCAATGTACAGATTGTGAACACGTCTTCGGGTGTATTAAACGCATTTCGGCAGGCTGTGTGCCTTACATGTTTACTCTAATACTTAAAACAACGAGGACAGAACACCGACCTTTAAAATATGTTATTGATTATATGGTGATCAATAACGTTGATGTTGCTGTATATTACGCATGCATCTCTGCACGTTTACAGGAAAGCGGCATTGAAGGACAGTCTACAGAAAGCAATACTCAACGTATTCGGCGTGTCGTCCAATATCTCTGTGTCTGACATCGAGGCGGCAACCCAGGCCCCGTATTACACTTCTCCACCCAGCACTACAGAGTCGACGGTAGGCAAACACCTTAACACCGTAATGTTCATCAAGGTCTTCTCCTTTAAATCAAAGTCGGTGATATGAAAATAAAGTTATTTCAGACGGCGGCTCCGAGACGACATAGTAGTGCTGCGTAGACTTACTTCGTTGTAGATTTAATTAACAGATGGTTGTGTTGTTTTGCTTGCCATCAACTAAGGTTATTTCAGTTGGAAAATATACACCGCAACTTCACGTATACATTGCCAGAAACGTATCTGCTTTGCAATATGTTTTGCTACGCTAGTTCTTAAACAATTTACAATCATGTCGTAAAATTATCGGATCGGTTGTTTAGTAGAGTAATGCTTGCCATATATAAAATTTGTAATAAACCAGAACAAAATCATACTGTAAAAACCCTTTGTTAATATACGGTTACTTAGAAATTAGCCGAGCCGTGCGTTTATGGTTGTGTATTGCTGCTATTTATGTACGTCTATGACTGTATTCCAGACTACTACCGATAACGGACTTACGGTAGAGTCGTGGGTCATAGTATTGGCAGTATTTGGCGCCATCATTGGCGTACTTATCATCATCATCGCTGTTCTACTACTGGTGAAGAGGTACGTTGCTAAACATCCATATGACTTTGTCGACGGCAATCGAATTATTCTGCCTGAAAATAACTTGTTTGTTAATCAGTTGTACCTTCTGGAACAACCACTTGAACACAGTTACAGATGTGCATTACTGTGCTTTAACATAGGTACAGTTGCACCCTTTCTTGGACAAACACAACATGACAGAGAACCGTTAAACATAGGTACAGTTGCACCCTTTCTTGGACAAACACAACATGACAGAGAACCGTTAAACATAGGTACAGTTGCACCCTTTCTTGGACAAACACAACATGACAGAGAACCGTTAAACATAGGTACAGTTGCACCCTTTCTTGGACAAACACAACATGACAGAGAACCGTTAAACATAGGTACAGTTGCACCCTTTCTTGGACAAACACAACATGACAGAGAACCGTTAAACATAGGTACAGTTGCACCCTTTCTTGGACAAACACAACATGACAGAGAACCGTTAAACATAGGTACAGTTGCACCCTTTCTTGGACAAACACAACATGACAGAGAACCGTTAAACATAGGTACAGTTGCACCCTTTCTTGGACAAACACAACATGACAGAGAACCGTTAAACATTTAGATAAATACGTATAATATGATGTATTGCTTGGATTATTAAATATGATTTTTTGGAATATAATCTACCGCACGCGTAACCTAACATGTAAATGATTACTGCTGCAAACTATTACAAGTGGTTCTCATAACAAATCCCGTGGGGTTTATCGATATTCTCCTGCATGAATTTATGTGTTCCTTATTTCCTGTGGTATAATTGCAACATGCGTGTAACCAAATACATACGGTACAATTAATCACATATGTGTTAAAAACAACAGCTATTGCATTGGTTACATTAACGTATCTTCCGTTGTAGTTTGACTGAGTATTCCTCGTTTTTGCAGGCCTACCTTGATACACCCGGTTGTACAGCCGCAAGAGATGCGAGTGGAGCCAGCCCCGACCCAAGGACCGTCGTCGTCGCGAACCCAGGGCGGTATCGAGTCCATTTCGAGTATGAAAGATATGCAAACCCATTCCGGGGCCGTGGACCCTCCCCCTCCTTCCCTGACACACGTCAAGTTCCCCGAGCCGCCTGCCGTTCCTAAGCACACCCTCCCGCCCATAGACCACCCCCCGGGTGCGTCGGCAGAAGCATGGTCGTAAGAGTTGAATGAACGATGTGATATAAAATCTGTGATAACATTTACAAATAAGTTTGCTTCACCAAAAAGTGTTGTGCGATACGGGGTTGTTTCGCTTTAATTGTTGTACGAGTTAGTTTGGGTTTTATTGTGTATACGACGTATATATTATATAATATATTATCATACAACATTTAAGAATATGCAATGAACGAAGACAAGTAATATATGCGTGATGGTTCTTAATATGGTTTTAACATGTTTTAATGTTCAAATAGTGTCATATTTAATTTAAAACTGTCTAAGACATCTGTGTTTGATGCTGCAAATTAGAGTAGACCAGATTCGGGTAAAGTTTTAAGGCAAATTGAATAATTAAAGACGCTCAGTTAAGACAGTCGTGTATATGTTATGTATGCTATAGGCCCAACACAAATGAATTTATGCATCAAGTAAACGTTATATAATTGAAAACGCGTACTATGTCCACGATGGTAGTGTAACGATTAGCTTGAGTATATCATGTTGGGTCAGATATACTGCCATCAGGTTTTTCTTCAGTTGTTATATAACTTACGATAGTTGCTTGACGTGTGCGGGGCAGTTACAGCATGGAAGGTTACAGTGGTGTATCCAAGATCTTTCATGGGGAGGGCAAATCTGTGACCCCGTGTAATTGAGGTATGCCAAGCGACACGAATGTGCGCTAGTCCTGCCCTAGACTGCGCACTACCTCCACGTTCTGGGGCTGCCCGTAACCCCATAAATACGCCGGTGAAAGGTTTTCTATTGTGAAGTTTGCTTTCATATTGGTATACCTGATACCAAAACCCTTTAGACCACTGCCTTTTTTTATATATATTTTACCTGAGCTGTTGGACCAGAAACAGGAACATTTGAAGCTTGTGAGATCTAATGTCTTTCCTATTATGTTGTCAAGACTATCCGCAAGAGAGCGCCACTATAATATACGGTACGACGCAGATAATTTAGCCTTGGTTTGGTTTTATAATATATATCAGAAATATTATGTAAAGTGAAGAAACTACTGGATACATTTCATATTTTGTATCGTTTTTATACACGCTAAAATTAGTATATATATATATTATTGCTCTTCGATGTCGTAATCTTGTTCCTTTGGTATGAATGTATGTTATTAATGTTACACTGCCTTATTAACATATCTACTGTGATACCCAAGATGTAGTTAGGTATTAGTAGCATGTTGCGAAATACATGTGTACGATTTGTGGAACTGGCGGGACACAATTCACTGTGCACACATAAGCATGTATGTTATATTATACCGGTACCATAATAAACTATTTACTTATATCAGCCGTACGCCTACTGGTTGAGTTCACTTGCTGCTTCCTCTGGTTTTCCGTAACCAGTGGGGTTATACTAAGAGAGCCGCTTCCACGTAGAACGGCCAAGAGGTCTCAACAAGTTTCAAGGATTATACGCAAGAGGAAGAAGATACCTAAATGGCATGATGACAATTCACGGCAGTTGTTGATACTCCTCGTATCGCCACCAAGTTCGTAACATCGGAATAGGCTTGTATGTTCCAAGTGCACGGACCAACGTTTTCAAGATATTTCCGTAGCTGTTAGTGACGCACACGTTTGAAACAATCTAAGCCCAGAAATAAGAAACTATAATGTATAAATGCGCTTACTGCATCAACAGTGGCACTCAACATAATGAACATTTAAAAGAATTGAATTATATATAGCTGCTATATATTTTACCAATATTTTACCAAATGTTTTTACTGCATTACACAATATACTCTTTGATATAATTATTTTAAGCAGTTCTGTATCATTTACCTGTACATTCGTGTTTTAAACTCAAGACCCTTAGGAAGATAACATTTATATTTTATAAGGTTATCGTGAATATAGAATGTGTATTATTATTATTATTTAGGTCATATCTATATCCACAATTCGGTTTGGCTAAATACAACAATGTCTGTCTCTACTTCCATTAAGGAAGGTACAGAAAACATCGAACACGTCTAACGTGTATGTCACGTCTAACGTGTACAGGGGTGTATGTTGTAACACCGGCAAGCTTATTGGACACTAGTAAGAAGCCGGAAGATGAGTACAGGTAGCTTGATGAGAATGTATTCTGGCGGGCTAGCAAAGGACGAAACGGATTGTAATGCTTTCATAATGACAACAGGCTCCATGGTGATACTTATATACTGTATATTTAATGAATACGGGAACTACACGTGTGTCGGCTTAATTTACGACGCTACAAGAGGGCGTGACCTTGTCACAATCTTGGTACATGTATTACTACGCGTATTACTATTACGGTGTCGCGATTACATTTATCCGGGCGTTAAATTGTATCCGGGTGATGTTTATGTGCATATGTAAAGCATAATATTTGGCACCAGTAGATCACGGAATGACAAATAATATCCAGTAGTTAAATATGTTTCGTTTGTTGTCGTAATACGAGCGTTATAGTTAGAGTACATAATTATAATTTGCTGTTTCAGATTTGTGACCAAGTATAAGAGTAAGGCACGTGGCGTGTGCGTGGAGAGGAAACTGTTTTACGACAGAAATTCTTTTTGTCTGTGTGAAGCAAACATTTTATAATTTATGTATATATACATAGACATGTATATAAATATATATATATATATATATATATATATATATATATGTATGTATGTATATATATATATATATAAACATACATAACGCCCGGATAAACGCTAATAAATGTAATCCTATGACACGGGTAAACATCAAGGCCACGAGGAAAGGAAGACCACAGCCGAGACGAGTGGACTGCGTGGAGAGGGATTCGTGACAGTCCGGGGTAGATGAAAGACGGAGGGGCAGGGCTGCTGTGAGGAAGCAACGATGGGGACAACAAGAGCAGAGCAGTGCAATACTGAATACAGCAGCTAACCGTTACATCTGTATGGGAGCTTGAGGAAGGAACCAGTATCATTCACATCCAATAACACACATGTATACTCTGCGTCCCGGTTGAACATTAAAGATTACACAAATGCAGTTCGTGCGCATAATACAGTCAATGCTGATGGCGTCGCCGTCTGATCCTATTCCGGATTTTTTTTGTTATTTAAGGAAGGACCAAGGTGTCAGCCAAACGATTTATAACAGAGATTTACACCTACAATAACGTTCGCTAAAAATGTCCAACTGCCTTGCGGACGGGCTTGATCGGTCATTTACTTGCGCTAACCTATGCCTACGGTTCAGTTCGTAACCCATTATTTTCCTGAAACGCGAACTCCTCCTTCGCTTCCTCTTTCTCCTTCTCACTGTTAAGAAATATATGTTTACAATATAACTCTGGGGTGACCACGCACGTTCCTATGTACACAATTTTTAACGGCCGGAACTCGTGCATTTTTTGTGGAAAACCGATCAGCTTTGCAGCATCCGAAACTATTATAGCCTATTCGATAGGACCATAGGGATACGTGTTTATCACAGCACAGCCGTCGGTACCGAAGTGAGACGATTTCTACAAACTTCGTCTAGCAAACAAAGTACTTGTTCGACAACCACAGGATCAGCAGTGACTTGCCGATACCTTTGACAAATACACACTGAAAGTTGCATTCCGACCAGTTGAAATACGTGGATTTCAAGCCCAGTGTCGATCCTTCCTTCCGTTCGTCCCCCTTCCCGCGCTTCCGTTTCTAGTTTACTGATACCTTCACTACTTTTCTAATCCCCGTTATCCCACCAGTCTCTCGCTTCTCACATACTGTCTCTCTCCACTTTCCATCTGCGTATCCTCCCTTGCGGTCTACCTGTTTCCCTCTGCCTGGGTCTATTACTTCCTCAATAATCCCCTCCTCCCGGTTCTTGACTCCGATGACGTCATTAATATATATAGTCGACCACAGATCCACCACGTAGACAAGCACGTGTGTCGCTGTCTGCGGCCGCTGAGACACTGGCACTTCCCAGGAACAGCGGATGTTGAGGTGGGACAGTTAAAATGCATGCAAAGTCGTGGTCGCCGTAGTTCCTCCTTCTCTTAGAAGCATGAATCTTGTGGGAATTCAGCGAACATTATAAAATCACGGATAATTCGGCTTATTAAGATAGTGTCTAACGTGTGCTCGACGTGTAGTGTGAGTCATCGAGGATTTCATCGATGTGGCTCAGGTATATTTGTAACATTATAGTATTATACACTGTGCGTGCGTGCGTGCGTGCGTGCAGGTTTCTGTGTGTGAGTGTGCGTGTGCGTGTGTGTGTGTGTGTGTGTGTGTGTGTGTGTGCGTGTGTGTGTGTGTGTGTGCCTGTGTGTACACGAGTGCGTACCTTTGTGCGTACGTGTGTGCATGCGTGCGGCTTGCATGCGTACGTGCGTGCATACTTGCGTACGTGCGGCTTGCGTGCGTGCGCGTGTATACTTTTATGATTACGCAACCATTAAATGGAAATTGTGGGGCTCCGGTGAATCAAGGGTCCCTATATTGATTGGTGCAACCCCACATATTTGTTCCTGTTCAATAACGCATATTGGTAGCGTTCGAATATTTATATGTTCTAAGGTTAGTGTAACCGAAATTAAGCGGTTTTCTGAAAACTCTGAACGCTGCTAAACAACCCATTGACTCTTTGAGGTTGTTGCAATAATGCATCACTTTGTTTTTCATAACCTACTTATAATCGAGCCTGCGCATGCGGGTAGGTTAACGTTTTCCTCTTAGACGGCTTGAACTTCGAGGGCCAAATTTCCAGAGAGTAATCTACGACCCCTACAATAGGATGTCAAGATTATCTCCTTTTAAGGGGTAAATCAGTTGTTGGGAACTTAAAACATAATACATAAAATGTAACTTAACAATCGCAGGAACCACGAGCGTGCGGCAAAATCTTCGGGAAAACGGCCGTTATGTTATAGACTTGGCAATAATGAGTAGACGCTGACAAAATAATGGTTATGTTTACCCTCATGCCAATAGCATATTAATACGAATATTATTTGACAATACTACACTAGCACGACTATATACGGCCTATTGATGGATGTGAACTTCACATTCTCTCCAACCTTCGTCATTTTGAACAAACAACGAGTATCTGCCAGCGCGTTATGGCGTTTATGTAACGATGCTGTGTGTTTTCTAACATTTGGTAAATATTACTTTCACGACTGTCTTCTATCAAAGCACCCTGTTAGGTGACGGGCATGTTTTTGCTAGTTATCATCAGTTGCAAACGTTTTTTGAGCTATGTTATCCACAAGAAGAGGAGTACCACGTGAACAGCCGGTCGTTTAGGACATGTGTACTGTGTCACCCAAACATTACTGCCTAAGGGTCAAGTCAGATTAAATCGATCTCCTAGCCCTATTCAGCCATGGGGTCCCTTGGGCCACTTCAAAAGTTTCCATTTATTAATTTTGTATGCTTGGAAATGGGCATAACCCAGCCTCATCTATTTTCATTACCCTAGTAGAGGATATTCTTATTTTATGATAGCGTGAATTTAATGATAAAAACTGTATTAGGTTTGGTTTATCGCAAAAAGTGGCTCATAGGTCCCACTTTCCCTTGCGTCAGCAAGTGATGTTAAAGCATGTACGTGGCGCCAACAGCGGCGGTACGTCAAGTAGTGGCGCCATCTTTCGGGACACCATTCCGTACATTTACTGTTGTCTGCCACTTCGAGAAATTTATTGCGTAGTCTTTGAACCACTTAGTATCTCAACAAAAAAGTTGTTGTTAATGATCAGTTTCTGTCTACTTCCTGGATACACGCACAAACGCACGCACACACGCACGCACGCATGCACGCACGCACGCACACACACACCAAGTGTGGTAAGCTTGAGGCGGTGGAACAGGCAGGGTAAATGAGCTGTGACAACCTCTTACCAATAAAATGTCAGAAGTGCATGTTCTGCAGTTGTCCTTCCAGTCGCATCGGGCGTGTTGTCGCTCTGCTGGAAGGTGGGGCGGCGACCGGTCAGTAAAAGACCGGACTATCAGTCGAAAGGACCTGGTTGGAATCCAATTGCTGCCGTTTCGAAACGCTATATTTTTTCCTCACGTTGTTTATGTCTTTAGGAAAGGACACTAAAACAGTTGATCCTTTCTTGCCAGGGGAAGTACAATATGCATCATACATGTGGTAAATATTAGCCTGTTACGAACACACCATGTCTAGCGTAGTGCGATAATGCCCTATCTATTGTATATGAAAAAAGCAGACAGAAAGAAATAATACACCTGAATATACCTGCTAACTTTCCAGGAAATTCTGGGAATCTCCTTGATATTGGGTATATCTCCCGGTATCCCGGAATGAAGAAAAATCTCCCGGACTTTCGGTTAAGATCCCATCCACCCCCCCCCCCCCCCCCCATCCACACACCCACCCCCGTCTTCCGATGTCATCATATGAAACAGCGCGACACCACGGGAGATGTGTTGAGGCGTGCTGAACCGCTGAAATTCCGGCGAGAAATCTCCAACAGCACCCACCTTCTTCCAATGTCAAGATCCAAGACAGCGCGACGCGACAGCGCGACACGAGAAGCGTGCTGAACCGATGGTGAATCTCTCGGAATAAAAAAAAAGTTGGCAGGTATACAGAAAGTCAGAAACAGCTAAACACAGAAAGAGAAAAAGACAGAAGGACAAACGATTTGGTATTACGAGAGTTGCTACCATCTTGACCTTTGTTGCTATTGAAGATATCACGAGCTAGTAGCTTTTCGATAAGATACCACAGATGGTGATTCAAAGCAGTGCTTGTAACTTCTAGACTTTTGTGGGACAGTTTCATCTTCGTTTGGTGCTGTAATTATCAAGCTCATTACAAATTACGAAACACAAAAACAGTACCGTCTCTCTATGGTAGTCAACCACAAAGCATATGTTTTGTTTATGTACAAACCCTTTCATTTGTGCGTTTCACGGAAACGCGATAAACATGTGCTTTATTGTTTACGCCGCAAATAAGTAGTCGATCCAACTGTGCAATTCTTCAAAGTTGCGTTCTACAAAAACGTTGCAAACTTGGCACGCCTCAATGTTTTCGACGATTCTGCGTGATGCAGGTTGTTGCTCCGTTCTTGCGAAACAAGGCTATTTGGCCGAATACTTACACAATATTCACAAATTTCGTAAACAGTTCGTGCACTTTAGTATATGACATAGCGTAGCACCCATTCTGGAATCACAAATATTGTAACATTTCAGGCAATATGAATATCTCTCCTTTGATTGTTGTTGTTGCTCTGGCTTTCTTGCAGCTGTGTGCAAATGTTTCAGCAAATATGTGTATGTAACCTGACGCGTGATGACTATATAATGATGCTTCACACTTTTTTCTATACTAGTTTACGTAAGTATTCGGCTAGTATATTGAGTTTAGTGCGCAATATACGTTTGTTGTTTATGTGGGAGGCTGGAAAGAAGGTAAACAACGCTGTGCTGGTGATTCAAACCCAGTCCTCCATATCTACTCCGCCTCGCCCTGTTCTGCGCGGATTCGGTTTTTGGAGGAGTAGCCACCATGGGCCGTGTTTAAGTGTTTTTTCGTATGTTATGCTTCTCATCGTCAACACTGGTCGGGTGGAGTCGTTTCATAACGTTCGACTGTTCATTAGTGATAGGAGGTCAGCCACGTCGACATCAAGTTTACACAGATCTGTTTGGTGTTCGTTTTCTTTGTTTTCTTCGCTTTTTGCTGTGCGTGGATGTCTACGAGAAGACGTTTGACACCGATTCTTCTTTGTGGCGAACGCAGTGACTATAGCAGGGTGGAGGCGACACGTTCACTTTTTGTTTTATTGCTTGATTTTGTCTTCCAGCTATACCAAAATTGTGTCCTCTCCACACTTAATATATGTTTCAGAATGTTGGTGTACGACAGAACTAGACCTCAGATACCTTTCTACCTTCCACACAAAATGCCTTCGAAATGTAATGAGAATATTCTAGCCAAAAATATCAAACAAGGAACTGCTCAGAATTACCAGACAAAACAACATGAACAACATACTCGCCACAAGAGCTGAAAGAACAAGAAAGACAACACCTACAAAATAGCACTAAGATGGACACCTAAAAGGAAAGGAAAAGAAAACGAGGACGTTCAAAACAAAACTGGAGGAAGACTATATTGCGTGTGAAAAAGATGATTAAAACAACTACATCTAAGCTGGGGCCAGTTTGCAAAGCAGGCTGCAGACAGGAAGGGGTAGAGGACCCTTGTTTCCGCCTTATGTGCCAGTGGGCATGAAGAGGACTAAGTAAGTAAGAAAGTAAGTAAGTATGTCCCAGGCCCCGCAAACTGAAGACGGGTGGATCGATGGGAACTTATAGATCCAACCTTTTCTTCTTCCCCTGGCCACAACATTCGGTCCGTTCCGCTCCGCCTTCTCGTCGATAACTCTTCATCTATCACGATCTTCTACATCTTTCTTCCATTATCGGCTGTTAGAGATCTCTCTTGACACTGTGCAACCAACCATCTCAATGCTGGTCTCTCCTTATTTTTGTATCACCCCCATCC
>OZ023205.1:3265354-3268546 GCA_963995525.1 Escarpia spicata
AGAGCAGTTTGAGTTGAAGGATTACGTGTGTGGAATTGGAGAGGAACAAGAAGCTTCCAAATGAGGCGGTACGACTGACGGAATGTTCGCTCCGGGGGTAGCTGGTGGTAGCTGGGGGACAAGAGAGATGGCAACGGCAACATTGAGGTGGACGGGTGATCCGGAGGCAGAAGTTATGATGACAAAAACAAAGAGTAGAGTGCTTTGCTGACCAGGAATATCGTAAGAATTCAGTAAGAATGTTGGCCTGAGACGGGGACTGCCATATGTCCATACCTATTCTTGAATATTGTTATCTCAAATCATCTGCAAATCGAGAGTAATAACCCACGATTATAACAACATTCACCCCTAATTCAAACTGCGTTTGATTGTCACGCACCAGTATCATCGAATGAACGACTGCATGCGTTAGTAATGCAGTAGCTTGCCGCGCGCCTAGTAGTACTCGTTTTGTTCGATTCTATTCAATGAACGCTGCTGTGTAGCCAGCCATGCGTGTCGCGTATGTGAAGCGGCGCATGACGTAACATGCTCACTACACTTCCGGCAACGAGAGTAAAGTTCGTGGACGCTCGGGGGTGTTGGAGCAGTGCGTGTCGCTTCGACGACCGACACTTCGGCGGTCGGCATGACTTGACCGGTGCGGTCAGTCTCGTTTGGGTTACCGTCTATGGGTGGCTGAAATTAGGGCCAGATGTGGACAACGTACGACTGTCCGCCTGCGTCAGTAGTAACACTATCTGCTACGTACAAACCACTGACGAAAGACTGTCCAGATATCCAGAGAGGGAACATCTCCCGTCAATAAATAACATTTATTTTGTTTTCGGGTATTTGCTACCCAAGTGTCCTAGCTCGTATGGCTGTATTTGCATGTGCATGTGCATATGGTCTACACAGAGGGCAAAACAAGCCATATTTCCTTGTCTCAATTATATTTATAGAAAAGTCTTAGACTTTGATCATAACAAATTACTCCAAAGAATTACTAGGATGGCAGGTTAGTGACCTTAACTCTAATCCAGTATATTATGGAACTTGTTTGTCTAGGAAGTAGTACACTTTGGTTTTAATTAGAAATACGTTTTAATTGGCATAAGAGTGTCAACATTTAACTACAGTTCATGTTTACAAAGCAGCTAATTTAAATAAAGTGTATGTCATTCAATTTAGGGTGCCTGTTGCTTCTTTAAAGGAATTCTTCGTAATCGGTTCTTTATTCTTCTTCAGGCATCTCCTCCTCTCGGAGCAATCTATAGTGTGTATCTCCTTTCCCCAGTTTAGGTAACTTCTATTCCTTCATACAATTATTTACCTTTTCCACCCAACAAGATTGCCAAGAGTCTATCTTTTTATGTTTAGAAATAAATGTAGTCGTATCACGTGCGTCAGGTACAGCAGGCTAGGCTGATTTTATTCCACGCTAGTTAAAACATGACCTTAATAAACATAGCTTGCGTATGTTTAACACACGTGACAAACCTGGTCGTTACGTTTATGAATGATGTACATTGTACGACTTTTATGAATGGACATTGACTTTATCAAAGGCGACAATATTTTCTGATACGTCTACACTGGGGTCGTTTCATAATCTTGGACTGCGGCTAATTTATTTAAAGGTCCTATAGCTGTGGTTAAGCAGATATGTTTTGGATAGTACGTGGTCAACTATGATGCTACGTAGGTTTTATTAAATAAACTATGAGCGTGTTTCAAATTAAAAAAAAATAGAATGTACTAAGGCAAACACTATTTTAGCTTTTACCAATTTATGAAAGGGGCGTTTCCTTCGTCCATGTGTGTGGTATGTGGTCAGCTCGGGGGTGGGGTCAAATGTGTATTGTGTCGCTCGAGCAGAAGAAGAACCGACCGACCCTCCGGTCGTAATCAGCAAAGTGACCGGCCCCAGTAGCTTCAGACCCGTCCTGAGGCAGCGGTGTTTACTGATCACTATCGCACGCTTGGTCCTGTCGCTTTGCCGATAACCAGATAGGCGGACAACGTGTAAACACACGACAGTTGTCCATGGTCCCTTCTCCTCGTCGGTGGTCCGTTGTCTCAGTTGTCCGCTCTCAGTCCATGTTTCATAATGTTGTGTCCTCTGTTGTCCGATTACGTTTACATTTTTTTCCCGGTGATGACATGCAGGTACAAGTAGAGAAGATGGTCAAATGAACAAAATATGTGCACACACGGACACACTTTTTTCTCTGTCTTTCCTCCCTCCCTCTCCCTCTCCCTCTCCCTCTCCCTCTCCCTCTCCCTCTCCCTCTCCCTCTCCCTCTCCCTCTCCCCCTCCCCCTCCCTCTCCTTTTCTCTCTCTGCCTGCCTCTCCCATTACTCACTCCTTCCTTATCTCACTCCTTCCCTCTCTCTCTCTCCCTCCTTCCCTCCTTGCCTTCCCGGTCTCCCTCCCTCTCTCCCTCCCTCTGTCCTTCTCTCCCTCCCCCCTCTCCCTCCCCCTCCCTCCCTCCCTCTCTCTCTCCCTCCCCCCTCTCTCTTGTATAGGAAACGTCTCGTGCGCGTGTGTAGCCATGCGTTATAACCTGTACTAGCTGTCTATCAGTATGCACATGTGGTAGTCTGTCTATGACTCTACATGTGCCGCCGGGCCGGCGTGTAGATCGTGACTCCGGCGCCACCCTCGAGTCCAGCATCCGTTCATCGCACCCACGTACCGGGCAACTTCTCCCAAACCTATGTGGCTCCTGGGCCGCCACCACTGCGGCGTCAGAACCTGACCGGGGCTATAGGGGTAAGACCACATTAATGATTCGTCCGCCATTACCCTCCGAAAGAGTGCCCTTGAAAATACCGTTTTGGTGTCATGTGTGAATTTTGTTCGAGCACTTTGGCATGGCACATGTCAGTCCAGTGAACACTAAATGTACTACTACATTAGATCTTTCACGAGATAGCAATAAACATACGCTAGTCGCTCGCGCATTCGCACAGTGGCTATTTTGCAGAACGCACCAATATTTCAAAATCCGTCACCAGATTGGGGCGAAATTTAGGGGTGTCAGGTTTGGTTGGATTTTTCTGAAAACTGAGGTATGAGAATGTTACGAGTGTCAGCACTTGTGTCAATGGAGGTTAAATATGTTGTGAAATTTTCAAGAAAATTGTTCGTCAAATTTAGCAGGAAATGAAGGAAACGTTATAATGGCCGCCTATGTAAAATAT
>OZ023205.1:3268746-3701369 GCA_963995525.1 Escarpia spicata
AGGTTGACAGAAGACGGTGGTAGACGAAGACCGAAGATGAAGAGACAGTGAAGGGATGGACACCTGGTAGTGGGATACAACTGAGGGTAAATTAGACTCGGTCCTCAACCCACAAAGGACCGGGGGGAGAAGAAGGTTATGTGTTTTTATGTAGGCAAGATTAATAAAAAAAGGGTTGTAGCCTGTGTGCGTGAGTGTGTGTGTGTGCGCGTGCGTGTGTGGTATGTGTGTTTTGAGCTAGAATAAACTGATACTATGTGTGGGTGTGTGTGCGTGTGTGCGTGCGTGCGTGTATTTTGAGCTAGGATGAACAGGTATTTTGTAAGTAATGTTAAACATAAATATATGTCAAAATTTACTGTATCGCCGGAGAAAGCATTTCGCAAGCCAAAAAACGTTCTCGTTTCGAGTGAGTAACAACGTATAGCGACTGGTCACCTTGCGTGCGTGGGCCGCGATTGGCCAACACCGCGGCGGTGGGCGTGTCCGTGTCGGTGGGGCAGGCGGGGATAGTAGAGGCGGCTGGCGTCGAGAAGTTTTCTGACTGCGATCCCGGGACGCGGGCGACGGCGGGCGGTGTGAAGTAAGAGGAATATAAGCGAGTAAGCTTGCGTGTCGCGTAGGGACGGCCGGACAGTGCAGCGGATGCCTAACTGCTGGCCGGGAGTGTGTAGCTGACATGCGGTCTGTGTTGTGGTCGATCGTCGTGTTGCTCGGCAGCTGCATGTTACAGCCGGCATTACTGACGACGCACGCCGGCAACCGACGGCGCCGACTGCACGAGAGAGCAACGCACGAAGGTGGGTGAAGCCCGGGCCTCGTCTCCCAGATCAACCCATCCATTCATCCATCCTCGAAGTTAAGTTCCCCGGGATGTCACACAGAACGGCCGCCGTTCCAATAGATTCTTCCTTGTATACCTGGTAGCCATGTTCCCTAACTAGTTCTTTTTTATAATCGGAGTACGCACGGCATCTGAACTCGCCCCATTAAGCCAGATAAGGCAAATTGAAGTAGACCTGGTCTTTGGATGTTGGTATCAATGGTCCACGTGTATTCGCGTTCCCCGTCGTAAGGTCGCCGGTTTTTCGCAAAGCCGGTCTGCGGAGGTTCACCGGGCGCCGGTTTGCCGCCGCGCCGACGGCGCCGGGGCTAGACAGGAGACCGGGAACGACTAAGGTCTGCAGGCGGTGTTCGCCCCCGAAATAGCGGCGGTTATCTCACTACTCTACAGGGGTAACATCGGCTACCGATCGTGCCGCGCTCCGATACAGCTCACGCGCACTCGGTCGATCCCAAGATCGATTTCACGGTTGACTGACCATCCGTAACTTTCGCAAGTTACGCCGTATTAGCGCCTGTACCTACATGATTACGAATGCGGGCGGAAAGATGCTATTGCTATGGAAACGGACACCTGCGCTGTAAGCTGACTACCTGACGTCTGCCACCTGTGGGACGTTTGCAGCTTCGCCAATATCTCCTACACCTACAGATAATCAATCTTTCTACTGCCATTACCGCAGAAGAACGACGCGAAAACGCGCTTCACCCCCGCTTGGACACATGTGTATTAGATACTCCCCCAACAAGGCTACATACACACTCTTCGTGCTTCTGTTGTGCATAATATCATAGACGTCATGCAGACCCAGAGCCTACGCCAGACATCCACATCATTCTTTCTATATCTCTCCCTTCTCCCCCATCCACCCCGCCTCTCGCGTTCGCTCTCTCTTCGTCTATGAACACATAGAGTCGTTCTATCTCTCTTTTCCCTATCCGCCCATCATGTTTTTGTTCTGCGTCTCCTCGTTCTTTATATCATTTAAGTCCCTCAACGAATCGTGCAGACTCGTGGAACCAATGGACGCCCGTCGTGATCTAGGTAGACCCAACACCGGTCGCGTGGGTGTTGTATAAAAAATATAATTTAAAGATAAAAGGACATGTGCGTGGTTTCTGGTGTAAACCCTTCCTCGGTTCATTCGAACAGTGTGACTCTTGGTATGACGACTTTCTGATTCTAGCCCCACTGCTGTCGAGCCAACCGGTAGCACTCGATCAAAAAAACGTCCCACGCTACCTCTGCCATGTCGTACACAGTGAACAGAAGTTCACTGAGTCAGGTGTACTTCGTCCCACTTGCGCTGTCTACGCCGCTCTTGATTCCGGGAACCGGGCGCACAGGCTCAACATCAAAGGGCAATTCCAGGAAATACTCCTCTGACCATTCTCACCATCCAGCGTTTTTTCTACGACAGACGCACACTCCAAATGAAGGAGAGTTATAGGACTTATAATTGTTTAAAGCTGTAACTCACAGATACACGTTTTGATAGGTCGATGTGCTGGGAGTAGACCTATTGGTGTATCCAGTAGCCACTGGCTCGCAACGATGGTCCCTCAGAGCGAAGGACCGAACATATGTACATGTCGTTGTAACCACGCTGCCATTGGTTATAAAGCTCTAAATGCACAGACGCAACAAGAATGACCACTCGTAAAATCTACTGTGCTGCCGGCTGTTCAGCATTCTTTCCGGCATTCCCGTTGGACGTTACTTTATTACGTGTGCTACAGTTGCTTCGTGGCTGTATTTACTGACTCGCCAGGCTTTATCAATGAGTCTGCCCGCAGACAGTTCTAGCGCCGTTATCATCAGACATGAATGCCCTTGTAGTGCGCGGGGCTGACATACAGGACCACATCACAGCCCGTCTCCATCCGAGCACCTAGTGCACTCACTGCACCTCCACGCTACAAGAATGCAAACATTCTTGCACTGGCATCCTAGAAATTACCTCATGTTGCATACATGAGCTTCTTGAGGTAGCCTAGATGTCGTCGGTCTGGTTGTTGCACGTGTATTCGGCTGCTGTCTTGTCGATGGAAGGCAAGACGTATTGCCGCCGACAAATAAACAAATAGCGCACGCAGGGCCTACAGCAGATTTACACCACGAAGGCATTCCGAGTTGAGGTGAAACATCTTTACCTGTTTTAATTTCGTCGAGTAGGTCCAACTCGATAGCCTATGCTGGTTTAACTTTAGTCCTACTTCATCGTAGGCCTATTCTCAGTGTAACTCTGTGCCTATTTGACGTATTTTACCATTACCCAGTCGTGTTTTTGTTTCATCCCCAACCCTTTTACATTTCCGGCCTTCCGCTATTAACACCTTTAACAGTCTCGGTCGTTTTGTTCAACCCAATCTCCGAGATAGTACTTGTTGTCCATGTCACTGTGAGTGTGGATGTGATTCAACATTTAACATGTATGGCAAATGGCATTGTAGGAATTCTGAAACATGAATGTATCCGATTTGCAGATGATTGGATGAAGTCTTTTCACCGATACGAAGTGGTCATTCCGACCAGGACAAATGAACAAGGAGATCATCACGCATCCAGCAGACATTTCTTGAGCAAGAGAAGCGCCGGTGGCGACGCGGACGGCGAACTGAAGAATGATAGGATATTATTTTACTCGGTTGTTGCGTTTGGACGGACGTTCCGGCTGACTCTGTCACCACACGTCGAATTCGTCGCACCTGGGTTGCGACTGCACCACCTCGATGTGAACAGTACATGGTTGGGCGAAGAAGCAGCCGACACTGTACATTGCTACCACCAGGGGTCGGTGAACGGCGATCCCAACTCAGTGGCAGTCGTCAGCATCTGTGAACAAATGGTGAGTATAATCATTTATTAAACCGAACACCATTTGTTTATTTGTAGAAAACGCCGTTTTCAGCATGTCGCAAGTAAATATAGTGGGTTTTTTCTTGAATTTCCAATGTTTTTGTGTGAAATGTGTCTGCTAACATGCTAAAAGAGTAAGATTAAACTTAAAGACGTGACGCATAAATGGCGTCATCTTTCGCACAATTTGTAGATGGCGTCCTTTTCCATACTGATTGCGATGGTTCGTTTTGATAACTAATATTATTTGGTGTGTATAAATTAATGTTTGACATTGCCATCTCCTTCAAATGCCATCTACAGAATGTTAATCAATAAAATAACATCTGGAGCAATAACGGTTTGTGGTCAGTATGAAATTATGTTGTAATTAACTTGTAAATTAACATGGTCATGGACATGGTCTTGTCGACGATCGTGTCAATAATATAAACATGCCGTTTTCATCAAAATCGGAAGAACCATTTGCGAAAGATATCCATATTGTAACTCATCACTTATTTGTCTCATTGTTATGCAAATAAATTGTCAGAAAAGTTTTTTCTTGTGAAATATTACAAGTTAGAGTTTCCGTACGAAAACACGTTACACAGCGCCACGCGAAAAGTTTGGTAACAGCTTTTACCGTGCTAGTGGTTATAACCAGTGAAAAAATATATTGACGCACGTGACGTAATTGCCTAGGGAAGTCATGCTCAATACACAGAGATCAGCGGCTAGATCTCGGGAGATTCAAAGCGACGGATTTTGGTGAGGGTCGAACAACGACCCGGTAACTGTATGCTTAACACACTGACACTCACTTACACACTTATACCTATTTCCATGGTTCATTTGAGCACCAGCGTAATTGAATTAATTCTATCAACATAATTGGGTAACATACTAGAATTATGTTTAATCTGAGCCTTTTCAGTCTATTAGCGACTAGATCATTTGTACCTGTCAGTGTCACCTATTGCACCAATCCAGAGGTTATTCACCTCATGAGGAAAACCTCTCTAATATCCACATAAAAGAACTGTGCTGACTTGAGAGGTTGAAATTTACTAACTATCTACAGCTTAACACCCACCAGATCCACTTTAGGTTAAGATTCTACCCATAGAAGTTCCTACCCATAATGGTTAATATCAGTCATCATCATCATTGTGCAGCCATAGTGTCCATTGGTGGGGTGAAGGTCTCGGTATGTCATTTCTAGATCTGCCTATCTTGCGCTATCATCTGCCAGATGGAGCCTTTCCAGTACTCGTCTAGTTAGTCTCTCCACCGTCTCGCCAGTCTTCCTCTAGACTTCCCTTCGTAAGGTCTCCAGGTAATGATAAACGATGTCAATCGGTTAATTTCTGTATCACTGGCATATTGGTGTTTAGTGCATTAGTTCTCTGAGATAGTAACTTGTGATTTAATTATACCTTCACAAGTAAACATTCAGAGATCATATATGTGTTTGCTTAAATGATATAATGAAATTCACCAATGTGTCAGCATGAACAAGGACAACTCACTTATTTTACCTACTAAACCAAGGTTACAAGTTGACTCAGTGAAGTGGCTTGAAGAAATCAAGGAATGCTGGAATATCGTAACACATAATGCAGTCTAGACAATGTTAACACAATCCAAGTTGAAAGGTCAAGACAACACTTCATCCGCAATATCTGTGCTAGTTAGGCAGGCAGACGGGAGGTGTTTACCTTGGCAGGTGTGTTCTTTTTTCTAACTGGTAGCATTTTGGAGTAAGAAGGATGGGGCCATTTCTGAGAATGCTACGGGATAGCTATTCATAGATGTGGATACCAGCTGTCAGGACACGACTGATCCTGTTTCCTGTTTCCCTAACGTGTTTTTGACACTTCCCGCTGAGTTTCCATGCGTGTCTTTGAATTGCATTCCGTGCTGGCCAGGATTGGGAGTCGTATATTGATGTTGTGGATGCGGTATAACGTGGAGAGCCTTACATAACCGTACTCTGACAGGAAGATTGTCGGTTTTTCATAGCTAAACCGGCTGCAGTGCAAGAGGTGACTATCGGGAAGGAAATGTCATCTGCTGCCATCTGGTGACCTTCTTCTGAAGTCAGCCAGCGAGAGATGGCTGTTGCTTTCATATGCCTTTGTGAAATTGATGCCAGTAGGGCCTTGGTTTTGAACTGTGCATGTGCATATTTCATTAGTCAGTTCCAATGCCCGACAGTTAACAAACCATAATTGACAGGGTGAAGAGGTTCATCAGACTGAATGGTTCACATGAGTGATATTTTTACTTATTTAGTGTAGTCAGTTTATCTTTTATCTGCTGCCGAAACGTCATGGAAAAAAGGTAAACTGACTGTGAAATTAAAAAAAATCACTCATAATTCATAGAAGCATGAAATGTTATAACAGTTTGTAGTTAATACAGTTAAAACAGTTAATAGTTTAAATAGAAACTTGAGAAACATAGATTCCATTTGGTTACTGAGGTTTAGTTTTTACATAATATTTAAATGTAGTCTGGTTACATGGAGATGGTGATTTGGCCATGATCTAACCACCATGGTAGCAAAGCAACAGGGGAGATCTATTTGGGATACTGGGTGCACTGGAAGGCTAGCTGTATAGCTGCCAATTGATGGGATTAGGCTGGCTAGTTTATTCAGTAAGATGGGTCTGATTGGCGAGCTGATGAGTAGTCAGACTATGTAATCTGCACCCATTAACAAATGGTGATTATTATACATTAATAGACATTGATGAGGATAACAACAGGTTGATCATGGATCTGAGGGTTATTGGGTTTGTGACATGAGAGCACTGGTTTTTGTTGTATGTTACATTTTGTCGATATATATATATATATACATGTATATATGTATATATACATGTATATATATATATAATATCCTGTTGCAGGAGTTTTGAGTTGCACGTGTATATATATTTCTCTTTGCAATGTACAAGGCTGGAAAAAGTTCTTGCTGGACTGTTGACTGAAGTCCTTAACATAACAAGAATGTAATGATAATAGATAGACTGTAACTCAAAGTTTCTTTCTGATTAAACTTAAAATTGGAATATCATTGAAATATTCATGAGGTGGCTCTCGTAGTAAGATTTACAGTTTTTGATTTTGAATTACCGGTAAAGTTATTAAGCAAAGTGAGACTGTTTCATGTTTTAATAAGGCAATTACCAACATGAATACTGTGCATTATGTAGTAATAGGGACATTGACAATAGGATAGACATTTGTAAAGAGGGATGGGCAGTGCTGTGTAACAAAACTAACATTAGAAGTAGAATGTACTTCCCATTGTACTCCACTGCATTCTTGACTCACTAGATCAAGATTAGAAGGGTGTGAACATGTTGTCACTGCTTGATAAAATTTAACCCAGTAACAATAAAGTTGATACATCATAAAACCAACATCATCCATAACCATAAATGTACCGTGTATACTACACCACCACATAGCAGTGGCAGTTAGCTTTCAGTCAATACTTGAATGGCATGTTTATGCTATCAAGGACTGATATGTGTGAACAATTGCCACTGACATACATTTCTGACTTTATGCCACTATCCCGCCATCTCAGAAATATAATTTTGCTTGCTATTTGTTTCATTCATATTAAATTATTTTAATTCTTCAAGAAAGAGTTTTTTGATTTTCTCTGGAAAGTCACACCTTATATAGGCCCTATCTTTGTTTGTTCTGAGTTGTTAGTAGGACAAACAGAATACCTGCATCATTTCACATTGCACGAACATTGGTTATTGTTGATATAGTACATTCACTCAAAAGTTTCCATTCTCTTACTATTTTATGAATTTACAAGTTAATTTGGACTCTAGATATACCTATATCATATTTAAACTACATACCCCTCACATTTACATCATCAAGTATGCTGATGAAAAAAACAGTTGCTGTGTTTGTTAATGTTGCCGTCTTGTTGGACGAATCTGTTTGGACACCAGAATTCCATCTAGTTTGCATCCTTCTTAAGTATTACTTTTACTGTGCATGCTCCTGTCAATGACATTGCAATACCTATTCCATTCCTGTTCCAGTCCTGCATAATAATATAATTCTCTTATTGTGAGACGTCTCTTGTTTTCTACCCACATTTCTAATGTCTACAAGGTCTGATTCCAACGGAACAAGTCTGGTGTTCATTCATTTGTAGTAACCCACTCATGAGACTGCTTGACATGACTCATGGTTCAGATAAGCCACCCTAGTAGCATTGGACCCTCTGGCCGTGCATAAGTCACCCTGGTAGACACACATATTCTTATGCAAACAAATGATTCTCAAACACCCCTAAGCAGCATGTATCAGGAGCAACCAACAGAACAACCAGCTGGTTTATCCAAAGAATACCTTGTGGCTGGCAGCACTAAGATCAAACATCAGCATTTGTGAGATAAATAAATTTATATTTAAATAAACACATATGTGGAAGTGAATTGAAGTGACAGATCTATTCATTCTTGTTTGTTCATTGAGCTGAAGGGTGTAATATAAAAGCCGTTTGTTTGTTGTCAACATGATGCAGTAACAAAGTGATTCATCAGTGTGGATGGCGTTATTTGTTCAGTTTTAATGACAAAATAAGATGAATAGTCTAATTGTTTATCTTTTGGCTGTTCTATTTCACTTATATTATTAATCGTGTTTCTTGGGATTGGCTTGTTATCAAAAGGAAGTGTCGCAAACATACATCTGTTAGGTTATATCTACATATATGTGGTTATCTTTATTTCCCATCAGAAGGTACTGTGTCATCCAATCAGATAGACATTATCAGATTTGGATAGTTGGCAATGCAATTTAGATACATGCTAGATCAATACTCACAAAAGTCACAATAGTGTTTCTAATATGTGCTTAGTATTAAATGTTCAACGTTTAATGTATACATTTTATTGATATACATTTGTGCTTACAAGTGGTTAGATTGTTAATAATTCAGTTAATAAATGTGTTTAATAACATTGTGGCTCCTGGGAAATGAGCAGGAAAGAACCTGGTAGATCAGTTCTCACTCGATCTTATTACGTAAGGTAACTAACTACTGAAGATTGCTACAGATCAGCCCACTTTTGATACATTAACAGATAATAACCATGGTTTTAAACCGAGGTTGACAAGTGAGTGATTTCATTAAAAAATTTGATTAGATAGAATAATTTTGCACGAAACTGAACATCTAAAGATAGACCGGGACTTGATATGTTGGTGCAACTCATAAAAATCAGTTTTTATTAATTGACAAAATTTACTACGGTATCCCTCAGTTTGTTTAAGAGATGAAAACAACACTGCTTAGCTGATGGCCCTTTTATTTGACATATTTAAATAACCTGAAACCCTGATGTTTGATGACATGACATAGTTATGGCCCATTAAGTGGAGAGTGAACAAAAAAGAAAAGTGATTTCAGAAGGGTCATGACCCAAATTATAGATGAACTGCAGATATTGTCAGAACATACGGACAGAATGACAAAGATCTTTTATATGCATATCTTTATATTCTTTTCAGAATTTCAGTTACAAATAGGCGGTGCAATGGATATATATAATATATACTTAATGGGCCATAACTATGTCATGTTATCAAACATCAGGGTTTCAGGTTATTCAAATATATTATATATCTTCAAGAAACATGCCCGTATTTTGTTTGAATCATAAATCCCATCTATAAATACCCTCTGTGGAGCACTGCTGATGCCAGATGTATAGGAAATGATTATGGAGGAGGGCTAATATGAAAGTCATAGCTCTGCTAATAAAAATTGTACTAATTATAATATGTTTAACTGGGATGACTTGATCATATAATGATGAGTTGATCTTAACAATATTAGTACACGTCTTTTGTTTTAACTGCTAATTCTGCTTGTGATAGTGTAACTTGAGAAAGTGTATCCCACATGCTGTACACATAAATAGTTATTTGTGGTACACATAAATAGTTATGATGTAGTGTCTGCCATTTCAAAAAACCTTAATTCCCAGTGGGACCTGTGATGGTGAATGAGTAACATAAATGACATCGGATTTGTAAAGACGGAAATGCAAGGAGCTGACACCATTTAATATCACGTTACGGCAATAATGGTTCTTTTATTTAGTTCTTCTCACTGTGTTGTAGCTATAGTCGTTATCTTACTTCCGACAGAGAGCAATAAAAAAGAGCATGTTTGCCACAGTCATCAGTCGCTTGGCTGACTTTTCTTTGTTTGCTCATGCATGACTTACTGATATCAGGGCACAATCTGCCCCTACTTGGCACATACACATTCACCTAAAAAATCCACAGTAGCAAGTTTTCCAATAACCCTGCTCAGGCAAAACCACCCTTCATGCAGCCTATGATGGCTTGATATCATAAGTGAGTGGTACCATGGTATCTGTTCAATAATCACCCACCTAGTCCCTGAGGGGTGTAAACTGTGGGGGTTTTGTTTCATGAATAACACAATACACTGAAGTCAGTGTGGTGGAAACATATCATGAAGTTAATACTAGAATACTTGCTGACAAAGTCAATTAATATTGGAGTAGATGAAGAGAAGGGTTGAATGGAGTACTGGATGTACAGAACCAACAGGTTTAGAACTAGTTTTATAGATATGCACATATATATGTATCATTGTATGGTTTGCTGCTCTCCTATGTCCCGGGATGTTGGGGTGAGGCTGGCCTCAGTGGATACTGGGCCTTTATTCTTCCATCACTGATTCTGATTCAGTGCCATCTCCACCACCCATCTCTATCTCTCACTCTCGTTCTTCAGTCCTCTCCCATTCCTGCCAAATCTCTCTTTACAAAGTCCTCCATTTTCACTCATAGTCTTTTTGTTCTCCTTTTATCCTCCACTTTGAGGCCATCATCTCTCTTTGTTAATTGTTCCTACAATTCACTAGACATGTCCAGTGGGTCATTCCGGCCCACTTTAAAGTCAACTCATCCCCAAACTCTCCTTCACACCAGCCTCCTCCATCACCTCTTCCATTATTTACCTTTTTTGTCTGCTGACTTTGTGGTGCCAATTTAAATATATAAACATGTTGGACAGACAAATTGCCAGATATAGAAATACTTCAATCATTTCCCAAATGCTCTTGCTACAAGTTGAACAGCTGCTACAAAACAACGGGCTGATTATCTTCAGTTTTACATCAATAGCTGTAGGATGAAACCAATCATGTGTGGAGACCTGGAGTTCCTGTGCTGAGACTAAAGCCTGTAGTGCACCCACATGTCTGATCCCCTGTCATGTAGCCCTAAGACTTCCCCTTTCAGAGCCCAAGAAACTAGACACCCCATTTGTAATAGCTTTCACTAGCATCACAGACCATTTTTTTCATAATTCGTTTGACATTGAAAGATTCTTGAAAAAGGTGCAGTGCCGGTTTAATATGATCGTTTAAATAGCAATTTATATGTGTCAGATGTCACGTTTAGGAGTGTTTTTTTTAAAAGCAAGATGTAAAAATTGACACATGAAGTTTACTAATTGAAAAATGACATGTAAATTGTTCATTAAATGTTATATGTAAATAAAAAATAGGATATTCCCAATACACGTCTGCATTACTGTACTATTAGTGATGATTTCCACAGGGCCTGGGAACTGAACTCCTAATAAGTTTCCCCAACTCCAAATAATCAATCATATTGTTATGACAATGACATGCAGTAATGACTGATAAAGAGCCACAAGATCACTTGTTATCTGGGTCCTGGGGTTTCCTGGCCCCGCCCACCTCATTAGTATCATCATGCCTGCTAGCAATCTCTACTTCTATATCATCAGATACACCCTCATTCCCACTCATATCTTACCTGCTAGGTTAAGTTGTTGTATGCACAAACCTTGCCCAATTGCAACAGTCCTGTAAGATGTACACTTACTGAGAATGCTCCTGCAGATATCATCATGAGAGTTGCATGATTATGCGTAGACAGTGGTACAGACTCTGTGTTCTTGCACCAGATACCTTGGGCCACAAAAACACCATGTGGCCTTGACACATTGCCAGCTGGCAGTTGGCACAGTCTCCTTTCTGCTATCTTCCTTTTCTGGCCCCAATCCAGTGAACCCAAATCTTTGCAGTCCTCCGATATCTGATGTAGTAAACAGGTCGGTGGTGTCACCAAGGACGTCCTTGCAGTTGTGGGAAAAGAATGCATTGTTTTTATGGGAACAGAGATATCACACTCATCAGATTCCCTTGTGGAGAACCATCAAAGAGAAAAACCCTCATCTTGCCATATGTATATATATAGGAATGGATAACCAACATGCTACACCTCTGATCTGGTCTCACAAATCTGATATTTCTGTCTAATGGAAGATAACAACTCATTCCCTTTGTTCCCTTGCAGGGTGTGGGCTACATTATTTGATCCATTCCGCCCTCTCAAAGATACCCCACCACCTATCCCAATCTTCAGCAGTTTTCTCCTATTGTTGGCTGTCCATCCCAACTCGTTCATGATCTCCCTTGACACTGGCTCTGGAGCTTAATTTTGGTCTTCCTGTTTCCATCCTCTCTTTATATAATGACTGTGTATCTCAAATTGTGTCGATATCATAACCTGGCAGTTTGGAAGGGATAGAGATTATTTATCCAGTAGAATATACTTTTCATTTTGACTCAAAGGGAAGACAACACTAGTGCCAATCACCACCACTTTGCATCCTTATCACCAGTTTCACAGTTTCTCTGTTGCGCAATCTGAAAAATCTGTCCCAGCAAATATCACAGACAGCTGCAAAGTGGGGCCTGGAAGAGAGGGAGGCTAGAAGACTGGAGAGGGAGAGGGGGGCTGGGGGCAGGAGTGGGTGGGAGCAGGCAGCCCTTCAAGCTACAATATTACCCTCCAGACACTACAACCCGGTACTTGTGTGGCTGTTCCTCTGCTGTACTCTGACTGAGACTATCTAAACAGTTGTAGCATTTGGGTGATGGAGTAAGATGAATGCTGGACAAAGAAGAACGCAATGTCCTTTGACAGCCATGCATATTTAGAGAGTTAGATTGTCATGTGCATGCACATAATGTACACATAGCAATATATGCTTTGTGTTAGAATAAGATTTACAGGATTGAATCCCCAGGCCCTATATAATATTATACCCAATGGGCTGAATTTGTGCGATATAGCATAGACAGGGCATCATGTCTAAATGCCACAATCTTGGAACACTATAAGATTATGATGTCTTATGCTGTGCATAGAAATAATTTTAATCAGTTGTAAACTTTTAAATTGATACATTGTCTGTTCAAGTTGATAGATCCTATCTGCCAGGTTTCCACCATGAAAAGATTCAACTAGATATGATACAGTGTTTATTCCTCTTACTGCCTTTTACAGCTTAGAAAATCTTGTTTGACAGTAGTCCTCTTTGCTTCAGTTCACTTGGCTATATAAATGCTTACTAATTTGAGCAGACAGACTTCATAGCTGAATACTCCCTGAAAAGGCAAGACGTTTGTATGGTTAACAGGAATACTGTTCCAATTATTGCTCCTGAAGGAGTGACACAACTGCTTCCCCAAATTTGAGAATCTTTTGAAATTTGATAAAAATCTTTATTCCTTTTTTCTTGCCATGATTTTGTGTAGTCTGTGGATTAATGACATTGTCCATTCTGGGACTTTGCAGATGCAAGTAGACATATCCTACAGTTATACTGTGGGTGGCCTCTTGTTGTCAAAATGCTTAGGCGACTTCAAAGTTCTTTGATTCACTTCTGTGGCTGCCGCCTGCAGTTCCCAAGCAGAGACAGCATGGGAACCAGCAGCTCAGTTGTCTAAACAGTGGCACGATTTATGTGGTAAGTTCGGGTACCTGGCTTGCTGCAATTTCTCAGCGAATGGGATCAGGAATGGGAATGTCAGAGGAGATCAGGAGCAACAGGAGGGAACTCAGACTGCGAGAACACTCTTCTTATTTAGTGCCATGAAAAATCCCAACTAATTTCCTACCTTTGAGTACCTGGACAGATGAGTTACATGCCGCAGCTGACATCGGCTGAGTTAGTGCCTGATGTTGCCACTGATGTCAAGGATGGCCCATTACCAGGCCAGCCCATCAAGGTTGTTCTCACCATCAAAGGCTTTCATAAGCTTCTCCTGGCCAACTTTTTCTGAAGCTGTAACCAAAATCTGGAACAAACTTCTCATCACTTTAATAATCTTCTAAACATATTGCCACCTTCCACAAAATACTGATGACACATTATTCCAGATTTTTATTTCTGCCCTTGATCTTCCTTAGTCCATCACTCCGTTCGCCGTTAGTGACTTTTGCACATCCCTCTTCATGACTTTCTTAACGATTCTGTTGTGCATATTAGCTCAGGTTTTAATGATTTATTTTGTATTATATAACAGCTTGCTTATTTACAAATGAATCAGGCATTATGAGTTTCATACCTTGTTCTATGCACTAAGATTTTTGATGAAGACATCTGAGGAGATGACCTCTTAACTAGCTGATCTTTTTATTTCTGGTATAACTGATATCCACTTTATATATGTACCAAATTGCATTAAAAACATCTGTTTTAGTATTTTCAGATTGTGCAAACATGGAACGATAGTAATACCATTGGAACAGGGGTTATCTTTAAGGTTGTGCACCTCCATAGATATTTTGTCATTTCATCATTGTTTAAATTAATTGTGTTGCTCTCAACTTTTCCCTCTTGTTTTGATTGATTCCGAGCACACAAAACTAACTTGTTGTGTTTGCACTGAGTTGTATATTATATGGAGTTTATTGTGCCCCAACTGACAGTTGTAATCTGTTAGCTACTGAACAAAAATAGTGTGCTGGTTACTTGATTTACTTGGGTTACAGTTTGCAGATTTTTGGGCTGACCCAAAACAAGTCTGACCCAATTTTTTACCAGGGTCCTGATTGATTCGTTGTTTTACAGTTGTTCACTTGTTTTTGCAGTGAATCTTTCTGCAGCATTCCGCCCCCACGAATACATTAGTAATAAAGGATTGCTGTTTGTGCATTTTTGGTTGTACTTAGTTCATGGTTGATTAATGTCAGTTTAAAAATAACTTAAAACTATTGGAGTATAGATCAGGAGGCATTAATAACTTATTTTAAAGCATAATAAACAGTTTCTCATGTAACAATGGTAATGTGTTGTCAACAGTAAATGGTGTCCATTTTACACTTTTATTTATCAAACTTGTGTATTATAGACAACATATTATTTATTCTTTATTGAAATGGTACAAATTTCTTGCATGTACAAGGTTGGATCTATCATCTTTTTTATTTATTTATTTTGATGATTCACTACTCATCAATGCCATGTTTAAAGCTAGCAACATATAAACAGAAGAACATATATTAAAACCAAATAAACACTATGAAATAACATTTCTAATGCACATCTATATGATTTAATTTAGTAGCTTGAGAAATATGTTACAAGGGCCTTGCACTGATTAATTTCACCCATCTATTATGCGCTATACAGTAACGATAGAATGTCTTTGTACATAATTAAATTACAATTAAATGTAAGTTAATGTACACACAAGAAATATCTTGTTTTCAACCATGTTTACAGTTAGTCTAATTAGTGCCCATTAGTGGAGGTATTAATTGCACAGCTGGCTTTATGGTAGTATATTTATGGTATATTTTACATAGTAGGCCACAGAAACCTACACTGTAAAAACTGTAAAAGAACTTGTTAAATAATAACTATCACTTTATGACAAAATAAGGATCCATCTATAGAGTGCTTGAATGTTAAACACTCCTTAGTTTGCATGAAACGGCTGTATAATTTATGAATATGTTATCCAGGAGATTGTCACTGGATAGAATACGCAAACAGTTTGAATATACCCAAATCCTTTGAACATGCCTATTCTCCATTGCCCTCTACTTCAATCCTTGGTGGTGTAGTTTGTTTGAAATGTGCTGAGTTCTTAGCTTAGAATTCTTCCCATCATAAAAAGAATGGTATCTTGCTTATCTTATTACATTGTACCTAGATGGGGAGTAGATGATTGGCAACGATAATTTTTGGTATCGTCACTGATATCAGTTCAGTTCACCCCGTCGTAGGGGAGACATGAGGGATGCAGACGCAGCGAATGCTCTCCAGCCAGGGCGGTCTAACGCAAGTCTCAGTAGCGTTTGGACGTCAAGGTTGGTCTACTCCCGTATGTTGTCCATCCAGGTCTTCCTTTGCCTGGCTCTCCGTCTGCTGCATTCCAGAGTGGCATGTATGATTGTTTTGGCAAGGGAGTCGTGGCATGTGACATGGCCGTACCATGCCAGCTTTCTCCTCTTTGTTGTTGCGAGGAGTGGCTCCTGTGGGCCTGCCAGGGCAGTGATCCATCTTTGAACAAAGTCGTTGGTCTTGTGCTCAGCCCAAGATATGTGCAGCAGGCATCTGAAGCACTAGGTCTCAAATGCCTGTATCTTCTTTGTCGTTGCAGCCGTCAGTGTCCAACTTTCGCAGCCTTAGAGCAGGAAAGAGAGGCAGGCAAAGGAAGGGCTCTGTACAGTCTGATCTTAGTTAGAAAGCTGATGTTAATGCGTCTCCATATCTTACTGAGTTTGGTCATTGCTGCCGTCGCAAGGGCTATTCGGATCTGGATCTCTTTGTCCGACCGTTCATCTTTGGTGAGTGTGGAGCCGAGATATTTGAACGCATCCACTTCCTCCAGCTTCTGGCCGTTCATCGCGATATCAACAGTAATTTTGTCAGTGCTGTTGACCATCACCATGGTCTTTTCATTGCTTACATTTGTAAGTGTCTGCTCTATCCACTAATCTGTTGGCTCATTGCTTCCTCCAAGAAGATGTATATCGTCTGCAAATCGCAGGTTGCTGGCAGGTCTGCCTCCCACAGAGATAGTGGTGTTGAAGTTGTGGAGGGCTTCTCTCATGATGTTCTCGAGGTAGATGTTGAATAGAACCAGTGACAGCAAGCAACCTTGACGGTCTCTGACTGTGGTCCTGAAGTACTCCCCTATTTGGCTGTTGAGAAGGACCGCACTGCTGGCGTTGTTATAAAGTGCGCTGATGACTTGAGTGATGCCTTCTTCAATGGTGAAGCGCCTTAGAACTTGCCACAAACCTTCGTGCCACACCCAGTCGAAAGCCTTCTTGAAATCCATGAAGTTGTGGAGCAGGCTCTTCTGGTGTTGCAGGTGCTTTTCGATCAGAATTCTGCAGTTGCAAATTTACTCTGTGGTACTTCGTCCGAGTCTGAATCTGGCCTGCTCTTCTGCTAGTAGATTGCTTTTTCAACTGGCTCAAAATTATGCATAGCAGGATCTTGCTTGGGTGACTAATGAGGCTAATGGTTTGGTAGTTTTGACACTTCCGAAGATTTCCTTTCTTAGGTAATGGGATGTGTGACTGTGTCCGTTCCTTTGGCCACTGTTTGAAGTCCCAGATCTTCTGGCAAATGGCTGTCAGTGCAGTGACCGTTCCTTCGCCACCATGTTTGAGCAAGCTCTGCTGGAATGTTGCTTGCTCCTGGTGATTTCCCTACTGGTATACTGCGGATGGCTTCTTCCACCTGATATTCAGTGTATTTATAATCATGCAATGTATTTTGGGGGACAAAGTTCCGGTCCTGTAAGAGTGGGTGGGTGTAATTAAGTTAGAAAATTTAGAATTTCCATGACCGTTTTGTAGGAACAACGAATTAAAGTGTTTGGTCCATCAGCCATTGTTTATTTGTGATACATATTTGGCAGTGATATTATGTTAATCACAGTAAGGAGACTTAGCTATGACCTGAGTGGAAGGGATTCAGTTCTACATGCCTGAGTAAGTATTACCATTAGCGGCTGTGGCACTGGCTGTTGTCAGGCATGAAACTTTTATTGATTCCCTCCCAGGGTTTAGGCGTATACCTGTACTGTGTGTTTGTCCACCTTGGTATTTCCATAGGGTATGTGCCAGCTGGTTTATGCAGCTGTTATTGTGTAATAAACCTACATTGTTGCATCACCACATCAGCAATAAAACATTGTCATGTGATCTCGTTACAGTTGTAGATGATGCAGTATCGTTTCCCGTTTATCACTGCCGTCAGCCATCGTTAGGTTTGTTTCAATACACAGCGCAAATCCTGTTTGTGGCGTAACGTATATGGGCTTCGAAACACAAAGTGATACAAATAAAAACACATTTTCATAGTCGGTTGTTATGCTGGCAGCTCCATCTCTTGGTTAGTTTGGTTATGAAGTAGATAATTTTACTCCATACTTGTAGTTCCTGAAAAAACAGCCAGATGGTGCTCTTAGCACAAAATGGTACAGAGCAAACTCAATAAAACTTAATATAAAAAAACAGTATAGTATTTGTTATGCTAGACCAGTACAATGTTTTCATGCACATCTACACACGTTTGTATATGTGTACGTGCTACCCTAGGCTGCATCTATGAGTTCACATGCTTTCACGTGGGCACAGATTCCAGTGAAGTGAATGCAAGGGTCCATGCAGCATCATTTTGTCAGTGTCCTAATAGTAGTGGGGGGTGATTCAAATCAGGTTTGCGTCCATTCATTATGTGGGCGGTGCAAATAAATTCATTTAATCTCTCACAGGGAATTTGTGATAGATTGCTGCAAATGAACACTGGTGTATTGTAATTCCTTGAATCATCGTATTACTCCTTTCATCGTTAAGTGTCATGAAAGCATTATGTGATCCGACTAATGTAGGCACTCACTACTTAGCAACTTTATGATAGGGTTTAACTGTGGGAATCTTTCTTTAATGACGCATATTTAAAAACATTCCCAAATGTTTACAAATGTACACAGGTATGTGTAATGCTAAGTACTATGTTCTCACAACATTGCCATTGGTCTGAATGTGTAGGATAGGAAAGGAAACTAGGTTAATTAGTTTTTAAATAAACTATAGAAATGTTTTGGTGCAACAGTCTGCTATATCATTCAGGGTTGCCTAGGTTACATTTATGTTAAACATTATCAAAATAAATCTGAAACTGAAATGTAATTGATGATTCCAGTTAAATACAGTTTTGTAATATAAAAAAATTTCATAAGTAATTATGTGTGTATTGTGCAGGTGGGAACAATCTTTGCCTTCAACCAACACTATATGATAGACGTCCACCCAAACCACACAGCCAGGGCACCCAACGACTTTACTCCACTGCACCACATCATGTACCAGCTGAAAGACCCCCATCACTTCTACACAGACACCCCAGGACAGACAGAGGAGGACCGAGGTAGGGAACAACCCCTTTCTGACTTATCCTACACATGCTCCCCGCAATCCTTGTGAATGTCTCTGTTGACTGGAGCAAGAAACCACCCACTGTTGATATTTACTGTCCTACTCTGCACTGTGTGACAAAATGACATGTGATGACATTTTGTGTGACCGAATGTCTTATGACCAAAAGTTGTACATCTTACAAGAATATGTTATACGGGTAATTACAACTGTGAATGGTATTTCATTGAAGGTTGATTACAGTGGCAAGTTCAGTGCTTCAAACTAAATTACAATTACAGCCTTATGTATTGTTTTACACTGATTGTAATTAACACAAATTGCACTATTAAAATTGAACCCAATGCTGTCCATGACATGGTATTATGAAGACGCTGGTGTTGTATGATGTCTGCACAGTCAGACACTGCAGAGGTGTCCTGAGCACTGTACAGCTATTCAGACCTCATTCAAAATTGGTGAATCAAATCCATAAAGTGATCTAACTTGAAGTGGACAGCATTCTTACGCGTGTTGCTCAACAACTTGATAAACAATGCATGGTAAGTATGTACTGAGTTATTATACAGTTCTCCAAGTGCTATTAATGAAGAGCATTTTCTCTTTGATTAGTGTATTTTATCATTTATTTCAAGAGCTACTCTAGAGTCTATGGTGCCCCATGTATTGTTTGCATTGAAGTTTAAGTAAACATCGTTCAGAATAGACAGATCTTACATGGTCTACATACAATCAATATGGCTGAGACTTACAGGGTCTGACACACTGAACTCTCTCAACCAAGTGTTGTATGTGATATACCCTGCTTAAAGTGTGAACATGAGGGAAGGTCGTGACACTCAGAGGGGTAAATGCAACGCCCCTGATCCCCTCCTTGTGTGTGGCCTCTGGGTATTACTACCCAGCATGTCTCCATTGGGCGTTCCCAGGGGAACTGTTTCCTTGAATGGATGTCTTGATTATCTGGTTTGGTGTCACCTTAAACCCTGACAGGGCTCATTCTGTCTCCTGTTTGGACACTGTAGCTATGGGACAGGAACCTGTTGGTGGGAATTGTATCTTTTTACTTGTCACATGGGCAGGACAGATGTGTTTTCAGGTGGCCTGAAAACACATCTGTCTGAGCACGTTAAATAAATGTGCTTTACTGTCGTTTAATGACGTCCTCTGGCGGTTTACCTGGGTGGCACCTTTACGATCCTGAGGCGTTCAACATGTGTAGCGCACACATGGATGTAGGTGGAATCCTGGGTGTGTGCATCCATGCATGTGTGTGCATGTGTGCGTGTGCGTGTGTGTGTACATCTTCCAGGTGTCCATAGCAATAATGCTTAGTAGGATGCATCGTTCCACTGGATAAATGTTGAATTATGAATAGTTATCTTTGGGTACAAACTGCTGGGATGACGGCTAAGGACAAACAAGATCCTGGTAGTACTGATGGCCGAGTCGGTCGCACTGAAGTCCAATATGGCTGGTCGAGTTCACACATCCTGCTCTTAGGCTCAGCGTTCACACTGTTCACAATGAGATTCTGATCTTCCATGTGACCTGGTTACTGGATTCACAGTGCCTGGTCTTCAGGCTCACAAGGTTCACAAGTGTTGGTTTTCAAACTCCTGGCTTCACCAACAAGTGCTACTGAGCATGTTTAGTTTAGCTCGGGTTTTATGCATGTTTAGTGTGTGAGCTGTTTTTCCTGACAGATCCAGTCTCCCAGCCATTTGTCTTGTGTAAAAAGCTGCAAGCAAATAACAACCACAGTGCAGATGACTGGGGGTGGGGAGGGGGTGACTGTACCCTAATGTAACTGGAGGCAACAGGTTGTTGAGAGGAAACAGATGTCTCGCCCATCAACCCTAAATGTAAGGCTACTTGACTAGTTAACCCCCTTAACACCCCTTCATGTCACCTGCTTTAGTTCCCATTGTCAGTGTCAATAAAATAATGTGTTGTTACTTAGAGTCTAGAAACACCTGTTATCCCTTTCTGACATGCTGCATTTAATTGAATATTGCTGTTCACTAGGCTTGAAGTGAACTAATTCTGCTTGTCAGAATGTTGATTAGGCAGACTGGCCAGGAAGACAAGATAGTGATCAGCTAAGACAGTGTTTTATTCACACTACCAAGATATCAGTGTGTGGTGAGTGCTTCCTGTGCTCTGATCAATGAAGCTTGCAGATCTGTCACAGTAGATTGTGACAAAATGACACCTACACCATCTTGTCTCTGTATCTGTCATACATCAGTGTTGCCGCAAATTGTCCTGTCGCAAATCCCATCCGGTTTTTTTATGTAAAAAATCACTGGCTTGCATCATGTTTTCCATCTACTTTTTCTGCTCTGTTCCATTGTGTGAGCATGTTAAAAATGTTGACATATATAATAAATAACATTAACAACTGTTTCTTGCCTGTTATGCAGACAGATAAGGTTGATAGTGTTTTATGTTTATTTAGTGTTTGTATGGCAACTGTTACTTTTTTGCATTATGGCTGATGCAGCTACGGTTATTCTATTGTTGACTCTCCCTCTCCCATCTCTTCATGCTTCCACCCTTCTCTCACTCTCTCCCTTGCTCGATCTATTCCTTCTTCCCTTTCTTCTCCATTCCTCCTTCTCTTCCTCCCTGCCTCTCCCTGTCTCCATCCGTAACCCTCTCCCTCCTGCCCTCAATCCTCCCTAACTCCCTCCTTCCATCCACCCCGCCCTCTCACCCTCTACCCTCCCTCCCTCCCTCTTTTCCTCATGAAATAACCCAAGCACACAAGACCAAAACTAGACTGACACCAGTGCTGAAACTCGGGAGATGGATATGACATCTGAAACTGGTGACATAGACAACAGCAAAACTGGTGACGCAGACAGAACAGCTGAAACTGGTGATATGGTTACCCCTGCTGACATGTCATGTTCAGCTAATCTGTTATTACTTGTTGGGAAGTTGCTTTTGGTTAACACATCAACAATGAGAAGACTCACTAAACCAACTTGATTAATTTGCCCAGCTGATGCTCACTTGCACACAAGCACACATGCACACATGCACACATGCACACAGCACACATGCACACAGCACACATGCACGCACACATGCATGCACACACGCACGCACGCACGCACGCATGTACGTACGCACGCACACACATGCACAACCCATCCAGGGCCACCCACATTAACAAGACTCCAAAACCAAAGATGGGTACTACACACAACTCCCCAGGGTATGTTGATAAGTGCAACACTTGGCTTGGTATGCTATTGTCTGCCTGCTGCAGTTTCCTGTGCACTTGACTAGGGTAGACTTTGGGTTCCCTGGAGTTGGATTCGTTTGAAGCCCGATGACCTCATTTTTCTGTTTACCCTGTCAACCTGTCGCCCCTCCATGTGCCTTGTTTGCAATGCTCTCAGACTTGTCACCCCTTAGGGTGGCTTGTCTCCTCCACCCTATACTTTCTTCATGGCTAGCTAGGTGGGGTGGGGGGTATTGCCTTCAAGGGCAGCTTTATATATTGTGCCACCCCCATGTCAGTGTTGGAGTTAATAAATCACCCTCTGTGCATTGGTGTTGAAGTGTGATGGTACTCTTGGGGGTAATTGAATGGCTTGTAACAAATAAAGTCGCAGGTGGTAATGGGGTAATTGAATGGTGTGTAGGAAGTTAAGTCATAGAGAAAAATAAAGAGTATGGCCACAGGAAATGGGATACTCACAGGAAATATAGGCATGGAAAAAAGTTGGAAATAAAGTCATGTCGCCAGGAAAATAACTATCTTCCAGGGACATAACATATTTTATAGATATTGAATCCTGTTCTGTTTCTCCCACATTTAAAGGTTCCTCATTTCGAGAAAAAAGTTACAACCTCCATCCTGCTCCACCCCCAAGGAAGAAGATATCTAAAATAAATCTAAAGATCGGAGTCAAACTCAAAGTATGACATCTTTTAAAGATGTAATGTGACACCAACTTTCTAGACTGGGAGCCAGTTGAAAGTTACCAAGTGATGGGTGTGGACAGGCTTTTATGACATGTAGCATATTTGAAATGCAATATGCAAGCAGCATGAAAATTGTGTGGTGTTGAAGAGAACTTGATTAGCAAAGCTGTCACCGACATCACCTCATTTAGATCCATCTCATATCAGACCCCTCCAAAATCCAGGACAGCAGTTTTTCTGCCGAACATCCTTAAATTCTGCTGTCTGGGATTTTTTAATGAGGTGTTTTAAAAAAAAGAAGGACTCCAAAAGCACCCAGATTGTTTTGTATCTATTATACACAGATTTCTTCAAAATAAACAACTTATGATTCATTAAGACTCTACCATTGCCATGAAAAGACATAGCATCTTTGAATGTTTTTTCTTGTGTTACGTTTTTCTGGGGGCTTATTTCCATACCTAGGAGCCAAGGTATTTACAACATTCTCTCTATCATAAGTTCCTTCCTTTGGTCAAGTTTGTTTGGCTTTGTCATATTCTTGCCTCTCAAATGGACTTTCAATTATCTTGACATACATGTATGGGAGTACATGTTGGATCTCTTCATTCCCTCATCTATGTCTGGGGACTACCAAGTAGTTTATGGAAATATTTGTACCAATTTTCTGCCATGTTATTCTGCTATGTTGCCTGTTAGCTTTCTCTTACGAGCTACCTTTCTGCCACTTATCTGGTTTATGAGCTTCCAGCTCTGCCCATGTCTTCTATAAATGTATGCATTCTCAACTTCAGCAATGTTGCTAACTTGCTACTAGGAACTTCTTGGCCCTGCACATTGATCCACACCATCGCCGTGTTCTTGGCTTGCACCAATCTCACTTATGAACTTGTAAAATAAATGTTCAGTTACTTGTTAAACTGTGTTAATTAAACAGTTTATATTGCATTGTTTATGTAACCGTTTGCTCTTCAGTTAGATGGTGCAGTTTTACATCAAATTGATTCATTTGAGTTTAAAAAATATAATTGAAATTGGATAAATGCAGAAAAGCATGCTTGTTATTATGTCATTATTCTTGGGTTCATACAGAAGAATGAATTAGTCTGACCTGGTTATGGAATGAGTTGGGTGTGAAACTGTTCTGGCTCGATACTGAGGAATTACCGATCACGAAATGTCAAATTCATCAAAACAGCTGGATGTCTAATGCCGTACTGGCATTGCCCATCCAAGCAAAAACATTGGCTAGGCAACATGGTTTCACATGGCAAAATCAGTTTAGAATTATATTCTATCTTATTGGCATTCAAGCGGAATGAATATTTTTAACGTTTTTCCCCAGAAATTCTGGCAGTCTAGACAAGGGCAAAAACACTGACATGTTTTTATAGTTTTAAATATCACATGCTTGTGCACACAGGTAATTCTACCCTGCATGTAGCAACGTTGCATTTGCATTTGATAAAATGCTAAATCATTTTCTACGTGCAAAAAGTCCTAGAATTCACCAGAGTGCCATAACGCATAACTAAAATAGTGAGCTGACCCCTATGCCTGTCTACAATATGCATAGGTGTCAGAGGAGATGGTTTTACCTCCGTGGCTGATTTATGGAGTGGTTGAACCAGGGTCTGGCTGTATCACCTGCTCACAAGGCAGGCAACCCTTGGCTCTGGGATATAGCATTCCCCAGGCTGATCTCTAACCTACTTCATGGAGACTCTAAGGTGGCTGTATGCTTGGGAAGGCAGCAGTGGCGAGGTAATGGACGGGGGGGGGGGGGGGGGGGGGGGGGGGGGGGGGGGCTGTGGTTGCATACTGTTTACATGACTGGCCGTCCTGACAGTTAAATAAACTGTCATGTGTTTGCCATTCTTCAGTCTGTCACAGTTGTAGTCTGTGCCCCACAATCTTCTTGTTCCCTGTCTGTCATGCAGAGTGGGGTCCATGTCATTCTGTCTGTTCTGCCCTCATTACTAGTTCTCTCCATCTTTCTCTGTCTTCTGTGATGGTCTTCCACTCTCGATCATTCGTACCTACCTTCTCGATGTCTCAGTTGACACTGCCTTGTCTCCCTAAGTGTAAGAAACAAATGCCTTTAGATTGATCAGAGGTATAGAAGATTTAAAAACTAAGAGAAAAATCAACATGCAACAAATTATCTATTGACTATAAATTATAGCAATATGAATATGTTTAAACACACACAAATTATATGACTCTTGATGTGTTGCTATTTATGTAAATGTCTGCCAGAATACTCAGTCACATTACTTCAAAGTGTAACTATCACATTTCATTGCATTTTATATAATTACACTTTATTAAATTATAACAAATCACTTACAGAGATGTTAACTTCTAAATGTTGTCCAATCAGTTAAAATGTTAATTTCTAAATGTAACCCAAACATTCCAAATTACATCATTTAAAGTTAACCCAGTTCTAAACATTCCATGACTATCTAAATGTAGCACCAAACATGTTAAATATCAACTTCACAATGTAGGTCAAACATTTCAAAACGTAAATCTTTGAACATACATCAAACATTTCATATGTCACCTTCTAAATTTAACTGAAACATTTTAGACTTCCAGTATGATTGCATTTTAAGTCTATATTAGTCAGATACATAATGATGAGCAGTGTTAATGAAATAGAGGGACTGTCGTCTGTTATTACTGCTGTTGAAATGCTGATTGAAGCCTGGACACATCAGAGCCAAGGAGTAGCATTCTATCATGCCATTGCTTCATATGAGCTCTTCCACACTGCAGATGTCGTGGTTCAGGGGTCAGAGATCGGAGACAGTTGCGGTTTTTACCGTCTGGCTGGGAGTTTGCCAGGAGCCACTGACACAGTTCCCTTGGCACCTACACCACCACACTTGACAGCCTGGCCTTGCACTTGATTGCACACCCAGAAACTTTCAGGCCCTGAAACAGATCTCTGTTTTCACAGATCGCAACCAGCACTTCAGGGTCAGATATTTATTTTGTTCCGGCCACTGCATTTTTACCTCTTCTGTTTATCAAGTACATAGCGCTTGATGATGTGGCATAGCGTTTTTTAGTTTCAGTGATAGAGTACGGAATAATTAATGATAATATAGGTTACCAGGAGCGGTTTGTGGTTAATTTTATTTCCGATGATTGCCTTTAATTAATGTGCCCGTAGGACTTCCTGTATGCATCTTGTTTTTTGCCATATTAGTATCACGTTTGTTCACATGTGACTTGTTTTGGGTTTTACTTCTCCTCTAGATAAACATCTAGATTATTGGTGGCAATGCACTCTACTGATGCCTGAGTCAGGCCACCATGTATTGAATATAAACTATAATAACTGGTATGATCAACACATGTTGGCACTGGTATGATCAACACATGTTGGCACTGGTATGATCAACACATGTTGGCACTGGTATGATCAACACATGTTGGCACTGGTATGATCAACACATGTTGGCACTGGTATGATCAACACATGTTGGCACTGGTATGATCAACACATGTTGGCACTGGAAAGGATGTAGTTATGCTGAGATTCCAGTATGTCTTCTTGTTGTCACGATTGATGACTCATATCATGAAGGTCTCAGAATTACTTGTAGTCTCTCTACATAAGTACTTGCAGTCTGTCAACAAATGTACTTGCAGTCAATCAAAAAAGTACTTGAAGCTTAAGTCAACATTAAAATACTTGTAGTCAGTCAACATAAGTACTTGCAGTACTTAAAGCAAGTTCAAAGGACAATGAGAGGATCTATTAAAGGAAAAATTAAAATTAAATATTGATGGAAACAAGATGGGATAATCATTTTGTAAGCCAACTGCAGTAATTTCCTCTTGTTGGGTTTGCTACATGGAGTAACAGCTTATGTAGACCTTGGACAACTATGCCTGCATGCTAAATCAAGGGCATTTAAAAAAAAGAAATGTTTTATCGATGTCCTAAATACCCTAATAGGGTGATTGCATTTGGACTTGGTCTGACAAGTGGCATAAATCATGGCACATCGAATAAACAAAACTCAACAACGGAAATGCTGACTGGATATTGGAACCACTGTAATGAAATTACATCTGGGACCACACACAATTGTGTTTTAATTAGCAAGGATATTGGCCATGCATTCTGTAATTAATAGGTAAAACTGACATTCCAGCTTTGCGTTTTATCAGGAATAGAGCCGTATTTACCAGAACTCTAGTGTTGACACCTTCCATGAGAGGTCGATGTTTCAAGGAGGCAGGTGAACATAGAAATAGACAGACCTAGACACCAGGGAGGAGATACTGCCAGATTGCCCCCCACAAAGTTAAGAGTATTAATCTGTAGATCCTGCTTCCTCAAGCTGAATAAGGACTAACAATACATTATGGAATATATGTAAGTGTTAACAAAGAGCAATATTATTAAAACAAAATAAGCAGGTAATGTAATATGTCAGATGTGACCATCTAACATAGTGTTATAATCGGAATAGTAAATAACGGCCGTATTCTGAAAGCAGAGCGTTTATTTGCCTAGTCATTACCCTTTCCAGGCATCCGCCTCAACAGTGGTTTGATTATGTCAAGTGTTTCACTGTCTACTTGAGATATCCCTGCATATGTTTAACCTGATATGTGACACACATTAGGGTATTGACCCCTAGATGATGGGCTTAGATGAAAGACCCTTCACCCACAGAAGATAATTGTGCTCAGACTCAAATTTAATTGGATGCGGATTTAACTCAGCACCACAAGGAATGTTTGTGGTGAGCACAGAGGGTTTACGCATGATTTGAAGCCATCAAATGACAAGACAAAATTACATGGGCAAAATTAAACAGGCGCACATGCATGCATGCATACATCCATGTGCAGATGCATGCGTATGGACGGATGTAAGAAAAAATGCTGTTATTTTAAATGAGTTGATAGTTTCATTGGCGTGTCATATTGTAGCATCAATTATCCAGACCCACATCAGACATATACTTACCACTCTATACGGTACCTAGCAGACTTGCAATGCATGAGTCATAATGTGTGTCTACAGCATGTGTAAAAGGATGCCAAAGAGAGAGAATTGTAATATGGCTATACACCATTTGTAATTGACAGAACTGCATTTTATTTTTGTTGTGCTTCTACAATACTGGGAGACTAAATGATGACAGGCGGCGTTCTCGTAACTGTTCCGCACCATAGCAGCCATTTTGAATTGATTGAACCATTACATAATAATTTAGTCATATATATCTTTCAACATTATCTTTCTCACCCATCAAGTAATCATGTAATCTAGAATAAAAACAATCCTCCTCTGGAATCAACACCAGCAAATGCTGATAACAAAATATTTGTGATAAAAATTATTGTAATTTACATAGTTCATTATCTTGCAGAAATATATTTTCATAATGTTGTTTACATTACAATGCCTGTTCACTGCCAAAGTGAGATCTGTATGCAGTCGCACATGACACATGAAAGGCCGATAACAACTTATTTGGGTGCATTTTCAATTATTCACCCCCATGTTTGCAGGCGAGGTCATTTTTTATGACACCAATTTATGGAGGTGAATTTGAGATCAAAGATGGCTCTGGTGACTGGCTTCACTCTGCCACCTTCAAAGTTTCACAGGGATCACACATCCCCACTGCATACTGAAGGGGATAGATCACTATTTTACTTTTTCCGCCTAAAATAAAGTGTGAGCTGTTTTGAAATGATAGCCCCTTTCTAGAATTTGTTTGCATCCTAAAACAACAGCACGGGAAACATATTCCAATTTGGTTTTCTCAAAACAAAATTGTAAGATTTGGCATAAACTACAGGAAGTCAGCAACATGATAGGCATGTGCCAGTTAGGTAAACCCAAATGACCAAGGTTAATATGGTTGCCTGTGAAAAATAAATCATCGGACTCCTTCCCACTGATCATCAAATGGGAAATGGCAGTTCAGCATACTCCACAAAAGAATTTTTTATTAGGGCCCTTCTGCTTCAGTTATGACATTATACATTAAAATATGCTGACAGCTGTTTGTTGTTACATTGTAAATTAAAATATACAACCCAGCATGGATGAATCATTCTCTGAATAGGACTGCCAATCGCATTGTCAGTTTTTTCTTATGACACAAGACTTCTTTTTCAAGCGGCGGTTAAGCTTTTTATGTAAATCACTGGCATTCTTACAAGTAAGGTTTGTTATTGTAATATAAAAAACTCCTGTGATATATTTTGTGAATGAACCTGTATGCCAAGAAATCTTGTAAACAACTATTTTATTGATGGTGCAAATAAAATGTCAATCAACCAAGCGGAATATTATCAGCACTATTATTTACACCTGCTGGATCTGTGAAAGTAACATTTGTGCTACCAAATGTGTTACGCTGTTTCAACAAGAAACAGAACACATTCTTCAGTAAGATATCTATGTGCTAAATCTCTAACACCTAACACCCATTCCACCAAATTTGTGCAAACAAACCGTTAGAAAATTTGTTTTGACCAAACATATAGACCAACGGAAATCAAAAAGATGCTATTGCCCAAAACTGTGAAACCTGGTCCGTGTTGGATCAGACAATGTAATAAGATAGCCTAATGGCAATAGAATGCAAGATTTCAATGATCCGATTTTGGGTATGGCACAACATTTCCAGTCATGATTATACATGTTGAATGTTCTGTTTCCTTTTTTAAATCCAGACATCTTCACAACAACTTTCAAAATAGCAGTTGGATTTTTCTTACATATATATTTTCATTAGCCTAAACCTGCAGATCCCTCAAGTACTCTTTGACACTGATACATTGAGGCAGCTTTCTCATAAGATGATTTGCTATCAGTAAATGGCTATGTTCTTGCCTTGTTTCTCGCAAAACACACCATTATCCAGCCACAACAAACACCCTATCTCATAGTGAAAATGCCTAGGATTCTGCACTGTGCCACTGCAAGATACAGTTTCTTTATGGGAATCGGAAAAAGGAAGAATGTATTTTGATAGAGGTCCTGTTCCGCATTCTGGTTTCTGAGTGCACTAATAAAGAAGACATACCACGTAGATAAGTACATAATGCCTGTGATGGTGACTGGATATTGTAGCAGGAAAAAGTAGCTGTGCATGTTTAACAAACCGTAACTTCCTTGAGTATCACTTTTTTGATTGAAATATGATGTTTACTTCCTTTCAACCTTTCAGTGACCATCAGTTGCCTTCATCTGAACTGAATAGTGGTACAACCTGCTCGCTATACCACCTGGCAAGGAGAACTAAAATCCCACAATTTTGTTTCTCAAGAACAAAGCTGACGCCATTGTTGTGCCAAACAGAAAGTAATTAAATTCCCACCTTCTTGCCAGTTATCACTAATACATTTTTTTGGTCTATTCTTCTTTTTTCACACTTTTCGTTGGTCGTTACAAGGTAGTGATAGCAACAGACCTTTGCCCTGTGTAGTTAACATGTCATCAATGAATCCAGGGGTATATATTAGCTTGGAGCAGACACTGGTGAGATGTTTGCGGAGCTGTGAACGTGATGGCTACATCCTTGCTGATTGAGCAGCAGACTAGACCAAGAGGATGAGGTGAATACAGGCCAACATGTCTGTTATCAGCCGTGAAGAAAGATGTGTTAAGACTTATCTAGCTGTCCTTATCACTCGCAACCCTGCTGTAATTTGTTGTTGAAGCAGTCCTACCCATATATCTATGTCCGTCTTTTCTGCCGAACCAAACGCTGTTTCCCATCTTGAAAAGATATCCACTTGATAAACTCTGTACCTGTGGCTATGTTGCCTTCACCACGGAGGTGATATTTTGGGTGCAAGTACTAGGAAAACCATGTTTTATTACTACTCAGAATTGTGAACTATATGTACATTTTGTTTGGAGGTTTTTTAGAATATGTATAGTTGTTCAAGATTAATTTTTTACCGCATAAGCTAGTACATCAATAACATTTTTTTAACAAATTGCAGGCTTGATAGATTTTAGTATATTTTTCACAGTAGTAATGATAATAATAACATAGAGTCTAATAATAATTAAATTTTTAAAGCACTGTAAATCTAGACAAGAAACCACCCGAGGCCACTGAAAATACATCAGATACATTAGTACTGTGAAATTTCCTTCTGGTGTACCTAAATATTTAAAATTTCCTATACTTTGTGACTGCAACAACGAGGGTGTGATGGCACTTTAGTAATCGGACTGGGAGTGTCCCAGACCTAGGACTATAGGGATGGTTCCAGTGTCCCAGACCTAGGATAAAGATCATGGCGCCCCATCATAGCGGCAGGTGTCTGCCCATTCTTCAGCATCCATCACAACAAGAAAATACAGCAGACCTGTTGATATGGAGTGGGTGAATACTTCTAGTGACAGGTCTGTGGGCGAAACACTGGTGTCTCTACCGCTTATGAATCAGTGATGTTACAAATGGTGAATTGGGTGTCAGGGCTGTTGACAGGGTGACGTTTATAAACAAATTCTTACTGATACTTCATCTCTTGTTCTCACAAGTGTTTGCTTTCGTTTTATTGTGTTTTAGTTCAGTCAAAAACTTATGAGAGATATCTAGAGCAGGCTAGATTTGCAGTATATTTAAAATTGAATACATCAGCATGTATGATGGAGATTATGTATAGACAGCATTAGATGCACAGCAGAGAGTTGCCAATGTGAATACCTGGTAATATGCACACAACACTTTCCATCTGTTAATAAAATGCCTATGATGTTATGTGTAAATGCTATTGGCTCTCTGTTACTGGTTTAGCTCAAAGGCCTATGATCTGGACAAAATATTCTTCCATCTCTGAATCAACAATACTGTGCTGTTCTGTCACCATATATCACATAGCCCACACATGCTGCAAGATTTGCTAGAAATGCAGTGCCACTTCAAAGCATTACTGAGTTGCCAGAGAAGCCTATTAGCCACCCCCCCCCCATTGTCACAGTTAGCAGTCATGCCAAAGGTTAGTGTGATAAGGTAAATCTTCATTTGGGGGTTGAGTACAAGTTCCAGATTGGTTAAATTGGGAACCCGGTAAAATAAACTTTTACTACATATGTTGTACGCAGTGTGTCATTTTCATTGTGAAAGGTAGCAAGAGTCAAATGTCATGCTCCATTCAGCTGATAGTTGCTTTTACTTGGATCTCTCCAACTATCATATTGTATTGCATTGCATAGTTTAACAAGATATATGTTTTACATTTAGATGAGTAGTAGATATCAGTAACACCTAGAGTGTAAGTATTACGTGGCAAATATGAGTAATACTTCATTTAAAAAAAATTATTTTAGTTTTATGAATACAACAATTAAACACAACTATGTGTTGTCTTCGAGAAATACAGTAAATGCACAGTTTCTATTAGTTAGTGGATGTCCATTATATGGCTACAAACTTAAATCACCCAATTTGCAGTGCTTTAAAAGGTAGATTGCTGTTATCTTATTACGATGACAGTGCAGTTCTCAACATTCGTACGATCAACATCGAAACAACATTTACTTTATGACAACAACCTGTAAATTGATGGCTTGATTCAGGTGAAGTGGGACACAGGTGCCATGTAGTTAGATTTTGTCACAGTCACCCCTAAAGGGGGTAAGCTATAGTTTTCAGTGAATGGGCATTCTGAAAGGGTAATTGTGAACGATGACCACATGAGATTGTTCTGTCAGCACCAGCAGGAGTTTTTATTGATTCTCCTGGGCTGGTGGTTATCACAGATGGAATTTCTGTTGAATAGGTTGATCCTGATCGGTTGCCTGATGTGAAGGAAGATACCAGGTATATCAAATCATCGGTCACTGCAATGACTGCATTGAAGTGTGCCATTCTAGCCCCATGTTGATAACACTCAGATGACCCTACTTGTTATGGTATATTTGAAAAGTTCTTGCCAAATACCACCATTGGCCTGAAGTGCCACAAAGAGCCTGCCCTAAGGGACAGCTCACTTTGTCATTTCATGATCTTCACAGTTTCATGATCTATGATTTACTCAACAAAGGTTCATTATCCTCTCAAAGTGAATATCACTGGTCAATAGAAAACAAGACATTTAGACTGAGATATAGAAAATTCATGTATCTGCCAGTGCCAATAACATAGACAATATATATATAGTCAACCAAGTTGTATTTGAATATAATATTATCATGCCACTGCAAACTATCATATAGTTGTGTGTTGGCCCTTGGACTAGTAACCTGGAGCTAGTTTCATAAGGGGCTTATACTGAGTGACCGTTCATACCACAGTTCTTGCATGTAAATCATTTTATGAAATATTTAATTCATGCTTCACGATAATTTTTGTGTGAAGCCCTTTGTTTTTCTCAGGTAATTCCAAGTTATGTTCTTCATGAAATGTGTCTCATGAAATGGGTGCAAACATATTGTGTTGAGTCTGTTCTTCTCCCCCATGCTCCCATGTACATGGGGTCCACATCACTTGGTAGTTTGTTATGCATGGCGTGCTAATACTCTCCATCTCCCTCAGCGTTCTCCGATGGTTTTCCATTTTTGGCCATTTGCACCTGCACTCCCAAAAGCTTTGAATGGATTGAAAATTCGGTTTCTTGGCTGTTATAATATGGCATAATTACCTCACAAGAAACTTTGTTCTCTTTTGCATATTTTGACTGCATCTTGCAGTCTTCATCGGCAGAATGATGTTATGGGTGTCACATTCAATGCCCAGAATGTGACCAGCAATACATAGTGGAAACAGCTAGAGCATTTTGCACAAGAGTGAAAGAAAATCTGTGATGTCACCAACCCCTATCAGCCATAAGTAAACATAAACTGAACACAGGCCATCAGTGTTCATTGAAAGATGTCACAATTTTAGACCACAAGGAGAACTGTCCATGAGCTCCCAGCAGTCCTTCTCCAGTTTTTGTCACATAACAGTGTCATTCTACTGATGAAGACTGCAAGATGCAGTTGAAAAATTCAAAAGAAAAAAGTTTCTTGTGAAGTAATAATCCATATTCCAAGATCTTGTTTCACACTGTCTTTCCATCTCAGGTTTGATCTTCTACCTCCCTCATCTGTTTTTATACTCTTTTTGTCAATCTTCGCGATGGCTCAGCCACCACTGTCATGGCTTGCCTGTATGCCTAATATAGTTCCCTCTGCTGTGACCTACCATGTAATCGATGGGATATATCCCTTATAAATATCTCCGTCTCCAAGCATCTGATCATCAAATGTTATTTTTGGATTGCATGGCTCCACTCGGTACAGTCTAGGGAGACAGATATGCTGGGAGAATTACATCCCTGACAGTGTGATGGTTCTTTGGCCCCTTGGTCGCGGTTCATGACTCTTTATGGGAGCAACAGTTCTAGGCTGTCAGTATCTGGCTAGACATGTGTCTGATGAAATAAATTATATCTGTGTTATATATATACATACATATATAAAACAGGGTAGCAAAAGCATGTTCAAAACAGCCTTGAAATGTTTACGGTAACTGAGGTGTTATGTTTTCGCAGCTTTGATGTAAACCGATGAACAAGTCACCGAGTGACAGGGTGGGGGCAAAGAGGGTAGTGAATTCATTATTATGAAAGAGGACATTATGTGTTTCACCTATTGTTCCTTGTGTTATGTCAGTGTTTTGTATGCAAGTAATTCTCCTCTGATCACCTGTTCTTCAGCCATGTAGCTCTTTTCAGTAGACATAACTGATTGTCTCCTTCAAAGAAACCACTCATTCTGTCATTCATAAAGACTTGTTATCATGTCTGATTTAAATATATCGACCAAGGCAGTCATGTCACTTACAGATGATTGATTTAAATGAGTTAGGACAGAACTGTAATTTGTTCAGTGAGTCTTGTGCATTCTTCCTGCTGAATAGTTCCTGTGCGTTTTGATGCACATGCATAATGCATAAAGCCCTCTGCCTGGTGCATCATTTCTATATGACTAATGCAGTGTGCAGTGAATGTGGGTCTATTCTACTGGGGAAACAAGGTCTTCTCTTTGGTCTAACTTTATTTTAATCTTCACAAGCCAGACAGCTATTGTTGGTGTGATTGTGTAGTGTAAGTATGTGTATCATGTCCATATTCAGTCATCCCCTGTAGTACGAATAACATTTGCAAAAGGATAATTTGGCTAGCAACAACAAGGTAGTATTTACTATATCAAATAACATTACTAATATATTTAATAACTTGTTTGATCTTGTTGTATGTATTTTTCTTATTCAGTTTCATGCAATGTCTGTTTTGTTACTTGGCAAGGAATGACAGACAAATTTGTTTTACAGAAAAAAACATAAAATATATAAATCTACTTCATACACCATTATACCAATTGTACACTGGATACAGTTAGTCATACACCATTATACCAATTGTACACTGGATACAGTTAGTCATACACCATTATACCAATTGTACACTGGATACAGTTAGTCATACACCATTATACCAATTGTACACTGGATACAGTTAGTCATACACCATTATACCAATTGTACACTGGATACAGTTAGTCATACACCATTATACCAATTGTACACTGGATACAGTTAGTCATACACCATTATACCAATTGTACACTGGATACAGTTAGTCATACACCATTATACCAATTGTACACTGGATACAGTTAGTCATACACCATTATACCAATTGTACACTGGATACAGTTAGTCATACACCATTATACCAATTGTACACTGGATACAGTTAGTCATACACCATTATACCAATTGTACACTGGATACAGTTAGTCATACACCATTATACCAATTGTACACTGGATACAGTTAGTCATACACCATTATACCAATTGTACACTGGATACAGTTAGTCATACACCATTATACCAATTGTACACTGGATACAGTTAGTCATACACCATTATACCAATTGTACACTGGATACAGTTAGTCATACACCATTATACCAATTGTACACTGGATACAGTTAGTCATACACCATTATACCAATTGTACACTGGATACAGTTAGTCATACACCATTATACCAATTGTACACTGGATACAGTTAGTCATACACCATTATACCAATTGTACACTGGATACAGTTAGTCATACACCATTATACCAATTGTACACTGGATACAGTTAGTCATGCACCATTATACCAATTGTACACTGGATACAGTTAGTCATGCACCATTATACCAATTGTACACTGGATACAGTTAGTCATGCACCATTATACCAATTGTACACTGGATACAGTTAGTCATGCACCATTATACCAATTGTACACTGGATACAGTTAGTCATACACCATTATACCAATTGTACACTGGATACAGTTAGTCATACACCATTATACCAATTGTACACTGGATACAGTTAGTCATACACCATTATACCAATTGTACACTGGATACAGTTAGTCATACACCATTATACCAATTGTACACTGGATACAGTTAGTCATACACCATTATACCAATTGTACACTGGATACAGTTAGTCATACACCATTATACCAATTGTACACTGGATACAGTTAGTCATACACCATTATACCAATTGTACACTGGATACAGTTAGTCATACACCATTATACCAATTGTACACTGGATACAGTTAGTCATACACCATTATACCAATTGTACACTGGATACAGTTAGTCATACACCATTATACCAATTGTACACTGGATACAGTTAGTCATACACCATTATACCAATTGTACACTGGATACAGTTAGTCATACACCATTATACCAATTGTACACTGGATACAGTTAGTCATACACCATTATACCAATTGTACACTGGATACAGTTAGTCATACACCATTATACCAATTGTACACTGGATACAGTTAGTCATGCACCATTATACCAATTGTACACTGGATACAGTTAGTCATGCACCATTATACCAATTGTACACTGGATACAGTTAGTCATGCACCATTATACCAATTGTACACTGGATACAGTTAGTCATGCACCATTATACCAATTGTACACTGGATACAGTTAATCAGTATATTATGGAGAATGCTTAATTATCCTTCTAGTTATGTTGTTTACTGGCATGCCCAGGTACTATTCAGGTCTGGCTCCTTTACAGTGGTACATTGCAGGTGTCTTTCTGCTGCTCCTTAGTAGATGTCCTTGGCTGTCTGATTAGTGATCCACATCACTCGATGCTACTCAACTGGTCGTCAAGGGTCCTTGAGTATGTCCCAGAAAGAGGGTTTACTGGAAGCAGCTTTCCGCAGCACCTGGTTCACTGTAAATTAGTTGGTCAGGAGGTGTTCAAAGGGATAAACATGGCCAGGCACCAACCTATTATTTTCTGGATGTTTAAGTGAAATTTTAGGTGGTAAGAAATAAAGTTTTCAAGCTTTCATTAAAAAGGTTAAAGGAAATAATATTTAGTATGGGAAGTGTGATATGCAGCCATATTGTTGAACCTACTGAACTGTATGTATTCCTGGACATGAACCCTGGGGCTGACAATTTTATAACTGTCTTATGCACAGCCAAGTTCCCTTTCCGGCTTCAGATAACCTCTGCAGGAAAAACCCAATGAAATGAGATTCTCAGCACCCTCTCCATGTATGTACCCAGCTGGTTAATGATGCTAACCAGGCACAGCTGCTACACTTTAAACTTGCTCAAAAAGTTGATAACCTAAGAGTATGATGCTAAAATGTGGCTGTGTGTATTTGTTTATTTTTATCCCAGTATTTGTCTACAACCTGCTTGCCACCTGTCCCATGCTGGGCCCATTGGTCCATCTGTCACCAGTCTGCCCAGCTGTCTGTCAGTCCATCTCTCTCTGATCTATCTGCCATGTCACCTTGAAATGCAATACTGGCTCAAGTCACAACAAGGTGGTTGGTTCCAGGCCTAAGTCTGACTTTGTGTGTATTTAATAAGTAGTACTACAAGAAAAGAAGCTGTAGTTGTCATAGGTAGGCAGACACTTTGTGTTGTGTGCTGGACTGTAATAACCCCTGTCAGTGGCCATCATGATGACATGTGAGAGTCTTGTAATCACCGCTCATTAGCTAACAGTGGCTGTCTGTCTTCATAGCTGTGTCTATAAATCATTGGAATGGAGCATTCCTGTACAACTGCTGTTGTGATGTCTTTGTCAACAGAGAGTTTGTCACCAGGGGTTATTGTGATACATCTACTGTGTTATTATGTCATTTAATTTCATTCTCTCCCCTTCTTTGTCTGTGTCTTTTTTATCTCACCCTCACCATCACCTTCTTTTGGGTCTCCCTGTCTTCTCTCGATTTCTCTCTCTCTCTCTCTCTCTCTCTCTCTCTCTCTCTCTCTCTCTCTCTCTCTCTCTCTCTCTCTCTCCCTCTCCCTCTCCCTCTCCCTCTCCCTCTCCCTCTCCCTCTCCCTCTCCCTCTCTCTCCCTCTCTCCCTCCCTCCCTCCCTCCCTCCCTCCCTCTCTCCCTCCCTCTCTCCCTCTCTCCCTCCCTCCCTCCTATCTCTCTTACCCTCTCTACGGACATCCTTCCCCCATTTCCTTGGCCTTCCTTAGAACTGATTTTCTTCCATTTAAATACATAATTCCACTCCAGAGCATTGATCTAACCAAACAAACTGTTGATACTGTTATATCATGTCAGTGGTAATGTTATGCAATGTCAACAGGTTGCCAGAGATGTTGTAGTTCAGTATGTAACCAAACACCTGCCTTCATTTTCTTCTCAAAAGCCACGTTTAATGAGAACTGCAGTGATCTCAAACAGTACTGAACATGCACATAGTGTGGTCGACTTTCTTTTCAAACTTCTTTGATGGTCTTAAATATGGATGATTAACTGGATAGCGTGAACTACTTAAACACACCATGGTCTTAAACAGATGGCATAGTGATATAGTTGAACATATTTATACATCCATCAGATGCATGTTATACAGTGTTGATGACATGCAGCTGCACTGTATGTTTGTAGCCTCCCTTCCTCCTGGCAACATTTCCTAACGGGATGTTGTCCAGATCCCAATTATTTCATTTTGCATATTTTTGGCCCTGGGCACTTACCAATATGTCACTGACCTTAGTGGCTGGGTGTTTTTTCATGATGCTGTAGGTTTCATGACCCCACACCTGCAACCCAAAAATAGTCACAGCCTCACTTGTCAGAATTCTTTCACAAAAATATGTTGATTTACAGGAAGCTATTTTTTCATTCTGATTGATTTCCTAGCTATATTATATATAATTAGGAAGATTGTCTTTCTGATCACCTGCCAAGGAGAGAAATTAAACGTCCTGAGCATTCTTATTCATACATGTGACCGACTAAAATTAGTCTATGCAAACAGCTGGGCCAGGTATCTAAGCTGTTCCATTATCACCACACTAAGTCCAGAAGCCTACTTCTCTTATCATATCTTGTGCTGCTTGACAGTCTGGGCTGTTAGTCTGTAAGTAAGCTTCTCAGTGCTTTCATCTTGACAGTCTGGGCTGTTAGTTTGTAAGTAAGCTTCTCAGTGCTTTCATCTTGACAGTCTGGGCTGTTAGTTTGTAAGTAAGCTTCTCAGTGCTTTCATCTTGACAGTCTGGGCTGTTAGTCTGTAAGTAAGCTTCTCAGTGCTTTCAGCTTGACAGTCTGGGCTGTTAGTCTGTAAGTAAGCTTCTCAGTGCTTTCATCTTGACAGTGTGGGCTGTTAGTCTGTAAGTAAGCTTCTCAGTGCTTTCATCTTGACAGTCTGGGCTGTTAGTCTGTAAGTAAGCTTCTCAGTGCTTTCATCTTGACAGTCTGGGCTGTTAGTTTGTAAGTAAGCTTCTCAGTGCTTTCATCTTGACAGTCTGGGCTGTTAGTCTGTAAGTAAGCTTCTCAGTGCTTTCAGCTTGACAGTCTGGGCTGTTAGTCTGTAAGTAAGCTTCTCAGTGCTTTCATCTTGACAGTGTGGGCTGTTAGTCTGTAAGTAAGCTTCTCAGTGCTTTCATCTTGACAGTCTGGGCTGTTAGTCTGTAAGTAAGCTTCTCAGTGCTTTCATCTTGACAGTCTGGGCTGTTAGTCTGTAAGTAAGCTTCTCAGTGCTTTCATCTTGACAGTCTGGGCTGTTAGTCTGTAAGTAAGCTTCTCAGTGCTTTCAGCTTGACAGTCTGGGCTGTTAGTCTGTAAGTAAGCTTCTCAGTGCTTTCATCTTGACAGTGTGGGCTGTTAGTCTGTAAGTAAGCTTCTCAGTGCTTTCATCTTGACAGTCTGGGCTGTTAGTCTGTAAGTAAGCTTCTCAGTGCTTTCATCTTGACAGTCTGGGCTGTTAGTCTGTAAGTAAGCTTCTCAGTGCTTTCATCTTGACAGTCTGGGCTGTTAGTCTGTAAGTAAGCTTCTCAGTGCTTTCATCTTGACAGTCTGGGCTGTTAGTCTGTAAGTAAGCTTCTCAGTGCTTTCATCTTGACAGTCTGGGCTGTTAGTCTGTAAGTAAGCTTCTCAGTGCTTTCATCTTGACAGTCTGGGCTGTTAGTCTGTAAGTAAGCTTCTCAGTGCTTTCATCTTGACAGTCTGGGCTGTTAGTGTGTAAGTAAGCTTCTCACTGCTTTCATCTTGACAGTCTGGGCTGTTAGTCTGTAAGTAAGCTTCTCAGTGCTTTCATCTTGACAGTCTGGGCTGTTAGTCTGTAAGTAAGCTTCTCAGTGCTTTCATCTTGACAGTGTGGGCTGTTAGTGTGTAAGTAAGCTTCTCAGTGCTTTCATCTTGACAGTGTGGGCTGTTAGTGTGTAAGTAAGCTTCTCAGTGCTTTCAGCTTGACAGTCTGGGCTGTTAGTCTGTAAGTAAGCTTCTCAGTGCTTTCATCTTGACAGTCTGGGCTGTTAGTCTGTAAGTAAGCTTCTCAGTGCTTTCATCTTGACAGTGTGGGCTGTTAGTGTGTAAGTAAGCTTCTCGGTGCTTTCATCTTGACAGTGTGGGCTGTTAGTCTGTAAGTAAGCTTCTCGGTGCTTTCATCTTGACAGTCTGGACTGTTACTCTGTAAGTAAGCTTCTCAGTGCTTTCATCTTGACAGTGTGGGCTGTTAGTCTGTAAGTAAGCTTCTCAGTGCTTTCATCTTGACAGTCTGGACTGTTACTCTGTAAGTAAGCTTCTCAGTGCTTTCATCTTGACAGTCTGGGCTGTTAGTCTGTAAGTAAGCTTCTCAGTGCTTTCATCTTGACAGTCTGGGCTGTTAGTCTGTAAGTAAGCTTCTCAGTGCTTTCATCTTGACAGTGTGGGCTGTTAGTCTGTAAGTAAGCTTCTCAGTGCTTTCATCTTGACAGTGTGGGCTGTTAGTCTGTAAGTAGGCTTCTTAGTGCTTTCATCTTGACAGTCTGGGCTGTTAGTCTGTAAGTAGGCTTCTCAGTGCTTTCATCTTGATAGTCTGGGCTGTTAGTCTGTAAGTAAGCTTCTCAGTGCTTTCATCTTAAAGCAAAGACGAGTACCATGTACAACTTCTGGTACATATGACTGCACAACTGGTACCTAAAATGGCAGTCTAATGTTATGATGTTGTTAGAAGTTGCACGTAATGCATGCCGCATGTACACAAGCACACACCCATACACACTCACGCATACATACATGAATACTTGAGTATAACTTCATCAAAATAGGCCATGAAATTATCTTTTGGAGGACTAGAATTGTAAAATACGCATAGCTCTAAATCTGGAATGGACCTTACGGATATCCTAAAATTAACAGCCCATACATACATGAATACTTGAGTGTAACTTCATCAAAATAGGCCATGAAATTTTCTTTTGGAGGACTAGAATTGTAAAATATGCATAGCTCTAAATCTGGAATGGACCTTACGGATATCGTAAGATTATTTAATTTGAGGACACAACTGCTGTGGCACTTCCATCACAACAACGTTAACCCAGCAGGTCTGATGCTCATGTACAGCCCATAAGTGTGTCCATAGGGTTCTCTTCTACCCTCTTAACCTATTTGATAATGTGGCACATTTAACCAGCTCTGCAAGGCGACATTTAATGTGTTCTGGGATTACTTTAACTTGTTTTTGTAACTTCATTGACACGCCAGTCTTGAGGCAGGGATCAAACGAGAAGGTTATCTAACTGTTCACTTCCACAGTGCTGCAACATTCTGGTGCAATATCTACCATGCTAGTAGACCTGGTGCACTAATCTTTGGCTTATCCTCTTCATATTAGGGGCCATTTCAAAACCGGTGTTTGATAGAAAACTAAATGTTATTAATTGGGGAGGGTGGTTAGCAGCTGTTTTGTTTGATGTTGTACATTGATGTAATTTTTACTCTAATAAAACATTGTTTATTTTCCTATCACAGTTCGTAATGGTGCCTTTGAGAACATCAGAAACCTCCATCAGCACCCCACTTGCCTAGATATTGGGGGTTTGTATATCTCTAGCCCCCTTGCCCAAATATTGGGGGCTAAACATATCTCCAGCCCCCCCCCCACCCAAAATATTGGAAGGCCAAGACGCCCTCGTTCTGATACCAATGTTTAGGATTCAACGTTTCATTCAGGAATAAAAGGAGGTTGAAGTTAAATAATAACTATGAGTATCAAACATCACTGTTTTTAGATATCACATTAGCAGATGTACTTTGATTTGTCTTTCCTTTGATGTGGCTGTCCCACTAGGATGTGGTGATTAGACAGGATATACAACACCTAGATCCAATACACTAGTCCTACTGGAACCTGCCCATTGGTTACTGTCCACACCTTGCAAGCAGGACACAAGACAGCTGTCATTTACTCACTCATTTCAACACTTCCACTGCCTACTAAGTCTGCCATTCATGCTCCCTCTGGGTGGGCCATACTTCAGCAAAGTAATTATCAGGTGCTAAGGTTATCCACACAGACCTTCCAATTTCCTGCATATTGCTGTCATCATGTGTGCTGAGCTCATCAACAAACCCCTCCAGTTATTAACCAGAAGCCAGTCTGCCCTGTCCAGGGTCAGAGGTGAATTGCAATGATAGTGATAGGGTTAGTTGCAGTTGACAATGGATCTAGATAAACTTGTCATGTGGACCTGATTACCAGGCGTAGAATTCTGGGAAATCAATAAATAAATCTAGTAGACTTAATTAGTAACATAGGAAGATGCCTAGTGCATTGGATCACCTAAGTGGAATACACCTGTTATGGTCAAACATCTTACTTACTTTACAGCCTTGATGAGGCACAATTAGCATTATATTTAAGGTTTTTATATTTATTTTAAAATGTATAATAATTATAAAAAAATTGTGTGTGTGTGTGTGTGTGTGTGTGTGTGTGTGTGTGTGTGTGTGTGTGTGTGTGTGTGTGTGTGTGTGTGTGTGTGTGTGTGTGTGTGTGTGTGTGTTCTCTCGTGTGCATGTGTAAATACATGGCATTTCTTAGCACTTATAATGGTCACTGCCCAAACACTGGTGCCATATGGGGTAATAGAATCACCAAAGGGCGTAAATGTATAAAATACCCTGCCCCAGTCCCTGGTGGTCCCTGACATGTCCCCACTGCCCTCTCTGTCTGGGGCTGGCAACTGTTAATAGATTAAATAAATATAGCAGAGCGAGTAGAGAAAAAACCACTTCTGTCACCACTTGTGTTGGTACGCAAGACTTTTGGCACCATTCCCACACGCAGTCATCGGTTCATTCTCTACAAAGTGCTTTTCATCGCGACAAACCAACCAGGACCAATTTGCGGTTAAGAAACAAGCTGCTATTGCAGATGGGGTGTAGTGAGTCTGGTTGGTGCGTTTACAGGGCTGTGGCTGTAATTTTTTGTAATTGTGTTGGCAGATTACATTATAATGGGTGTATCAGTCACACAAGTAAATGATCATAATTATGATCATTTACAGTGTCTGAGTGGTCAGTCGTAGTATTTGAGAATGTACCGCCTTGAAACTTGTGTGGCTCCAAACGTCTCTGGGTGGCATCTTGGCAATGGTAAGAACTCCACTGAGGACATGGTGATGGGTCTGTCTTATCATACACGCAACTGTTTGTGTTTTCTTGGCAAGAGGCAGCCCAAAAACCAGGACTTGTTGTCAGATTCCAGGAGGTCTTGCTTGCTACCAACAGAAGCAAATGATGATTTGCAAGCAAGCCTGAGGGAAACATACAACTGTTGTGATTGATCACAGTGATGAATGCAGCTGAGAGTGACTGGTGACCATGGAACAAATTACACCCTCTTCCTCCTGTCATGGACAAATTACAATAACAATGGACACAGACCAACACTCTGTAAACAGAGATGCAGTCAAAACACTGTCTGTGCATAAAAATGTCCTGTAATTGTTGGTTAACTGTATGCCCTAGATAGTCATGGGATTTCTGCTCAGACAGATGTTTCCCATCCATTAACCCCATGTCATTGGGGGTCACCTGTGACCGGCAAGGGATAGTATTGTATGGTGGGATTTCATTGCATTAAAGTAGGTTTTTTAGTGGTTAGATCTGGGTTAGCTCAGGTGAGAAGTTCTGGAGTGATAAAGGAGCATTGCTGGAGTGATAGAGGAACATTGATGGTCTGGTGTCCTCAGTGGAGAGATTGATTGGGAGTTATTCTGGAGCATCTGGGGTGATGGATCAGGACAGGACAGCCAGGACAGATTTCCTGAATCCTGTGTGTGGAAATTACAGCTTGTCCTTAGTTTGTTGCTTTGAGTCTGATGACATTTTTCTTTCCATGTCACTAACCTCAGGGATTTGTGCGTTTGCTAAAAACTTATGTTTTTACAATGTTTTGTAGAATTGAAAGAAGATTGTGTAATTCTCCTTAACTTTGTCTCCCGGTCACTTTGTATCTAAGCATTGTGTTGAGTATATTCAGTAGACCTACACGAACACACCAGCAAATGATAGATGCCTCTGGCCACAGTATCCTGCAAGAACACATTGACCACTGGTCTAACTATTGCTTACAGCACTGACCATCTCCGACAAAGGAAGAATGACCATTAATTGTCTTGCGGATAAATAAATTAGATTGATAGCTGTGTTTACCCCAGTATTACATTTTTGGTATTGAGCCAACACTTCTGAGTTCTGACAATCTACAGGTCTTTCCTATTAAAATGTGATTATCTCTTGCACATCTGTATATGCACAAGTAACTCTAAATCAGTTATGTTACAAGAATAGAAACTTACACCACAAGTTACTAAATACACTTGAAAATCTTGAATTTTTCTTAAGTATTTTACTTTACTTTATCCCCCCAACCACGTACCAATTGAGTTTATGAAAGTAGCTTAGCTTGTTTTACCAGCAATGTCTGTTATCACACACATAACTGTATCCAATTTAATTTCAAAATTTAGGTGTACAAATTACAGAAGTGTTAAGTAAAAATATAAATAGGCTAAAAATTAAAAAGTAAAAAAAAGAAGTTATAATAATTATTATTAGAAATAAGTAAATATGTAAAACTTGAATATAAAATTAGGATATCAAATCACTAAGTACTGAAGCTAGCTATTTAATTGCCGAGATCGGCAGGAAGTGTAAAAAAAACTACTGCGAGGAACACATTGTGAGGGAAGAGAAGGTGGATGACACCAGGCCAGGACCGGGAATGAGTGTTCCTCAAACGCAAGGGATACCTCCCGCTTGGGGATGGCATTAGATACCAACACCCTTCCATAATTTGAAACACATCCCAGGGCTGAGAATCGTCTAACACTCATGAGATGCACCTCTTGTTTGGCTACTAGACCCAGTGACACCGCACTACATAACATGTCTACTTTCCCAGGCACTTTTTCTCACTATTTTTTCTGTTGTGTCAACTGCAATTCATAAAAATAGACCACAGTAACAAGAGAAAAAGTGTTGCTATTAGTCGCTTCAATGGCTTTATAGTGGAGACAGAATTGGTGCACAGAGGCTGTTGCTCTGTTCTCTAGAACAAGTGTCTGTCCTCCCCTACCCTGGGAACAAAAGCATTTGTAGGTTGTCATTTGCACTATAATTAGATTACCCCTAGTAAACTTATCACATGTACCAAGATTATGTGGCCCATAAATGCTGTGGTTAGACAGGTCAGAATAAAAAGTGTTTGATAAGTTAACGCACCCGTCACAGATCTGCATCTTCTGTGCAAATTTGCATAAAACACTGTTTACACAGCTCACAATTACCAATGTATCTAGATGTGTTTGCAGTAAAAACAGTTGGCATAATTTTGTTCTACTGTTTCATTGCCATTCATACAGAACCAACGAGTGCGAATTTGATACACGGTAATTATTTGAATACATTTTACTATCGTAACTGTAGATGGTTGAGATTGGATCGCGTAGTTTTTGATGTCTGGGTGAAGCAGTATGCACATATAGCTTTCTCATTTTCATGGGGTTTTTCCCCTACTGCTATAGCCTGCTGAATGGTTGATTAATCCTATGACCTATATAAATCCAGATGGTGAACTAATTTCATAAACAAAAACTACATAAACTAAATAACAATAATTAAAATAAAGTGGATAAAAATAAACTCAATTGTATAATTCTGTTTAAACAATGCAAAGATAACACAACTTATTATAATTACAAAAATAATGAAAATTAAACTTTGTCATCTGAAATAAGCCCAATTTGTAAATGAAAACAAAGTTCTGGATCTCAAAGTGCCATTAATTTATATACAAATCTAATATGAGTCATTTAGAGTACATAAACTTGTGTTTAATTTTAAGCATGCCACTAAGTACTTGCTTGACATCTTATGTCCCAGAGTGCATGGGGTAATGTACACCCCCAAACATGTTTGAGGAATGTTTTTATGAACTTTGACATCCCCTCCAAAATAAAATCGATGATGTCACTGATAACGCAGTGGGGAAACTTTGTTAACACTGTGGCTTAGATAACATAAGTACTTGCAAAGGCAGTGTCACCCTGCATTGGGGTAACAGGGACTTGTTCGCCCTCAGGGGAAGGGGAGATTGGGTACATAATATAATTAGTAATTTCCTGCCCTTGTACCTTTCCCTCCTTTTACTTTTGTTCTGGGAATAAAATCCTACAATACTTTATTTATTTATGATATTAATATTTTTGTATGTTCCCTTCAACACAAATATTGTCATAAAATGCGTATTTGATTTCTTATTTTGCATGCGGACATTTTTTGTTGTTGTATTTTTAGTCATTTTGGTTTTACTGTAAAAATCATCATTCATAATTTTTAATGTATTTAAAGTAGAATATTTAATGACAGGTTTCATTAGCCCCTTAGAGTGAGCTCAATAATTAGTACACTCAGGGTATTAAGTTAACCCCAAATATGTAACTACACTTTTAGCCCCAACCACAGTAGTCAACAAACATTCCCATTAGTGACTCTGTGATAACCCAGAATGTACTTAGTGCTGGGGTTATGGCAGTACATCAAACCCAAACACCACAAAGTATGTGAGGTAGATGTTCTCAGTCAAAATACGTCTACCATTTATGATAAAAATTACTACTCGATTCAGGTCTGAAGTTAGCTTAATTATACTCACGCCACATAGTAATCACCTGATCCCTAACGACACGATTGTACTGTGATACTGAAACACTTTGTTGAAGAGTTGTAAGTTCAATTGATAAACGTCTGACTAGTTCTATAGTTGTTATTGATAGGAGTCATTTTTATAGGAATTGGATCATAACCTAAAACAGAGCCTTTAATTTCTGGGAGCATATAGTGACTTTTTGTACTTTGGATGCAAACATCTTATCATACATATTAGCTGCCTTAGTAGCTGTTATCACCTCTTGGGATTCTTCCAAAAGATTGTTACTCAGAAAGAAGTTATCAGGAGCATAGTTACACGATAGTAACAAATCTGTTCAAAGCCAGAAAGAAAATCTGTCAGTGACTTTAGGTTGTGGAAATAAGTCTGTAAATAGCACAATTATCTGTCAATGCTGCTGTCATGGGATGTGTCACCAGTTGAGTCACCTTACCTCCAATGTCAACATGACTGCATTTGTCCCAATCCAGGGGTGAGGAAACTAAATCAGATAGATTAACAGGTGGTGCCATCTGGTGAACGTTGCTGAAGCCAATATGGCATGTTCTGTATGTTACTACATCTGGTTGAGTTGACGTCTCTACCAATGGTGATGCCATTCCAAGCCCCAGCCAAGCGACACGTCTATTCCATCAAAAATGATAAGCCTCGTTAAGCAGCACAGGTTAGTTTAACCCCCGAAGATTCTGCCACTTTGAAGTCTCAGGCTCTAGCTATACTTCAGTCGTGTTTCGGCAGTTAAACTTACACTGTATCTTGGTCCATGTACTTGTAACATTTCTAAGAAAGTGTTGTTGAAAAAATCATTCTTTGAATTTCACAGGCAGGTGGTTACCCCTGCCTGACGGGATGCTCGAATGGGGTGCCTAACTGAAGATTAGTACTGAGATTAGTGGAATTACGTAGATTAGTGGGGTTACTGGTTGTGGACAGTTCCTTGCTTATATTACGGTGTATTTTGTGGTGATAATAAGAATTATCCAGCAGCCCCCATTGGGTGCTGCAATAGGTTTTGGTTAAGCTCATGACCATGGCATCTTGTTAGCCAGAAAATCTCAATAGGACTGGAATATGTAAACTTAAAACAGTTCTGTTGGAAGAGTTTTCTACATGTTTACACCATACCTTAGAGTTACCATATTACCAGTAACCAGCTTAATGTCTTATGTACTCATCTGCACATCTAGCTAACTGCCTCTCCAATGTTTTTATTAAATGAACAACTCTAAGTGATGTGATATGGTCATTTAAGTGCCTCGGGTGAAGATCAGTTACTTGATATAGATAGAGGTTTGGCTATTGGGTCACTGGAAGACATGATTTAACCATTCTTTAGTTGCTACATATAACAAAACAAAGTCGTAAACTTTATGCCACATTTTCCAGTGTGAGTGTAACCAAAGAATTTCATGTACAAATATTTCTGCAGCACCCATAATATTGCCATTTACGTGTCTAGTATTTTTGCAAAACCATTGCTTCCAGTTACACACAAGGTTTCTTGTAAATGACAGCATCATGGAGTTATTAGGAATGTGGCTTTTTCACTCTGCATCTTCTGCAACCCTGGGGTGCAGCCATCCAGGGTCTACAGGGTGTGCAGAAGACACCACTGATCTATGTTATCTTGCTGACTACATACCGTAAACTTCCTCATAGAAGAACATGCATAATAAAAATGCCACCACTTCCTAAATACTATTTTGCACGAGTGCACGATTTGATGTGTGAATTAACAACAGTTTAACACTAATATCTCACTTTACTGCAGGGTACTACAATTGTGTGTTATTACTTGCAATTATAAAAATGGACTTTCCTGTTTTTAGTAGTACTATGTGTGTTCAACGATCCATCTAACAAGGCACTGAGCCAATATTCTTCTGAAGGACAGAATGGGTCAATATGGGCTGTGCATTTAAGTCAAGTGTCCTTATTTACCTGTCTAGCATTCATGAATGAACCCTTTTTAAGTTATGTACATAGATTTACATGTGTGGTTCAAGATATTTATTCAAGTTTTTGTTTTGTAGTCAACATTTAGCATATCGCACCAGTCGCTGCCCCATAAAAGATTTAACCAGATGGGTCCAGGAAATGTTTTGAAAACAAAACTGCAATACGAGGCTTCAAAATTCAGTTATAATGTATGACATAATTTATTAAATTTAAATAAGTTATAAAAAAGTTTTTTGGCAAAACAGGTTAAAATAAACTTCTAACATATAGCATCTCTTATGAAATTAACACAACCATTCATAGAATTTTTTTGTTTTGCAAAACAGGTCTTCAAAATACAATCATAATATATGACATCATTTATGGAATTAAAATAGACTATTTAGTTAAATAGGTGACCCGGACTTGAATCTTCTTTGAGACTAGGCCAGTAGTTCCCCATGTCGTGCATGCACCAGCACCCACCAGCACCGGCACCAGCACCGGCACCAGCACCCACCAGCACGGCAGCAGCACCATTGTGGTGGGGCTGTAATCCAGATCTCTGAGTCATGTGGTCTCCAACCATGTCTTCCAGGCCCCTCCTAACTGTCCTTGATCCTGCTCCCTCATCCCTGGTGTCGACCCACTTTCTCCCATACAAATGAAAACACTGTTTTTCTCCCAATTGCGTTTTTCCCTCTCCTGGCAGGTGCAAGCTGCCAAGTTTACCCCGCTGTGGTATATATTTTTTATGGCAACTGGGAATCTTTAGCAAACAGGAAGCAACTTTCTCCTGATAGTGATCAATCCTGTAATAATATGATGTTTATATTTTTTGTATGTTTTCAGGGATTATCACTCGAGGGCACAGTAAAGTCAGAATAATGTGTGCTCTTGTTAGAAATTGAACAAAAAACTACTGATGACCAATATGTAAAAGGGTAAAACAAATATACTAAGTAAGGCAAATGTAATTTGCTAAAATCAGCAGCTGCAATGAGGTCAGTGGGAAGGGTCAGTAGGGAGGGGTCATTCCATCTTATAAGGCACTGGTCTACCTGTGTGTCAGTGGTCAGTCCCTGGCTCAGGTACAAACTGCCCGAGGTATCACATGTGAGACTGAAGCTTGTCCCACCTGGTGTAGTTCATTAAACAAGTGTTAAGATAATTACTCAGTTACTCATAATTAATTGATTCAGCTGCTTTTCATGGGTAGGGTACAAAGTCGCCCTAAGTTTCCATCCTGTTGCGGTTATAATGACGTTGGTCTTCTGTTTCATATCATGTTTTCAAAAGTAATACAAGTAAGGGTAATATTACCTGTCTGCATTAAATTAATACCCGAGATATTAGGTAGTCTAAACACCATACAGTATTACAGTGTAGTTTGACAGTTATTTATTTATTATACATGACCAATATGATAAACGTTTCATTGAGTAATTAAAATGCACAAATGTCAATGCTCTGATTTGATTTATTACTGTATTACAGTGAAAGGATCATTTGGTCATTTGACTAGGACAGATAGAGGGATGTTGGGATTGGGTCAGACCCATATCTGTGGTCAGACCCAGAGTGGATGTGGGGGAACTGCCCAAGGGTTGTGCCCCAACGGTTACTGAATGGTACCCTATGAGGCTCTGTGGGGCCTAAATACCAAAACCACCTCCTTGGAGTTGTGACGCCTGGCTGCCGAGAACTACCTGGTACCACAGTTTCCAGGCATCTTCTAGGAAGTCCTTGACTCCCGTGTAGCAGGATGGGCCCACAGAGGGGGCCACGCATTCTATGTGATTCCCGATACAGGAATGTTCCCCACAAAAGTTGGGAACGGTTTCTGGGATAACGTTCGTATGGTGGATCATCTCGTCATGGGTTTGATTGCATAAGCATTTAACTTATTTTGAGTGTTTTGTCATCCTGCTTCCTTCTTCCTGCTGCTTCCATATTTCTGAGGAACATCTTTATTATTAAACCAGAAAAAATTTGTTATGGTTCACTAGCACGTTATTCCATTAAGATTTCCAACATTGCCAGCTTTAATGTTTAGGTCAAACGTACAGGATGTAGTTGTATGGAGATACAAAATAATTATTTGAATTGTAAGTGTATCTCCTCTGGAGCGCCGATGTCCACTTGCTTCTTTCTGTGTTCATTCAGTTCCATCAACTGTTGGCCTCTCATCTATCAATTGGGAAGAGTTGTCAGTCATTACCCGGGTGGCACTACTGAAGTTATATTAAAATTATTATATGCTGCATGCAAAGTCATAATTGGCAATGGCAGAAATTACATGGTCATGGGAAAAAGTTTAAGTTCGAAATACTATAATGGAATGGTGACAATAATTGCCCATGTTTTGTCACTCCATGGGTGGGCGTAAGCTGGTTATTATTATTTTTATGATTATTTTGCACCAAATAGGATCATGAGAAAATAAATAAAAAGACACACACACACATATGCAGAAATGCAATACTGTTAGTGCATATGGATTTTGCTGATGGGATCGGTGATCAGCTTACTAGAAAAACTATGTAGGAGCATTTAACAGCTTGAAGCCAGCTTGCTTGCAGACTGTGTTGTCAATATGACATATTCTATGTGGGTTGTCTTGATACAATGCTGCTCTTCAAAAGGCAATATAATCGGGGTTCACATGTCGCGGTAGCAATAGTTGTAGCAGTCGAGGTGGTCGGATTAGGAATCTTGTAAACAGACGGAGCTACGCGGAGTTAACTAGTACACGTGTATCTTGCGTAGGCTGCAGGCCTGAGATAGTACACTCCTGTTGTATCGTGCCAGTCTGCCTCTTGAATTCCTTGTCTCATTCACTGTTGATGCAGCTGTTTCACCTGCGTAACACATGGATACCCCGGAGCACATATTGAAGGTGCTGTTAAGGTAGGATAGTTCCAGAGCACATATTGAAGGTGCTGTTAAGGTGGGATAGTTCCAGAGCACATATTGAAGGTGCTGTTAAGGTGGGATAGTTCCAGAGTACATATTGAAGGTGCTGTTAAGGTGGGATAGTTCCAGAGCACATATTGGAGGTGCTGTTAAGGTTGGATAGTTCCAGAGCACATATTGAAGGTGCTGTTAAGGTGGGGTAGTTCCAGAGCACATATTGGAGGTGCTGATAAGGTGGGATAGTTCCAGAGCACATATTGAAGGTGTTGTTAAGGTGGGATAGTTCCAGAGCACATATTGAAGGTGCTGTTAAGATGGGATAGTTCCAGAGCACATATTGAAGGTGCTGTTAAGGTGGGATAGTTCCAGAGCACATATTGAAGGTGCTGTTAAGGTGGGATAGTTCCAGAGCACATATTGAAGGTGCTGTTATGGTGGGATAATTCCAGAGCACATATTGAAGGTGCTGTTATGGTGGGATAGTTCTTCTCTGTAGGTCAGTAGGACCTGATTCTTAATTTCAGTAGGTGAACACAAGGCTTTGGCAGCAGCTAATTCAGCATCTGTCTTACACACAATTGGGATACTAGAGTTTGTGAGCTGGCAACAGGTTATACATAAATAATTTACCCCCTGTGTAGGATCCTTTACTTTTCCCAGGTAGGGAACCAAAGGCTTTTATTGTCTCATCCAAAAGACACCTGGTGTAGTTGATTGAACGAAATTGCTTATGCTTCAAAAGAACAGCAGGTGGATGCAAACATCAATCCTCTCGATTGACAGACCTACTTTCTAACCCCACACTAGCACACCCCAAAACACACACACACACACACACACACACACACACACACACACACACACACACACACACACACACACACACACACACACACACACACACACACACACACTTCAAAACATATAAAAAAGTCTGTGATTTAAATCTTATGTCTGTGAATAATACTTTTATTGTTTTGGATGGTAACTAAGTTGTGATGGATGGATGTCACTGACCATCGTGTCACTAGGGACATGATAAAAATTAATTAATTTCTCTTTGAAATATGTTGATGCCTTTCATGTTCAACATTACCATATCGGTCAATTTCCGAATGCCTCTTAACCATTCCAAGTGTGATGCCATGCAACCAACTAATGGCAGCTTTCTTTCATTATCATATTAATCACCATGTATTCATTTGATAATGGCATGTATTAGAATTTGTAGTTTGGTTTATTGGTAGACCAGCTATGCAAGGACACACCAGTCATTGCACTTGGTTCATTAGTAATCAATAATTGGGACCACTTTTTTCATACTTATGTGGCTTTTATGCAGAAATTAATCTTTCTCTACACCAATTGAATGTGAATGGAGCGCAATAATCTCATTTAATGTCAGTTAAGCTTCAACCACTGCGTTGACTTAATGCAGACATTTTCTTTGGTAAATGGTGAAACCGTAGTTAAACTGTTAATTAGTAGACATTTTAAATAAGTAATATCATGTGTTCAGTGACCTTTTGGCCAAGGCACTAGGCATTTTCGTGTTACACAGGGCATTTTCATGTTACAAAAAATTGTGTTATGATGTCTAATACTAGATAACTGATAATTCTACGTTGCCTGATTCTGAACCGTGAATTGTGTGTGTTTCAGAGTTAATATTGAAAAATCTAAGAATTTATTTTTTATCTCACAGTTTTGTACCGAAGAGGACCTGAAATGTGGAGTAAATAATTATAATATATTTCTTATATAATGTACCATCCAACTAATATTTGTACAGTGGTGTACACATTAGTATATGATTATGGTGACATAAAACATACATTACACTCTGCTGACATGCAAAAACCTGCCGTTATTATGGGTATAATACAAAGAAAAAATATACATGTAAATAATAAAAAAAATTACAGAGGGGCAAACCTGTGAGGGCATTTGAAAGTAAGAAATGGGGTGTTGAAAGAGAAACAACATTTCACTTGAAACCACTGCAACTCCAAGAGCATGGGCGTGATGTGGTCCCATTTCGATTGAGCCATTAGGGCTCAGCACACTGTCAGTTTTCCCTTTGGCGACCATGTTAATGTTTTGTGTGATTATAAGAAAACGTGACCTATAAAGTTTCTTAAACTTCCCACCTGCTGTTATTATCATCTCATTGACATGCTGGTCGATTTTAGTCAAAATCTAATATCTCTAGCTCTTGCAAAATGCCTGTATGTATGACACCCGTCAATATTTACAAATGCATGCAGGCAGTAATCCGGCTAAAGTGTCAACTAGCCAAATTGCTGCCAGATACCCTTCCGCTTAGTAAAATCAGCTAGAAAGACACCATTTTACTGTCAACAGCTGCTACAATCACATCTAGAAATCTGACTACTCAAATGCACTTATGTCAGAGCAAGTGAACATTGTAAAAAATCATTTCTCAAAAATATAATGCACTTTCTTTCATCTGTAATCAAGCAGGAAGTCCAACAGTGTCCTGACCCCATTACCTTTCCTACTTGATGTGCAACAGCCTTGATGTTGCTGTGCAGTTCAAATCTCTGGCGCATCTAGTCTTATCTATGTCTCCTGGTGCAGACTCATTAATAGGGACAATACAGATACAAATGTGTTAGGTTGGTGTGATATAGTGTGGCCTGGGGTAATTTACTTGTGGGGTGACATAGGGTCGACATGAGGTGAGAACGCCTCTTGTCTATAGAGGTTAATCAGTAGAACGTGTGTTGTGTCATTCAGGTTCTCTCATAAATCCCTGTCTCTCCACACTGGTAAATGCAATGCAGGATCACTGCGGAAACTGCGATGTTCAAAACAAAATGGCAACTACATATACATACAATCATGTTTTTCCCCCAAGATAAAAGATGCTTATTTGATCTGTGGCAGAAATATTATAGTCCACGCAGGGGAAAATATTACGTTATCTCTAATTAAATTTAAATAATGTTTGTCATTATTGGTGTAGAAAAGGTTCAGTTGACACTAAGAAAGCTGGATCCTTCAAATATGATATAAAATATAAGATAAAGTGAAATTAATCATACTTTGTTATGCTGAGTTAAACTTTTAAGGGGAATGGATTCAGTTAAAGATACCCTGAGATCGGTTGGAAGTGAAGGTGAAAGATGCAGCAGTAAGGGGAATGGTGCAGGGATGGGTGTGAAAGAGACTTGGTACTGGGAGGAGAATGTAGATGGAAAATGGCATGATGGATTGTGATCAGTGGAATCTTGTTAGTGGAGACTGGGCGGGAAAGAGCTAGAAAAATATGTCTGTCATGTTTACTTGTCACGCCTGTCAATAGAGGCTGCTCCCTGTTAAATCACTGTCACTTGTGTCAATAGAGGCTGCTCCCTGTTAAATCACTGTCACGCTGATGCCTTCTGCTGTGTTGCTCTAGGATCCACTTAGTGCTTCACATAATCATGCATTCAGACTTCTCCACCTAGAGAAGGATAAATTTAGACAAACTAAAATAAACCAAACATGTTACCACTACAGGTATATTGCAATATAACCTCATAAGTAATAAATATCAGCTGCTGTGTGTGTGTGTGAGGGGGGGTAATAAAAATCAAGTTTAGAAAAATGGGTTAATAAGAAACTTGTACATGCAGCAGGGACACCTGTAGTTATCCAGCTGCACTGGATGCATACCTCCAGCCAAGCTTCCTGCACCCCTGAATCATTCGCCCCTGAATCATTCCCCAGGGGTGACCAAATCATGCAGCAACATGCCACAGAATCACAGGCACATTGATGAAACCCTGCTGCTTCTCTGACTGGGTCACTGTCTATAATCCATCAGCTTTTTCATGCTTTCTAGACACCGTATGGTGAAAATATGCAATTTCTGTTCTCATATTGTAACTGTAGTTATGAACACATGTATGTTGTGCCGTGAGCAATTACAAATGGCAGTGAAAAGATATGGAGACACATCAGTAATAAACAGAATAAACGAAATAGCATCAGTGATGCAAGTTTGATATAACCCCTAACCTGACCCCTTAGTCTGGTAGACATTGTTTTACAAGTTCATCAACAAGACAACCAGGTGTTTAACACTCTGCTGACAAGGATTAATTATCCTAGTTTGTTTTCAAGGGATGTTCACTATAATAGTGACCACGTGGCTCTGTGTCTGGTCACTGTCAGACCAGTTACAAAATATTTGCGGGATAATTACAGTATATTACATGAATTTTCAAACAAATTGCACTTTCATAAAATGTTTGGAGTGACAGCGTGAAATCTCTTTTGCAATTAAATATTTTCTAGGGTGACATCTCAGGGTGTCGCATCCAATGTTTAAAATAATTCAGGAGATTTTACAACAGTAACTCTACAGTGTCGATGTATCTGTTGCTGCCATTTGATCTTTTAAGTTCACTGTCAGGCTGAAAAAACACAGTCTGCAGACAGGGAGATAAATTACTGTATTTGGAAAACCAGCTGTTTTGAACGCAATTGCAAGAGGAAATCTCCCCAGCAGCTGAAAATTGCTAAACGCAACTTGAGTTTGTTCTTTTTGAAGGTGTAGGGTACCACTGTTCAACATGCACCCTTCCCTGTGCAGTATCACTGGACGTGTTGTCTCTAAGACCTATGCCAATCACTTGTGACTTTTTTGAGACCTGCTGTTGATCTGTCGCGAACCCTGGATGTGCGACAAAATCCAGACATGGGAAACATTAGTTAATGTGTAGATTTTGTGGTTGATGAACTGTGTGAGTCATCGCTAGACAGCGGGGTTGTCACGGCCAATAGCTAGGCATTTGTGTTATGCTTTTTATCTGCCAGCCCCCATCATTACGTATTTTAGAATCACAGCGTGATCTGGCAGAGTCATTAGCGTTGTCACATTCTGGTCCATCTGTCTGACCCCACTTTCTCGTACCCTTTCAGGTCATGCCACGCTGATCGACATGTACGTGGAATATCAATCAAGTCACCCCCATACTTAGTTCATTATTTACCCTCCCCCAGAAAAAATTTAGTCTGAAAGTTCAAAATGTAGAGGGTTTAGGTTAATGCGTTTTATAGTTATGCCTATTATCTTGTCATCTAGAAGGATGTTTCGTATCAAGTTATTCCCTAAAAAGAACACCCATTCAATAGTGTATTACATTTGTATAAATGTTATGCAGATTTTACCTGGAATTTTCAGCTAGACGTTTATTTGTTAAATGGGGTTACCAGACCATTATTCTTAATTGACATGTAGCCTAAGAAGTGCCTGTTTTTGTAATGTGCTGCGTATAAGTTATTGATGTCAGATTTCTTTTTTATTTCTGTTTTTTCTCAGGAAATGGATGAAGCGTCAACAATATGAGATGGTGCCCCATAAAAAGAGTGGAGTGGATATGTCAATGATGGAAGAATTTCCTCCATGTGCAAAAAACAGTTGTTTTCAGTAACAAATAATGGGACCCGTCTTAATAAGTAAAAATACATGGAAAACAATTACAGAAAATATGTTCATTATATCCAACATGTACTTTTCCCTGCAGATGATAAGACATGCCATTCTCTCCATTCTTATGTAAATCTTAGATTGCAACATCTCCAAGAACTGGCATTAGAACGAAAGGTCACGACCTACTAACCTATCTCTCAGGTGGGCTAACCTGCAGCCTGACATAGGGTCATGTCCAGACAGCTTGAGTCCAGATAGCAGCTGTATATAACTGCAGCAAGACCTCCAGGATAAGTAGTGATCTTATCTGATTAGAGTAGCTAAACTGCAGCCACCTGGAGGGTAACCTACATAGATATAGTCTTTGCTAAGCTGCAGCCAGGTTCTGGGACACCTAAGGTGGTGCACTGCAGCAGCTGATTAGTATGTGCTACATTACAACTCTTTCCTCTGCTTATTTAACTGATCAGGTTAGTTGATGTTTAGATGTGATTAGAAGCACATATACTTTGATTTAAATAATCAAAAGGATTTACTTTTCTTATTAGATCGGTACTTTTGAAAGTATCAATACTAAACAAAAATATATAGAACCAAAGTTTGGATTTCTTCAAGAAAGTATTAGTTTATCATTGAGACTAAATAATAAATTTGTAAATAAAATTGCATGTTACAATGGATAGTAGGTAGGTTTATTTTTGTTACCATTTTGGATATTAATTTAAATAAACAGTATTTTCAATTATTTTCTGTAGTTATGAGTTATGCAAACATGCACAAATAACTCTTTAGTTAATTCATAATGTTAAAATATTCAGGCCCATTTTGCACGCCCATTCACATAATTATAAAACATAACCTGAGTGGATTGGACACTCACCCACCCTATCACATTACAATATTGGGATTCTTTGAAATCCATTATGAAATTGAAAAAAATGTCATGTGATTTGCACATGAAAACCATTTCTGCCCAAAATATTTTCAAAAAATCAGACCACCTAAGTTTGATTAAGTTAATAACATGGAAATGCACACTGGGTTAAAACTTAATTTAATTCTTGACAAAGGTTTGAATGAGGATCATTAGACTCCTCCCGACACATTTCTGTTTGTCACCCTCTTTGCTTGATCTTACCCTTGATGACCCATTGCCCCATGGGTACTAATGGCGTTTAGAATAATCTTGTTTATGGTTGCTGCTGCTAAATAATATATGAATGTCAACTCTTTTTCATTTCTGCAAAACATCCAGACTGAATGTGCAGACATAGTCAATTTGTACAGTTGTGTTGTTAAATGATTAAATAAATGGTTGTGTGTTCAAATATAAGGATACTTTGAATGTATGGTCATGTTGAGTGTGAGGTCATGCTGTTGAATGTAAAATCATGTTGTTGAACATAAGGTCATGTTGTGATGAATGTAAGGTCATGTTGTTGAATGTGTAAGGTGATGTTAAATGTAAGGTGATGTAGAATGTAAGGTTTTGTAATATGTGAGGATATAATTGACCGCACATGGTCATTCTGTGACTTTGGCCAGGCAGAACATATGATACAGGTGGCAATTGGCATATTAATTCAGGGATGCTGCCTTCTATAAATAACTAGACAGGCAATTGAAAAAGTAAAACATTGACAGGAAATATTTACCACAAATCTGTGTTGTTTTTACACCCAAACAAACCAACATTTCAATATCAGTTACCCAAGTTTGAAACATCTCAGTTTCAGCAGCAATGACAATATCTGATGACACAGTTGTGTGCTTGGATTGTCAGGAGTATGCCATAATTGTTTCAAACAGACCATTCGTCAGAACATCACAATTGCACTAAGCTGTTTTAGCATTCCATGATTAAATGTAATGGGCATATTTAAAAGCGAATGCTTAGCAAATTAACCTTAACTCAAATTCACATTAAAAATAAATACATTGAAATTGAGACAGTGGAATGTTATGGTGTTTCGGCACGATACGTATTGTATCGTTTCATAAGATAGGTGGAACCACTGTATTGTCCTTATTGGTGATGTGACATTTATCATTGTAAATAAAGAAAGAACAGACTCAATTAATTGTAGTATCATTCTCTCTGTATTTGTATTACTTTGATATTTTCCACTTTTAATTGATTGTATGTTTTCTGATTGTAGTCAATTATAAACATGGACGACGGAAAGAAAACGATACAATGCAAAGCGAGGAACAGAACCAGAGTCAGTCAAACAACACTGGTGTATTCAACCAGACTAGACACAGAGGGCGCCACAAGCGATCATTGTCTTTAGAGCGCTATCTTGAGATCATGGTTGTTGTTGACAAGGAGATGTCTAAATATCACGGCTCCGATCTACACCGATACGTCCTCACATTAATGTCCATAGTAAGTGAATTAATCTTATGTTACAGAAATTAGAAAAGTCCTTAATAATTAACTGATGAATGTTGGGCAGGCTAATATGAGTGTTTTCAGAGTTGAACCTTATCGTAACTTGTTCAATTGGGCATGTTTCAGAATATTTTAAACACCTTTCAAAACCATGATAGCTATATTTTCAGAGTGTTTCTGTTGTCCCTTTCAGAAGAGTTTGAGAGTGGTTTGTCTGTTTGCAGGTGGCAAGTATATACAAAGACCCAAGTATAGGCAATTCCATCAGTGTAGTATTGGTGAAGATTGTGGTCCTCGATGGCAGACAGGTATGTTGTCAAATTGTTTTACATGATAACTAAAATTTCCATTGAATTGTGGCACTGCTACTTATTCATTACACAGTTTGAAGATTTTATATAAGAAGCCTATTAAAAACACTGAAAATAGTTCCCACGCTGGCTGCCAGGAAATTATGCATGGTGATAACTGTAAAAAGTATTAATTCTCACAGGAATGAAATTCTCACAGGAATGAAAAACATTTTCTATCGATTGTGTAAATGCTGGCCGTGAGAATATGTTTTTAAAAACTTAACTGACACTAACTAATATCTCAGAAATGCGAGGTAACACATAAATGAAACATTGTCGGACTCTCAAATCTTAATAAACCAAATGCTTCTTTAGTCTTGTTAAATGTTATTTAATAAATCTGCTACACACAGGAACACCCTGTCATCATAATTTGCAGGTCATTTTATTATGTCTTGGAAGCTCTACATGTGTTGTTGCTTGTGGTAAATTTATCTGTGGTTAGTTTGTGGCTAGACACATGTTAAGCAGATACCACCCAGAAGGACACTCTGCCTGACTGCTACATAACAAATGGATCCAAACTGCAGGACATATCATCCATTTCCTTTGGTGTTTTTATAACCCATTTCTGGGACTCCCTACAGTCCAATCCTAATGGGTGCACGTGCCCCCTAATACAATGCTACATTGTAACTGCACAAAATACAGCAACACTATTTTCTTAGATTGATGAGTGAACGTAGAAGATTCTACACCCCAGGGTGTAACTTTACAAATTCTACACCCACGGGGTACATTCTACCCAGACACAAAACAGCTGACAGCAATGCTATACAATGGGAACGTTGGTCATGCACTGTTCTAACAATAGCAGTGCTTTGTTTACTGTGAGGGGTACACATGTACAAATCCCGTTGCTGTGATATCAAAGCGAATTAGATTATCTGGTGGAGGAGATAAAGATGTTATAGGAGTGCGACTCTCAGACTAGCAATGTTGAGGAATGCTAAAACATGTTAATATATAAAGGATACACTGTGAGGTTATTGGACCCCAGCCAGTCGACTTCTTTCAAGTCCTCATCGGTTTGTCGGGGCACTTCTGATCTATCTCTTAGCCAGAAGGGGCAGTCATTTTTCTGTCAATTTCAGACCCAAAAATAGTGACAGATATCTACAGTTTTAAGGATTACGTGCGTGCGGTGACATATGGGAAGTTGAGAATTGGGGTCATAACATGCAAGGCTGGGTGCTGTGTAGATCACTGTTTCAGACCCTAAAATGTCTATGGTGTGTGTCAAATGGGGCTAAAGATTGGGGGTAGTTAGTTATGGGGTGCCTCAGCTGTGTTCTTACTTACCCCAGTCTCCCTCCTCTTCTTATTTCCACTTTGGCTGTTGCATCTTATTCTCTGGCTGCAGATGTCCTCGTTGGTCAGTAATGCACTAACACAGCATGTTTGTTGCAGGCATACATGACTATTTTTAGTAACTATTATTTTGTTAAATCAGAAGAGCCACTAAATGTCAGACTGAGGAGATAATTATAATGTATCTTTACGGTTACTGAAAACAATTTATGTTAATAGAATATGCATGGATTTGAAGATCTGAAAAGGGTTCCTTACTATTGAGATATCTAAATGATATCAAAATTCTGTATCTGCCAATATTGTGGCTACAAGTACAGTGTGTCCCCCTTTGCCGAGCATTGATATTCGTCTATGAACCAGCTAAGGAAATTGTAATGCAAGTTATAAATAGCATGTTGGAAAATAATGTTTGTGAAGTCAAGGAGTGTTTCTGGCTCTAAGATTATCCTCTACAGTCACAAAACATTTGTAGCACATTAACATTAGAGTAACATGCATGTTACATTTCACAGACAACACTACACTGTACTAAACCTGTCAAGTGTCTACTACCCGTATGTACTCAATCTTGCCTCAGTTTTTGTTTTGACCACTCCCATGTTTGTTGATTTATACGGTACCAGGCGTGTCCGCTGTATATGATACCTACATGATAACTTCCTTGATGTTATTACCGTCATCGCGCCAGATTCCAGATGATGAACTGACATATTCATGGCCTATTCCCGGTGGTATGGGCCAGAGGACTAACCCAGGCAGCAGTGGAGATAGGGATGATAGTTCATGGCATGGTCAAACTGTTGTTACTTCATTGAAGTTGACATTTATTGGTGTAAGCAGATATTTAGTGATGAAAATGGATATTTCATTTTGGAAACAGATATCTGCTGTTTGATTAACTGGTAGAAGCATCTCAGTGTTAGGATGAGATAAAATATAAATAAATATTTTTAGTGTTTGAAGAAAAGTGTTTCCTGTAAGATATAAACCACTTTAATTCAAGTGTCAGGTCTAAATTAGTTGCATAATCTCCAAAACTTCTTTAAAATAAAAAAAATAAGATGTTGATCTGTCTATTATGTTTATCTGTCTGCAGAGAAGCTGAAATGAAGAATAATTTGATTAACTATTAGCATTTAATATATTTATATTAGTTCGACATGGCCCAACTAGTACAACTCTAGTACAACTAGAATAAACCCCAAGTTCTCTAGCCTTGCCAACCTTGAAAGAGAATAACATGTGTCGCCCTCTAGTGACTAATACACACCAATCTGCTACATTGACTGGACGCCAGTGTACAGAGACCTTCAACAATTTGATGGTGGGCACAGGAATGTTTGGGGATGCACATGCATAAAATAGTGCTTTTGAGGGTGTTGTCATTAATTTCAGTTAAGACCATTTGCATAATAAAATGTCAGCATACCAAACAAGTTTAATTTATTGAGGGAGTATAAGGACATCTATCAGAAGCCGAGGTTATTGACGGACAGGTGAATGACTGAATATAGGAAGTAAAGGGGGAGTTAAGGTAACGTAGATTGCACCAGTTTTAGCTCATCAGTTGTACTACGTAGTATGACCCGGCACCTGGCCGGGTTGTGAGAGCAAATACTTGATCAGTGTGATGTTGTTCTTGCTGTTTGGACCCGTGTACTTTGTGGCCAATTACACCTGTTTTATAGTCTGTTTCGACCCCAGAATCTGAGGGCACATGGATAGTTCCTCAACTGTGCAGGCTGCTGGGGTAGCGGGTCAACAGATGGGGGGATAAGAAGACATGGTGGAAAGCTGGAGCCAGGCAGACTGCCAGAATGTGCGTTGTCTGCATCTTTAGACTTGCAGGCTAGCAGTGCAGTCACGCAAGCACACACTGTCAGTGACATGTTACTTTCCATATGTACCGAAGATACTTTGAAGGAGGTGGAACCATTTAGTGACAATTTCGGGTATTCCAAATACTTGAAAATTAAACTACTGTATAAATAAAAAATACCTTGTGTATTATATAAATAACTGAAGCCACAAACAAGGTACATATCCAAGGTATTTGCAGATTGACCCAGTCTATTGCCTGTCATCAGTAGTGGCATATTTTTTGGGGGGGAGCTTTGAGCCATGGCCCCCTTTGGCATTTTTTGTAACCTGTTGCATGGAAAACTACCGGGTGGTTAAGCTTAGCACTTTCTGAGGTACTAGCTACACCACAAAGTGTGGCCCATTTTACTCAATATATATCAATTGTACAATGTTTGAAAGGAATATTACTTGAAAGTTGTTGGTCAGTTCGTGTCAGGGCCTTTATCATCACAAGCATGTTTTCTGTTTTCCCCAACATACACACATCTGGTGCCCTAGGTGGACAGATGAGGTAGATGTATGTGAAATGCCACATATGTGCACTTGACCACTCTGCCAAGTTTGACCGGTAGGAAGGCAGATTTGACCCCCCCACTGACCAGTCCAGGGCAGCCACTGGCCAATCCAGGGCAGTCACTGCTGGCCCACAGCTTTAGCACCCATAAGCACCCAGCCGCCTCCCCATAAGTCAGGAGGTTATGATGAGAGGGTAACAAAGTACACAGAGTGCAGAGAGTGCACACAGGCGCTGGCTAGTGTGTACATGTCCATGTGTGCTGGTGTGTGCATGCTTGACCACGTTTCATAACAGATGAATCTATCAGGACTAAGTACTGCAATAATAACAACACAGTACATGTGGCATAAATAACTAAGTACTGCAATAATAACAACACAGTACATGTGGCATAAATAACTAAGTACTGCAATAATAACAACACAGTACATGTGGCATAAATAACTAAGTACTGCAATAATAACAACACAGTACATGTGGCATAAATAACTAAGTACTGCAATAATAACAACAGTACATGTGGCATAAATAACTAAGTACTGCAATAATAACAACACAGTACGTGGCATAAATAACTAAGTACTGCAATAATAACAACACAGTACATGTGGCATAAATAACTAAGTACTGCAATAATAATAACACATTTTATGTAGCATAAATAACTACTAAGTACTGCAAGAATAATAACACATAATATGTGGCATAAGTAATTTCCAAAGTAATTACCTTGATCCGCTATATTTACAGTTCGTAGATTCGACTGTTGGTACACAATTTTGCATTCAGTTGATGGCCGAATCGTCACCTAGCAAACATGAAGTCGTACACAGTTCAATGAGGTTAAAATACATCAATTTTGTGTTATTTTTAGATCATACTGAAGCTCTATCGTGTTTCTCTTGTTGCAGGCAGGACCTAAAATCTCGTCAAATGCTGCGAGCACGCTCCGTAACTTCTGCAGTTGGCAACATGAGAACAATGATCCGGACGACTCAAGTCCATTCCATCACGACACCGCTATTCTACTCACCAGGTGGGGCTACTCTTGTTCATGTAACTGGCATGGAAAGCTGAACGGTATAATGTTGAAGAAAATTGCTGCTTTAGTTGATGTGAAGATGATATAAATTATGTGGCCCATGTCGTTTTTTTAAGTGAATAAAGGGACTTTAAAAAGTTTGGAAAAGTAGTTTATAACTTATATTTATTCACTGGAAGTCAAAGGGCTGTTAGATCTTTTTCACTGATAGAGATTTGGTCTTGATGATTCATTATCGATGTATATTTGTGTATGTGTATAACATGTACTGTCAGACAGATGGAAAAGTGTTAAACATATATCATAGTTAACAATTGTTTTGATTGTGTTGCAAACTTAAGGTTACAACCTAATATGAACCTGTTGACATTACTAACATTAACAACTTAATTAAACAGTGACATTCACTTGCAGGGAAGATATTTGCCGGTCATCGCAGAAATGTGATACGCTTGGTACGTGGCTAACTGTAATTTATTAATGCAATTAATCCATAGTTATCATCACAAAGATCCCAGTCATGATTTGTATCATTCTGTGATGTTGGTAATTGTATAGCTTTGTCTCATGGCCTGGAAAACATTGCAGAAGTCTAATAAATCACGGTTGTCTAGGAACAACAGGTCTTTCCTGCCACTGATCACTCATGTGGTGTAAATAGTCACAGTTTATTAGCAATATTTCACTAGAAGTGTTTTTTTATTGCAGCGTTAATGTAGTTCCTTATCAGTGATCTTGGTTCGTCCACAGAGGTATTGCCACTGTGTCTCTGTGTGTGGCCAATGATGTGGGATCAGTTGTCTTACAAAGAATTTAGCTAATATAACATTTTCATTCTGAATTTTACATTGTAAATTTACCAAATTAAGACATTCATGTGACAAAATTTAAGATGCTTTATATAAGAATTTGTAATACAGTAGAGAAATTTCAATCAATTTTATTTGTTTCCAACATGTAGAATGACTAAAACAAGTTATCTGTCAACAAACGAGTTATGCATACAATACACAAAGTAATAACAGAGATAACACAAAATATTGTTTGAAAAGGAGTAAATATGAAGTTGAAAATAAGAGATAGCTTTTCTGACATTGACAGATTATTGTATTAGCCTATTGTTTTATTGAAGCATGACATTAAACAAATTGGAAGAGGGACATTCACAAAGCACTGTGTCTTTCAGGGCTGGCTGAGCTGGGGACGATGTGTGATTCCAAACGGACCTGTTCCATCATAGAAGACAACGGTCTCAGTGCTGCATTCACCATAGCTCACGAACTTGGACATGTGTAAGTGAGACAGCATTTTTTTACACCACAATAAAACACCTGTATCTTTTTATCTTTTGGTGTTAAAGCCAGCTGTAGAAATAATGATTGATCCCCATCAAAGTAATAACTGTCATCTCCCTGACATGCAGATATGTTCCCGGACATATAGTGAGTGCAGAAAGCTCTTCTTTTATAATATGATGATGTTAATTAAATGAAAATTTTTGTAAATACAGTTATTAGTTTTTATTACATAAACACTTTTTAATTAAAAAAATATATAATAGGCCTATTTTTTAAAATGTTAGTTCATGGACTACATTTAAGATTAACTATTATAATTTCTATTATAATTAAAAAAAAATTTGGATTTCATATATGTAAAGTACATGAGAATAATCTTGATTGATCAGATGCTGTGAAATATTTATTTCTACATTCAAAACAGAAATTTAATTATTACTGTCATCCTACAATACATCGTTGGGGTGAACCACAGACAAGCAACACCCTTCTGTTCACCCCCTTTCCACCAACTCTCTATTGTTTATTATATTTTACATGTTGGAAAATTGTGTTGTATTATGTAATGATAGAATTTGTGTTGTTGGTTGTTGAAAATAAATTATTGATTGATTACTTGATCTTACAACCTGCCACTGATGGTGACATGTTTACAGCTTCAGTCTGCCCCATGACGATGACAAGTTGAAGTGTAAGGAGTTTAAGGACCAGAAACTGGGTCTCTTCCATGTCATGTCTCCCACCCTTGACTACAGCACCAACCCATGGTCCTGGTCTGTCTGCAGCAAGAACCTCATGATAGACTACCTAGAGTGAGTAGCTTGTGTTCTAACGAAGGTGTTTTGAATGTTTATGTATAGTGTGTTTCGTGCAACCCCCTCCATGTAAGAATCTGATGTAAATCTTGTCAAAAGTACATTCAGCCTAACCCTAACCGTAAAAATAAAGAACCCCCTTTTGCACATCAAACCAACCATTCCTATGTGAAGGGGTTGCAGGAAGCTCCCTCCGTTTATATAAAAGACATTTACAGTAGTGCGTGCATGTGTGCCTGCGGGCCTGCGTGTGTGCCTGCGGGCCTGCGTGTGTGCCTGCGGGCCTGCGTGTATGCCTGCGGGCCTGCGTGTGTGCCTGCGGGCCTGCGTGTGTGCCTGCGGGCCTGCGTGTGTGCCTGCGGGCCTGCGTGTGTGCCTGCGGGCCTGCGTGTGTGCCTGCGGGCCTGCGTGTGTGCGTCAAGTGTGGAACTCCTTGTCTTTTATACACATATATATATATAGCAAAATGCTTTATTTGTTTTAGCATATCTTGTATCTTAAACTAAAGCTGATATTGTAAAAACCTTTGAAATTGACTGTAGGTGGTGGTCTTCCTAACTTTTTTTTAAATGTTGTGTAACACATTATTAGAAACTCCGGGGAAACAGAAAGTGAACGATTCACGTGTAACATGTTTACTTTTCAATGTTTCAACCACTGAAGGATTAGTTCATTGCAGATCATCTTGCATCTTACAAAAATAGCATTTCATGTCCGGGTCTTATGAGCTTACATCATGATTATACCCTGGTGATACAATATTATTATAGAACCGTGAAGGAAAAACAGTAAAACCTCAGTTGTATTTAGCTAGATTTGTTTGCGAATGTCTCTTATATGGTTGTAAGAACCCTCTGTGTTCCCTGTCTTGTAGTTCTGGCCATGGGGACTGTCTGCTGGATGAACCAACAGCTCTCCAGCACAACTCCAAGTTGAAGATGCCAGTAAAGAGTCAAACCCAGCCAGGGAAAGTGTATGACAAAGACGTGCAATGTGACCAAGTGTTTGGCAAAGGCTCAACTATCTGCCCTTTCATGGTGAGATTTGGCATCTATTCTATTGAAACACATTTTATTTAAACTTTTTAATTGTTTAACATTTACCGAGTTTTATCTTGTTGGCACCTGTGAGCAGGTTTTAACCTGCCTATGTAGCACATTACAAATGTATGCTACTAATAAATAATAGTAGTTAATATATGGAGAACAGAATGGGTTAATTGTAGATATTATTTATGTTATGTGTGTTGCTAATTTTAATATGTTTTAATATACTTGATTACATCATCCATAACTGGCATTCTTTTCACCTTCAAAGTTATCTTGATGTGCAAGAATATATTACAACTTCAAATCAGTGTATAGGCATGGTAGTCAGAATATTACTTTTTGGGAATGAAACTTGAGACTGGTAGATCAACATAACTGTCTGGAATAGAAAAATGGCATCGTCCTAAAAAGCATCTCATCACAAGAAATCCTGGTTGAACACAGATGTTTACAAACAGGCCATGTGCTGAGATGGGCCTCATGCACTGTGCGAACATACTGTACAGATCTCACATTAACCCTCTTCTTCTGTAGTTAGTCTGTAAGAAATTAACCCTGTGACACTTGTTGCTGTTCGGTAAGGAGTCTTATAGCTAGCCTCTTCTACAAGTATGTTAACTCTCCGTCGCTTATAATAATAATAAATTAACCCTATGTCTCTTACAGCTAGACTATAAGAACTTAACCATCTGCCTGTTATAACCAGTGTGTAATAAGTTAACCCTCTGTCTCTTGAGGCATATCTGTATGGATTTAACCATCTGTCTTTTATAACCATTGTCTAATAAGTTAACCCTCTGTCTCTTGCAGCCATCCTGTAAGCGGCTGTGGTGCACAAGCCCAGGGAATTCAGAGAACAGTGGTTGTAGGACGCAGCATATGCCGTGGTCTGATGGCACAGAGTGTGGAACAGGGAAGGTAACAGTTCATTGTCTCTCTTGCCTCAGTGAAACTTTATTGTTTATTCATCTCTTTATATTAACCTTTCTTTGTGTTAGTTTATTAATTTGTAATGTCTGGTTACTTTGCCGATTGTTACTATTTTCTTACAATACAGTAAGGGTGTATACAGTAAAACATGCACGCACGCACAGTACACAGACATGCACACGACATTACTGAAACTCGGATGCATATAATAGATGTCTGTACATGCCTGACCATTTTCACACATACCGTTTTGCTATTAAATCTGGATAAGAGTAAGGGGTATATGTAATCGTCACCCTTTTGTTTTACATATAACAAAATACAGCCAGGTGAGATGGGGTGTGCTAGTGCAGTGATTAGAACAGCAGACTTGGATTATCTATTTGAATCGCCTCGAGATGGTGTTCGATTGAACAGGCCTGCCAGGGAGTGAAGTATAAAGCTGAGCAGTCATAAGGACTGGATATCGCACTATAATAATATAAGAACTTACCTTTATACAAGGTAGTACCAGGGGTACAGTGAGTGTGTTGTTTGCAGTGGTGTCAGCGGGGGGAGTGTGTACAACGTCGTGAGTACGTGCCAGTGGCCGGAGCCTGGAGCAAATGGAGCTCGTACGGGGAGTGCACGCGAACCTGCGGAGGAGGCATCAAGCAGTCACAGCGGTTCTGCAACAATCCAGTGTACGTCATCCCATTGGCAGAAAAACAACAACGATCCACTGATTGTTTTTATTTACTAATCCATTTTCATAATTAACACCACTGAAAATAGTCACTTTATGATATAGGATTTCACATCCAACACATGCAAAATGGAAAGTGGCCAAAAAACATTTTTGGCCAATTTTTTATATCTAATACGTAACCCGATCTTCTGAGAAATTTGCCAACGTTTTATGTTAACATATTCACAGTGTTAGCATTTTCACAATCAACAAATAATTTGTTCCATTTGATAATAGTACTCTGTGAACATTAATTTGTAATCTTATCTAATCTACATTGATCCTTCACTAAAGTTACATCATGTCTTCTAATTCTTCCATCTCTCTTAAGCAAGGAAATAATACTTATAATAGATACTTTCATAAACATTTAAGTCGTAAAACATTTTTTTATATGAACAGGTTATTCATTCATTCATGTTAATTCTGTTCAGGCCAAAGTATGGAGGCACATATTGCACTGGACAGAGATTGAAATACAAATCATGTAATACAAAGGTAAGCCATATTCTTGGTTTGTTTTCAGTTGCCGTATGCACATTTTGGTGTCTACCTGGAATTGCACATCATATCATTAAAGTTTTATTGCACATTAATCACTTTTTAAAAGTAATAATTTTGGCTTTATTTAACAAAATGTTGACTAAAATTGTTACATAACTAGTATCTATTATCACCTTTCTATGAATTAAAATTTGGTAAGTCTGTTTATATCATGTTCCATGAGGAGTTTCAATCTAGATAAATAAATCTCGGTCACATATATAAGTCATAGAAGTCCATAACAATGTCTAGAGAACGTAGCATCTTTAGAATGAGCTCAGCACTACTGAGCTGCAATGAAATGGCTACACCAACCAAAAAGATGTGACAACATTGATTTATCACTGCAGGAGTGCACTGATAGCCAGATGAGTTTCCGAGAAATGCAGTGTTCGAAGTTTGACGGAAAACACTTCAACATCAATGGACTTCACCCAAATGTACGATGGGTCCCAAAATATTCAAACAGTAAGTAAAGATGAAGTTGTTTTTTATAATAAAAAAAAATTGTGGCTAATTAATTTCCTGAATTCTGTGTAATTTGTGGAAGAAAATGTAATAAATTATGCTTTTTCATTTGTACAAAGTATGTAGAAATAAGTTGAAGATACAAGTGTCAGTAACAACCACATAGAAGGTCTTATGTAAGTCAGTCTTGCTGTTATACCAAAAAATGCTTTCACAGAAAGGAACTTTGACCAATTACATGCAGCTAGGCTACTTATACCATTATCATATTTGTAAGATGTGGGTGAAATATAGTTTCACTGTGTAATCCAGGTCTTATTAATGAGATAATTACACAGTTATTAACCATTTATAGAACTATTAAAAAGTCCTTGAAATGGTAATTTGGAAGGTGTGAATAGTGTCACTTTGAAGACATTGACGCCTTGTTTGTGTTGACAGTTGCTCTAAAGGACCGCTGTAAGTTGTTCTGTCGAGTGGCCGAAAGCAGTGCCTACTACATGCTCACTGACCACGTAGTGGACGGCACAAAGTGTGGACCCTACACCTCAGACATCTGTGTCCAGAGCAAATGTCAGGTAAGAACCCTATATCATCCCGCAATCTTTTACTCCCCATGTGTTACCCTACTTGATGTGCCACAAGTCGTTGAAGCATTGATGTGTTTTGGCCAGGAACATATGGGCCAAATAATTATGTTTGCTGGTAGAGAGATTTGCTTTTGCCAAGTATTCATATATTATGGCCAAATACCAAAGCTACCAAGTTGTGTCAGGAAATATGTGTGAGATCCAGTTTCACAACAGGGCAACAGGTGGCAACACTCACTTTTTCCTACAGGACAACAGGTGGCAGCTATAGTAGTCATTAAAATTTCACCACAGACAACATTTTATACGTGTCACTGATGATGATAAGAATAACAGGTTCCATGGATGCTCGGCACTATCAGCCCGTGCATATGAATTAATACATCAACATGTAGATGTAAGCTATCCTATTTGAAATGGCTAATGCGTGAGATTTACTTGTAGCCACGTGAGAATATGAGATGGAGGCTAAATGCGTGAGTCTCATGCAAAATGCATGAGACTTTTTAGCTGTGAAATACGTCGCTATTTGGTGACAAGATTAGAGAGTAAAACTGTTGTGATGCTGTCTTCAGAAAGCTGGCTGTGACAATCGGCTCGGCTCGTCAAAGAAACGTGACCGCTGCGGCATCTGTGGCGGCAATGATCGGACCTGTGTGACGATCTCGAGAACGTTCAATGAAGTAAGATATGGTAGGATACATCGCCATAACTTGATAAGCACTTGGCTGTAGTAACCTTAATCTCTCGTCGCAGCATGCTCAGTGTCATTGTTGTCAGACAGAACTGTTGTACGGGTGATCGTGGCAATTGTGTGTGACAGCAGTTGTGGTTGTCATGTGGTGCAGAGGTGGCAGTGATGGTGTGAAGGTGATGTTAATGGTGATGATGATGATCGTGGTGGCGATGTTGATCATGGTGGTGATGATGGTGATGGTGGTAATGGCAGTAGTGGTGATGATGACAGTGGTGATGGTGATGGCAGTTGTGTGGATGGATAAACGGTGATGGCGATAATTGTGGTGTTGGTGGTGGTGATGGCAGTGGCGGTGATAGTGACGGTGTTGGAGGTGGTGGAGGTGGTGGTGATGGTAGTGGTGATGGTGTAGGCGGTGATGATGATGTGTATCACTAGCGTTGTTGTAGTGATGACAAAGCTCTAGCAATAACAATATTAGCTGTCGTTGATGTAGTAATAACATTGGTGATGTTGTGATGTGGAAGTGAAATAGAATTGGTGCACTAGCATTGATTCTATGACTATTACGATGATTGCTTCTACTTGTAATAGGGCTGGGTGTACTGATATCAATCAAATCAGTCAGAAATCAGTCTGTTTCTATTCTCTAACCCCTTGTCTTGGTGTGGCTCAGATCTAGGGTTTCTCAGTATTTAGGTGCAATATCAATTTGATTATTTTATATTTATTTTGATGTGGTGTCCGGTGAACCTTTACCAATGTGTACATGAACATTTCTAAACTACTTCTGATGTGCAGAGCTACCTCGTGAACAAGCATATAAAGTTCGGTAAGACTCGCTAGCGAATAGAGAAACCTAAACCATCTTTGGCGCATGCTTGATCAAACTACCGCACGGCACTGTTGACTGAACTGTTTACTGTACTGTTTACTGAACTGTTTACTGAACTGTTTACTGTACTGTTGACTGAACTGTTGACTGAACTGTTGACTGAACTGTTGACTGAACTGTTTACTGAACTGTTTACTGAACTGTTTACTGAACTGTTTACTCTACTGTTGACTGAACTGTTGACTGAACTGTTTACTGTACTGTTTACTGTACTGTTGACTGAACTGTTTACTGAACTGTTTACTGTAATGTTTACTGTACTGGTGGTGGGCTTGATCACCTGCACTCGGTGCATCGTTCTTGCATGCACAGTTGTTGTGGACGATGTTACTACACAATAAATTTCAGGTGGAGAATATAAACAGGAATTGTTATGAGCAGACATTCATTAATACAATTCTTATTATTGTGAGTCGATTCTTTGTAATTCAGAATCCTGAATGAATGGTCATTCCAGACAATAAGTGGTTTAAAACACACCGATTATGAAGAATAAAATGTTGAATATTCATGTAACTTTCACATTTCAACTACTTGCACTGCACAGTTCATTAAAACATAAGGAAAATGTAAAATTGAATGTATGTTCTATAAATGCAAATACATTGTTATGGTATGTACATACATATTATAAATGTTGGAAATGTCCCACCAATACCCAGCCCTAGACTAGCATTTGCACTAGCTATTAGTGGTCATATTAATACGAGTATTGAATAGTTGTAAAGTTCCATAATTATACCTGCATGCCTGATTATTGCACTCTACCCTTGGCTGTAATAACACTGTTTTGTTGATGCTGTTAGGTGAAGTAATAAGTATAAATTGTTATGGTATTATTAGTTTGTTTGCATTGTTGTAATAAATTACATTGTTAAAACTGCACCTGTGGTCATGAGAACATGGAACATGAGTCTTTTATTTTGTAAAATAGTTTTTTAACTTTCAAATTTAGATTGGAAGTAATTGTAACATAGTTATGTGTAAAGTATATCAAACAGTCAGGTTGTTATAACAAAGTAGACTTTTAAAAATGTTGGACATCTCTTTTTTTGTTCATTCATAAACTGTGAGTTATTAATATGCTGTTTGATCAGAAGGTGGCAGCAGGTGTGCCTACTGAGTTGTTTTTGGCTTTGCTGCAGGTTACAATTTAGTGGGTCGGATACCCCGGGGTGCAACAGATATTGACATTCGTCAGCATGGCTACAATAATCTCACAAAGGATGACAACTATCTGGGTAAGTTTTGGTGTGTATTGTGCAGAGTATATAGGGAATGAAAGAAATCCACAAAAGAGTGATTATTTATTGAATAATAATTTCTATATTATATTCAATTGCCAACACAAATTAGAGGCTTCATTTCTCATGATTTAGCACTGATTTATCAAACTTGAAGACATTTATAATAGCATACATAACATTTTTGCTCAACCTAATCATGGCAGTTGCTTTTTCTATAAAAAAAATGGAAATAATTCATTATTATTTATTAGTATAGAATTATTTATTACATGTTTAGAAATATTATTTATATTTTTGTATATTGTTTGTGGTTGTTTCACAACTATTGGTAATAGTATAATTGTATTCTTATGATATATACCGTACGTGCATGTCACATGTCATTTACTGCCACATTGCAGCCCTGCGCGACAGCAGTGGGCAATACATCTTGAACGGCAACTTTGCCGTGAGCATGTTCAAGAAGGAACTGAAGATCAAGGGCAGTTTGCTGGAGTACACAGGCTCGGACAATGTAGTGGAACGCATCAACAGCACCCAGATACTGCATGATGACGTGGAACTACTGGTGAGTCCACCAACTATGTTCACTTGATCTCCAAACGTTGATGTATTACACTACACAACATTTTTTTCATGATGGAGGGGATTAGCATCCTTTCCATTTTACATCATACTTTAATGTATTTTCCAAAAACTGCTGATCCTATTTTGATAACAGCTCATAAGGATGTTGGCTTTGAGTGCATGTCAGCACTTTATTTTTATCACTATGACCGCTGACTATATACGTAATGGTGGCAGCATGGAAGATGAGAACAATTTTAGGGGTACCCATAGGTCAATGTAATTCAAAGTTTCAGTATGGAATCTAAAAATAAATATCAATTTTGTGTATGTCACACATAATTTTTTTTAAATAACATTCCCTCTTCATGATTTTATTTTGCCTAATGGTTTTTGTATGTAACACTTCTGAGCTTAGGTTCCTGAAGATATAGACACGAAGGAAGTGTATTATTATTATGTTTTTTGTATGGTTTGATGTATATTTATTTGATGCATTTTGTCACATGTATTAAGCTTTCAAGGGAACTGTGTTATGTAATAATAAATGTATTATTCCTGTGTCCGTTGTCCTACTGCAGGTGTTGTCTGTGGGAGACCTGCACCCTCCAGACATCAGCTACAGCTACGTCATCTCCCAGCCAGCATCCACACCTGACGCCTCCTCCGCCAGTGTCGACTATTCGTGGTCTCGCAAGAAAGGCTCCTGGAGTCGTTGTGATCGAGCATGTCAAGGTGGGTCGTTGTTCAGCCTACCGCTTCTTTCTTCTACTTCTCCCTTGGTCCTTTGCAGGGTGGAGATCCCATCACTCGGAGACATGTCTTCTCTCATCATCATCTTCTTTCTTCTACTTCTCCCTTGGTCCTTTGCAGGGTGGAGATCCCATCACTCGGAGACATGTCTTCTTTCATCATCATCTTCTTTCTTCTACTTCTCCCTTGGTCCTTTGCAGGGTGGAGATCCCATCACTCGGAGACATGTCTTCTCTCATCATCATCTTCTTTCTTCTACTTCTCCCTTGGTCCTTTGCAGGGTGGAGATCCCATCACTCGGAGACATGTCTTCTCTCATCATCATCTTCTTTCTTCTACTTCTCCCTTGGTCCTTTGCAGGGTGGAGATCCCATCACTCGGAGACATGTCTTCTCTCATGTTCTTCTACTTCTCCCTTGGTCCTTTGCAGGGTGGAGATCCCATCACTCGGAGACATGTCTTCTCTCATCATCATCTTCTACTTCTCCCTTGGTCCTTTGCAGGGTGGAGATCCCATCACTCGGAGACATGTCTTCTCTCATCATCATCGTCTGTGGTTTTCTCTCACTCTCTGCAGTTCACCCGTACCCTTTAAAATCCCTTAACGTAATCCATCTAACTTCAGTCTTTCTCCTCTTGTTCTACCATGGTCTTCTGTTTCCTCTGTGTAAAATTTCTCCTTTCTAATCACTTCCTTGTTTTCTCCATCCATTGTCTATCTTCTCATATCAGTTTACAGAATCTGTTACATGGCATCAATACAACATTATTTCCACATTGTAGGCCAATATTCATTAACGAAAAATTATTATTCAAAATTTGAGTGAATCCCAGAAATTATGGAAAGTATTTTCTACATGATGGATGCTAGAAGAACATGCCTTTTAAAGATAGGATTTTTGCAGACTTAGCATCTATAATTTTTCTGGTTGTAATAAGAGCTCTCCCATGGCAAAGTGATGAGTTACTGTCGATCCTCGTTTTATGGTCACTTCAGTAATACAGCCACCTCGGAATTATGGTCACCCTGGGACAATCCCAAATTATTTCTGTAAAAGAAAAGAAGGAAAATAGTCCCGCCAAATTGGTTACCTTGCTATTGAGATCACCTTGGTCCAATCCAGAGATTTAACTTAATAGTGATTTTTAACTGTATTTTAAATAAAAATTTGCAGATTAATATAATTTATTCCCATAATTGACGTTTCAGGCTTCAAGCGTCGTAAGATTGTCTGTGTGGAGTCGGGAAGAAACAAAATTGTCCCGGACGACAATTGCGAACACCTAAGAAAGCCAAAAACTGTTATCAGGAGATGTCACACAAAATGCAATGTGCGGTATGTAACATGATACAAATTTTTTTATACAAAATCACTGTTAAGGATCAAAATGTATTTTAAAGAACTAAATCTGGCTTATCATAACAATTAATGAAACTGTCCCTGATGTTTCCACTATCATTTAGTTTAAACTTCTTCATGATGTGTCCATTTAGACATATAAAGTTAAGTTACTTCATAACTTATAGAGACATGATTACACGTGCGATGTGTCTCAGTCCCAGCGATGTAAAATTGTGTTCCAAACCTAGCTGGAGATGTTAAACTAATAGCAGCTAACTACACTGTATGTTTAGTCATAATACAAACATCACACATGGTTTTACATAAAATAAAAAGTACACCATCTTCGGTCACCAGATGGCAGATCCAGGACCAGAGCAAGTGTTCAGTGGAGTGTGGCATCGGCGTGATGATGCGTAAGGTGCGGTGTCTCAAGGTGAAGCGAGATCGACCGCGCTATGTAAAGGACCGACATTGTGCCCACCTTAGGAAGAAACCGCGGTCAAGTGTACGCTGTCAAGGCTTGTGTCTCAAGTCCCGATGGGTCTACTCCTACTGGAGCAAGGTACAGCATCTTGTCGTGTTCACGGGAGAACAGGCATTGATCACTCCGTGATTTGATAGCATTTTATTATGTGGTTTATCAACCCACATACAAGATTAATGGGAGTTCAAATATAAGTTTATAGAATATTAAATGGTGATGAAAATATTGATAGAAGTATTTTAAGTAAGATATGAAGCAACATTAGTAAAGGAACAGTGTATATTAGATACAACAAAATATTCATTCAAGGACTACAAATGGATAGAACAGATTATTTGCTGATTTTATGTTAACACTAGCAGCATACATTTAAAAGTAAAGCTGCCATATGTCAGCCAACTGGCGATTTATTAAAAAAGCACAAGTAGTTATTTAGAGGTATTGATTAAACATTGGACAATGGCTTCCTTGTGAACGACTACAACACATGAATACAATACATGAATAACATCAGATTCTGACGTAACATTCCTTGGTGAGGTTATGTCACCATTGCCCCTGGTGTTGCAGTGCAGCAAGAGTTGTAGGGGTGGGGCGCAGTACAGGGACGCCGTGTGCATTAACATGAGGAACGAGACTGTAGTTGATCACCAGTGTCGGGGGACAAAGGACGTCACCAGGAGGTGCAATAAGGCCCCGTGTCCACTCTGGCAGCTCGGCAACTGGACACAGGTCAGTGTTGTCTCCAGCAGTCTTCTATTACAGTTGGATTTAATTTACGTACCATTATGCCAAAAAAGAAACATGTTTCTTGTTCATGTTGGCTTCGTTTTTGGCAGGCGCCTAGTTTTTATCATTGCCAGTTAAGGAATTAAATGATTGCGCCAGGTGAATGCATGTAGTGGTAATATGGTTATAGTAGTATCATAAATGTATTGATTGTGGGCTAAGATCAATATTCAGATTGAGAAATTATAATATTGCACTTTGACCCACACAATGTAATTTTTTTAATGTATAGGACTGCCACTAAAATGAATCTGCTTCTTTGTTGTGTTTAATTAAAATGCAGCAATTATATTACTATATAGATACAAGATGTGTATATGTGACTTTTAACTGTTTTCGCTTTGGATACAACTGAGTAGGCCCAATTATATTTGTCTCTTAACGGGTGTACTTTGCCCCACATTATCCTATGTTGTAACATCATCAAGGTTTGGTTGCAGTGTTCTGTGACGTGTGGTAGCGGTGTGCGCGTGAGAGAGGTTGCGTGTAAGAGAGGTGACAACACCGTGCACAAGAGACAGTGTTCGAGACAGAGTCAGCCGAAGAAGAAGGCTCGCTGCAACCTTGCTCCTTGTCCTGTCTGGTACACAGGCTCATGGTCACAGGTTAGACCTTACTTAGCTCTCTCCTTCCTCAGGGGTCAGGTCTAGCTACTGTACTGTTCTTCCTCATGGTTCCCTGTATAGGGGTCAGGTCTAGCTACTGTACTGTTCTTCCTCATGGTTCCCTTGTTACATTGTACAGGGGTGAGGAGTTAGCTTATGTACTCATGCTATCTGTTCGCAATTACTTTGGTGATAATAAATGACTGAGTTTCTTTAGCATATCAACTAAATAAATGTCCTCTATATCAATTCAATACACCAACTTTATTTCTTCTGTTTCACCTTGTCAGCCTTTCTTGCTGTTTCTATTTTACCGTAGATTCATATTTTTGAAAACTACCAGTAGGTTTCCCAACAATACATGTTAGCGCAGCGACCACCAGTGTGTAGTTATAACCTGCCCTTGTGTTGTAGTGCTCAGCCACTTGTGGCCCGGCCGTCAAGAAGAGGGTGGCCCTTTGTCGGGCTGGGTCGTCGGGTCAGGTTATCAGCAACGACATGTGTAACCCTACTAAACGACCTCGCGACGAGATGAAATGTTACAACCTGCCCCGGTGCACCTTTATGGTTGCCACGACTACAGCCATGCCAACGACAACACTGTTGTCACGCCACCTAAACTGGAGGACAGGCAGCTGGACCACGGTGAGAGAATACAATATTGTCATCAGCCTTGAAGTAGGAATCATAAAAATAATCAACTTTCTAGACAGACAGACAGACAGACAGAGGACAGAAGATGGATAGATAGATATACACACACAGACACACAAATTATTCTTGGAATAATTGTGTTCATCTGCATAGCGTGAAATTCAATTGAAGTAAACATTTACAAGAACAACGGTGATCACTGCAGTGAATGAGTTTGATAGAGCCCAAGCAACTTATAAATACCATAAATAAATTGGCAGTCCAATCACAAGGTTTCTATACATTCTCCTGTTTACATTTTGAATGCAAGCTTCCCCACAATTCCATGTGTGCACATGCACAGTAGTGTAAATTGGTGATCTCCAAACAGGTCAATTGCTACAGGTGTGTCAAATGACCATGGTCTAGCCCGTGTTCATGACCATGACCATGTGACACAGTTATACTGATGTCTGTCTGCCTGCCGATAATGGCTAAGTGAGTCGACCAAGGTATTCAGAAAGAGAATACCAATGTATCGAGGGTAGTAAATAGCATGTCAAATACAAGAAGAACATTTACCAAAGTAACTAATGATGTACGTGTTGTTGCAGTGCTCTATGAGTTGTGGCGCTGGTACGAGTCAGCGCTACGTGAGTTGTGTTTACCAGGATGGTGGACCTGCTGACAACAGTGAGTGTGAACGCCTTCCCAAGCCCGAGTCTATGAAACCCTGCATGGAGAGACCCTGTGGAACCTGGCGCACAGGGGAATGGTCAGGGGTGAGTAGTTGGTTAAAAGTGCTAATTTAACAAGATTTGATTTCACCAAAATGCCACCCTAAGTGATGAGCCCCAGATACGTACTGAACTAGGAAGCCATTGAAATGAAAGTTCAAGATTTTTTCCCAGTGTCATTAACTTCAAATCAAGTCAAATATATCTAAATACCACATATCTCTAAAAATAATGAATTGGCGATGTCTACAAAATAAAAAAGTAATATATGTTACATAGGTGAATAAATATATTACATATACATGTACAATAAAATGTAAACATTGGGATTATATGTTTATATATAATATATATATATATAAAACTATAAAGTCTGAAGTTTTCAGGTCCCTCCTAAAACATCCAGAAAAATAAACAGTATCTTGAAATGTTTCAGAATTCCAGTAATTAATATTTTCACTAGAGCTTTTGGTTTAGATGGTTTGTATATTTCACATACCAATGGTTGCAGTTGAATTACCATGTAACCATGCACACCCACCAACACGTGACCCTACCCTCTTCTCCCCCCAGTGTTCGGTGACGTGTGGCGCAGGCATGGAGACCCGCCTGGTCGCCTGTATCACCCTGGAGCACCTGGAGGGTCAGATCACCAGCCCCACCCAGTGCGACATGGCGGTCAAGCCCTCTGTCCAGCGGCTTTGTAACCTCCACTCCTGTCCACGTATAGACAGCATCGCCAGCATCTCGAGCAATGACGTCACAGGAACGGCTCATTGGCGCATTGGCTACTACGGTCGGGTAGGTATTCTTTGTATTGGTTCTCATGTCATTCACTTGGTGCAGGACTTGGTAGCTACTCAAACTATACAGTCGTCTTGAATTTGTTGAAAATCCAGGCAATTTTCTGTCATAAGACTTCTGAGCTTTGGTTCTCATGTCAGCCACTTGTGGCAGCATTCAATAGCTGCTCAAACTATACAGTTGTCTTTGAAAAGTTGTAATACCTAGGAAGTTTTCTTTTCTTTTTGTTATGCAGCACTGTTATATATTGAATATTATAGTCGTTCAGGTTATTATCAAAATATTTTATGAATTCATTTAATCATTTAGTAGTATTAATAATAAGTTTATAAACTAGCTATTAACACTATTACTTTATATCCATAACATTGCAGAAAATTTAATATCTATAAAATGTACAACAGCAGTGCTCATATTTGTACACACAGCCAGACTTTATTGCACCATACCAATCCATCTTGAATATATTCCAAATAGCACAACATTAAATTTTATGTACCCTTTCTCTTTAGAGGGTAATAATACCTGGCCATTGTGTGAATCTGAGAAAAAATAGAAATAATTTTTTCCCCTTGAATGAAACAATGGGGTGTGGGTGTTTTAGTGCTCCGTCTCTTGTGGAGGGGGCAAGAAACGACGCCGAGTCATGTGTCAGGACGAGAATGGACCGACCGAATCTTGCGACCCTTCAACACGACCAGAGGAGTATGACGACTGCAACACGGAAGCCTGCCCCAGCTGGAGCTATGGAAACTGGGGACAGGTAGGTGTTCACACTCACTACTTGGGTGTCAGTTTAATTAATGTGCTGTGATGTACCATGAAGTTGTACTGTTTCTGCTATTTCACACCAACTACGATGCTTTGTTAAAATAATCTTGACCATTCTGTTGTTCTTCCTCATGGTTCCCTTGTGCTGTTGCACTGCTCTTGTTGTAGTTGCCCTCCATTGCTCCCTGTCAGGAGCCCCTCTCTCCACCTTTCATCTTCTTCAGACTTTCTCAAATCCTTCTTCACGTCTCAGCTGTGGCCTTACACATTTCAAATACATGCAGCTTCTGCTGTTGTTGCTCTATCAGTGTGACTGTCTTCAGAATATGTTACAAACATTCTCAGAGCGTAACCTTTTTTAATACTTTGTGTCTAGCTTCCTCCATACATTATTGAATTAATATTTGCTCTAAACTTCTGAATATTTCCTCTAAACATTATTCACGAATGCCTTCCCACTTGTGTAAGTCTGTGACACACTGTTGCAGTGTTCGGTGACATGTGGAGTGGGTCGGCGGGAACGAGTCGTTGTGTGTCGCCGAGAGAATGGAGACCTTCTCAACGAAGGTCGATGTGATGCCATCACGAAGCCAGCGCCTGCCGGATCATGTCGCAAGACCCCGTGTGTAGGGGGCGCTCGATGGAGCAGAGGCTCATGGTCTCGGGTATGTTCTCGATCATTTCTTACTCGATTCTGTGTCCATTTCTTCCTTCTTTCCTTTTCATTTTATATTAGCTGAATACAATTATTGTTCTTTTTTAATCACATGCGTTTCTAGTAAAGAGATACATTTAGGTGTTAGTTGCCCCATATTAGAAATATGCATAATTCTTATTTTATATATTTGTGTTCAAATAATTTTATTGTTTACATGTCTATGTAGACCATAGCAGATTGTAGCTCTTCAGCGGATTTGTTTTGCTATCGAAAAACATTTGATCCAATAGATTTGATTTCTTCCTTTCTATGCCACCCATTTACATGCATGTTTTAACAATATCATTTAAAATTTACTTTTGATTTCTAAGTTTTCCTGAAGCTATTGTGTGACATCTGAGAAAATTGTATCAATCTCCGACTTATTTCAGTACAATGATTTGCGTTCACGTGCCCTGTCCAAACGTGCAGCCGTTCAGGTGGTCGTAGATCAGGCCAATAAAGGGGTAAAGTTCACAGGACTGCTGGCTTGCTTTATGCGTGTTTTCCCACACCTTTGTGTCGCTTACACCGCAGTTACTTAATCCCCTGTCTGTTATGTTTAATTCATGTTAATCTGTGCTAATTCGTGGTCATGGGAGCATGGTAATTAACGTCACGTGACTAGAACTACACACATTCTTGCACCTGTGTTTTAAATTGTGAGTCTAAGCATGCGTGCGTGTATGTGTGTGACGCAAGGTATGTGTGTGACGCAAGGTATGTGTGTGACGCAAGGTATGTGTGTGACGCAAGGTATGTGTGTGACGCAAGGTATGTGTGTGTGACGCAAGGTATGTGTGTGACGCAAGGTATGTGTGTGATGCAAGGTATGTGTGTGTGACGCAAGGTATGTGTGTGACGCAAGGTATGTGTGTGTGACGCAAGGTATGTGTGTGATGCAAGGTATGTGTGTGTGACGCAAGGTATGTGTGTGACGCAAGGTATGTGTGTGTGACGCAAGGTATGTGTGTGACGCAAGGTATGTGTGTGATGCAAGGTATGTGTGTGTGACGCAAGGTATGTGTGTGACGCAAGGTATGTGTGTGACGCAAGGTATGTGTGTGATGCAAGGTATGTGTGTGTGATGCAAGGTATGTGTGTGTGACGCAAGGTATGTGTGTGACGCAAGGTATGTGTGTGACGCAAGGTATGTGTGTGACGCAAGGTATGTGTGTGACGCAAGGTATGTGTGTGACGCAAGGTATGTGTGTGACGCAAGGTATGTGTGTGACGCAAGGTATGTGTGTGACGCAAGGTATGTGTGTGACGCAAGGTATGTGTGTGTGATGCAAGGTATGTGTGTGACGCAAGGTATGTGTGTGACGCAAGGTATGTGTGTGACGCAAGGTATGTGTGTGACGCAAGGTATGTGTGTGACGCAAGGTATGTGTGTGACGCAAGGTATGTGTGTGACGCAAGGTATGTGTGTGATGCAAGGTATGTGTGTGATGCAAGGTATGTGTGTGATGCAAGGTATGTGTGTGACGCAAGGTATGTGTGTGACGCAAGGTATGTGTGTGATGCAAGGTATGTGTGTGATGCAAGGTATGTGTGTGATGCAAGGTATGTGTGTGATGCAAGGTATGTGTGTGTGACGCAAGGTATGTGTGTGATGCAAGGTATGTGTGTGTGACGCAAGGTATGTGTGTGACGCAAGGTATGTGTGTGACGCAAGGTATGTGTGTGACGCAAGGTATGTGTGTGACGCAAGGTATGTGTGTGATGCAAGGTATGTGTGTGATGCAAGGTATGTGTGTGTGACGCAAGGTATGTGTGTGACGCAAGGTATGTGTGTGATGCAAGGTATGTGTGTGATGCAAGGTATGTGTGTGATGCAAGGTATGTGTGTGACGCAAGGTATGTGTGTGATGCAAGGTATGTGTGTGATGCAAGGTATGTGTGTGATGCAAGGTATATGACAACAAAGTATCTTGTCAAAGTGGTATTTTGTTGTTGCCCGAAGCCATGTGTTGTTGTTTATTGTTGTTTGTTTTGTTGTGCACAAGGAGTTATCACATTTTTGCCTGTGTCAGATAACAGGCACATATACACTGTATGTTAGAACCTCTTTGCACTGAACTTGGACTTTTGCTTGAGACTACTTATTATTTGTGAAAAGTAGCAAAGACATGTGTCCAACATCACGTAGACATATGTCCATCAACAAATACCAAATAGGCAATGAAGCCACTAAAATGTATTCTTTGTAGTGGCAAGAATTTTAAATCAAATGATTTCTATATAAAATGAGTAGTGGTTTGTCCACACCCAACACATCTTGACTTCTATTTATATTTCAGTGTGCCAAATGGATTAAAATAACAACATGACAGAATAGTTTTATAAACTGTCAATGAGAAATTTGACAAAATATTGCTAGGTATTCGTTGATATGACAAATTAATCACTTTTCCAAATTTGTCCATTTTCAGACATCACACTATTGAAGAAGTAGGATCTTGATCTTCCTAAATTACATATTCATAAACAAACGTGCAGTGGAAGTTTTTATATCGTATCTCATTAAATATATCCTAGTTATTAGAATTAACATAACATTAGCAGCTGTAAGCGAAGTCTAAGTTCATATTGATGCCTTTATACAACATGGTTTGTCTGTGACACCTCAATGACGTCAGCGGGTGCAGTGTGCTTATAAGAAATAAGACAGCGTTAAATGCCTTGCTTATGTCACATAAATGGGTCTGACCACTGGTTTGTGCTAGAGTGGTCACAGCATCCTTCCTGTTGTCAGAAATGTTTTGTTTTACCATAAGAGTAACTTGTGTTAACCTTTATCTAATAGTTACCTACAGTATTGTGTAGTTTTAAAACATACTCATTCACCTATAGTAGCACCTTGTTATCTATTAAAAAACATTCTTACTTAAAAAAATCAGAGTCCAAACAGTAATCTGAATCTCTTCCCCTTAACTACTATTTATTTAAATGTTTATTTAATATTTTATGCTTGGTAAACCTATAATTAACCATTATTTTATATTGCCGTTCTTCAGAGCAGTAAATTTAATTTTGAACATCAGATACAATAAATCACATAAACATTTATGAGCGCTCTTTTTATTTTCAGTATCGTTGCAAATGAAACTTGTTAAGCTCTATCATAGCTTACCATTAATTTACTACCTAGAAAGGTTGTTTTTACATAAATATGACATTCACCCCGCGTTGTTTCCTGTGCAGTGTTCCTCCCCCTGTGGCCCAGGGCACAAGACTCGCAGTGTCAGGTGTGTAGATGCCCAGGGCAACAAGGTGGACGAGAGTTTGTGTGTGCGGAAGAGAAGGCATCGTCGACCCCGCAGTGTCAAGAGGTGTCGCCAGGCGTCATGTCCTCACTGGAAGATCAACAAGTGGACCAAGGTTCGCGTCTGTCCCGACCAACTAGTGCATGCAGTACATTAGTAGTTATGGCTGGTGAAAAAAACATGACAGTATTTGTGTTGTATGTAGCATCAGAATGTATAATCACAGCATAAATATGCATGCATGCACACACACACACACACACACACACACACACACACACACACACACACACACACACACACACACACACACACACACACACACACAATAAGTTTTGTCTGGTGTTTTTTTTTTGACAATTCTGTTTTGTACATCTGTATTTTAATGTAAAGTACATTATGTTGTCAATATAATGTGCTTTTCGTAAATGTTTTTATTACTGAGTGTTGTGTAATTTTATCAGGAATTATTAGGCATTAAATGCACTGGCAATAAGCTTTCAATGGTAGACATCTGTAAATGTTGCACAGGAGAAAAAATCTTATTTTCAGTGTTCTACATTGTTTAAAAAATACCTTTAATATTACATGACAAAGAAAAGTCATTGACCGTGACAGTATTCCTGTGACCAATCAGACTGTTCCATTTGCCATATATTTCCTATTTTACACCTCTCGCTGCAGTGCTCGGTATCATGTGGGGCCGGGGTCAGCCACAGAAAAGTCAAATGTGTGGCCGGTAAGAATCGGCTGGTCGACAGACATTTGTGTGATAAAGAGATGAGGCCGGAAGATATCAGGTTCTGTCTTGTGGCGGAGTGTGCTCGCTTTCAATGGCACATCAGCAAGTGGTCAGAGGTACGTTCTCGCAGATACGATACAAATTTCCCATATACAGTACAAATTTGGAAGATTTTTAGGAATACACTGTCTGAATACAAATTTGCTTTAAAATGGAAAAATCGTGATAAATTATGGATTTATACAGAATTTCAATTCAAAATACAGATTTGTACCTAAACGATGTGACAAGTTGGTTCTGGCACCACACCATTCCCTTGCACACATTGTTGGTTCTGGCACCACACCATTCCCTTGCACACATTGTTGGTTCTGGCACCACACCATTCCCTTGCACACATTGTTGGTTCTGGCACCACACCATTCCTTGCACACATTGTTGGTTCTGGCACCACACCATTCCCTTGCACACATTGTTGGTTCTGGCACCACACCATTCCTTGCACACATTGTTGGTTCTGGCACCACACAATTCCCTTGCACACATTGTTGGTTCTGGCACCACACCATTCCTTGCACACATTGTTGGATCTGGCATCACACCAATTCCCTGCACACATTGTTGGTTCTGGCACCACACCATTCCCTTGCACACATTGTTGGTTTTTCCTTGAAGCGAATTCCATACATATTCATTGTTGTTGCGTGTGTGTACCACATACAGTGTACATCTAAGTTGTTTTATTTATTATAACAAATAACATATCAAAGTATGCACTGAAGTAGTTTGGCTGAACAAAATAATATATATATTTTTATTTTATTTAATAAAACATTAATATTGGTGTGTGTGTTTGTCACATTTGCAGTGTTCCCAGAGTTGCGGCTTTGGCAAGATGAGTCGAAATGCGTCCTGCATCGACACAACGGCCGGGGGAAAGGAGGTGAATGCCAGTGATTGTGGAACTAATTCTAGGCCAAAGACAGAGATGAAGTGTCAGCTGGCACCTTGTTCCGCCCAGTGGATGGCCAGCGATTGGAGTAAGGTGAGTGGTCCGCAGAATGTTATATGTGTCTATCTCAATTCTCCTGGATATGGTACATTTACTTTGAATCCTCTTCTACGTAGTAGTCAAGGAGTTGCAGAGGAAGGAAGTCAAACGTTGACTCATGTAATCCTCTGCCCTAATGCATAAATTTTTGTCAGTGTGTCCCTTGAATTGGTTGTTGTTGTTGGACATAACCGCTGCTTCGGGAAGTCTGTTCCAGTCATTAACTATCCCTTGAATAAAAGAATGCAAGCTAGATGCACAGAAGTTATTGATAGTTCTTGAAAAAATAAATATAGGTAGACTTTAAAATCTTGCGATAAAAGCTATCAATTAATAAATCAAACTACATGTTGCTTACATGGTTGATAGCATCACTTGTTGGATGGTGTAATACAACTTATCTCCCTCCAATTTTTTAGGGCAATCTCGCACCAATATTGAGAACTAGTATCTAATTTATACTGTTCCTTCAGTCACTTACATAACTTTGTGTCTTAGTTTTTCTATCTTAAATGAAAAGAAATACATCAATATTGAAGCCATTAAAGGTAAAAAAGGTAAAGGTAATTCTTATATACCGTAAAACTTATATTTCTAGCCGCACCCCTAATTAAAGCCACACCCCAGCTATTGACCTAAACCTTGATTTTCCTCTGTGCTGTTTGTTACAGATAAAAACCTTATTTAAAGCCACACCTGGACTTAGAGCCAAGACCATTTTAGCTTTGCGTGTGACCTACTTCCATAGCACACAATTAGAAAAAAATTAAGTGGGTTCCATAAAAATCATAACTTTGCTATTAATTATCATGAATGAACCAATAGTATAACCATGTTATTACTTTTAAAATGTATTGCATTGGTAATAACTACATCACATTTTACATTATCTTTGGAATATTACTATATGTGAATGTTGTCAAAACATAAAACAAAAAAACAAATTTCACCATGCTACCAGAAAATAACTGGGTGGCTGAATGTCCATACCTCCAGTGGACGAAATGTAGCCATACATTTAGGCTACACGGTAAAGCTAAAATTATTCAAATATGTTGAAAAGTTTACCCAGTGCGCGCGGCATTGTTTGGTGATGTCGATGACTCGGACACAGATAATGGAATGATACTACTGGAACGGCGTGGTGTTCTTCAACAGTGACGATGAAAGTGACTTCAATGGATTTTAATGTTTTCATGTTTTGATCTTTGTTTCTGAACATTTTATGGACACAGGTTTTTATGTGTTATGTAATGAATTTTTTGCACCAGTGGCAGTTGTAATACAATGTTTTATTGATACATCCAACTTTGTTTTTTCGGTATGTTTTTCACTTATTATAAAAGTTACTACTGACAACCCAGTGAGCCAGCTTTCAAAACTTTTTCAACAAATTACTGTATTTAAAGCCGCACCCCAACTTTGCCATCATCATCATCAATTAGGCGACACATTACTGTAGTTGAAGCCGTGGTTACGGATACAGGATTTACGGTAATGCAGTATCCAGACTCAGGACTGCTCAAAGCGCTTTACACTTTACTCTCTGGCAGACCTGTTCAATCGAACTCTCGATTTCTCTGGGAAGCATCCAGCCCTGCTGCAATTAATGCACGAAGTCTATTCGTACACGAATATCCACCACTGTCTATAGACAGGTACTCATACAGCTGTGTGAACTGGAACAATGTAGAGTGAAGGAACTTTCTCAAGGTTCGACAGTGCAGCACAGGATTCGAATGCGGATTCTCTCAGTTGAGAGTCCGACGCTCTAGACACTGCACCACTACGCTCCATTATCAAGTCTGTCAAACAGTGACAAGCTGAACGGGCTCAGAAGATAGTGTATTCTGCCCACTGCGACAGCAATATTTTTCTTGGGTTATTTCTTGTGGTTATTGAAAGGGCATTTTCAATTATGTCTAAGGTGCATCTTTATTTTATTACTTTTTACCATGTTCCACGCAGAATATTTGAGTAGTGTTCAATTTATGTTTTATTTTGTTATTACAATTTTTGTTTTAATTATAAATAGATCTTTTGTAAACATAGTTCTTCTTTAATAATAATTACTACAATGTAATCAACATTAGAGTTTGTATTTTATTATTACTTACCGAGACTCATGATTCCCATGCAGTGTTCCAACAGCTGTGGCGTCGGCAAACAGACACGCCAAGTGACGTGTCGAGTAACCAGTCGCGAGGGCTGGATTCTTGATGGACTCATTGTGGATCACTGCAACGACACCGACCGACCTCCCATCATGCAATGGTGCAACCTGGGAGATTGTGGGTCCTACTTCCGCTGGCGTACCGACGAATGGCAAAATGTGAGTCGTTATGTCGAATGAAATCTGAAATTTTCTCAGACTGCAGTTGATGGTCATCTGTTGTTTATGATAATAAATAGTTATATGATGAATTACAACGCTGCCTTAAATAACGAATAATGTGTACTGCTTTTTAGGCAAAATTATGCATTAAATACATGACTATTCAATTTTTAGCTTTATTATTTTAAAGATGAACATCTGATGACATTAATGAACTTTCAATATAATTTGAGAGTTATTCCTTTAAGTGGTCAACACATACGTTTCAGATTAGTATGTGCGTTTCTATGTATATAATTATTTCTTCCAGTGTTCCAAGGAATGTGGCCACGGCATAGCCAGGAGGAATGTGACGTGTTACAACATTCATGCCAACAGGCGGAGCCACCAGCGCCACTGTCGGGGCTCTTATAAACCTGCAACAACAAAACCATGCTACCTCAAACCATGTGAGTACACAATTCTACGACATACTGCCTATGTTCTGTTTATAACTAACGTTGAGAGCAGAAATAAAACAAATATTCATTTGATATATTATATGAAATAACATATTTGTTGTTTTGTCAGGAACATGCTTGCATGCGTGTGTATTCACGCATTCAGTGTGTGTATTCATGGAGTGGCAAGAACATGGATAATCTTCTGTTACATTCCCATTTTCTCATACCAGTAAAACATTTTTATTTACACATTGCATATGATGTATGATGTATATATCTTGTTTTTAGAATTCACTCCTCATTAGTGTTATGTCAACAGGACACATACCAGGCTGCCATCATCTCAGACTTCACTTTTTAACATATATACGTCCCACTTTTGACAACTGTAATGTTACAAACCGATTTTGATATAGCCGGACCTTTTGTTCTGATGCACCCCAAAAGTTGGTTTTCTGAGGGTTTACGTACACTGTACTATGGATTTAGGCATGAAGGAAGTTTTCTTATTCTCGTGTGGTTTTGTTTTAGGTTACGTGTCAAGTTGTGGGGAATTGAAGGAACAAATGTCAGTGATGACAGATGGAGAATATAGCCTCTATATCCAGGGCACATTCTTGGAGGTAACATTCCCTTATATGGTCATAAAGCCTCTATGTCCAGGGCACATTCTTGGAGGTATCACCTTCTCATTTTATCATCTTACTACATACAATATCATGTATCATTGTAACGTATTAATCACCTCACCACATTAAATATTGGGTAAACTGAAAACTCATCAAATTAAATACTATGAAAAATGGGCGATATGGTGGGATTATTCTGTTGGTTTAGGGATCATCTCATAACATCAATGCGGGGTCAGAGGCAGTTTCGTCTGATATATTACGCTACTGTTAATAAACTTATATTATCATTCCAATGTTTACACACTTTGGGGAGGCTGAGGCCAGATGAAAGTACTTTTGTCTGAATTTGAACACCGATGATCTGAGATGATTCCTTAGATAAACACATTAATTTGACAGAAGGTGAGGAAATATTTATGTATAACTTGTGCTTCTCCCCTGCAGGTTTATTGTCATCATATGCGATCTCAACCTGTAGAATATATAACGCTACTTGCGGGCGAGAAGGAGAACTACTCCGAAGTATATGACAAGAGGTTTGTGGCTTGTGTTTAATTGTAATAACCTTTATTTATAAAGTGCCGTACATCCAGAATATATTCTGTTCAGAGGCGCATCAAATACAACATTGTTGAAATGTATATATCCTGGTATATTAAATAACCATATTAAATAAGAATGATATATTATACGTCTAACTGTTAATTAACCATCTAGTCGTTACATGTTCATTGCTGCACAGTACAGTAATGTTGTTAATACCTTGTTCTGTGTGTTGTATTCCTTGTAACGTCAGATCATTGTGGTTAAAAGCAAATGTATGACACATGAAACAATAAATGTTCCCTGCCGTAGCAAACCAAGAAGTGGCACAGGTCTATTCTGCATACAATACAAAAATAGCTGTCCAGGTCATGTTCCATCAGTTTTGTGATTTTGGCAGCATTTTCTCAACAAGCAGTCCAAAACTAATAAAATACAGGCATTTACAAAACCATATATTAAAAAATAATACACAACATGAGTCAAAGTGACATCATTTCTCAAAACGCTGCTTTTTAAAGTTTGCTTGAATTTTAGCAATAAATCAAAACCTGCTGAAGTTATTTCAACAAGTGAGTGATCATTTTAAATCTCATGATCTGTGGAATCAAAAAGGCACAAAACTCCACTTCACAACTTGGTGATTTAAAACCCACTTTGCTGCGGCAGATCACACATTGTCATGTGATCTCAGTCCGTCATAGCTTGAGTGCTCGAGGGTTACTGATGTCAGGTGTGTGACATCCCACGTTTCAGATTGCGCCAGCCTGACACGTGTCCAGGCAACGGGAGTCGAGTAAATGCGTCGTCCTGCGGTGACTGTCTCGCCAAGCCCTACAGACGTTCTGGTCTCACTTCATATTCCAAAATACGCATCAACATTACCTCACTCCAAGTCATAGGTAACGTCCTCCTCCATGTGCGCTCAGTCTTGGACATTCTCTCAGCAGAATCCCCCAACAGATGTATTTTATTTGTTTTTCTCGAACCTCCTTTACGGTCACCTTGATAATACAGCCACCCCGGAATTAAGGTCACCATAGGATAATTCCAATACATACACTAAGATATAGGAAATTAGTTCCACTAATACGGTCACCTTGCTAATCAGGTCACTTTTGCCCAGTCCCAAGGGTGACCTAAATAGTGAGGTTCCACTGTATGTCAGTGTTTTGCAAGTAAGTTTGTAGTCTTCATTTGAATTTAATCTTACCAAACATATTTTCAAAGCTGATTGTCTCTATAATGTAATGGCAATGTTATCATTTAGATGCTCTTCCTATGTAAACTTCGCACCTGTGGTGTTTGTGTGAATATGACTGCGAGCCTCATAAACTGACTCGTGTTTTCAGTGAGCAACGTAGAGTTTAGCTCAACTGTTGCTGGTGTGCGGAGAATCCCCTTCGCGTCCGCTGGCGACTGCTACAGCACTAACAACTGTCCTCAGGTGAGTCCACACATCACCACGTCAGATATTTGTTTAAAAGGAGGCAATCTCTTCCTAGTTCTTCATTTATTAATTAATATAATCTTCTTAAGACTATAATAACTATGTTCAAGGTATACTGCCTTCCAAATTTTGTCTAGTAAGCCCTTAACAATGTTCGTAATTTGGAAGATATGATTCTGGAGCATGTTCAAATGATAAAAAATCCAGTTTCAAAGCAAGCTTTATTGACAGTATTGCCGAGGCAGGCTGAGTTAACAGCAGTACCCTTTGATGTTCAACGATGTCCCATTTTCCCACATTCAACACAGCAGACTTCCTGTTACAAATTACTGCGCTGGCTAATTCAAGATAGAGGAATGTTGTTGTTGTAAACAAACCAGACATAGACAAAACCAATATTTACTCATCACACTTATTTACCATTTTTTTATGGTTTTATAATTGTGTGATTATATTATACCAACTTTGCAATGGCATTTGTTGTTTGTGTTACGTCAGGGTGTGTTCCGAGTCAACTTGGCCGGCACAAAGTTGAAAGTATCTGCCTCAAGCTCATGGAAGAGCACTGGCTATACCTCAACTCAACACATCGCAGTGTCAGAAGTAAGTGTCATCAGTACTACGAAACACATCATTGAATCGATATTTCACAATAACTATTGTTACCAGCAAGCCTCCAAATGCTGAAAAACTCATTTCAGATCACAACCCTTCTCCAAACCACTAAGCTGGCGGCTGAAGCCTGCCTCATTAATTAATCAATCATCAGTCAATTTATTAAGGGAACACAATGACAAATCTTCAAGTCAAATATTTCTTGTGCCAGATATGTATTACATGTTATAAATGTTGACACAATAAACAGTTCTATAGGTTGTTCAAATTTGTCAATGCTCATTCCAGTGTGAGCCACCAAATTGTCCACAGCTTAGGATAATACAACTGCCAGGATATTAACCTCATCTTTTCCAAGATCACTACCCTCACCCAGCCCAAATGACTATTTTTGTGGCTGCCAGCCTACCTCACTAATTAATCATGAGATATCTTATCTAGAGAGCACAATAACACACCTCCAAGTTCAAGTTTCCTGTGCCAGACATTTATTACATGTTATGTATATTGTCAAACAGTTCTATGCTCTATGTCTTGCCAATGGATGCAACAGTTCCTGCCGTACAGTTGGATGGCAGCCAGTGGTCCACAGCAGCGTATTGTTATTACAGTTGGGTATTGTTGATTTCCATGTGATAGCATGATCCTGGATTTACTATGCATTTGTTGATTCTTTCAGCTTTTGAAAAACTTGCACTGGTGTTGTAGAATCAGCAGGTGGTCGAAGGTCGATGCGGAGGTTACTGTGGTCACTGCACACCAGATGGCGCCAATGGGTTGCAACTGCAGCTTCTGCAGTAAACACTGTAAGTTTCTGTTTTATTTCAGGAGGCACGTTTTTATTCTTTTGATCTTGGAGTTGGTCAGTGAAGAGACATAGTCAGCTAATCGATATTTCATGTGAAGTATGTTATGTTATAAATTATATTAGTCAAAGTAAAATGTAACTTCCTTTCATTAATGTAGACTAATAATTATATGCAATAATTTTTATGTTTGATTTTTGTGTTGATATATTTTAGTGTCATTTTCTTTCATGCAGACAAATGATTCCTTGTGATTTATTGTTTCCTTTTGCTCTCCAGGTGGCACTGCAGCATAGAACAACCTTCCATCGAGTCGTTCACATTACATCCTGAGCAGTCATGTGATAATCGGTACATTTCATCGTCATTTGAGGCTGCCCTGATCTGACCTCATTCGCATCGAGACTCATTCAAACTCATATGTACAAATACACCACCATCGTCGTCATCTGTAAATTACATATTGCTATTTCTATATATTAATATATATATATATATGTTGCTTGTAATATTTATTATTGTCTTATGTACAGGATTGTACAAAAACCTCTTTGGTTGTTTGACCACAGAAATGTTAGATCTGGAGCACACTAATGGAATAGATTACGTTTTACTGTGGGTGACACGTATACCCCCAGTACAAGCAGACATGAAGTTAGGAGTATAAATAAGGCTGTTGCCCATAAGGGCCATCCATTTACAATGATTACAGTTGCTGATACGGTTTCACATTACTGTTAACAAATGTAATGAAAGTAATAATATTTTCATCATCCTTCAAATCATTACAAATCATTGCACTTACATATTTGGCCGTTTCAACATAGTCAGTTGATTATCAGTTGTAAGATTGCGTTAGCTCAAGCTGTATAATTTCAAGAATCTAAGAAGCTACTGTAAACAATGAGTTGAGACTATAGTTATTAACATCGCTAGCGTCACCAGATTTATTTTTGACCAGTGGTATAACAAACATTTGCATAAAGTCGTCAAGTAGATGACCACGTACATACACACAACTTTAAAAGATTTATAGTAAACCTTTGAAATGGAGACATGAATTCAGTGAGTGTGAAACAAGAGTGACCAATGAATTCAGGTCTTTCATATTTGCAAATGTATAAATTTACTACATATGTTGTTGTGTGAATTGTAAAGCATTGTTACTGTGGAAGACTAAATGCCTTTGCATGATAAGGCTTTATTGCCCACTAATTTATAACAGTGTATTTTGTAAATTTATTTAGTCATTTATTCGTAGTGAAAGTAGATATTACAATGTACCATATGGCACAAATTAATATTTTTGTATTCTTGTGTCAAATGACTTATTTGCCACAACAAGTTTAGACACAAAGCTAGGAAATATATTATGTTTATTGGAGAATTTTTTTGTACATTTTATGATTGCTGATGATAATATGTATGTCTAACTGTATCATGATCATATTGTCATGTGATAAGATTTGACAGATTTTTAATGAATGTTGTTATTTCTTAAATACATAGAAATACATGTTTGTAAACGAATTTGTTCTGTAGTTAGCTTCCCATAATTAAAACCGTTTCAACATAAGTACTCTGTTAATAATAATGTGGTTCATATTAAGATAAACAGTGAAATTTGGGGGATGTTTGCGTGCGTACATGCAGTGCTGTGTCTGTGTGCATCTAATTGAGTGTCCTATCATTTGCATTTTTTGTGTGTGAAAAATCAGCTTACGTTAGAGTCACTGCCATTATATGTATGGTACATTGTTGAACATGATTTGCGTCATATCATGTTCAACAATTCAGTCATTTCATTGCATTCTCATGTCATATCATACGTCTGTATTAGGGAATACAAAGTGGATGTGATGTTTTCACTTAATTCTTACCAGGAGCACACTTCAACCAGGGATCTGTGACTTGTTCTGTCTTCTGAGTTTTATAAGTATCAGCATTATTTTATTCAGGCTGTGGCAACGTGATATGTTGTTTCTGGCCAGATAATTCTGATTTTGTACAACGTTTACATTTTTAAGCGCAACACTAGGAAAGTGTGATGTACATTCTGTCTGCAAACACAGCCAGTACGTGGTGATCTAGTTGAGTACAGATACACATGGTTATATTTATGTGTTGTGTCTATAACTTACCTCAAGGCTGTGTTTACCATCATAGGTGTTATATACATGTTATATTCCATCAACGTAATACACAGTAAAATCTTGTTGTGTCAAATGCAAGGATTCATTCTGAATAATTTTATGTTGAACAGTTTATTATTACAAGCTACTGTTAGGTTGGACATTGATGGTATAAGCTGGACAGATTGCAAAGCTGTTTGCATTATGAGATATATTGGTAGATATTACTTTTCTAATTTGTGATTGACAGAAGTTTTAAAAAAACATTATTATATAATTAAAACATATCTGCAGGGATAGTTTAAAGATGATATAGTTTACAACGTAACTGAGGAATCATCCAAGTTTGACACAGCATTGTTCTACTGTATAATTATGCAAGTCGTCAATTGAATATTTTTCAATGTATCTATGACCGATATTGATACGGCTTCTTGGTTCACCAATTGATGTACACAGTCATTTCTGTACTGTTTGCTGTTTTATTCCAGTACATTTCGTCCTAAATGAAATATACAAATATCCTTTTTATAAACAAATATAATACCGGGTATTGTGTTTTGTCATATGCCAATTGTGACAACACATACTTCAAGGTGATATTTTAATGGTAGCCTGGTTTTTTATATTGTATTAATTACCTGCATAGGAAAGTAGATATCACTGAAATGGTAAGAAATAAAGGTTGTATGAAAGTTGTGATAATGAGGGTTTGTAAGTAATGGCTACGTGATGGTATTTGTGGTGTGAAAATGTGAAGTCGGTGTTACGAAATGTTTTTAGATATCCAGAATTTAGAATGAAGCCACAATGTTGAACTGAAATGAAGCCACAATGTTCAACTTGTGACTTTAGATTGTCATACGAGAAGATGATAATGATGTGTCGATGGGTAAAGTTTTTTCTCAGAGTATTTGTTTCATGTGATTGCATTTAAATGTACAGTCATAGAACAAGAGTGGTGACCTCTTGCGGTGTACACCAGTACTTAAGGCAGTTAGTCACAAGAGGGCTGTAGTGAAACTAGATATACGCACTTGTAAATATTGTGCCGAATAAAACTTACCAGCGTAATTCTGTTGTATTCTTCAACATTAAGTATTTTAGTTTTCATTGCGATTGCAATATATATGTGCTCATATATTTGATAATCAACTTCAATTTTGTTTGTAAATATGCTGATTTAGTAGGAAGCTATGGAAGGTGGGGTAAGACGCCCCACCCCTATCAAATACAACCACCCTCTTATATATCGGCCATAAGGCCACAATGCATCCGACTTTGCTCTGGTCAGTGCTTCTCAACCAGTGTGCCATTGATGTGCTGCAACAACTTCCAAAGTATGCCGGTTCATCTCTAGTAATTAAAATAAAAAGTTAGCATAAGCTGAAAAAACGTCAACTTCATCAAATCAAGGCCTCTGAGGTATCACCATTTCTTCGTATTTTGTGAGAAAACACCTTCTTCATATAGAAGTTCGTTGGCTTTCACAAGGTAACGTCCTGTCAAGAATATTTTAGCCGAGAGATGAGCTTCAAGAGAATTTATGTTGTTACATAAGGAATTGCAGCATCTCAATTTGTTGCAAGACAATTACTGGGTGGCAAATCATACATACATGGCTGACATCTTCGAGAATATCAACGAACTGAATCGAAGAATGCTAGATCGAGATTAGAACGTCCTTACATGTACAGACAAGTTAAATGAATGCTAGACGGAATACAGCTACAGGCCCTAAGTGTTATAAAGAAGGACTAAATAACAAATAAATTAAGTCTCTTCCGGGTGCCATCAGATAACGGGAAACATATTTGAGTAAGGTGAGAAAGGAGGTGGTAGGTGGAAGGGAAGGCCACGGCGAGACGGAAGCAGTCAACATATTTACCACTAAAACGTACGTACCGTTTTGAAATCCCTTCCTCTAGTTACAGCACGACTCGATGAAATGCAGTAGTATGGTGTTAGTTGGAGTTGGTGTCAGAGGAGGGCCGGTGCGACCATAACAGCCTCCTCCACATGGACATGTAGCTGTGCACACAATTAATGCCCCTCTTGTTGTAGAATCACCTTCTTGTACAGCCTGTAGTGCACCCGCAACTGGCCTGCCACTCCAGGCCTTTCGCTGCTCGAGGGAAGGGAATCCAGAAAGGCACCCAATCAGGTTCAAACTCAACCCACCTCCAGGAGCCTGGACTTAATTGGCAAGACTTGTTCGGCCACGAGCCCCACACATATCCAGCTTGACAGGTCGCTCGCTTGACATGCTCTATCAGGGCTGCCTTAGTTGGTTGCAGGTACTAGAAGGTGCGAGATGACTGAGCGAATATCTGCTGGCATGTTTGGTTGACGTCCCGTCAGAAGGCAGGACTCGGAGTATAGTGAGACGACGAAACTATCAACGACATCGACATCCTCCGAAGACAGTGTGGAAGGCTTTTCCATCAGGTGGCATAACGCGGTTGTGAGCTTTTCCCTTGTACTCCATTTTCCATACGCAGATTTCTGCCCCGTGCCTGAAATCAAGAATGTGTTGTGAGACCCTGCCATGGCATGGAATGCGGGGAGAGCGTATGCCTTGACGGGAGACAACTTCTTGCCCATTCCAAATGACACCGACAATTTCTCCGCACCAATCTCAATGGAGGAAGGGATCCGCAGTACAACGATGCCAGTGTCGTTTGCAACCATCAGCATGCGCTTGTAGCCTTGTCTTCTTCTTCTTCCAATACACGCCTAGCCTCAACATGCTGAGGATACAGGCGGTGCCGTGGCATGGCAGGCGAACAGGAAATTTTTGTTTTGTTTTTAGAGTGCAATATATAAGAACACAAATTATTGTGTGAATAAACAGAAATACGTGCAGAAGAACTTGTTAACATCTAAAACATGGGGTAGTGCAAAGTCTGGATGTTGCTTTTAAACGCATCCAGGCTGTTTTGATTTACAATATATTGACGGAGGGAATTCCAAAGTCGAATGGTACTGGGGAAAAAAGAATACAAGTGGTAGTTGCATCTGGAGTGAGGGATAAGGTAAGATAAGGAATGTTGTTTTCTAGTGACTACGTTTATAGGAATAAGGTATTGGTTTGCTGGTATACCCACTAGGCCATTTGCTATCTTGTACATCATACATAGTTTTGCATCAGTTCTTCTGTCTGATAGGGATCTCCATCCTAATGTCTGGAGCATGTCTGTTACACTGGAGGTATTGTGGTGGCGATATAAGACATATCGGGCTGCACGGCGTTGAATCATTTCTAGTTTGTTTATTTGTGTAAGGGTATAGGGATCCCAGACAGTACAGCTGTTCTCCACGATGGGTCTGACAAAGGTGAAGTAGGCCTGAGTTTTTATTTGAATTGACGGGACTTTGAGATTTCTGTGGAGGAAGCCTAGTGATCTATTTGCTTTTAGACAAATGTTATTTATGTGGGCATTCCACCAGAGATCTGAGGTTATGGTTACACCAAGATATTTTACCTGTGAAACAGTTTCTAGTGTTTGACCATGAAGCATGTATTGATTGTTAATGACAGTTTTGTTTCTTGTTACAGGTATGACATTGCATTTTTGAAGATTGAATTCCATGTTCCAGGTTATGGCCCATTTTCCAAGTTTGTGAAGATCTTCCTGGAGCACAGCTGTATTTGTCTTAGGCTTAAGGGCTATATACATTATGGTGTCATCAGCAAAAAGTCTAACTGTAGATGTAATATTGTCTGGGATGTCATTTATATAAAAGAGGAATAGACAAGGGCCAAGTATAGAGCCTTGTGGTACTCCTGCTGTTACAGGTACCTCAGAGGAGGCCTCTCCCTCTATTATGACTCTGTCTGTTAAAAATGATCGAATCCAGGAATATGTTTTGCCTTGGATGCCATAGTGATGGAGTTTGTAAGTCAGTTTTTTATGGTTGACCTTATCAAATGCTTTAGAGAAATCCATCACTATGACATCCTTTTGCGTGCCAGACTGCATATGGGTAACTAAGTCATGTATGAACTGAATAAGCTGTGTCTCGCAAGATACTTGGGAACGAAAGCCATGTTGAAGATGATAAAGAATGTTGTGTGAATGTGCATGTTTCATTATACTACTAACCAAGATATGTTCCATTAGTTTTTATGCTATGCATGTCAGGGAAATGGGCCTATAATTTGAAGCTATGTATTTTTGTCCATTCTTGAAAATAGGTGAGACATTTGCTTTTAGCCAGTCTGTGGGGACTTCTCCTGTAGCATATGACTTCTGAAAGAGTAAAGTTAGCGATGGCGCAATTTCAGCAGCCAATTCTTTTAGAATTCTTGGGTTGATGTTGTCTGGTCCTTGTGCTTTATAAGGTTTAAGATTTTGTAGGAGTTTTAGTACACCAGCTTCTGTAATTTCTATTTCTGGTAGTGTTGGATTGGGTAGTTTGGTTTCTTGGGGAGATGGGTCATCTGTAAAGACTGATTGAAACTGCTGATTTAGTATATCCGCTTTGGCTTTAGGGTTTGAGTGTAGAATTCCATTTTGTTTGAGAGGCGATACCCCTGTGTGGTTTGTACGGCAGTGTTTCATGTAAGTCCAGAATCTCTTAGCATAACCTTGTTTTTGTTGACTATCTTCAGTAGAGGTGACAATTTCATTTACATAGTTCCAGTAGGCAGTTCTGAGTTGTTGCTGTATAGTTTGTTTTAGATGTTTGTATTTTGGAGTGTGCTTGTGACATTTGTACATTTTGTCCCTTTTTTGCATAAGTTTTTTGAGTGTTGGTGTAATCCAGGGGTATCCGACCCTACATCTAGCCATTCTGGATGGTATGTACAACCCAGCACCTTTGACCATGTTATCCCGAAATATACACCACAACTTGTTTGCACTGTTTTGTTCATAGCAATTTTGAAGAGTTTTGCTTACATCTTTCATATGTTTTCTAAATTTGTCCCAGTCTGCCTTATTGAAAAGGGGAATATTTCTAGGTTTCTGTTTGTGTTTCATTGGATTTATGTCTAGCTCTGTGTAGCAACAGTCATGGTCAGAGATTCCTGGTAATATCTCTGTTCGGTTGATGTTGGTAGGGTTATTTGTGATCATTAAGTCTAGAGTGTTTTCTCCCCTTGTTGGCTTGTCTATAATCTGGATAAGGCCATGGTCATCTAGAATGTTTCGAAATTTATCATGAAGTAGTACGTTTTGGCAGTTTGGTTTTAACATTCCATTCTGCCAGTCCCATCCAGGAAAATTAAAATCTCCTGCAATAAATAAGTGTTGCTTTTGATTTACTCTGCCTAGAGATATTTCAAATTGTTCTATGCTGTGTTCATCATTTACGTCAGGTCTGTAGTAGGCACATAATTATTATTATATGAAGTAATTTACAACCAGCTACGCCAGTCTATCGTCATATCCATATATGTAGATCTGTGGGATTGCGGCTCACGCGAGTCACGTTACTGGTCTCACGCTCCGGCATGTTTACGCGCACTGTTTGATGCGTTAATAAATGTTCTTTGCTGTTCGTTGATATACTAGTTGTCTATACTGGCGTGGTGGCAGCGGTACTTTTCGCAGTGTACCCTAAGAAACGCCTCACAAGTGACACTCGTAACTATAGCCAAACAAAAGGCACAACGAGACAGAGTACGTAAGTTACACTGGCAAAGCTTTGAACCTTTATAAACCGGAGCGTCAGTCACTGTCATGGCACAGAGAGCTCCGAAGCAGTGGTCACTCACAAAGCATGAAACTCTGACGTCGTTTGAGAACTGGCGACAAAATATACAATACACACTATCGCTAGACGCCAATTTCGCGACATTTTTGCTTGACCAATCCGAATGGAAAAAGAAGACGAATTCCACCCCGTTGCGGGGTCTAAGCGATGATGACGAAAACGTCCCTGCGGCTAGTCGGCGTACGGCCACACAAAAGGTCACGCACCTTGACCTAATGCTTGGCCAAATCGCCAATTTCTGTCCCGTTATATCGAGGAATACAATCGTAAAGAACTCTGTTTCTATAAAATCAATCTGGCAAGCAATACGCTTACATTTCGGCTTCCAATCCTCGGGCGCACACTTCCTCGACTTCGCCGAAATCAAGCTGGAGGCGGACGAAAGTCATGAAGATCTCTTTCAGAGATTGATGGCTTTCGTCGAGGACAACCTGTTGGCCGTGGGAGGTGGCATATCTCACCACCTGGAGTTACCGTCGTAAAACGAGGACATATCCCCGTCGTTGGAGAACATGATCGTCCTCCAATGGCTCAAACTAATCCACCCTGAGCTACCCCGTCTAGTGAAACAACGATACGGGACAGAATTACGCAGCCGAACACTCGCAAGTCTGAAACCCGAGATATCGCAAGCATTAACTTCTCTCCTTGATGAGCTAACCGCTATCTCCGAAATAAAAGTCATGCGACAATCAACCACCAACCAACGGTCTGGCTCTTCTCAATCTCGTCGATATCAACGTAGTGCAAGCAACCCAACCACTCGGCGAGCCAAACAGTGTCCACTGTGCAAGCAAGCGGGTCGTGCCAGCTACGAGCACTACCTGAGCGAGTGCAGGTTCCTACCTGAGAACGACATAGGTTGTACCTATCCAAAGCGCGCAATATAATCGGAGTGGACTGCGACGACGGCTCGGATGATGAACAGTCAGCTGGAGACGGAGACTGCACTGGCGACGTGTCGACCGTGGCATGTCGTGTGAACACAAAACAGTCGCCATTTTTCAAGTCATTTTACCGACATCATCCATTACGACTCACACTAGACACCGGTGCGGAGACAAACATGATCAGAGAGGCAGTCGCTAAAAGCATCGGAGCTAAAATCGGCAAAAGCTCACAGCTAGCGAGGCAGGCTGATGGTGTTACTCCGCTGAACGTTATCGGAGAAACACACCTGACCTTGTCGCGCGACGGAACTGACCTCCAACTCGATGCGCTAGTTGTTGCAGATCTCGACGTGGACGTACTCGCGGGCACGCCGTTCATGTCTACCAATGACGTATCCGTTCGTCCTGCCAGACACGAGATCACAATCGGTGAAACCACTGTCATACAGTACGGTTTCCAAACGTCAGGTAACGAGCAATATCACACCGTATGCAGGGCTCACGCATACGTGCTGCACGCACCCTCGCCATCTACCACGGTTTGGCCGGGTGAGTTCGTAGAGCTCCAGTTGCCCACGGCCCTAGACGACCAGACTCTGGCAGTCGAGCCACGCAGCTCTCCACACAACGAAGGTTGGCCAAAGCCTGGAATCATTGAGGCCGTCGGCAACAAAATACGACTCGTCAACACGTTGCCCAGACCACTAAAGCTGTCTCGCCACGAACACTTGTCAGGTGCGTCACACTGTCGCGTCACCGACCTGTGACACCGAATCTGAACCCGCTGTGAAAACTCGTAACATTGCCCACACCACTGACCTCTTCTCCGAAGCTATAGAGTTGGACTGCGACAAACAACTACCCGAGAGCATGCGAGGACAGTTCCGCAGTCTACATCAACAACACGACTCCGTTTTCAACCCGAGCATCGTGGGCTATAATGGACATGCGGGGCCTTTCACGGCAGTCGTCAACATGGGTCCGGTCCTGCCTCCTCAGCGCAAAGGAAGATGTCCTCAATACGCGCGCGAAAAACTGACCGAACTGCAGGAGAAGTTCGACGAGCTGGAGGCGGTTGGCGTGTTCCAACGACCGGAAGATGCCGGAATATCCGTCGAGTACCTGAACCCATCGTTCCTCGTTCGCAAGCCGAATGGAGGATCGAGGCTAGTTACTGCCTTCTCAGACGTTGGGAGGTACAGTAAACCACAACCGTCACTCATGCCAGATGTTGACTCTACCCTCCGCCAGATCGCGTGCTGGAAATACATAGTGGTGTCTGATCTAACCAGTGCTTTCTATCAGATCCCCCTAGCGAAGGAGTCAATGAAATTCTGTGGAGTGGCAACACCATTCCGTGGAGTACGTGTCTACACCAGATGCGCTATGGGGATGCCCGGTTCTGAGACCGCACTTGAAGAACTGATGTGCAGAGTACTAGGCGACCTTCTGCAAGACGGAGTTGTGGCCAAACTGGCCGATGACTTGTACTGCGGAGGAAACTCACCCGAAGAACTACTAGACAACTGGGGTCGCGTTCTCGATGCCCTTGATCTATGCGATCTACGTCTGTCGGCGAAGAAGACACGCGTTTGCCCCACATCTACTACCATTCTGGGTTGGGTTTGGTCTCAAGGCACAATACGCGCCAGCCCCCATCGTATCACAACACTGTCGTCATGTGTACCACCACAGACCGTTCTCGGGCTGCGTTCCTTCGTTGGCGCTTTCAAAGTACTGGGACGTGTCATCCCGCAGAGTTCCAAGGTGCTCGCTCCTCTCGAATCACACATCGCGGGGAAGAAGTCTCAGGAGCCGATAAGCTGGTCCGAAAACCTCCACGAGGCGTTCTGTACAGCCCAGAAGGCCCTGTCAACTAACAGGTCAATCACCTTGCCAAGACCTGATGACCAATTGTGGATCGTCACCGACGGATCCGTCACACAGCGCGGTATCGGTGCCACTCTGTACGTATCACGCAATGGTCAAACCCTCCTTGCAGGATTCTTCAGTGCTAAACTCAAAAAGCACCAGGTGACTTGGCTACCATGTGAGATCGAAGCGCTCGGCATTGCAGCCGCAGTTAAGCACTTCAGCCCGTACATAATCCAGTCCAAGTCTAAGCCGTGCCTTCTCACGGACAGCAAGCCATGCGTCCAGGCAATCGACAAATTATGCCGCGGAGAATTCTCCTCCAGCCCACGCGTAACTTCGTTTTTGACGATCGTCTCGAGATATCAAGTCACTCTGCGCCATCTCTCGGGAGCCGCGAATGTGCCGTCCGACTTTGCCAGCCGAAACGCGCCGGAATGCATGGAGCCGCGTTGCCAGATATGCGCATTCATATCACGTATCGAAGAGTCCGTCGTCGGTAGCATCAGCGTCGAAGACATCGTATCCGGCTCTGCTCGCCTTCCATTCACGAGTAGGTCGGCCTGGTTATCAACACAAGCAGAATGCCCAGACTTGCGCCGCGTCCGTGCCCACTTGAAACAAGGCACTCGCCCATCAAAGAAACTAACCAACATCAAAGACGTTAAGCGATACCTAACTACCTCAACACTGGCTCGCGACGGCGTTGTTGTGGTCCGACAAGACGTGCCATTCGCACCATCCAGAGAACTAATTGTCGTACCTCGCCAGGTACTGGATGGTCTACTCACTGCGATACATCTGAAGTTGAGTCATCCATCCAAAAATCAACTAAAAGTCGTAGTGCGTCGCAGTTTCTTCGCGCTAGATTTGGACAGCACAATCGAGCGCGTAACCGACATGTGCCATGTGTGTGCATCGCTGAAAAAGGTCCCTACAACGCTCACTGAGCAGACCTCAACTGACGCACCCGACGCCGTTGGGATCTCATTTGCAGCCGACGTGATCAAACGCAATCGTCAACTAATCTTCGTCGTACGCGAAACCGTGACTAGCTACACGTCTACGTGTGTTATAGAGAACGAACGTCACGACGCCTTGCGTGACAGTCTCGCCCGTCTTTGCATGGAACTTCGCCCCATTGACGGACCATCAGCTGTCGTTCGGGTGGATCCCGCACCCGGATTCATCGCTCTCGTAGATGACCCAACACTACAACGATTGGGCATCAGTATCGAAATCGGTCGAATCAAAAACGCCAACAAAAATCCGGTGGCAGAGAAGGCAGTGGCGGAAGTGGAGGACGAAATACTCCGACAAGAGCCAGGCGGCGGCACTGTGTCCCCACTACTGTTAGCAGTCGCTACCTCGCGGCTCAACTCGCGAATCCGCAGCAGAGGCCTTTCGGCACGAGAAATGTGGTTCCAGAGAGATCAGTTCACTAATGCGCAGCTACCTATCGCTGACCGCATTCTCATCACGGAACAACAACAGTCGCGGGAACGGAACCACCCTCACAGTGAACTCGCGAAAGCCCCCCGTGGTAGAGAAGCTTCTACACACACAATCCACGTTGGTGACTTGGTATACATAACATCCGATCGCAACAAGTCATCAGCGAGGGACAGATATTTAGTCACCTCCGTCGAAGACCGCTGGTGTTTCATTCGAAAATTCAGCGGCCACCAGCTTCGTGCATCATCATACAAGGTGAAACTCTCGGAGTGCTACTTAGTCCCCAATTCCAGACCAACTACCGTAGCCCCACCGCCCCATCACGACACTGGCAGTGATATCGAGTCCGATGAAGACGCCCCGGTGGTCTCGTTCGACGAGGCCCCTCAGACTCCGCTGACGATCGCTACTCCGCTGGAGGTACCCGTCCTACCAACTCCAACTGACGAAGTCGTAGCTAAAATCGACACACCGGCCGACACTCCACGACCTGTCCGCAGACGTGTCAAGCCCAAGTACTTACAAGACTATGTCACTTCATAAACAGTTTGTGTGTTAATTGTTGCATCTTTACATTGTGTTTAATTGTTTATCACAAAATTAATAGTCAGTTGACTTACTATAATTTGCTTAGAATAGAAGAGGACTTAAAGGAAAGTGGTCGCGCCAGTCTATCGTCATATCCATATATGTAGATCTGTGGGATTGCGGCTCACGCGAGTCACGTTACTGGTCTCACGCTCCGGCATGTTTACGCGCACTGTTTGATGCGTTAATAAATGTTCTTTGCTGTTCGTTGATATACTAGTTGTCTATACTGGCGCTATGCTAATCTTAGCCCAAATGATTTCGCAGTCTGTCTCTAATTCAAATTCCTCTTCACTAAGCAGGTCTGAATGTATTGCAATGAATACTCCTCCTCTCTGTTCTTCTGTTCTGTCCTTTCTATATACATTGAATTTATCTGGGAAATATTCAGAATCTAAAATGCTATTGCTAAGCCAGGATTCAGTGCCAATAATTATGTCTGGTTTGGAGCTATCAATGAGTGAAAGAAATTCTGCCTTCTTGTTTTTTAGTGATTGACAATTTAGGTTGATGATTCTCAATGGTTTTTTAGTGTTAGGAGTATGACGGTAATTGTGCTGTTTCCTTTCATTCGAAGGAGATGATGTATGTAGTGGAGGTCCTAATCCTGCTGGTGTTGTAGGGAGTTGAATGGAGTCATCATTTGATTGAGAGATGTGTTGATATATATTTTCAGAAAGTTTGATGTCGTCATAATTGAAAAGGGTACTACTGAAATTTGGCATTCCACATTTTAGACAATTCCATGATGTGTTGGTGTTTTGCATCGTTTCATATATTGTGTCTCTGACATTTTCACATTGCGTGTGGAACCAAGTATTACAGGAGTCGCAACAAATTGCTTTCTGTTTCCACGTTACTGTTTTTTGGCAAACACCACAAGGGTACTTGGGTGCTCTGGGGCCGGGATTTAATTCAATGTCGTTTGCCAGTACAAGAAGATATAGCATAAAGTATGATGGAAATTTGTTGGGGTTTGCTCTGGACATCCTTGGTTTATGCAGCAAGTTGATGGACAATGCCTTGATGGGAGAAATCGATCCTGATGTGTTTACAGAAATTTCATGTGAAGTTACATAACAGTCATTCGTACTATTTTTAATCTCTACAAATACAACCATGAGAAAAACAACACTCCGGTAAAACATCCTGTAAATGTAAAACCTAGTATTTCTGTTAGTCAGGAAGTGCTACAGTATGGATGGTACTGCTATGTGCCAAAGGACACAAGCAAAATAGTAGATAGTGTAGAAGAAAGACTTGAAATGGAAATGTAGAGTCTTCGTCCCAGGGCCTACACTGGGCACACAAAGTCTCAGAGCAGCACCATTTATGAGGCCATGTTAGGCAGACCCAAGCCAGGAATTTAAATTTTATTATAAATATTTTAAACTTATACTAAGATAGGAGTATAACTAATTTCTATGTTTATGTACCAGTCTCAGTGTATTTTAACCGATTTGCATGTAGATTAACGGATCATAGGTGCCTTGGTTACCAGTTGTTTATTGGGCGATAATACAGTGTCTTGATAAATAATGTTCGTTTTAGAAAGAAATGGGTGTTTTTTTTAGTATTTGTGTTGGTCACAGGATGCCAACTAATAGCACTTATCGAACACCTTACCGTAATACGAATCAAATTAAAAACAAGTAAAATAATAACATTAATAGAGGATGATTTTAAATGTTCCTGTTCGCGCCACCAGCCTCGATCTCGATACTTGTGTCATTGCATTTACCGCATGCAACATATAACTCTCGTATCGAGCTTTTCGTGGTTGCATGGATTGATAGGATATACCTTTCGAATCACAGGGTCGTCATTGCATGGTGTACGATTCTGGAGGACGTTCTCATCGCAAGTTGTAGTATTTCTTTGGCAAGCGTGAATTAAGTCATATATTAAGTCATATAGATGTACTGGAAATGATGAAGACTACAACATTTATAAAGAAGCACTTAATCAAGCTACAGCTGAAATTAGAAATTCAAAGAGAAGCTATGAAAAAAAATTAGCTAGTAATATAAAACATGACAGTAAGAGTTTTTATGCGTATATTCGAAGCAAACAGAAAGTTCAGGATAAGGTCGGTCCTCTAGAAGATAGTGCTGGAAATACAATATCAGAGGGATTCTTAATGGCAGAAGACCTGAATGAGTATTTTAGTTCAGTGTTTACCAGGGAAGATATTAGTTCACTGCCAGTACCAGAGGCTAAGTTCAAGGGGGCAGATTCAGACTATTTAGGACAGTTAGTTGTAACCTCGGAAATGGTAGCTAAGAAAATAAGGGCTATGAAGGATAATAAATCACATGGAGTGGACGGGATTCCGCCCAAACTACTATTGGAAATTGTAGAACAAATTAGCGCACCGCTTGCAACAGTTTTCAATTTGTCATTAGAAGAGGGAGTGGTTCCTTTAGAATGGAAAGAGGCAAACATTATACCGTTATTTAAAAAAGGTTCGAGAAACAAGTCAGAGAACTATAGACCAGTGAGTTTAACATCAGTGATTTGCAAATTATTAGAAAGACTAATTAAAGATCACATGGTGGATTTTCTTGTTAAACATAACTTGATAAACCCATCTCAACATGGGTTTTTAAAAGCGAGGTCATGCTTAACAAATATGTTATGTTTTTTGGAAGACATCACTAGGTGGGTAGATGAGGGATCACCAGTAGATATCATCTATTTAGATTTTCAAAAAGCTTTCGACAAAGTACCACATCAAAGATTACTCCTTAAGCTAAAGGCCCATGGCATAGGAAATGGTATAATAAACTGGATAGAAAAATGGCTGAATGACAGAACACAACGTGTAGTAATTGATGGGGAGGCTTCAAACTGGAAATCGGTATTGAGTGGGGTACCACAGGGATCAGTACTAGGACCTATATTATTCTTAATATATATCAACGATTTGGACGATGATATAACAAGCAAGGTGTTGAAATTTGCGGATGATACAAAAGTGTTTAGAAGGATTAAAAGTGATGGAGACAGACAGCATTTACAAGATGATCTTGATAGGTTGATCAAATGGTCTGAAAAGTGGCAAATGCTGTTCAATTTTGGGAAATGTAAATGCCTCCACACAGGTCATGGGAATGAAGAGGTAAAATATAAAATGGGGGGTACTGTTCTAAGTACTACTGTAAAAGAAAAGGACTTGGGGTTAACCATTAGTGCTGATATGAAGGTTTCAGAGCAGTGCGGAATTGCAGCGTCAAAGGGAAATCAAATCCTTGGATTAATTAGGCGAAATATAGCGTATAAGAAAAAAGAATTAATAGTACCGCTGTACAAAACAATAGTGAGGCCTCATTTAGAATATTGTATACAAGCATGGAGGCCATATCGCAAGAAGGACATAGATATGCTAGAAAGAGTACAGAGGAGAGCGACTAAAATGATACCAAATCTGAGGGATCTTAGTTACGAAATACGCCTAAAAGAATGTGGTTTAACAACACTAGAGACCAGGAGATTGAGAGGAGATCACATAGAAGTGTTTAAAATATTGAATGGTTATGAAAATATTGATAGAAACATTTTTTTCTCAGTTAAGAAAGATAGAAGGACCAGAGGACATGAAGCTACATTAGTAAAGGAGCAGTGTAGATTAGATATAAGAAAGTTCTCATTCTCACAAAGGACTGTAAATGAATGGAACAGATTATCTCCTGATTGTGTTGGTGCTAGTAGCGTGAATATGTTTAAAAATAAAATCGACACACACCTTAAAAAGGCGGGATACATGTAGATAAAAAGTATTGGACTCTCGATAAGCCAAAAGGCTTCCTTGTCCAACTGCCATCCAGAGTAATTTTCTGGATGGCAATCTTGTTAAATCTTGTTAAAGCGTGATGTTCTCGGTACTATTCATCTTAAATTAGGTTAACAAATAAAGTTTGACAAAGTATTACACCGCTACAGTGCTGAACTTGAAGGTTGAGGCTGGATTATCGTTCCATCCCCCTACACAAAAGATAATCATCACACGACATCCTGGTGTTGTCGCATACCAGTTTATTCGTGGAATGACAACGTATAACAAAGTGAGTCTCCCAATACCCCCCAAATGCACCCCCGTAGGGCTCACCAAAAACTTTGAACTGCACCTGTTCACTGCACTGCACTGCACTGTGATCATTTTTCATAAGCTGGTTGCGTATTAAGAGGAATTGAGCCTTGACCCCTTTGATTCTGGGAAAAGACTTTTTGCTATAATAAACCTGAATCCTTCATATGCTAGCTGTCTGGCACCCGTTCCAAGATTCTACACATGCCACTGGCAACAGTCTAACCTCTATGAGTCTATGTGGATAGCGCGTTGACTAACCTCCACTAGTCGTTCTCGGCAGCAACTTGTTCTTGCTGATAGGTAGGAAAAAGGGACTGGCACAGGCAGGGCCGGGTAGCGACGCGGCTGGGCGACAGTTGATGTTTTGGCAGACATGTCCACCCAACTGTCTAAGTACGAGTCGAGTTCTATGTGGCTGTGTTGTTGCCTACAACAGTGCTTCTCAGCCGGAATGCCGCGGCACACTGTGTGCCGTGACAAAGTCTGGTGTGGCGCGGAACTAAAAAAGAAGTGTCCCATGTGTTACAATAAATTATCAAAGAACGTGATAGTTCCGAAAAAAACACCTTTCTGTTAGACACTCAGTTTCATCGGCAGGAACATCAGTTCGTTCAAGTGGAGCAGCCGTAGATCATAATTCCTCACGAAAACCTACGGAATTTTTCTGACATGGCACCGGAAGCCACCCACAGTGTTAACAGATTAGTAGCGAAAGCAACAAAAACACTAAAATAACTAAGATGATCGGCCAATCGACACCGCCCAGCGCAGGTCTGGCGGCGACTTTAAAGGAATAAAAAATCTGATTTGAAAAGACAAATAAATCACTGTATTGACGAAGTTGGTCCATACGTTTATGGCTGATGGTAGAAATTGTTGTCTTCGTAAGACTTCCTTCGGCGGTAACGGGTTCCCAGCTCTGTCTTTGAGAGTCTGATGTGCAGTTCACCAAAAAGGGGGATGAACAGGAGTGGTCTACTTGGCCAAACCCGAGCAGTGCTACGTGTCAATCGTCTTAACGTTACTTACATGCATGGTGAGGCATTAGTTTTTTTTTAGAATACATGCAAACGTTTAGCGTCTTTCTTATCAAAGACAGGTGCAGGTGTCTAACGGGTGCCGAGTGGAAGTTCGTGTCGTCAATTATCACGTGATTGTTGAACAATTATAAATACATATTTTACTACGCTGTCAACGTTAATAGCATATTTGAGACATGTTTTAAAAACGACAACGTTTGTAATCTCTATTAGGCCCTATAGGACGAATGGTAAAGTTGATTTTTTTTATAATAATTATAACTTCAAATTAATTTATATCATTGTTTGAAATAGTTTGTAAGAAAATGGCATGTTGAAATTAGTTTAATTGTACAAAATTGTAAGTGTGCTCACCCATGTGAACAGCTAGAATGTCCACATTGACATGTTAACATTTCGTCTGATGTGCTCGCAAGGACCGAGCACCTTCGAAAGTGTGCCGTGAAATCAGAAAGGTTGAGAAGCACTGCTGTAGGTCACATGCAATATGACATTCCACATTCGGCGATGTATAGTTATCTAAAAAAACGAAATATCGGTTTTACTCCTTGTTGATCTAAGGTGAATGTTGAAATATATAAATCAAATACAATTTGTATTTTCGAATATAGTCTAATTGAGTACTATTCCTTGGCGACCATATAAAGCCGTTAAAACAAGGACCAGCAGTTTGTACTGGATACGCCAGCGAACTGGAAGCCAGTAAAGTTCGACCAGCACAGGTGTAATGTGCTGGTGCTTACGGCGTCTTGAGATAAGTCTTGCCGCCGAGTTCTGTACCATCTGCAACTTGTTCATAAGTGTCTCGATGATGCCGTACTGGCCGCGTTACGGTAGTCCAGCCGCGATGTCACCAGGGCGTGGACAAGTGTCTTATCATTGCAGCTGGTGCTTTCTGAAGAGAACACCCAATGGCAGAATGTAGATGGAGAAGAGGAGAGGGTCCAGCACAGACCCTTGTGGGATGCCAGACTCGATCAATGTTCTATGTGAGTTGTGGCCACTAATACACACAGACCGAGTCCAGTTCGACAGCTATGACTCCAGCCATTCCAGTGCAATGCCTTCAAAGCCTATGCTGCGCAGCTGATTGATTAACATCGAATGGTCAACAGTATCAAACGCCACGGACACGCCAAACACGCGCGCAGGCGAGCAGAGAGGGTATGGCGGCGAACCAAATTTACCGTTCATCGACAGCTGTTCAGGAGCAATGCAGTGCAGTTAACACATTGGTGATCAGTGCGAAGAAACCATTCTTTTCTGCAAAGACCATAAACAACCGTTCAAATTAACGAGACATTAATGGGTAACACGGGATGCGTAATCTTAACAATCCATGAATCGGCCGAACACATAGCGACTACTTTCGGTGACTTTTATATGGACAAAGTCGCTACTATCCGACGTAACATTGAGATCGGCAACCCAAGTGACATCTACGAAATAGCATTGGACGATGACGTCATGTTTGACGGAATCCCGCTTCAAAGTTTTCTGCCAGCCACTCACGATGAGGTGAAACGAATAATCACAAATTCGCCCAACAAGTCATGTGATTTAGACCCTATTCTTATGTGGCTTTTGAGGCAGGATCATCTGGATCATTTCGTGCCATTGATTACAGCCATTATCAACAAAATGTTGTCGTTGTCAACGTCAGTGGTACCCGTGTGTTTCAAATGTGCAGCTGTGAGACCATTGCGTAAAAGGCCGGGCTTCGATAAGGAAGTTCTGAATAATTATCGGCCTGTGTCAAACATACCATACGTGTCAAAACTTATCGAGAAAGTGGTTGAACACCGTTTGAAGGATCACCTGGACATCAACAATCTACACGATATTCATCAATCGACGTACCGAAATAATTACTCAAACGAGACGGCTCTAGTGAAAGTCCAGAAAGACATCGCAGAAGCTCTTGATCAAAAACATGTAGTTGTCGTTGTCATGCTGGATCTGTCCAGTGCGTTTGACGTCATCGACCACGGCATAATGCTAAAGCGTCTTCAACACTCATTTAGTGTGACTACAGAAGCCCTGGATTGGATGCGATCCTACATTAGCGGCAGAAGGCAATGTGTCTCGGTTGGCCCCGCAATTTCGTTTAACGTACATCTATGTTGCGGCGTGCCACAAGGATCTGTATTGGTACCGAAACTGTACTGCATGTACATTAAACCAGTTGGAGATATAGTGAATAAACATAATCTTCGTTACCATTGTTATGCAGACAAATGTATTTATTCATCAAGCCTGACGAGAACTGGGCCAGTGAAAGGTCAGCCATTGAAGCCTGTATGGCGGATGTTGGCGGGTGGATGAATAGAAACATGTTAAAACTGAACCAAGACAAAAACGAACTCATTGTGTTTTTGTCCAAACACCGAATTCGCCAGGTGGACGACTTGTCCCTCACGAACGGAGGCAGACTACTACGATATATGTGAGAAATCTTGGAGTTATTATGGACAATGGAGAAACAGGTGAATGCGATCTCCAAGTTATGTTTCTACCACATCCAAAATATTGACAAAGTCTGGCAATACATCATAAATGATGCCTGTAAGATTATAATCCAAGCATTGGTAACATCTCGCCTGGACTATGGAAATGCGCTGCTGTAAGGTTTGCCTCAGGTACTAATTGAACGATTGCAGCGTATACAGAACTGCGCTGTTTGCCTAATCGCCAGGACACGCGAGAGTGAACACTTAACGCCTGTGTTACGTGAACTGCATCGGCTTTAAGGTCAACACGTGTATGTATAAAGTGTTCAAAGGATTGGCACCGGCATACATGAGTGACATTGTGCAGAAACATAATCTAGCGCGCACCTTAAGATCAACAAAGAAGTCACTTCTCATCGTACCTGTGCTGTAATTTATGGTAAACGTTGTTTCAGCCGACACGCGGCCATACTGTGGAACGACTTGTCTAAGAACATTAAACAACTGAACACTCTCAGCTCTTTCAAGAGACACTTAAAACACATCTCTTTAAACTGGCATACGACTGACGTGATCGAGTCATGCTCTCGTTTTAATGACATTGCTATATATATACTAATGATTTATCCGTAATGTTTTTGTTCATGTGTATATTATAAGTATTTTATTCTTTAAATGAGCTCTTTTGCATTATTTATTTTTTAAATAATATATATTTTATAGTTTTATTTAATTTATGCAGCTTTATGTAGAGAGCCCGAGAGCAGTTTATCTCAAGTGGATTCGGGCGCTATATAAATTCCGATATTATTATTATTATGGTCATTCTGACTGCGCACCAGTGCTGTCTCAGAGCTATGATGTTGTCTGTACGCACTTCGGAAAATGTTCATCAAATTGTTGTTGTCTAGATTCTGGCGAAGTTGGATTGCTACGTGGCGCTCCAGTAACTTTGAAACAAATGACAAGTTCGATATAGGCCGGTAGTGGTTCATCGAGTCTGAATCAAGGTTCGGTTTCTTTAGTAGAGGTGTGATCACAGCTTGTTTGAAGTTGGCCGGCTTCGTCGTTACATATATTTGAAAGAGGTAGCATGCTAACAATGATGCTTCCAATACAACAAAACATTACACACCATTTTGACGTGTTAATTTTACAATGGCGATAATATTATATTAACAGTGTACTATTGTTCTTATTTAACACGTATCGACACATTTGTAACATGTATATTGTACATGCCATACTCCTGGAAATAATGTTTAACCACAATGACAATTATTAATCTCATGCATTAATATGTACTTTACTTAAATCCTTAGAATACACGGTTTCACAAGTATGCTATGCAACAGTCACACAATCAGCAGATCTGTTGCCGCTATGAGAATGTCAGTGTTGAACATTCAATGGAAACTTAATTAAGAAACAGAACGGATAAAACAGAACGTTCACAACAGCTTTATGGGTCAGTAGACCCAAAACGACGATAGGCAGTTATGATAATGTCAAACAGACTCGGGTGGTATAAATAAACACATATTTCTACATATACACATAACAGTACAGAACAAAGACGATGTCGCCACGCCTTCCCGTGATTCCATTGGTCAGATGGCGCTCTAGGTTTGGCTCGTGCGGCCAGCATTCGAGTCGAGGGAGATCATCGACATCTTTGAGCCGGTGCAGTTCTTGCTGTGCCTCGGCGCCGTGTCGTAACAAGACATCGGTCAGATGTTGAGACTGCCGTCGTCCTCGCCGATCGACGTCACCGTCGAATGGCGAATGACGGAATGAGGCGCCCTCAGTGGGCGACCTGCGGCTGCTAGGGAGGTCGTAGGTTGGCGCTCGGGGTGCCGATGCCAATGCCCGTATATCGAGTCGGCACAATCGGCGTTGACTGTCCCTCCTTCGCACCTCGACCGCCCGCCTGTTTCGGTTTCTTGTTCATCTGTTCAGCGTTCTCGTCGAGTATGGTGGTGCCAGTGAGACACGGGACTTCAAGCGGCGCGCTTGTTGAAGAGAGCGTTGTACCGCTCGTCGTCTCGGGAGACACGGTCATCTTTCGTAGTTCGCTCATCGCTCGCTTCGCCGTCAATTAAGGGTCTACGGCTCATTGGCCTTCGACGGCGTTGTCGCTGGCATGGGGTCTCTTCTATCGATCTGCATCAGGTCGGGTCGAGACGGTTCTCGCGTCACACGTGCTTTCGGTTGAATGTTATCCATGAGAGGACCGACGCGAGTGGAACTTCTCGACGTTCGCAGAGTGCCCAACTCGATGCTGGCCATGCTGTGGCTGCACGATGCTGACCGCCTGGTGTCGATATGTGTATCACGTGTCGTGTTCGTCGGCGAGAACGTGTTCGTGATTCGGTTACATAGCGATGAGATGCTGCTGCGAGGTCCGCTCTCTCGGATCTCCCTCACCTGGAAACTGCCCTTGGTCGACGTCCTAGAGCTGTCACCATCCCCGTCTACTAGGTGCCGCTCGCTGGCTGTGTCACGATGAGACTCTTCACTCGGTCCACACCGAACTGACGCGGCCATGCAGTCCACCCCCCTCTGCCCTGCCGCTGTCCTGACTGGGGGAACGTGTCGACAGACGACGCAGTGAACTGGGGCAACGTGGAGGAAACGAACTTGCCCAAGGTTCGAACCGGCAGCAAGAGTATTCGAAATCTGAATCTCTCAGTACTTACTACTCGTCCCTTGGCCAGGCCGATCGTAAGGGTGCGCGTTTGGAGGCTTTGATGGCTGCATCGTATAACTCTCTTGGATGTTGTCCAGGTACATTTGTTGTGGTCTTCTGCCGCATTTGACCGCGCCTTATAGTATTTCTTTGGCAAGCGTGATGTTCTCGTTACTATTCATCCTTAAATTATGTTAACTAGTAAAGTATGATAAAGCATTACACCGCTACAGTGCTGAACTTGAAGGTTGAGGCTGGATTATCGTTCCATTCCCCCACACAAAAGCCAATCATCACACGACATCCTGGTGTTGTCGCATACCAGGTTATTCGTGGAATGACAACGACGTTGAAACGTGGTAAATATTGCGGGGCTGGGTCTCCCCAATACCCCCAAATGCACCCCCGCGAGGCTGACCAAAAATAGTAGGGGTTAAAATATAGATTCAGACCTCGCACAAAATAATAGGGGCTCACCCTCAAAACCAACTACCAGTTCCGACACCTATGTGCAATCATAGTGGAATATAGTGGATGCGATGGTAAAGGTCAAATCTTAGATAGCGCGGTATCCAGTCATCGGTATTGTTCAAAGCACTTTACACTTCATTCGCTGGCAAACCTGTTCGTTGCCGGGAAGCTGCAGTTACTAGACCAAGACATTTCGTTCACATTTATCCGCCACTGTGTATAACCAAGTACTCATTTATGGAGGGAAACGGCGATCGGCTAAAAACAAACAGGGTAAAATACGCAGAAAAATGCAAGACCGTCAAAAAAAGCGAAGGAGGACACCAGGATGTACAAACAAAAGATCATACGAGAAACGATTATGACATTAAAGAGCCTAAAGAAAGCCAGAAGAACACAAACCCTAGGCCGAGACAGACTGGTTACACTTCTCTATAAGCATGGTAGAGAAACACGTCCAAGACGTGATCATAGAACGAATAGATGAATTCTACACTGAGCTAGCTATATGACAGTGACCAGTATACCATAATTTACTCCGACCCGAAAGAGGTATCACAGATAACACCATGTGAGGTGGAAGCAGCGCTAAGAGATATGAAAAATGGGAATAACAATAGGGTAACTTCTATTGCGCGTAAATCCTTGGAAACTAAACTCAGAGGCACATCACTACAAAAGGGTTAGTCAGTATCAGAATTGATAAGCCTTGCCAGGGAGCTAAGGTGGATACGCAAGGTTAGAAAGGTATGTTTTTAAATGACGGCAAACTTAGTTGTATAATATTTTCAACTGATCTAACATTAAGAGGGAGCATATTCCACAGAGTTGGTGCAGCAATAGAAATGTCCTAGTTCCAATAGTAGCGTTGACTCTAGGAACAAAAAGTAAATCAGAACTGGATGATCGAAGCTGGATAGGCTTTTTTTACAGGAGTAAGCAATGAATATAATTATGCTGGTTGCTTACATGAGAGTGCCCGATAGGTAATGGTACAGATCTTAAAATACTACGTACCGTACAGAAAGCCAGTGCAAGAACTCCAGAAGAGGCACTGAGTGAGAAAACCGCGGAGACCGAGTAAACATTGTAACATTAAAAGCAGGAGAAGATACCGTCTCGAAGACACAAGCTAAGCTGTATACTAAATGCTTATTAGAAAAACGAATACCCACCGCATGGAAGAACGCAAAGATGATGATTATCTTCAAGAAGGGACATATGACATACTTAAAGAACTAAAGACCGATATGCCTGTAGTCAAACATCTATAAATTACTCACAAAAATACTAACGAATAGACTAGAGAAGACACTCAAAGAAATCCAACAACGAGATCAAGCCGGATTTAGAAGCAGGTACTCAACGACAGACCACATCCACGTCGTAAACCAACTAAAGGAAAAGTGCCGATAATATAATATCCCGCACTGCATCGCGTCCGTCGACTACAAGACGGCTTTCGACTCAGTGCAAACTCAAGCAATACTGACCTCGCTTCAAGAATACGGGATAGAAGACGTGCATATCGAACTCTTGAAAGACATCTACAACAATAGCTCGATGACAGTCGAGTTACACAAAGAAAGTAACAAAATCAACATCACAGGAGGAGTACGACAGGGTGACACCATATCGCCCAAGCTGTTACGGCAACACTCATATTCTGAAGACTGACCTGGGAAACTAGAGGCCTAACGATAGACAGATAATATCTCAGTCATCTTCGCTTCGCTGACAACTAGCTGATGAAAGTGAAAAACATGGTCTGGAGATGAACATTTCTGAGACAAAATGCTACATACCAATATATATCAACACCACACAGATAGAGAACGTTGAAGCTAAATCTACGTAGGGCAGAGATACAGCATCAGAGACAAAAACAAGACAAGGAGATTCAAAGAAGAATCACGACCGGCTGGACAATATTCGCCAAACACCGCTTTAAGGGTAACCTTGGAACCTGCTTGACGAAAGAAGTCTACAACTCATGCGTACTTCTAGTGATGACATACGGCGCGGAAACATGGACACTCACAAGCCAGGCGAAGAACAAGCTAGCAGCCGCACAAAAAATATGTTAAACATCACATATCGGGAAAAAAAAACATCTGGGTAAGAGATAAGACAAAGGTCATAGACGTGATAAGACAAAGGTCATAGACGTGATAGAACAAACCAGAAGACAGAAGTGGACCTGGGCAGGGCACATCAGCAGACTACGAAATAACTGATGGACATCGCGTATCACCCACCACCTGGAGGTTTTACGAAGGGGAACGATCTAGAGGAAGACCCATGAGACGGTGGGGAGACGAACTAGACGAATACTGAAAAGGCACCATTTGGTAGAGAACAGTGCAAGACATGAAATCAAGAAACGACATGCTGCCCAACCACGGAACACTACGGCTGCAAAATGATGATGATGATGACTGATTTATACAGCAGAATGACCTGAAACAACGTGGAGTGAACAAAGCGGCGAACGGCGACAAAAGGATTGAAACCAGTATACACGCGATAGAGAGTCATAATTTCTAACAACTACGATACAGCACCCCACAGTGAAATAATTAATGCAAGCCTTTGGAGAAACAAATTGACATTTTATACATACGTGTGCATATTTATTAATAACTCGTTGCAACTGGTGCATTCCGGGAAAAGGAAATCCGGGTCGCTGCCTAGCAACCTATTTTTACGTTCCGGTTTGTAACAGGAAATGAGATTCCACGGTATCAGAAAACTCGACAGCACGTGTTGCAAGCGAAATGCGACCGTGGTCCGGATTGCACGGTAGAGCACGAAGCCATGGCGCAAAAACATATCCGTATTAAAAAAAACGTAAGTTTGGCGTATCCTTTAGTAATATACAGGTTTACACCGATGAAAATGAAAACTGTAAGTTGAGTTTCAAATGCCTGCAACTGTAAATCAAAGTGAAGATACACATCTGTTATGTTTATTCTTCTTCTAATTCCAATCTTGTTGTCTTCCCCAGTGTCAGCAATTTATCTTATTAATTTCTTAATGTAGATGCTAAATCATGTAGGGGAGACGATATACAATTGTAACACGGGGCAGTTGTAACACTGATTCTCCACTTCATCTAGCCTAATAGAGGGAAACCTAGCGCAGCGCACGCGCACTTTAGATATGCACACGTCATGGAAACGCTACTGAGGTCGGTTCGCCGAAACGACAATCGGCATACGTTTCTCTGACAAAACATGGACACATTTTGGTGACACATTGGTCCTTACGATAAATATAGAATACGACCCTTACTTAAAATCCTGGCTACGGCCCTAGATTGGTAACATGGATAGGAAACTAGTACCACAATTTCATACTTTTGCCGAATCAGTTGATGCTTAATGCGTCTTCAAAGTTCAAGGAGAGATGTTTGATAAAATGGGTTGTGGCCCGATTCCACATGATCTGTGTAGGATAAAACTGTCATTAGTGGTGCATGCTACTCAAGAGACATTGCTGAACAAACACGTTAGACATGTGTTGCCGGAATAAGTTTATCGCTGGTGTTATTGCTCGCAGATGCGAGAGCACAGGTGGAAAGAGCAACTATTCCAAGCCATCATCGCAAATGAACAGTGGGCGGTTATAGAGGAACTCATGGGCCACTTGGGCCCAGACGTTCAATTCTGCATAGGTACGCCTTTCCCAGTAGGACATTGGTAATAGCAGAGCATTTGAAACAGGGAGCAGAGTCACTCGGCGATACATCGTGTTGAAATTGAACCGGTAGCACCATCTGTTGCACGGAGGTAGTATTATTATGCTATGTTTTAGATGGGAATTCCCGTTTTGGACACAACAATCAACACAAAAAAGCATGTTTTACTGTCAAAATCAATCTGCGAGGTGAAGTGACGTGGCACTACAGTGCATTTGACTAATAACGATGATTAAGTAAATTCTCAGTAATACATTACAATATGGCCGCTCCATGTTGCAGCGTCCAGTGACTAAGCTCTCTGATGAATTCGTCGCCCCTATATATAGTTATGTAAAGAAATATCTAGTTATTTGTCGATAACAGTGCTCGGCGGTCACAAAATCATGTGAATGTCACGATATAATAATGTTCATATCTACACAATATGTACACTTTTTGAATCACTTCGTTTGAAATGTCTGAAACATAAACAAATCCATAAACCATAATTTGGGTACTTATTGACTTACTGAAAAAAAATACTGAAAATGCAAACGTTGTATTATTTCACATTGTGCTGACGTGCATGTCCGGGGTGAAGCTGGCCTCGATACTGGTGCTCGATTTCTGTTTGCTTGTATCCCCCCCCCCCCCCCATCGTATTTCTACTGTTACTATGCAGGATAATGTCGGGTAGAGGAACATACTTGCTCCCTTTAAGTATACTGCTGGACGCCCAGAATAAAATAAGATGTTCAATTATTGAACTGCGGTTGGGCCGACAAAAATCTGCGCTTTCTTGCCAGAGACGACGGCGAGGTGCACACACAAGATAAAGTTTGAAATGTTGAACGTCCCCGACTCCATGCTGCAGGATTACGAAGAAGATCCATGCAGTGTCGCATGTCGCAAGGACACGAGGCGACAGCAACGCAAGGCTCGCACCATCAACGAGTACGAGGACCGGCATCAGAACAAGCGAAGAGGCAGCACGTTCGATGCGGGTGGCATCGTCCCTCTTCAGCTCCGAAACAGCGGTGGGTGTCCACGGAAATTTCCCTATCGACAAAGCAGCGTGTCTTCTGTGGATAACCCCAGGCAGCAGCGTGGTACCGACACCAACCCGCATCACGGAGCAGGTCAAGGCGGCAACTTTCGCCAGCAGGTCGGTCAAATGCTCAGTCGCGTTGGCAAGCACCCAACTCGTCGGTATTCCACCGGCCTCGGCGTTTCCTTCGACCCGTTCGACAAAGTTGGTGGCCTGTCGCGCCCGCCGATTCGACGGCGTGACATCATTTCCGGTCACGCGGCGAAGCAGAACGTGAACTTCGAGGGCAGGGCGGACACCGGTCAAGGTAAGCGGCAAGGAAGCATCTCCAGCGAGAGGGACATCACACAACTTGGAAGAGACGTGTTCTCTCGTTCACTGCTCGGGATCAGTAACGGTGACGAAAACACCTTTACTACACGTCGACGGCACGAACATGTTTCCGGCAACGGTGACACCACGGAGAAGTGTCACTCAAGCAAGAGCACGATCATGAAACTGGTGAAAGTAAGAGTATTCAGTTGCTCGGCAGTTCGTTGTTGGTTTCATCTTCATTTCATCATCATCTAGTGGTCTGATGCAAGTCGCTCACAATAGACCTACGAATCTATTGAACCGCACCGCACCGCGTAAGGCTAGGATTTCATATTATATGTACAGAAACTGCATGAGGAATGGGAAACATCTCTAGTGACGTCATTGCTGAGATGTACCTATCCGATTCCTATGTGTATACGATTCGAATCGCTACGTGGAGCGATTCGAATTGCCGCATCTGCATCCGCGTAAAATCGCATCTGCATATGTACATATGGATCTATTGATTTACAATAGTCACTATATCCATTTTGTCGCCTATCGCATTCGCATGCCATTTCTATACATGTATGAAATCCTAGCTTTATTCCGATTTCAGACGCGACTAGTTTTTGTGTAAGTTCGGCATGGTCTCCCTCTCCCTGTAAAATGGGTTTACCACTGTCTTGACCTACTGTACTTTTTGTCGTTGCTGTATATAAATGTTGTTTATGTTATCAGACAGTTAGGCCCTACAATATAATAAATAAATAAACAATATAATTATATATATATATCACCCATATTTGCAACATTGTTATGCTGATATTGAGTAAGACTCGCCTTTGCAAACTGTGTTTAAGATATTGAATGGTTATGAAAATATTGATAGAAGCATTGTCTCTCACTTGAAAACTAGAATAATGGTTCTTTAAAAAAAAAAAAATTATTGGCGTGTATTTATTGATACAAAAATTTGGACTCTAGATAAAGCAAAGGCTTCATTGGCCACTTGTCGTCTGTTTATTGCAGTGAATGACATACTTGTTAAACTCTGTCTTGTCCATGTTAACAGATGCTGCATACCGGCTGCTGTTCGTGCGTGCATAGGTCTAGGGTGGGCAAGGATGAACTCGTGTTGGCCGGAGTGACGCCTCTTAACGTGGCCAGCGCCTTCGGCCAGGTCCAGCTCGTGGCAGCCCTCATCGACTACACAGTGGCGCCACAAGTACGACCTATGCCTTCTTTGTACAGGGGTGACGTCTATCTCCTGCATGGTTGTTCCTTCTGGTTCCCTTGTACAGGGGTGACGTCAAGCTCCTGTATTGTTCTTCTTCTTGGTTCCCTTGTACAGAGTGGGGTATATCTCCTTTATTGTTCTTTCTCATGGAGCCCTTGTATAGGGGTGACGTCAAGGTCCTCGACTGTTCTTCCTTCTGGTTCCCTTGTACAGGGTTGACGCCAAGCCCCTGTACTGATCTTCCCCCTGGTACCCTTGTACAGGGGTGACGTCAAGCTCCTGTACTGTTCTTCCTGCGTTTGAATATACCTTACTAGTCACCATAAGCTTGTTGTTTCCGATGTAAATCTCGAATTAACTTGTTAACTCGTGCTACAACAAATATGAATGTACTATAGCTGAATCTAACCATCACCCTTGTCGTTTGGCCGTCCACAGGCCGTCACGCGATATCTCAACTGGGGTCCGCTACACACGGTCGCCGCCTGCAAACTGGGCGACGACTCCGCCTTGACGATTGCCGAGCTTCTCCTGAAGGGCAAGGTGTATGTGGACGCACGAGACATGTACGGCATGACTGCGCTACACGTCGCCTGCAAGTTCGTCACGACGTTTCTGTTGTTTCCTAAGATATATTTTATTGGCTGTTGGTTTGTTAAACACATTCCCACTGGTTGTTAAATTGTATTTGCGCTTTAATTCGAAATTTTTTTGTTAGGCGTGTCTCTGTTACCCGCATGTTTTGTTAGACACGTGCACATTGACTGTGTTCGGAAACAGAACTTTCGTTTCAACTCTGTGGAAGCCTTTCCAAGTCAGCGTTAAGTCAGCAGAAAAAGAGTATGCTTTTATCGTAATATGAAGACTTAGCCATCAGTCCGCCTTAGCCACTACAAGGGGAGTGCAATTCAAGATTTTGGGCCCCGTACACTACCCCTCTGGATCCGCCCTTGTCATTGTAGACCGATCTTGAAATTGTTTATCTCTTTGATTTCGATACGCCATTGAACTCTCTAGTCGGACGATTTTACGCGATAAAATGTTTCATATTATATATGATTACAAACGTAACACTCATACCAGGCACCGCAACTACCACATGGCCGAGTTCCTCACACAACGCAACTGTTCCCTCGACCTGCTGTCCCGGTTCGGAACGGCGCTGAACGTGGCCGTGAAGTGGCAGAACGAGTCATGCGTCGACCTGCTGCTCCGAGCCGGCGCCGACGTGTCCGTCGCCGACCGGTTCGCACCGACGCCCCTCGTGACCGCCATCCAGGGTCGCATGGTGTCCATCGTCGAGAAGATCCTAGAGAAGAGCGTGTATGACGTCAACTCAATGGGGCAGCACACGAAGGACGAGTGCAAGGTGCAGCACCGCGTGAGCGTCTTGCATGTCGCCGTAATGGAAGGCGATAAAGTCGGTGAGCATAGCTGGAGAGGCATATCCCGTTGCATTAAGTGCGCCAACCGCGTCAAAGAGTTCTCCTTCGTGATTTTTCTTTAAAATCTGCCCATCTGTGTCCATTGACGATGATGATGTCAGAAAACATGAACGATCTCTACTAATGATCATAATTGCAGTACGTTTATTGGGACTGCAAACAACACATATGTTAAATATTAAGTGCACAGGCTGTACAGTTGGGTTGGATACACCTAACAAGTATAAAATACAATAAAGTTTTTAGTATAGACCACCCTTCAAGCACAGGATGCAGATATGAGTTGCCTGCTATATGCTTCGGTGCGCATTGTGCAGAACGAGGCAGGCGCTATGTTGTTTGCAATCGATGTATGTTTCGGGGAACGAGAACTTTACTTTGTGGCAACACCAGATGATATTAAGTGAAGCCACACAATTGGTCATCAAGCTGTTCTACCTCATTTTAAAACTGTATTTTATCCACTGGAGAGGAGTATCTTTTGCACCAAGGTACGTATTCTAAAAAAATGTCGGTGTTTAACGGTTTTATCTCATGTCAGTCTGAATCACCAGCGAAGCACACGAATGCTCAGTTTGCGCATGAGCATGAGTTCGTGCACCTGTTTACAACTGTTGCATTGTACACCGATGTATTTTTGGAACGGAGCTTCAGTTCAGCACTCCACTGTCGGTTCGGTCAGATATAACATCGGAACAACGAGGGAGGTGCTGTGCTGTTGGAGAATTTTCGCGGAGACTTTCAGCATGTCTGCCTTGCCTCTCACTATAACTCTTTGGGCACTGTCGTACATGACATCGGAATCGGACGACAGTGGGTGTGCGATTACGTTTTCAATTTTGCTATGAAAAAATAAGGGGTGTAGTTGAACATTCTCATGAGAAATACGATTTTTTTTAAATATTCTTAGTTAGTCATATTATACTCCAAAATACAAACTGGAATGATGATCACTCAACATTTTCAAACACAACACTCAATATTAGGGGACTAAGCCCTAATTTTCAACATTGGATAGGCTGAGCCCACGTGTCCCCGTTTCCAATGCCTGTGATATTGTATACCGTGCTGAGTTAGCGAGAGATGTTCCGTTGCTTCCAGACAACGTTCGGGTCGCTGAGATGTTGCTGGAGAGTGGAGCGGAGGCGAACTCGGCCGGACAACTAGCCACGGCGCCCGGTCGACACTTCACTCCTCTAATACTAGCCGCCGAACTCGGCTACGTCAACATGGTCAAGGTCTCGATTTATATGTGCATTTGATTTATTTTTAACTCCATTTTGATGTGCATACAATATTTAGTCTATGGGCTAAGACCAGAAATTCCACCCGTTGGTACCATCTGGGCGGGCAAGGTCTAATTATGATTTTTTTAATAGTTCATGTCTGGAACATCTTTAAAAATGGCCGCCAAATCAAAGTTCCTCATGTTGTAATAACTGCGCCACCTAGAACCATACATTTGATATCGACATATAGGTTTTACGGTTCAAGGATTTCAAATATTGTGCGTTTGACCTTCTGTGACATTCACATCCGCCATTTTTAAAGATGGCTTTCGTCAAAACAAATGTCACAATAGCTTAGCATCTCCGTCGCATAGGCAGTAATTTGAACACCTGTGCATAGATTTGTGGGCAGCGATTTAAAAAGTGTTAAATTTGACCTTCTCTGACATTGACATATTCGCCATTTTTAAAGATGGCGCTCGTCATAGACTATTATTCCCGTATCTCCAGAAAGACGTAACATAAAGCCACATAGTTAACGTCAAAATATAGTTTTTGAGGGACGGTGATTCTCAATATATTACTTTTTGACTTTCCCGACATTCAAATATCCGCCATTTTTCAAGATGGCGTCTATCAACTTACCTACAGCTCCGAATGTTAGGCTTGTTCATCAGTTCAATCATCGTCATCGCTACCTCCATCATCAGAGTCACCTAGTTCAACTGCGAACTGTTCTTCTGTCTTCTGATTGTTGCACGTATGTAGCTTCCACATGTTGGCTTACACATGCCAGTCCATTGACAAGGCACGGCGGCAGTTTGCAGGAAAGAGGCACTTGCATGACAAAAGTTCCAAAACTGCATTTGGGGCTGGAGGAGCGCATATCCACTCGATGACAAAATCACCGTCACGTCCATATCCACACACTTTTGGGTCTGCCACAAATGGCTGAGTCTGAAGGCAGCACTTCCAGGCTGCTGGGTAGTTGGCTCGAAGACAATGCATGTGGAGGCAATATCTGCATTGTGGAAGCTAGTTGGACTCGACCTTTCCTCGTTTGGCACATAAGAGTTGGTTGTGCGGTTTATTCACTTCGTCAGTGCTGGCAGTTGTCGCATACAAGTAGCAGGTAAACAGTTGTATTTTGTCAAACGGTTGCTTGGAGACTTCCCAGGATTGACCAAGTTGCCTGAAAATTCTCCTGGTATGTGCTGTCCTTTTCATCAGTTTTAGGGCAACCAGCTTCCCCCGGGTTGTGAGGGCACTCACAATGTCACAGCCTGTGAAGGCATGCAATCCAATTAAGACGTTGCATGTGCTGTCTCCCAATGAAATTGCTAGTTTCCCAATGTCGATGAACCGTGTGCGCTTTCGTGTTTCACATTTTTGATAGGTAGAGGAAGGGATGTCTCTGTTGAAACCAAGGCAGAGCACCATAAAATCTGTAATTATACTGCGTTCCTATTACCTCGCCCGTTTTTAAAGATGGCCGCCAAGCCAATAAGCAACCGCTCAGCAATGTTTATCATATCAAAATATGTTCCATAGATATGGATTATTTCAAAGATCAAAATTAGGTCTTTCCCGCTCAGATGGTACCGATATCTGGTCTGGTCCATACACTATGATTGTGATATTCACATATATTTTGTCGTACCATTATTTAACGCGGCCTGTGCTTATTAGTATATATTTCTGCTACATTAGAGCATAAAAGCATAATATATGTGCATTTTGTCTTGTTTTGTTTAAGCCATGGCGTGTATATGGCTTTATTTGTAGGCAGCGCGTATCCAGATTTGTTACATGTATGTTGTGCTTAGGCTCTCCATGGACTTGGTCTTACATAAACATATTGACAACCATGGCGTGCCGGGTGGATCGATGTAACGTCAGTGAAAGAATGGTATATTGATATAAGAAAGTTGTCATGTTCACATATGAAAACGAAAGAATGGAACAAATTGCCAACTAACCGTGTAAACGTAACCAGTGAAAATAGGTCAAAACAAATGTTATGACAAAGGCAAAGGCAGGCACACATAATTGAAAACTGTTGAACTCTCCATACGTCAAGGATTTCCTTGTCTTCATGCCGTGTTAGGCCTACTATAACGTACAACTCCTCTGGCTGGCGTAACGCTATGATTTAGGAAGGTTTGCTATTACTATTTTAATAACGCGATAGCGTTCTTTCCTTTAGGCCCTATCGTGAAAATCACCATAAATCAAGTGGGTCCCTCATCGTGTCAATGTCAAAGTGCCAACATGGCAACTCAACAAACCTTGCCGCCTTTACGTCACAATAAATAAAACAGTGGGCAGTAAAGTCTTTGATTTATCAAGAGTCCAACACAGTCGAGAATGTCTTCTATTCAGTTGTCGTCCTCTTGCTGCATCTTGCAGTGTGCTGGGAAAACTAGCAGCATACCACCAAGTGACTAAGGGGTCGTCCAAACCGGTGGTGGCTGTGGGCACGCGTTACGAAGCGTTACATGGGGTGGGGGTTATCTGGGTAAGATTTACGTAACGATTTTTTTAATGTTGGCTCGTCGACCTGTCGATATCAGACAGACATGCCTGGAAGCATTAATTTATTTTTAACCAGTTATTAGGCAGCTTTTAACAGCAATACAACGAAAATCTACAACGTATTATTGTTTTTTACTTTTACAGACTTTTATTTTACGTGTAAACAACTAGTCAATAGGGGGCGTTGTAAAAACTAACGTATTTTAGCGGGCGTACATCCCAGCGTTAAGGAGAGTCGAGTGGGGTGTCAACAATGGCCACAATTAGCGTGACGTATTTTATGATTGCCTGCAAACAACTAGTTAGGGCCACTGGCATGAATGCCCCTAAAGCTAAAGTAAGCAAGTAGTTGGAGCCACTCACTGACTGTGCGGACATGTTCAGGTGTTACTGCAGCACCAGTGCCGGGTGAACGAGGCGACGGACCAAGGGGAGACGGCCTTGCACAAGGCGGCAGCCGAGGGACATTTTGAGGTGTGTACAAGAGCCGGTTGTCAATAGATGGATACCTGGACGTAAACCCTGGCGTCGTTTTTGTAACAGCCTACCTCTGTGCTTTCGTTTTGACAGTTAGTCGATACAATGCAGTGCCAGTTGTTCGTTGTGTGCACGAACCTCTATATGACACCGGAATCACCAGTCACCAAATGGAACTAACCGACATCCAGTGCAAAATAGACTGTCATCAATTCAGCCCAAAAGCCGTTATTTAGTTTACAAATAATTGGATGCTTGCGTGATTACGTTGAGAAAAATGCAACGCAGCTTTATTGCATAACAACCGAAGTGTGTTACTGTGTTCCATCGCGCTTAATTATACTGCGTTCGTATTCGGGTTAAGTAGAGTTCACGAAGACGTATTTACGCTAAATACGAGCGCACTGGAACCCAGCCTTATGCTGCGTTCCAACGGGCTCGTTTATATAGGAAACATGACTGGGCGAATTCGAAAGTTTATGAGCAACCCGAGTTTACAACTGGTAACATTAAGCAACTGGGTCAACTGGGCGTTACGAAGACATATTCGCGACATACACGAGCCAACCAGAACGCAGCATTATGACGTAAGACGTGCCTAAAGGTAACTCTGCTCCTCCAGACTTGTTTCTAAGATTCCAGGTGTGTTGTTTGCTGTTGACGGCCGGCGCGAGGCCCGAGGCGGAGACGTTCTACCAGGAGACGCCGCTCGCCATGGCCGCCCGCCGTGACCACTGCAGCATTCTACGTCTCCTCCTCTCCCAGCAGCACGTCAACCCCGAGCACGCCGACTGCGACCTCAACACACCGGCGCACCTGGTCGCCTATAACGGCTGTATCATGTGCATGGTGTCGCTGCTGCGGTACGGCGCCACCGCAGACACGTCCAACTCCTTGATGGTAGGTGAAGAGAGTGTCGATTGGCCGATGATTCGTGTGGTCTATTAGGCGTGTGTGGCGACTGCTATTGCAGTACAATTGCATATCTACTAACAGCACTGGAGCATCCTTTGGTCAGATACAACATGATCTATAGTAATGTGCCCTACCGAGAACAGCGTCGCCCGCTGGGCGCAAGATTCAGCTGCTTGGCGAAAGAGACCACCATTTTGTAAATCCACGACAGGTTACGCATTTTATATGTTGCGACTCCTCTCATAGGCACCCGCTATAGCCTAAGGGACTAGCGGGTGTTGTGTCTCTTCCGAAAACGCACGCACCACCGCAGCGATGCTCTCTTACTAAGACAAGGTGATCACACACTAGGGATATTTAATGATGTGCGTGCGTGCGTGAGTGCGAGTATTGTGGTGGTGGAGAGTGCAAAACTATGTAGGCTAAGTTTATGGAAATATGCCACTTAACTGACAGTGTTTTGTTGGTCGCCTGCAGACGACGCCATTGTGGAACGCAGTCTACAACGGTCACATCACGGTTGTTGAGCGGCTCCTCAAGGCCGGGGTCTACCCGGCCGTACCGAGCACGGGCATGGAGCCCCACCTTCCCGGTCAGCCCGGGGCGCTCCTGTACGGCTGGCCAAAGACGCCATTGCAGGTTGGCAAAACTGTTCGCCTTCAATGCATTGCAATCATAATATCACGTGATTTTGAATGAGGAATAGGGTTTACAGAAACACAACCTACCATTTTGGTCACATCATCAGAAAAGAACGAATCCAAACGGAAATGTTAGAGGGAATGGTTATCGGTAAAAAGGCAGACGAAGGCGATGGGCCATGTGGACAGATAACTGCAGGACATGGATGGGAAAGATAACGTGCTAAGACTAAAGAGAACTGTACAACATAGGTAGGAATGGCGATCCACGAGAGCCGATCTTCTAAGAGGAGAAGCACCATAACATTATTTTGATGACAATGGGTGTTTTGTTTACGATGATGCTACTAATGATGCTATTAATGATGAGGACCGTTTTATAAATCAGTCCACTCCCAGCAGATTGCTACCGAAAAGAACCGCCGCGCCATTATGCGGGTACTGAAGCATGTCGGCTGCTCGCTCACCGGAGAATCCCGACGTCAGCAGGTAAAAATAAAACTAGTTCCAGTGTATGTGCCAACCCGGTATTTCGGCCGGGCGGTACTTCAATGGAGACATCTTTTAAATAATTTAGGTAACATGTGTATTGTGAGGAAAGGTGTGTATGGAAAAGGAGATCCCCTTTTAAGGGGTTTTTGTTTGTAGCAACGCTAACCGTAACGCGAATAGCATATTTGGCAATCGAAAGCAAAAGCTTTAACCGGAAACAGCAAAGAAATAATATTTATAAAAAACGTTTAACATATATCTAGGCCTAGGCCTTTAAAAATGTGCAAAATTCTTTATTATTAGTGCGTATCATGAGTTGCTATCTTCCTTTTAGACTTTCGCTGATTGGAATTCGTCTTGCAGCATAGATATATTATAATGGCGCGAAGTCACATCACTGGAAACCGTTGTACAAAAGTAAAGAGTCACCTACAGTTGTATTATTGTGCTCATCAGTTGTTCGGTGGCGGGCGGCTCTGGCACTACGCGCTGTCGTCGGCCCGTAGCGAGGCTCGCCGCCGGCTGTCTAGTCCTCCTTACGGGCTCGCGTCCAGCAGAGTCCGGTCGGCGAAGCAGTCTCCGCATCCGAAACAAGTGAACGACTGGCTGGCGACGAGATCCGGCCGACGCGTCTCGACTACGAACTATGGCGGCATGAGTCCGCAGCATAATGCCGTTTTGTGAAATATCGTTTTAATTTTAAACTAGATCAAAGTGTTTTCGAACTGAGAGGTTAGTTTATTTGATATTAGTAATAACAGGCCGTCAAATGGACATTGTTTAAATCATTCATCAAGGCGTAACTCATGCGTAACAGATTCAGTACAGAGTATTAGAGACAGTTAATCGTTGTAACGATATTACCGTTATGCTAATACAATTTGATGTTAAGTATGATGTGTTGGTTGGTCTTGCTTTAATGTAGAGAACAAGCCTAACGTACCTAGAGTATTGATTTTATAGTACGGTATTTTTTCCTCAAAATTAAGTAAAAACTATACAATCGCACACACAAATACATGCACGCGCGCCATTCACAAAAGCGCGCGCGCACAGACACACACTGCACGCACGCACGCGCACACACACGCATGTCGCGCGCGCACGCATGCGTACGTGTGCAAATGTCGTGACTACAATTTACTTATCCCTCACGTGACCTGTTGCTAGCAAATCCTCCATCAAGCCATCAGAAAATAGGTGGTGGGTTCAGACATTCCGCCGTATATTTTGTTGAAATTCTAGTCTCCAAAGTTTCTTTATAACAAAAATACAAAAGTTTTAAGGTGACAAGTGCGAGTGCGACAGCGACTCCATGTAGGGGGTCGGCCGATCCGGGTCAACGGCACTGGACGAGAGCGTACACCGGCGGTCAGAGCGAGCGTGTGGCGGAGACACATGTCAGGCAATCAAAACGGAGACGAGCATCGTCTACAGGCGGCGATTTTCGAGGAGGGGGTGCGACTCAACGTAGCAGATCGGCCGAGTTGGGTTAATGGGATCGGGCGAACGCGTGTGACGGCGATCAGAGTGTGCAGGCAACAGAGAAGGACACTTCCGGCGGACGGTCGTGGAGTTGTAGTGGGATATCGCGTGATGAAGTAGTCGAGTCGTGCTAATGGGACGAATCGGAGCGAGTGCAAAGAACTTTCGCTAGACTACGATGTTATATTTAGATGTTAAATTGCCGGCTATACTTCTTTGAACTGTCTCAACGTATCGTATGTAATTAAGAGACTTTTGTTCTCTATACTGGGAATGGTATATAGATTCCTGATGTATGCAATTAAGAGAATGTTTTCCCTATACTGGGGATGGTATAAACTCCTCAATATTATTTACCTGAATCCGAGCGGACCTGAACTTTTGCATTGACATTTGAAGTTCCCTTGGGAGTGCTAATAGTACTTAGTTTTTTTAACGAGCGATTCTATTATTTTTTTCCGAATATCAAGGATTAGCTGGGGATAGCTACGGATTTCATAGCAATCGATGGGAGCCTAGATAGAGCAGAGTAAGAGGGTAGATGTTGTTTTTTTCGTTACTATAAAAGAGTTCCTTGTTATTTATATATGTAATAAAATATTCATAACATTTCCATTATTCTTTGTTGTGTTGTTCACGGTTGCTGCCCTCATTCACAAGCGTTGACATAATTAATACTGAATCTTACTAGACTTGAGCATATCTAATTACGGATACCTCGCCAATCTGTAACAACCTTTCTCGTTCTTCTTCCCATCCTCCCTCCGTCATTCCGTCCCTCTTTGAAAAAGATGTGTCTTCTAGTCTAAATCATCCGTGATTTCCCACTAACTGCACTTATTTTATCTGTGAACCTTGAAGACACTCGCATAGATATAGTGTACATATTTAGACAGTATCGCGACACATTAATATATATATATTTCACAAAATTATATCAAATAACCATATAATAGAACACATCACACACGAATTCGGCGCAACATCTTTGGCCGACTGCACGATCACGCTTCCATACGATTGATGACAGGGAACCATAGTTATAGTCTATGACACGGATACGACAATGTCTTCGGATAGCTATATTATGGTTAATTTGATTCCCACATTTACGTTTTGAACCCAATTCAAAGTATATAACCTTCTCGCTGGAGTTTGCAAATAAGAAAAAAACTGGGAATGTGTTTTTAATGTGAATTATCTGAGTGCACATTGTGTCCTTCGCTAAGTCGACATCCCAATATTACAGTTCAAGCCAACCACATGTCTGGATAGAACGGAAGTGCTGTAGATCGTAGACCAAAGAGCTAGACATACCTACAACTGGAAGTGAAGAAAATTAAACAATTAACGATACAGTTTTGTTTATCTGGATGAGACGGTTTGTGGGAACGGCGGCTCGGAGTCGGAAATTCGTAAGAGATTACAAGCTGGGATGGAGACTGGCATATCTCGGAAGAGAAACTAGAAAGACGCTTAATTTGTATGTGAGTGAAGAGAATAGATAAACGAAGAATGGAGGAGCTAAGGGAGGAGGTTGATGTGAAAGAATGGAGGACCTAAGGGAGGAGGTTGATGTGAAAGAATGGAGGACCTAAGGGAGGAGGTTGATGTGAAAGAATGGAGGACCCAAGAGAGGAGGTTGGTGTGAAAGAATGGAGGACCTAAGGGAGGAGGTTGATGTAAAAGAATGGAGGACCTAAGGGAGGAGGTTGATGTGAAAGAATGGAGGACCTAAGGGAGGAGGTTGATGTGAAAGAATAGAGGACCTAAGGGAGGAAGTTGATGTAAAAGAATGGAGGAGCAAAGGGCTGGACATGGTGAGTGAATAGGAAGAGAACAGGTAGAAAAGGTAGCGGATGACCTCAAAAGAAGGCGGAGGGAGAAGACGAAAACCACGACTGCAGTTGTAAGGGTTGTATAAAGACAGATTCGGCGCGATTGGGAGTGGAATAGAGAGCGAGAGCGGAAGATGGATGATAGTCCGGGTGTTGACAAGTGAAGCGTGCATTGGGGTCCGCACGTTTTTATATGTTTGTGACCTTCTAACCCTCTAGGTAAATAATCCGATTGATGCCACCCAGGCACCTTGAACGTTTTTGTATAAACTCATTAATATGCAAATTAGTTATCGCCATTAAAATATATCCTACTTTTCTGAATATCCCAAATTGTAAACATCCAAACAATCAAAATGGTGTGTCCAAACGCAGGTTTTTGTGGTATCTGGTTATGATTACGTCAGTGAACAAATTATAATATGCACATTTTTTTGCATGAATATGCAAATTACCTCTGACCAATATAACCTCCTGATTTTCGTTTATATCTCCTCAATAGGCGAGCGGTAGGCACTATATAACGAACCGACGTAAACGTCCCCTTCCCCGTACAAACACGCAGATGGTAAATCATTTGAAAGCCCTAGATATCTCCATCACAACGAAGTCTGTCGTAGAACTGCCAAATGGTACGATCAGCGTGACTCTAAGGTCACCGTCAAATGATAATTTGTCAAAATTGTGCGCTTCTTAAGATTACAATGGCTGCATGTCAACGTTCTTTAAAAACAAAATGACAATGTCATATAGTTTGGCAAGTTATTCTCTCTCCGTCAAAATGAGATACGACGTGGAGCTGGAACCCGGTATAGTAGGTGTGGAGCTAAGGTCACACAAGGTCACCGTGAAATTATGAATATTCGAACTTTTGCAATACCGCGAACGTCACAAAGTTACAATGACTCTGTAGCTATTTCATTTCTATGGACACATCATAAACAGCGTGAAAGACTAATTTCTTCGCGTCATAAAGAGATATCACTTGCAGGAGTCAATTGATGGAGTTTATGTGGAGCGACGATCAAACAGTGTCACCGTCAATTGAGAAATATTCAAAATTGCGCCAACCCGCAAACGTTATACAATACCAATGGTGGCTTATATCTACGTTATCTACCTAATCATGTCTATATCATAAACCTTTGGAAACCCTACTGTTACCCCGTAAAAGCAGGATACTAAGGGGAGCTAACAAGTGGTGCAGTAGGTGTGTAGTTCAGGTCAAACAAGGTCACCACCAAATGTTGAATGTTCAAAACTGCGCCATTCCGCAAACGTTGTGTAATTACAATGTTTGCATATATACTTTGTCTACCTACACTAGGCCATGGCATACATTTATGCGTATTGTATCCCCATTAAAACGATTGGCATGGTATTGTAAAGTGGTGGTCTAATTGTGGAGTGAACATTAAATAAGGTCACCGTGAAAAGATGCATTTTTGAAATTGTGCCATTCCGCAGACTGTAGGTCAGCCAACGTGTGATGTTGTACTTTTAACGGCATTTTTTGCATCACCCATAATAATAATTAGATAACTTCTTTGCGCCTAAATCCACGGAAACCAAGCTCAGATGCGCAACAATACAAAAGGTTTAGTCAATATCAGAATCGATAAGCCATATTAAAGTCGTCAACAGATGGATCGATACACCAGGGAGCTAAGGTGGATACGCAAGGTTGAAAAGGTAAGTTTTTAAATGACGGCAAAATTGTATAATATGTTTTAACTGATCTAACATTAAGAGGGAACATATTCCAGAGAGTTGGTGCAACAACAGAAAATGCCCGAGTTCCAATATTAGTATTGACTCTAGGAACAAAAAGTAAATCAGAATTAGATGCTCGAAGCTGGATAGGCTTTTTTAATTTTTTACTGGAGTAAGCACTGAATATACATATGCTGATTACTTACATGAAAGTGCCTGATAGGTAATGGCACAGATCTTTAAAATAATACGACATCGTACAGGAAGCCAGTGCACTGAGTGAGAAAACCGCGGAGACCGAGTCACAACTGTAGCTAAGCAATTATGTACACGTTGTAACCTAGTGATATACTTAAGGGCAATATTTTGAAATATGGCATTACAATAGTTTACTGGTAACAAGTGCAGTTGCGATAGTACATGCAACAGAAAGAGGCAAATACCAGCGAATATGATAACAGCAGCGACAAGTTTGAGAAATACGCCGTCTAAAATTGAAATTATCATTAAAGGTTACTCCAAGATTTCGAGCTGAATGTGCAGGCGTAACATACTGGCTAAGCATAGGTGTGGGAAAATAGCTTTTAATTTTGTCACGCTGCCTCTGCGTACCAATTATAAGAAAATCTGTTTTATTAGCATTTAACTTTAATTTACTCTCAGTCATCCGAATGAAAATGTCATTAAGACAATTTCTGAGCTGATCTACGGAGCCATTAGTATTAGGCGTATATAAAGAAATGTAAATCTGGGTAACATCTGCATCAAGATGATGGTTTAGATTATGACTGTTAATAACAGAGCTTAATTGTGTTGTGTAGAGAGTGAAAAGCAAAGGCCCAAGAACAGAACCCTGAGAACACCATAATTTATTATAAAGTGGGCAGTGCAGCCGAAAACCAGTTCCCGATCTTAATGGTTTGGTATCTATCAGTTAGGTATCAAGAAAACCAGCTCAGAGCTGTGCCAGATATGCCGTACCGCTTTGACAAACTTTTAGAATGTTATGGGATGAGAAAATATACGTGAGTGGGTGGGTGCACCCCTTCAATTTTGAATATATTTTAAGGGCGACAAATGCAAACTTGTGTCAAAATATTGTTATTAAATAACTAATATATTATTATGCACATGACTACCTCTTCACGTCCCATGTCCACCCTCAGCCATATGGAGTGGGCGTCTGCTGATGAACCAGTGGATTGGTCAACCAACTAAAACCTTGGTGTGATATGCACTCTGAATAGTGCTGCAGGGCACCCTGGGTTGTTGGAATATATTAACGATATATCATTCCTTTGGCAGAATAACTCTCCCATTGCCTCCATGACGGAGACCACGCACGCTGAAACTCTAGTAACAGAGGATAATGGTGATGCGTTCCAGGAGTTGAAATGTCGTGTATCCAGATCCAAATGCCATTTAATTGTCGATACAAAAGCGCTTTATCAAAGAAAGCACATTCCCAGCTAGCGGTACACGTACGTCTCCTCTTTGCACGGATTGCTCTGTTTGGCCAAACATTTGTGGCCGAATGCACTATTCGTTTCGTTTTCGAACTAGTTAAGTTTTGAGCTACCCTCACCTCCTCCTCTCTCTAGCTCTCTCCCTCTCCATCGGCTCCCCCTCACTCTCTCTCTCTCTCTCTCTCTCTCTCTCTCTCTCTCTCTCTCTCTCTCTCTCTCTCTCTCTCTCTCTCTCTCTCTCTCTCTCTCTCTCTCTCTCTCTCTCCCTCCCTCCCTCCCTCCCTCCCTCCCTCCCTCCCTCCCTCCCTCCCTCCCTCCCTCCCTCCCTCCCTCCCTCCCTCCCTCCCTCCCTCCCTCCCTCCCTCCCTCCCTCCCTCCCTCCCTCCCTCCCTCCCTCCCTCCCTCCCTCCCTCCCTCCCTCCCTCCCTCCCTCCCTCCCTCCCTCCCTCCCTCCCTCCCTCCCTCCCTCCCTCCCTCCCTCCCTCCCTCCCTCCCTCCCTCCCTCCCTCCCTCCCTCCCTCCCTCCCTCCCTCCCTCCCTCCCTCCCTCCCTCCCTCCCTCCCTCCCTCCCTCCCTCCCTCCCTCCCTCCCTCCCTCCCTCCCTCCCTCCCTCCCTCCCTCCCTCCCTCCCTCCCTCCCTCCCTCCCTCCCTCCCTCCCTCCCTCCCTCCCTCCCTCCCTCCCTCCCTCCCTCCCTCCCTCCCTCCCTCCCTCCCTCCCTCCCTCCCTCCCTCCCTCCCTCCCTCCCTCCCTCCCTCCCTCCCTCCCTCCCTCCCTCCCTCCCTCCCTCCCTCCCTCCCTCCCTCCCTCCCTCCCTCCTTGGGCAAGTTCGTCGCAAGTTTGCGACGAACTTGCCCAAGGTTCAACACCGCAGCACAGGATTCAAACCCGGGACCTCTCAGTCGAGAGTCCGAAGCTCTCTCCACTGCGCCACTGCGTTCCACTAAGTTGCAGATATATCCAAAATAACATACATTTAAAATTATTGTTGCTTCAGTTAAATCGGCTAGCTCTTATATAATGAGTACCTGGCTGTAATATTGACATGCTGAAACATCGGCCCCCTTGTCCCCTCTGGAATTTCGCTGGGGGACAGACATGTGGTTCTGCCCCCTTCCCCCCGAGTAAATGTCAGCCTTAATGTTTGCTTTTTGGCGAGTGTCAAATGCGGGTGCAAATCGAGGTTTCTGGGATGATTAAGGTGTTTTGGCGACGGTGAAAGGGGTTGCAATTGGAGGGCAGACTGATGCATGGTCCTGTCCGCTGTAAGCGACGCGGCGGCGGTGGCGGCGACGAAAAAAAATCCCTCCCGTCTTCCGATGTCATTAGTTCAGGCGAGACAGCAAAGATCGAGAACGTGAAAATACAGCAGCGCGGCGGCGAAAAAAATTCAATTTCAACACAGCCGAGACAGCGGAGAGAAGCTGAAGTTACAGCCTACACGGCGACAAATTGTCAACACACTTGTATGTATAGGCCTACGCGCGATGCGCCGTGTTACTTATCCGAGCAGAAAGTAGAACGACCCGTCCCTTCCGAGACAAAAATATGGGGCATACCCGAGGCCCCCCTCCCCTATCGACGCCAGTGCATGTGGAGGAAATTCCATGTAGGTAGTAGGTACTAGGTACGTCGTCTGAAACAAGTCGATGACACCTTCAGTAGCATTGAATAATAGCGGTTTTGAAATGTTGCACGAATCTAGTTATCAATGACACGAGGAATCAAGAGTTTCTCCTACTTTTCCATCCTAACTTCCCGCGTGCTGAGTATGTGCTAGGTTGAATTAGTTCCCAGTTCCCGCCAGCATTGGGTTGGGCAGCTGCTGAAGGCGGCGGGGCTAATGCGCAGTAGGATGCGCAGACTGTTGAAAATGGTCGCGGCTGTGTTTGGACGTTTGCCGTTTATAATACCGCGGTTCGAAAAATATGCTGTTTCGACACATTTCACGCACAAACAGCGTTCCAAATATCTTTATTTAACGCTCAATATGTAAATCTACAACGAGGATATTTCATATTTAGCGACAGGTAAGTGACACGTTAGAAAATGCTTTCCGTGTCCTACATTCGCTTGCAATATCGTCTTTGTTCGGTTTGCTGGGCCGGTTGTGGCCTTTCGCGTTTGTAGCGAGAAAATGTTGTCTTCCTATAATGTTCTAAATATTTTAAAGATACCACTCGATAGATCAGCCATTCAAGATGAAACTGGTGATATTTATACTGCAGCACAGTGGGCGATGGTGAATCCTGCGAAGGGAATCTACTACCTCCGCCACCGCTAAAATATTCGTACATGACGCCGGCCATGTTGGATATTGTTGAATTGATCTAGGTCTCTCTCGCCTGTTGTGCGCTGCTGGCTGGCTTTTATCTCGGCAAATATGTAGCGGCTGCTCGTAGGCAGGTTGTACCGGTTTCGCTGGAGCTATTTCATTTATCACCAGCTGAGTAATGTGAGGCCAAACGGCAAGCAGTAAACGGCTAAACGTTGTGTTGTGTATTGGGGATAATTTGGGTATTGCGTTAGTCTAGACTCGGTCGCCGTTATCCACAAAATGCTGACGCCTACAGGCTACATACAGGAGTAACCAAACGGACGTTTCGTGGGTCGTTTAGTGTAATGCATCGCCTACTCATTGATACGTACGGCTGACTCCCAATTTTTAATTTGTAGTTTGTTTTCTTTCAGATCATACCACGCGCGTTGCGTGCAGCGGCGATGCAGAGTGTTTAGCAGCAACTGTCAACAACGTTCCCTGTGTCTGTGTATTTTAGGCCTTCAAAATGGTTCTGGACTTTGATTTGAGGATTTTTTGCCAAAACCTTAAAGCTACAAAGCCACCTTACGAATGCCCAGTGAAGGATTGTGGCAAAATGTACAAAAGTTACTGTGGAATCCAGTTCCACTTGTACAACTTTGATCATAATGATCCAAATGCCAGTGCTATCACTCCAAGCAAAAAGCCTGGTGGTAGGCGTGGTAACCGTAGTGGCAGGTGGCACCACCGTGCAAACAGACGATCACCAACACCGCCAGAATTCTTCCGTGACAACCTCCCGGATACAATGTCATATTCGGAATCTCAGAGACTTGTGGAGGTGGATGTCGAAGGCCGACTGCACCGACTCAATATCTACGAACCACTGGAAATTATTTCACAGGATGAGATCGACAACTGGAGTAATACGGAAAAAGAGGAAAAGCCAGAGAAGTGTCCAACAAAAACGGGCAAGGATATTCAGAAGCCTCGCAAGGAGAATGGTGCCACTGCAATACCACATTTACCCGAGGCTTCATTCAAAGTGCTCACTGATTATGTCAAGCCAGCTGAGGTGCCAGCACGGCCGTCTTCATACTACAGATTCATTGAGAAGTCATTTGATGAGATGGATGAAGAAGTTGAATATGACATGGATGAGGAGGTATGTTCATTTTATTACAAATTTTGCTTTTGTTTACCTATGGAGTTGTAAACATGTTCTAAATAATATGCAGTGGTGCCATCTGCTGGAGTAAGAGTAGCTGTTGCATGAGAGGTTTAGTGTAATTTCATGCAGAAAATGCTTGGTGAGTCAACATTTTGACTAATTTATTTAACCAAACTATTTTCAGAACAAAATATTTATGTTAGTGTCAGTATTTGTTGTCAGTGAGAGTCCTTTAGAACAGTGCTGGGCTTGTAGCAAAAGGAACGTATTTGTTTTTATTGTTGTCACCTGAATCACTTATTATCACTCACTTCCTAGTAATAGAGAACCGAAGTGATGACGTCACACTGCATGACAACCAGCCAAACTGGTTCCAACAAATGTCTCCTGTCGTATCTGTTAGCATGGTGTTATGTTTTGCTCCAAACTGTAATCATTATTCTGAAAGTCATACTTGTAGTTCTCTTTGGTTCCCTAAAAATATAAGTGCGAAGCATAGATGGAGGAAACAAATTACAGACCTGCCTAACATTCCGGATTGTCCGGAATCATTCTGGAAATACACCTCAAATTACGGTATTACAGCGAGGGATGAAACTATTACGGATTCTTTCGTTGTCACAATGATTGTCAATCACTTCCGTACTGCTCAAATTTAGCTTCACTTTATTCAACAGGTGGCAGCATATATACGCTGCTTGTTGTGACTTGGTTTTTCATTCGTTGCTTCTGGTCGTAATCTGACCAATAGGAAACAGCGTTACGACAAATTCGCATTTCTGTGCTCATGGCGCTCAAACATAACTAAGCCACGACTCACGCGGCACGAAATTATGCCGGGGTTCGAAACGGCACCACTACCAGTCAAGAAGAAACGTGTACTGCAAAGGTTTATAACAGCATGCACACAGACATGGCCCGTATTGTCAAGTTTAAAGAAGGGGGTCGGCTTTACACACTTCCGGATACACAACATTTATTTCCCTATTTCACGTGGTCACTGGTGGCCGGGATAATTGCATGTACTGACTATGTCGTTAGACTAGTACTAGTGACAGAGTAGTGTGTGTTGTACTTGTAGTGTTAGGCCAACTGACTGTACTGAGACTAAAGCTGCGTTCACACTTACATGTTAAAACAGTTTAGTTAAAACGTTTGAACTAATCCAGTCAGAAAACAGACGTGTGAACGCGATTTAGCGCTAAAACGGTTTAGGTAATCCACTTCAGTAGGTGGTTTAGTTAAACCATTTTAGCTAAAACAGTTCAAGTTGCAAGTGTGAACGCAAGCAGATTAGCTAAAACGTTTTAAGCACGTCACAGTTATGCGCATTCGATCTCGCGCCTCGCCGCTTCCTGTCTATAACGTAAACATAAACAACATTTTGGCGCAATCATGTATTCGACTTCGATCGACGCAAAATCTAAAGAAACGCAAGTGCGACACAGCAATTGGACGATGGGGAAGTTCGGCTGTTACTGGAGTTGTGGGGAGATGATCGGGGGGTAGTCCGATTTAGAAGGAAATATAATTATATATTGGTGCATTGCCAATCGTCTGAACCGCGACCAGAGCGAGGGCGCCAAGGCGGGGTCAGGGGGACATCATTAATATTTTGCTAACAATTTTCAAACATGATCCGGTTTAACTAAAACTGTTTAGCTAAACCGTTTTAATTCTGTAGGTGTGAATGCAGCTTAAGTTAGTGTATTTATTGAGTTTAGTCTATCATTTACAGTCTATAATCCAGGGATAGGCTTATATGCTAGAGTTGAGTAGACTAGGCGATGTCGATGACTAGTGTAACGTAATGGTTTTGCCTCCCCCGGCATGACTTTGTCTTTGATCTAGTCAAGCTACTATACTGAATAGTCTATAGCCTGGGCCTAGGTATACCGGCTACTAATATTAATCCGAATGACACCACAAATAGACAATGACATGATGCATTGTTACAATTTGTCCAATTTTTTTAGTCGGCATGCTGTTTTTGAAATTTACATAAAATCAGAATTACAATGTGTATAGACTCATTTATATTACAGTTACGCTTCTTCACATTTGATTTCCATCAATGCTGGTTATGAACATCTACCTTACCTTGTTAACTAAACGCTTCAAGACACCTCATAGTTTATTAGAGACAATTATGTTTTGGGTGCAGCTATCGTCATAGTTACAGTATTAAAGTATTACTGACAGTGGTGTTCTTTTCGTGACAATATCTGACACAGTTCTGAAGTATTACTGACAGCAAGCCTATATTCCTGAAAATTTGTGTAAATGGGAAGATGGATTACTGACAGGAAGTTTTTGGGGTAGGCAGGTCTGAAATTAGGTATTTTACGCAATGCAACAAGACAACACCAGATATGGAAGAAATGTGGCCAGAATAACCTTCTGACATTTATTTAATATTCACCCGATAATTGGATGAGTTGTTAGCTAAAACACAATACAATCAAATGTGGGCCATTTGAGGTCTTAAACATTGCCCCATTTATTTTATCTATACATTCTAAAAACAAGGCCCACATTATAGAATACCATACTTAAATTATGGTAATACACCAGAACTATTAAAAAGACGCCTCCCAGACATTTAGACGATTAAAACTACTAACTATTACCACATCCTAGAGAGAGGTGGGGCCATTCCGCCACAAGGTCATTATGTATTCTAGAATGATAAAAATGTTTTGTTGCAACCTATGTCATCGCAATGACAATGTCGATCGCTGTGCAACTTAGTTTTTGTTGTACATCACGTTATTTTCACCACAAAATGCGGAAAGAGAACCTGTTAACAATATTCAATTCGTGTACGAAATTGTCACTATCGAAGGATTTGATTATATTGAAATATGGAACAAAATCTATTTCAGGCTGATAATTTTGGGAGTGGTCGTCATTTACCAGGGACGTGGTATTGTAGAATCGGGAGGTTTCTGATTTCAGTGTTGAAATGTGGGGTTAACAAATCTTAAGTGCACAAAATGTACAAACAATAGTTTTTACTTGTGTTTTCACGTGCATATTTATCAGTCATAATCTGTGCGTATCCATGTTTGTTTACACATAAAAAATAAGCATGTTTTGTAGAGGGATTTATTCACTGAAAGGAACCCCGTTAGCATCGCTCACTTCGGTTCAGATATGGCTACCGTCAACATCTCTGCACTTGCTGCATACTTTTCGGACGAACCAAAATCACTTGAAAGGGGGGCAATCATTTAAAATCAGATCATGTTATTAGTTTCAATTATTTTCCAAATGTTCTTCGGGGTACAGTTTGCGCAAGCATGAAAGAGAAGTTGTATAAAGTAACAGTAAGTTTGAAATTGTTCCAAATCCAAGACACAAAAAGATACATGTTAAACAATAGCCAGTTTTTGTGGTAGTAAGACTGCATCACTGTTCGGTGTTAATATCACTGGACTGACAAGATAACGTTGTTTACAATGGTATACAGTTTTTAAAAGTATTCCTTTATATGGCGAACTTACCATTATTTTGCGATGATGCATGCCAAAATGTCATGCTGAAGGCGCTCTGGGGCGGTATGGTTTTTTCAAAAACAGGTCTCTGCAAATTGAAAACCCGCACTTGTAAACCTATTTGGATCGTCATGAGATCTGTTCGACCAATTAGAAGACGTATTCGTCTTCACTGCAGATGTTGCATGAAGTTTCTGCGGTAAACCTAACAAAAGTTATGTCAAATTATCGTGTGATCATAAATGTTTTATAATGTTATCGCCTAAAATTCAAGTTTGTGTATATACGCACTTACATGTCAGTTTCACACTGTTCAGATGATATGTTATGTGACATTTAAAAAAGGTTTACAAATGCGGAAATCGCATTCTGTGCGACCTAGTTTCACGGTTTACGAGAACGCCACTGTAGACAGTGACGCTGTGCTAACAATACACTAGCCGCTTGGTAACATCCGCATGTTGCTGAATATCCGCCAGGTGGACAACCATGTTGCACTGGTTGTCCGCTAGGCTGTCATGCAGGTAAACCATATTCACAGTACACTGACTACACTTAATAATTTATTTTAATCTTGGAATTCAGGAACCTGTTTATATTCCTACGTTTATATAGCTATTGTAACAACAAAGGCTAAGAATACAATTTTAGTTATTGGTGCAATTATTTATTACTGTGTTTTTAAATGCAGGTATCTCATACCTTTCTGCAATTCATTATAGCTAAGTATAACTAGTATAGACGTTAATTGTGCAAAGTGGGAATTAAGTGACATCTAATTATAGTAATTAAACTCTATGTAGTACTATGATAAGAAGCACTAAACGTTAAATTATGATGCTTTTGAAAAATTGTAAAACACAAATGGGGATTGCATATTTACTATGTCCGCCATTTTGTTTTATGATAATTACATAATCAATTATGCAAATTATGGCAACTAAGTGAGTTCTAATGAAAATTTTTGTGTTGTACTATTTTACTATTCCTCAAATATTAATGATATGTTTTTGTAAAGTGGTGTTTGGCAACTTATCCACTTCGAAAGTTTACTTCGGATTATCTAAAGTTTCTGCATCAATATTTTCACAAACAGATTGACAGCATTCTTAAATAAGGTTATTATACGAGTTCAGATAGCTAGAACAACTTTGGGATATTTTTTGATGTGAAAATTCAATAAATTCACAGCGCGACGTTTCTCCGGGTGAGCGCGTGGGTTGCAACGATAATGAGCGTAGTAGTGATCGGTCTGCTTGAATTAGCCTATTTTTATGTCGGAAAAATCATAAAAATAAAAAATCTCAACGGAGTTGTTTCATTGTGTTATCTGGCAACTAACATATAATGTAAACATCAACTGAAATCTTTGACAACCTCCACAGGGCAGCAAAGTTCCGCGACAACCAGAAACATACTGATATGTTGGCGAGATGACATCGGCACCTTGCCAGCAATACTTAAATTTCATCGTTCAACAGCTGTATAGTTTTTTTAATCCTGTTGATAGTTCATTCCGATTATGTTGTAAGAAATGATGTCACGACACTTTATTAAATAAATCATCAAATTAGATAGAAATGATTATTTTGGAAGCATTTTGGAATTTCCACCACTTCCAGTTTATCACTTGACATTTCCCGGTCGAATCAGTCCGTGTGGGGAATTTCAAAAGATATGTGGTAATCTTTTATTTTTGATGATGTTCGATGCTGTAATGGTGTTCCACTCTTAGTTTGTTCAGTTTCAGGGATTCAGTTGCCAGTTTAAGAAGTTTTACATGAATTTACTTGAGTAGGGTAGAATCAGAGTTGGAAACATGCATTTTCGTCCATGAAATGATTTGGTGTGTGCAAAACGGTGTCGAACATCATGATTACGACGAGATGCAGTCATGTCATGTTGATTCTTTTATGTGCCTGAAATAAATGGCAGATTAGAGAAATATAAATGAGTGTTGAGAGTCAAACATCAGCAATTACATTTATAGCAAACAAACATTGATTGAGTTGTTATGTAATCGCTGATGTTTGACACTTTCCAACAAATTTCCTTAAATTAAAAATTGCTCAAAAACTATGATAAGAATTACCTTCTCTTTACACGTGATGTTGACAGCATGTGTCCAATCAAAAAATGCATTCATCCTTCTGATTATATCAACTTTATTTTGACCTCCCCTTGTCCACTTTTTATTTCCACCAATGCTGATTATGAACATCTACCTTACCTTGTTAACTGAACGCTTCAAAACACCTCATAGTTTATTTGAGACAATTATGTTTTCGGTGCAACTATCGTCAGTCACAGTATTAAAGTATTACTGACAGTGGTGTTCTTTTCCTGACAATATCTGATTATTTATACTATTACTGACAGCAGGCCTTTATTCCTGAAAATTAGTGTAACCGTGAAGATGAATTACTGACAGTAGCATTACCACAGCGGCCGCCGTGGCTGTTGGATCTGGCCAGTTTTGACGCTAAACTACGACAGGTCACCGGTCAAGCAGCCCTTACATCATTAAGTCCGCGTTAAATACTACATATTTAATATCACTAGAACGACAAGATAATGTTCTTTACAATGGCATAAAGTTTTTAAAAGGATTCCTTTATTTGACAAACTTATCGTTCGTGATTGAGCAATGATACGCGCCAAAAGTGTCTCGCCGACGGCGCTCCGCGACAGTACGGTTTTCGCAAAAACAGGTCGCGGCAAATTGAAAACCTGCACTTGTAAAACTGTTTTGGATCGTCATCAGATCTGCTCGACCAATTAGAAGACGTGTTCGTCTTCACTGCAGTTGTTGCACGAAGTTTCTGCGTTAAACCAAACGAAAGTTATGTCGAATTATCGTATAAACATGAATTTTTTGTAATGTTATCACCTAAAATTCAAGTTCGTGTATATACACACCTACGCGTCAGTTTCAGACTGTTCAGATGTTATGTGATATTTTTTAAAGGTTTACAAGTGCGGAAATCGCATTTTGTGCGACGTAGTTGCACGGTTTTCGAAAACGCCACCGCAGACGGTGATGCTGTGCTAAAAATAGTAACATCCGCCTGGTAACGTCAGCATGCAGCTGGATATCCGCCAGGCGGACAACCGCGTTGCGCTGGTTGTCCGCTAGACGGATTTGGCGCCTAGCTGTCATACAGGCAATCCCTATTTTCAGTACGCTGGCTACACTTAATAATTGATTTTAAACTTGAAATTCGTAAACTTATATTCCAACTTTACTCTGTTAAATATAAAATTAGAACTTATTATATTTGTTGTTTGCTTACTAGTAATAATAACTAGCCAGTTTAAGATTGGTATTTCCACCATTATAATATTCATTTATTGCCACAATTATATTATTGGTGTGTATAACTATATATTATTTAATTAATAATTATATATTCCTACGTTTATATAGCTATTGTAACAACAGAGACTAGCAATAAAATTTGAGTTGTTGATGCAATTATTCATTACTCTGTGTATTTAAATGCAGGTATCTCTCAGATCCATGACAAGTATAACTAGTATAGACATTAATTATGCAAAGTGGGAATTAAGTGACATCTAATGATAGTAATTAAACTCTTTATGTAGTACTATGATAAGAAGCGCTAAACGTTAAATGATAAATTGATAATGCTTTTGGAAATTTTTATAACACGAATGAGGATACCAAATTTACTATGTCCGCCATTTTATTTTATGATAATTACATTAATCAATTATGTAAATGGCAACTAAGTGAGTTCTAATGAAAATGTTTGTGCTGTACTATTTTACAACATGCCTCAAATATTAATGATGTGCTTTTGGAAAAATATGTATTCAAAAATTGGGATTCTACATTTAATATGTCCGCCATTTTATTTTATGCAAATTACTCCACAAATTATTCAAATTGTGGTAATTAATTGATATCAATGAAACAGTTTATGCTGTACTATTGTAAAAGCCATTACTGAGTTAATTACATGTTCAAAATAACAATTTCTTTCTGATACCCTGTAAATATACTCTAAACAATTAATGACATGACATGAATTGCATCTTGTTACAGTCTATGATTCAATATGTCAGCCATATTATGCTAATTAGGTCATGAAATATGCAAATTAGTTCAATGAAAATGCAAAAAAATGTATTCCTTGTGTGAAAATACCTATATATACACAAAATTTGAAGTAATTACCTCAATTAATTACTTATCTGTTGTGAAAATAATGACAACAACGGTAAAATAGGGGTACACCCTGGAAATACTGTGACCCTATTCTTTCTGTGTTATTTTTCATGTTCACCGTTCCAACGAAAACCCCTGGGGTAGTAACATTTCCAACTTAATAACTTTGTCAGTAGTTGTCCGATTTTCATGAACTAAAAACCATTTACGCAATGCAACAAGACAACACCAGATATGGAAGAAATGTGGCCAGAATAACCTTCTGACATTTATTTATTATTCACCCGATAATTGGATGAGTTGTTAGCTAAAACACAATACAGTCAAATGTGGGCCATTTGAGGTCTTAAACATTGCCCCATTTATTTTATCTATACATTCTAAAAACAAGGCCCACATTATAGAATACCATACTTAAATTATGGTAATACACCAGAACTATTAAAAAGACGGCTCCCAGACATTTAGACGATTAAAACTACTAACTATTACCACATCCTAGAGAGAGGTGGGGCCATTCCGCCTTCCGCCACACCGTTTATTAATCCTACTTTAATTACCGCCCTAAAAACCCTGCGTACACTTGAAGGAGGAAAAAGCCTTAAGGCAAAACCTCGTGTACCATTTAGAAACAGGGAAAAGCGTCAGCAAAGCTAAAATTAACACATGTGCATGTTGTGAAAATCCCATACATACTTATAACTAGTCTTATGGCAGGAGGGGAGGGAGGTGGAGTCAAAACTGATACGATATTCGATAAACAACTGAACACGAGGAATTTCAAATGTGGCCGCTGCTGGAGGTGCAGTGGCCTTTTATGTCCTGAATGGTCGGACTAGGTTTTACTGTATCACTACGCTAAAGCGCGGGAAGGCCGGCACGCCTCCTGGCTATTGGACTCTGACCTGGGCGGGACGGCCGGTACGCCTTCAGGCTATTGGACTCTGACCTGGTCAAGGTACAGTGTCAGCTTGTTTACCTAGCCTGCAGGCTGGCTCTAGGACTTTAGTGTTGCCTTGGTTGCCTCTCGTAAAACTTGTTATGCAATGTAATCGCATCAATCCCTTTACGCAATGCAACAAGACAACACCAGATATGGAAGAAATGTGGCCAGAATAACTTGAACAGCTCAAACTGGTTTTGTAACATCCAGTAAATATACATATTGATTGCATCCATTTTTTAGAACTAAGGACAACACAAGCATATCAATTTTTAAATTTTAATTTCCTTAATTTGTGTTAATGAGACAAAACATGTCCAAATGGATATCTAGGTTTATGACTTGTTATCTAATTGAGCTACAGTAAAATCTTTGTAAAGATTTGTGTAATCATTGAAGCTTCATTATTGCATACAGTTTAACCTGGTTATAATTTTTAATGTGGTATTAGTGGTAACAACAATAAATAAAAAATGCTGTTGATATTTGACAATAAATGTATGTTCAAACTGATCTGTGATCCTTAGGAATTCAGAATGTCAGAGCTATATGACCCTCTGTGACCTGTGATGGCTTTAGTGTAACACAAAATTGAGGCAGTTGATCTTTTGTTTGTTTATCAATACGCCATAGTTCATATATATATATATAAAACGTGTGACTCGTCTCACATCATTGTACCTGGCCATTGGCAAAGAGAAACAGATTTCATAGCCAACTGGCTATGCATTGCAGGTCACTCAGGTTACAGCTGTTTCTATGTTGCAAGCTACTTAATATAAGTACCGATAAGGACATGTGTATAAATATTACTCTCAACATGCCTTTCATGTTGGTCTGGATAATACACGTTTGTTTGATCCAATGCAACTACCATGTACACATGTAATAGTTCAGGTAGTCCAGTCAACAGTTCAGGTGGTGTTTGTTGATGCCACCAGAAAGAGGCACGCATGCCCATTATTCTATTGGCATGTACTTTGCACATTATTCTATTGGCATGTACACTGCACATTATTCTATTGGCATGTATATTGCACTGTTGTATGCATGGTATCAGCAAAACTTAATCCATGTGAAATTAAATATCAGTGTATTCCACAAGGTTAATTTTGATGGCAAAATAACAGTTGGAAAGGGTTATCATTTGTTTACAGATCTGTGTCATTCTTTGATTATAAACTGTCAGTACTTGACAAGGACAGGGATCACTACTAGTAGAGGGAGTAGTAATTACCTTTAGTAATGTTAGAAAATACAACTGAACACATAATTTTTAAATACGATTTTAAGAAACATTTCCAAGTTTAGTTGTATTTAAGCAGTATGGTTATGTTTTGTAAACAACCAGGTGAACTGGAGTAATTCCTGCTTGGCAATCCCATAAATTAGATTGGAACCCCCCATCAGCGCAGCTCTAATAACTTAAATTTTAAGTCAACACAGCTACAGATATAATTCAATGGTAATATTTGAACAATAAACTTTTTATAAGATAGCATTCATGTCAAGAGCTTATTACTTTTTAAAATAACTTAAATGTGTAAAAAAAATAATTTATACTTTCATCATATGCTTGTATGAAATTGTAAACAAACTCTTGTTGTGTTGAAGGACTACGCATGGGTGGAGCTGGTGAACGAACAGAGGGAAAAGGAGAACATTCCCCGTGTGCCGCCCGAGGCATTCGAGATGTTGATGGATCGCTTTGAAAAGGAGGCTTACTTCCAGAGCCAGACGTCTGGTAAGGACCAGGGGCCATCTATAGATGAGGACGCCGTGTGTAGTATATGCATGGACGGGGAATGCCAGAACAGTAATGTCATTCTCTTCTGTGACATGTGTAACCTCGCCGTGCACCAGGAGTGCTACGGTGTTCCCTACATCCCCGAAGGACAGTGGCTGTGTCGTCGCTGCTTGCAGTCACCGTCCCGGGCCGTAGACTGCTGCCTCTGCCCAAATAAGGGTGGGGCGTTCAAACAGACGGACGACTCACGGTGGGCACATGTTGTGTGTGCCCTCTGGATTCCCGAAGTCGGCTTCGCAAACACGGTGTTCCTCGAGCCGATTGACAGCATCGAACATATTCCGGCGGCCCGCTGGAAGCTGACGTGTTACATTTGCAAGCAGCGTGGCACCGGTGCTTGCATCCAGTGTCACAAGACGAACTGTTACACCGCGTTCCACGTGACGTGCGCCCAGCAGGCGGGGCTGTTCATGAAGATTGAGCCGATCCGTGAAACGAGCAGTAACGGGACCCTGGTGAGCGTGCGTAAGACGGCATTCTGTGACGTGCACACACCCGTTGACACCGACTGCTTCCCACAACTCAACAGTAGTCTGGAGGATAGCAGTCCTGACAAGATGCCCGTCACTCCGGCCGAGGCCAGGGCCAAGTCACGCCAGAAGATGAGGAAGGCAAGGAAGATTTTAGCGGAGAAACGCAACGCAATGCCCGTTGTATCCTTACCTGTAATACCACCGGCCAGGTAAGTTGGTTTTTATATTATGTAAAGTACCATTTGGCATATTCCACTTCAGTGATGAATACTTCCTGTGTACCATCAAACATGTTTACATTTCATAATTGTATTTTAGTTCTTAGTTGTACAGGCATTAGAGGGGGATTGGCTAGGATCTCTGCCATCTGTATCCCACCTGTTTTGTGGCCAGCTCCTACCGTTTTGACAGTTCCCCTCCCCCATTCCCACGTATTTTTATGAATACCTAGCGCAAATGTTTAGGAGCTACTTGTGCCACACCTCCCTCATTAGAATGTGTCACTCATCCTGTCAGACATTGTTTGTTCAATCTGTCTGCTAGGTGGCGCCACTGTATATCTGGTTTTCATTTTGTGGATAACTAAAATGTTCACATGCACATCAGATATGCAGTTTAAAACTATACTGCTTCAGTAGACCAAATAACAAGGTTTCAGACTAGGTTTTGAAAGTTTTGGGCAAATTTTTGGGCAATAATAAGATATGAAAACACTTGTCTGTGATTTTTTATTTTAGATTTTAACTGAATAATTAATATTTTGTAAAATACAATGACATGATGATTATGAAGCAGTTTTTTTATCCTACATGTAAACAAATGCAATATTTAAATACAAATCTTATTTGTTACTTTGTTATGATTTCACAAGAATAATAATTACAGAGGGCATACATTTTAACTGTCATTATAATTTGATGTTTGAGATTTCTTACTGAATCTTAGCTACAACAGAAAGTACAGCAAGGACATATTGTGGGATTGCTGCTGTTTATGTTTTCATGTGACAAATATTGATTTAAATAAAATATGTGTCAAAACTTTAGAAAATGTAATTACTATGCAGAAAATGGTAACAAGTTGGTAAGATTTAAGCACGAAAATGTATAAGGTTGCTAATTTTAAATTACATTAAATGTAATCATGCTTACAATTTCCAGTTACAATTATTACAATATATTTTCAACTAGATATATACCATTTTAGAAATGAAATATGGTGACTGCGTTTTAGGTTGTCTAAGATCGCCAGCAAGGTATCGATGGCACGGAAGGGTCAGTTCATTGAGCTGTTACAGAGGTACTGGACCCTGAAGCGTCAGTCTCGCAATGGCGTGCCACTGCTCAGACGACTGCAGTCCAACCACATGAGTCGCAACAAAGACCAGGTAATGATAACGTTTCTCCCTTGATGAGAATAACATTTTCAATAAAAATGTGAGAAAAAAAAAAACTCAAGGTTTCAATCTCTTATTATGGTTGTATGAAACATGTTGATACAATGACCTTGTTAAATCATCAAAATCGGGGTTAATTAATTTTATGTATAGCAGGTCAAAGGTCGGTGTCAATTACATTTGAAAAAAATATACAGATGCGATGTATATATCTGTGGATAGGAGTGTCTACCTTTTTTAGGAGGCAGTCTTCCTACTTTTTTATTTATTAATTAAAATATGTTCTTAAGACTAGTAAATAGGTTGAAGGTATACTGTCTGCCAAATTGTTCCTAGTAAGTCCGTAACAAATAAGTAAATGTTCACAAGTTGAACATTTTTACCCCGCAGCATGTTGAAATGGTAAACAAAACATCCAGTTTCAAAACAGGCTTTATTGGTAGTATTGCAGAGAGACGGGTGAGTTAACCACAGTTCCCTTTGATGTTCAGTGATTTCCCACGTTCAACTCTGCAAGACTTCCTGTTGCAAATTACTGTAAATTAATGTGTTGGTTAATTACTACCTCCCATTAAGATTAACACCATCAGCTGCATGTGGTGTTCCAGGATGCACCTGATGGAGGTGAGGGCACAGCGCGCTGCTCTCAGCTCCTCTACTGGCAGCGGCTGCGGCAGGACCTTGAGAAGGCACGCCTGCTCGTAGAACTGATCCGCAAGCGCGAGAAACTCAAGAAGGAACAGGTTGGTGTCAGCTCAGTCATTGTTACACTCGTCAGGTGGGTGTGGTAGGTATAAGAATGGGCAGGATGTGTCGTTATCATCCAGTTGTCAAAGAGACTTTATGATGTTGTCATTTAGTCAATATGCTAATCTTGGAAGTAACTTAGTTTGGCAGTTATGTGCATGGTTTATTAATTTTATTATAATAATGACAGTTTAGCAGGAGTTATAAGTTTGTTGAGTATTAACAAACGCAAAAATATTTATTATTATTTTTTATCTATCTTGATTTTTTAACAGCCAAAATAAACATTTTAAAGTACAATAGAGAATAATTTTTTATCTACTGATGTTTACATAACACTATTATCTTAATTTATTCTTATATTTAAATTTGTTTTGATGAAGGTATGTTGTTAGGCCCTGTTGTGACATGTTGTCTGTGCTGTAGTTGCGTCTCCACCAGCAAGCAACCATCATGAACCTACAGCCCTTCACACTGCTGCTTCTGCACACACTCGATCAACTTGTAGAGAAAGATGTCGGCCACATCTTCACCGATCCTGTCAATCCTAAAGAGGTTAGTTGTGTGTAGAACATCCAGCTCTTATATATTGGCAGAAATCACTGCAGAGGAACCAAACTGTTATAACATGTCAAATATATGCCTGGGTCACACACAATAATGGGATGACGTATTAGTGGGCAAAATACAGTAAGTTATTTCACTGTCATTAATACACCGGGAGAAGGAAACAAAACCAGTATTTGGATAGCATCACCCTGGGACACAGAGGAAAGAAAATAGGTGATAATGATGATAAGAAAACTATTCAAAGCATTAAGTGATGGTGAAATGATGCCAGGGAAGTATTCAGCCAAGCAGACATCATTGCATTCAGGTGACATGATAGGACTGCTGTTGCACTGCAGGTTCCCGACTACGCAAGCTACATCAAACACCCGATGGACTTCTTTACGATGCGCAAGAAGGTGATGAGTCACGCGTACAAGGCCATGGAAGAGTTTGAGACAGACTTCAACCTCATTCTCAACAACTGTCTCGCGTACAACGCAAAGGACACCGTCTTCTACCGGGCTGCCATCCGTCTGCGAGACCAGGTCTGTAGTATCTCATTACTCTCACAGCATGAAGCATTGGTGTTCTCAGTCATTGTTCTTTCTGCAGTCACATACTGTTATTCTGTAGTTATAAAATCATCGGAGTTGTTTACTGGGTAAAATGTTTATGCTTGTTTTGATGCACTGTTAATTTTTGGATCTGTTTTTTTGTGTGGACACCCTTATCTGTTAGGGGCAAATGTTAAATTCAAAAAACCTTTTGCTTAAATCGCTAATTCTTTATATGGTCTGTCAGTAACTAATTGCGACACAGAACTGGAAGCCTCTTCTACCTGAAAAGAATCATTTTATTTTCCAAGTATTTAATATATACATGTAGGAAAACATGATGATGTCTCACTTCATGTTGACCAACAATGAATACACACATTCTAAATTATTATGCCCTGGATAATGTACCACTCCAAAGCAATCTTATAAAGGGTTTCGGGGAAAGACATGATGTATCTAACATACTCATTTGTGTGTTGTGTCCTCAGAGCATAAATAAAAACTTATACGTTATATTGGAATATCTTACGAATACAAAATCATAGCGAAATTATGCCCCAGTCAAAAATTTCACCCAACTTGGCATTTATCACATTTTGCCCTAAAACCCTTCATATGCAGATATTATTGTAAATAGCAGGTCATCTTGAGAACAGAAACACAGTGATCATCAACAAGTTTGCCATGTTTCAGGGAGGCACCATTATCCGTGCGGCACGGCGGATGGCCGAGAAGGTGGGGTATGACCCAGAGACAGGGCGCCACCTGGATGAAGCCCCGCAGTACAAGCAGGAAGACCCAGCATCGTTGGAGGATGGTGAGTAACAACGTGTCTAAGGGGTGATCTCAAATTATTGATGTACAGCAGTTAGTGAAACAGATGTCATGTAAACTCTGACCCCCGTCTACGTGAAATTAGAACGTTTGAATTACGTGTTGCAACTCGTGGCAATACTTATATTCTGTGACCAACACATTTGTCTGTGACCAACCGTTTGTGGTCAGTTGTCACAATGCAAAACTGTGCGTGTTCTTAAAAGTCAGCGCTGTGATCAAAAATCAATTGTTTCTGAAAAAAATACATTGATGTATGACGGTACAACACAAAATTAAACAGCTCACTTTCTGTGCTCTCCTGCTTTGAAAACAGAGTTGACTAATATTTGTTACACCATATTGTTCAACAGTTATATTTACATTGGAGCATTGCAGCACAGTTGATTGATGTAATCTCCTGCCCACAGTGGACAACTTCTTGCCGCCTGAGGCCAGGGAGTCAATGCCGCTTGAGCAACAACTGGACATCCTTTTGGACAAGTACGACCTGGCCAACACGAGACCATGTAAGTTCCATTTAATAGTATCTCAAAGTAGGCACTTACTAGTTGGTTTCATTTTGACAACTAGAAAACTGTATTTGCCACTGGTAGAAATGTTATTGGTTCTCTTTACAGATTGTAACAAACAGCTGATATAATGACAAATTTAATAATAACTGATGTATTTATAAGTTGAAGCAGTGGAGCCACAACACCGACAGTTTCTTTCCGTGTTCAGTTTGACTGTTTTGTGTGGGGTAAGACTGGGTGACTGTTGTGTTTCAGACAAGAGGTCCCGTGTCGCGAAACAGATCCGCAAGGAGATTATCAAGGTGCGGAGACAGCTAGCCCTTGAGAAGGGGGGCCGCCCCCTGCACAGTTGTTTGGACGACAGTCAGAGTGACGGTATGTCAAATTTCTCACCAGAATTCCCAGATAAAGTAAACTGTATTTGAACAAAAGCAAGTGAAAGGTCATCTGTTTTTTTTTAGTTGCAGTTATTTTTGCATGTAATTGCTGTCATGTTGGTTTGCTGTATTCCAAACAGTAGGATTGCTTTTAGTTTTAACTGAGCATTGCTTTCAGTTGAAAGTAACTTGTGCTGGTGTAAACTTTATGTAATATTCCACTGCCGATTCTTTGCAGTAACAAAATGCACATTACATGATGGTTGTGCAAAGTTTCTCTGTTTTCGTTTCTATGCGAGCGTCGCTGCCATGACTGCAGGATGATACTTAAGACCTGGTGCTTAGTCGAGTGTGTGTCTTCCTGTCCACCAGGTTCTTCCCACGAGTCGAGTCACAGTCCCTCTCCCAATCGCAGCGCATCAGTGGCCACCCCCAAAGAGGAACCAGCCCCAACCCCCGTGAGTGCGGGTAAGGTGCGTCGCAAACCCGGCCGCCCACGCAAGCAGTCCACAAAGAGCGAACCTGACGTCAGCGTCGACAGCGCAGCACCCTCTACTGGTGAGTAGTTCCACACGTCATTATCACTTCTCGAAGCGTATTCTGCAGTTACAATCATGTGGTGATATCTTAAAGCAAAAATTGGTGAGATGATGTTAACATCTGTTGGTGTCACGTATCGTACGACTTGGCTAAGTTTGAGAGACGGAAGCGGTTTGTGTTGTAAGTCGGTGTGAACGAGACTGCTCCCTAGTGGGTGAGTGAGTCGGCAGAGGTGCTCTGCATGTAGTGTGTTCGTTGTAGATGGCGCCCATGTCAGTGGGGGTGTCTAGACGGTCAGGGGTGCAATGGGGAGAGTGGGGGCATTTTCGAGGTGAGAAGAGTTTTGCTGATACCTTTCGCTGTTGCTTGCCTTCTCTTTCTACCCCCCCCCCCCCCCCCCCCGGCCATGGGTGCTGGTCTCCTTGCTGCTGCTTCATCTTTGTCCGCCCTGCTACAGGGCGTAGTTAATCACCTTTCGCGACCTTTGCGTCCACACTGAGGGTTCCGCTTTAGCGTCCACTACCTATTTTCGGGGGTCCTGCTGCTCGCTGTTGGTGGTGACTTGTACGAACCATTTCTCTTCCTAACACAGCAAGATATTTTTGCCTCGAAAATGTCCACACACTTGTTGGTTGATGCACAAGTGTTGGCATCTTCTTGCCATCACCGGCCGGGGTCTCTAGGTGTCGTGTCAGTCCACTCTGTGTGTTCACATTGTTATAGCCATTTATGCACTAGTACAATAGTATGTGACATGTTGCTGTTTAATATTAATAAAATACAAGTGTACATAATAATTATATATATACATGATTGAATTTATATAATGTATACATATATAACATATATGAACAGTAATAAATTATGTATTGAGTTATATAATTTTACACACACACACACACACACACACACACACACACACACACACACACACACACACACACACACACACACACACACACACACACACACACCGATACGAGTACCCAGAAACAGGTTGATTAAAGTCACTGGTTGCTTAGCTTATTTCAGACTAACAATTCTAGCTGTCGTTTATCCTTTTATAGTAGATATACTATGAAATGAAATGAATACATGTTGGAGAGTCATAATCTGCGGCTATATGTGAGCTGACTGTTCTGGTGTCCGCAGATAAGGCCGCGAAGACAGAAGAGAGAAGGGACAGCAACAAGAGCAACTGTACCGATAAGGGCGACGCGTCAACCCCCACTGGTGTCAACCGACGCACCGCTGTGCTCTTCACTAAGAAGTCGTGTCATCGTCGTTCATCTGGTTCGAATCTGACTCAGTCTCGCAAGGCTCCCGGGAGACCACCCAGGACCCGAATTCCGTCGTCGCCGGGACCATGTGGTGGTCCCCAGTTGGACGATGACAGTGATGTTGGTGACCACGACGACGCTGATGATATTACTGACGTGCCGACGCCAAAGAAATCGTGCCGAAAAGATGCGAAGGTTGCATCAGTAAAAAGCCCCGGGACGCGCAAGAGGTCCGTCAGCATTGCGAGCCTTGACAAAGATGGTGCTGGTTTGCCGTTGCCTAAAAGAACAGCCAATGGTGGTGACGCTGCAACACCGGCGAAACAAGACGGCGCCTTCTTCGCTCACCAGCAGAAGGAAAGCTTCATGCAGTATCGAAATCGCTCGCATGCGATTTCCGACATGGACACTACCTCGGAGAGTGGCAGCACCGACAGCCTGATGTCGGGATCGGAGAGTACGAGAGAGACGAGTTCGGAGAGTGGAGACGAGAAGGACTCGGGCAGCCACCACCGCTACTCAAAGAGAGGTAGGTACTCATTATTCCAGGTACAACATTGAGTGTAAAATGAGCTAGAATATGACATTGATATAAGAGAAAAACTCTTGTATCATCCGCCATCAGCCCTGTTATCTATGCCATCTTTTGTAGTGTTTCTCTGCCTGCAGTAGTTGTCTTGATGAGTCCATGTGTGTACTGCATGCAGGGTGTGCTTTGTATGTCTTGCTTGACTCATGTACTTAGCTGCAGTGCTGTTGGCCTGCACGTAACTTGCTCCCATGACCACCACTGCTGATTTACTTAAGTACTGTCCGTGTTCTCACAGAATCGTGCAGGCCTGGCTGGACAGTCATGGAAATGAGAAACATAAAATACAGTAGCAAATGCTAGAAGGACTGACCCGTTTGATTCAACAAATCCATTTGATTTAGGCAAATTTAACAACTCAAAATTAGTGTTGTCGTTTCTTCTTCAAACTCAACTAACTTTCAGCAAACTCATTGTCAGTGCATGCATTTGTTACTTTTAATTCAAGATACCTTTAGTAATTTCCGGGTGGGTTGTCTGGATTCTAGAATAAATCTCAACATTTAAATGGGGAGAAAATATTACAGAATTTTCAGTCACATACAAGTGATGATACTTACGAATCCCATAAAGAGGTGACATGATTGTACTTTGAGCTGGGTTACATTTATTGGTGCTCAATGCTCTGGTGGTCATGGGCATAGTACTGTCTTCTGTAATATATAATAGGCTTTTCACTCTCAGTCTGTTCTCATGCATTCAATGGGACAATTATAGCTTCATAACAGTGTTTTCCTGGGTGTGTACATCTTAAGTGATACAATTTGTGTAACAATTAATTTAAGCTGTTTGTTAAAGAAACTCACTGTCATTTGGCTCAAGATGTCTGGTTAATTTAACATTTGTTTTAAAATTGTATTTTTTTATTCATACACCAGGTACATAATTGTTGCTTACTAAATGTTTGTTCCATACTGTCTTCTACCTTACACATGGTTCCACCTGGGAAACGCTGCATGAGCTTGACACTTGCTGCTATTAACTGCTGTATATTTCTTGTTTGTCGCCACTATTACACGATCACTGCCTCATGATGACTGTCAAGGTGATGGACCATGCCCCTGTGTGGATAGGAATATTATTGGTTTAAAGGGTGTAGTTGCATAAGTTTGTGAAATGAGACAGAAGATATAATAGCATTACATGCAAGTGGGTGGAAATTTCGTTATCAGTCGTCACCATGTTCCAGGGTAGGACAATTACTCCAGTTACGTGAAACAAGTGTTAATGCACCTTGATACAATTGTGGATATATATTTGAATATTGGTAGTTTCATTGGCAGTATGCTCATTATTTGAAGTCCCACCACAAGTATTAGAAGTGTGGATGATGGTTTGAACTGTTTGCATTTTGGATTTAGAGAATTTACTAGACCTAAGTGGCAGCAGCTTCATGTTGACATATATTATAGACAGTGATCAGTGTATTTGTACCTGACTTGCAGATCACGCAATGCTTGCCGTGCCGTAGCTGTAGTTGCTTGTAGTCTCAATCACAGTAGCTTTCCCTGTAGGTGTCTCTAGTGGTGAGAGGCGAACATTTTGCGGAGACGACACTGCGGACACTGAGCGGCAGTACATCTACATTGAGCCTTCGCCCAGCGAGTACGCAGTCACAGAAACTAATGTGAATAATAACAGTGTAGCAGCTTCAATCATTGCCGTTGTGCATCCCATGCATACGGATAACTGTGTTGGCAATAGCAATATAACCAGCCAGCATACTCGTAAACACCAGAAGAAGAATCATAGCAAAGGAAAGGACGTTAAGTGTGAGAAGTCGCATCGTGATAACATAAAGAACAAAGGTCATGTGGCTGCGCCGCCACGTAGGCAGCGGTACAGTTCGACCGAGGGTGCATGGAGTGGCGAAGAAGAGGCAACACGCGAGGATGTGGAGGATGGTGTGACCTCAGTGAGGCCACGTCGCAGCTGCACTACAGGTGAGGTGGGCAGCGGGGAGGTGATCACCTCGCAGCACTTTGAGCAGGCAGTGTTGCGTCCCGCGGCCACCTGCCATTAACCCTTCCCAAGATCTGCTCAGACGTGTATTTTGTGTGTACAACGAGAGTCACCCCCACTTGCATGCTGTCCTCTTGCCGTCATCAGTCATGTGTCTTCATGTATGCGGTTGTCTTGTCATTCACCCCACGGGTGTTGCACTTTGAACCCTCTCCTTGCACCGTTCTGTCTGTCTAATTTGTAGAATCGTTTGAACGTTTTTGTCTAAGCATGTGATGAGAAATACTGTAGCAACCTTCATTTGTTGCTGAATAAATGTCAGCTGTCAGTTTGTGTGGATCAAGTTGGCTTCAGACGCTATGCTGGCATTAAACTTTGTGTGTGCCGTGCTTGATGTTGCATGTTGCGTGTTCTTCCTACACTGCATCCATGCGCTATGTAGTGGCCCCCAAACCTTTCACTATTGTACTGCACCCCCACACGCATACAAACACAGCACCATGCCGCTCCACCATCATTTGTGCGGTGACTTTGAAAGCGTCGCGCCGCCAATTGTTGCTTCGGCAGTGCACAGTGGCGCACAGGCCGACGGTGCTATGAATACGGCGCACACTGCACACGTTCGTAAACTAAACACCAGTGCGTACGATAGGGCAGGTAAACGATTGTCTGTTTGTTGCTGGTTTTGTTCATTTTAAATAACTTGTTTTATTGAGCTTGTTTTGTTAACATGTTTCACTAATCCTGCACAATTAGTTTTGTTGTTGTTGGAATTAACTAATTTAGCGTACCTTCTTGTTCAGGACTGGTTGTTTGTACCAAGGTCTACTTGTTTTTCTTCAACTAACATTTAACATAGTTCTGCTAACCCTCCTGCTGTCAGTAGGATAACCTATGTGATGCCTGCTGTCAGTAGGATAACCTATGTGATGCCTGCTGTCGGTAGGATAACCTATGTGATGCCTGCTGTCAGTAGGATAACCTATGTGATGCCTGCTGTCAGAATGGACCAAATGGAACTTTTCAAATTTGAAAATATTGCCGATTCAGTGAATGGCAGAACATTTCAGTTTCTTTATCTGATGTTATGATGTTTCTTCTGTTTGTAATGCTGTGAAATAGTTTGTTACTTCATTGTATTGATAGTTTAAAAATGCCACGACAGGAGGTTTGGAGGTGTATGCGGGAGCAGGGTGTGCCTGAAAAGTATGTACGCCTTATAAAAGACACATATGAAGACGCAAGGACTCAAGTCAAGAGCATTGTAGGACTGACACGCAAGACCACCGTTAGAGTGGGGCTGCACCAGGGGTCCTCACTGAGTCCTTACCTGTTTGACTTGATTATGGATGTGTTGGGCCAGGGCATCAAAGAACAGCCCCCCTGGTGTATGCTGTTTGCAGACGACATCGTGCTGTGCAGTACCAGAAGAGAGGAGGTGGAAAGGAAGCTCGAGGAATGGAGAAGTGCAATGGAAGATCGAGGACTAAAGATTAGTAGAAAGAAGACGGAATACCTGAGGTGCAACGAAAACAATGACCTAGAGATCCGATTACAGGGCGAGATAGTGAAGAGAGTGAAGACATTCAAATATCTAGGATCGACATTGGCGGATGATGGAGAATTGGATGCGGAAGTCACTCATAGAATGCAGAGCGGGTGGAAGAACTGGAAGAGAGTATCTGGAGTGCTGTGTGACAGAAGAATGAACGTGAAGATCAAGGGAAAAGTGTACAGGACAGTGGTAAGGCCAGCACTGATGTACGGGGCAGAGACATGGGCGGCAAAGAAGACACAGGAAAAGAAGTTGGATGTCGCAGAAATGCGAATGCTACGATGGATGTGCGGAGCCACAAAGATTGACAAGATAAGAAACGAAAGAATCAGAGGGACAACGAAAGTGGGGGAAATATCAAAGAAAGTCCAAGAAAGTAGGTTGAGATGGTATGGACACGTAATGAGAAGAGAGGAGGATTATGTAGGAAGGAGAGCGATGGGAATGAAAGTGCAAGGGAAGAGGAGAAGAGGAAGGCCGAAGAGGAGGTGGTTAGACAGTGTGAGGGCAGATCTCAGGGAGAAAGGACTGTTGGGGGAAGAAGTGCACGACCGAGCGATATGGAGGCGAATGACATCATCATACATCGACCCCACGTAAAAAGTGGGACAAAGATGAAGAGAAAGAAGATTGATAGTTTAAAAATGGCAGAACTGGACATCTTCACATTTACCAATAACATGATGCAGAGAATATGGTAGTTTTATGATAATTTTGACTAGAAAGAGTACCAGGGTAGTAATACTGTTTTTGAAATTGTTTTTGATCGGCACTTGAAGCAAAACATGCCTGAACCAGTGTCTAAGAATACACCAGCTTTCGTTGAAAAGTTATATAACAAACTGTCTCTAGCAGAAATGCGATTAAGATTGGAATTATTATTGCTGATACTGATAGATATCACATGTGATGACAGTTGTTTTGAAGGTTTTTCAATGGTGCATTTAATAAAGGAGTTACGACTTTTGGTGAATTCTGACAGCAGGACATTACAAATTTGATAATAAGCAGCGTGTCAGAAAAACTAATTTGATAGCGGACACTCAATTAAGTGCCGTTCCAAATTATTACTGTAGCAGAAAAATATAGGAAACACCCTAAAATATGATTACCTTGTTATTCAAGTAATTTTGGCCCAGTTTCGAGGGTGACCTTAATAGTGCGATTCCACTGTATATATATTTTTTTATATGTGAAGTGTTTCAGGGCAAAATGCGATAAACGCCATTTTTGAAATTTAGCCCAAACCAGGACTAAGTGTTTGTTTAAACACATGTTAAGCTAGGATACTACCTAATTGATACAAAACACAACAAATCTCCACAAAACGACATGCACAAAAGAGCGTTTGTTTTAAAAACACAATAAGCGCCATCCGTCTTTTTTTTTATCAAAATGCGATATATCCATGTTCACCCAATCAGCAACGCCGTGCTGCACTTGCAACTATGCGCAGTGACGGCGCTTGCTGTATGAATATACAGTGTTTTGATTACAAAATCACATTTTGCATATCAAATAAGCAACAAACATTTCAGATTTTGGATTCTAAACATATATATCAACTTAATTTACAAGTTGAGGATAAAGCACAAAAGTAACTTTTTCTCAAAATGAAGAAAATGGATATATCGTGTGTTCCCTGAAACTCTTCATATATATTACATCACCGCAAAAGGTACAATGTATTGGTGCATTAGTGATAGTCGCCTACGTTTGCAAAGTCAAAAAATATATTAAGCATTAGGTATGAGGGGTTGGTTGTCACCACATATTGTGGGGTTGATACATTGCCACAGTGGCTCCACCTAACAACTTGTTAGGTGATGCAGAGGCCCTGTTAGTAACAAGTGAAACATACATTAATACAACTTGGCACTATTGGTGATACCAATATAGCATTGTAAAAATTGCACAAGTCCCATACCATGTATTGATGGGGGGGTTGAACCAATACTAAACAAGGTTTTTTATTTTGTGAGCTTATGAGACCATCCCTTAATTTGGATGGCCTAATGATGTCGTTTCAACTGTTTGCAGCGCGATCAAAACGACGATCCTGTGATTGGTCTTCGGAGGAGGAGGATGACGTCATTCCCCTTGAGCCCCTTGACCTTGTTTGGGCCAAGTGTCGAGGCTACCCATGGTACCCCGCCCTGGTGAGTGACACCCACTTGTCTGCATTACTTTGCCTATTCAGATACTCTTTAATCTGATTGGCAATGAGCAAGATCAGTTAAAAAGGGAGTTTGAATGTTCCAAAAAGACTGGCTTGTTGAGTGAAATCCTATTTTACTATGGTGTCTGTGTGTGCGTACATTGTAGATGGTTACTAGTATAAAGACTTACTGTTGAAAATGACACAAACTAAATATTCTCAATCAGAAGGGTCAACGTGCACCGTGTAATAGGTACACAGTCCTATCAGCACTATTGACTGTATTTCTGGAAGTAATTTCCTATACTTCACCACTACTACAACAATAACTTGGGACTATGCTAGGATGACCTTAATTGAGTGATGGCTGTATCACGTTTCCACCAAGTTCATTGTTTGCCTGCACTTGTGCCTGTGTCAGATCATCAACCCAAAGATGCCCAAGACGGGGTATTTCCACAACGGGGTTCCTATCCCGGTGCCTCCAACTGAAGTGCTTGGTCTTCAGAGGAAGCACGACCAGCCAGTCTACCTCGTACTCTTCTTTGATGCCAAGAGGACGTGGTACGTAGTGTAGTGTGTTCCATCCTGTCGTCACTTACATGCAACAAGGTGTCATTACGGATAGAAGAATAATAAACATTCTTGCGGTTTTCAGTAGTTTAGTATGCTCAGTTAGAAGATATCATTGTTTTCTTTTATACGTCATCACAACAATAAATAAAGATCTTTAAAAGCGTGTAATTTGTCCAAGTAATTCTTAATACTGAAAGGCATGGAAATTAGAATGTGCCTTAAATCAAATGGAAAACATTAAAAACAAAACAGATCAATTATAGTTGACATGGCTGTTCATTTTTACTTTTAATTAGTTAATTATGATTTCTGTTAGATGTTATGTAGTTTTGGTGGGAAATTGTTTAGTAAATATTGCGATAGCACAAGGTTGTGTGATCTTTGCAAGCTGATCAAGTCAGACTTTGTTTGAAGGACCATGGCCAGTGACTGAGCTAGATAAACAGTTTTCTTCATACGCAGTAGTTCTAAATGAATTTTAAAAAGACAGAAAATTTAGACCACCTTAATGCCTTTGTTTATTATTAAAAGAGTTGTTCTTACTACAGGCAATGGCTGCCGCGGTCGAAGCTCGAGCCTCTCGGAGTCGACTCAGGCCTCGACAAGGCAAAGCAACTCGAGAACAAGAAGCCGAACGTGCGTCGTGCCGTACGCAAAGCTTACGAGAAAGCCGTCTTGCACCGGTGCAAGGTCACTGGGGAGCCAAACCCACTGTCGTCCGAATCTGACTTTGAGAGTTAGCGATGGGATCTTTGGGTCGTCATGTTTCCACCGTCGTCATCATCATGACGTCATCACGCCGCAGTGATCACCGTGAGCTGTGTTTGAAGGAAGATTTAAACAGAACAGTGAACTGCATTTGAGGGAGAACGGAGGGTATCCAGCAACGGCGGCATTTTTGATGTTGAGTTATTCATTGTTGCGATGGCTATGGGACAATCTCGCAATTGTTGTGGTTTCATTTATGTCAGTTTTACGGCTGTGTATCCACACTGTGTTGCCAGCTGCAGGTTACACACGCCTGGTGTTCCGTGATGTTTGGTTCAAAGCACGTCTGTAGCCACACACACAAACTCGCAGACCAGCTGGAAGAGACCATTAAGTTAATCTTAGTTCTATGCAACCGGATTGGTTATCTCTGCAGATTTAATTTTGGTTAGTTTGTCTTGCTGGTTTGCCGAATGTTCTGACATGACGGACACAAGGCTTCGTGTTGATTTCATGTTGATCATTTTTTATTTGCAAAGTTTCGACCGTCTCTGTTGGCTGTTTGGGAAAGTGTTTGCCACAGTCAGATTCTACGTGTGGTGACTTGAATGTATTCATGTGGCAAGTTTGTTACTCAAATGGCCGGCAGATGGTTGTTATTTTGTTGTTATGTTACTGACAACATAGTAGGCCGGTTGTGCATGCATGCGTGCATCTCCATGTGGTGTTAGTGGCAGCTAGCACAAGTATTCTTACGCTCAGGACTTGGCAGTTTATTTATTACGTCACTGAACTATGAAATATTTGATGCTACGATGAACGTAAGCTGGTGAGACTAGATATTTTATGAACTAATTCTCGAAAACAAAATCGGTTTGGATGAAATGACTGGGATGCAATGTTGAAAGTGTAATGAAATGTAGGAAGATGACTACTGTGTACATTGTTAGGCTTTCTAGATGGCAGTGTTGCCATGCTATAACTGTCACGACTCAAAGGGCTACCGGTGCCACGACGATGTTCGGCGGTTTTTTTTGACAGCTCGTTTGTATTATGTTATTTTACAGTTTACAATTGTACAGGTCCGTCACATGCAGTTTTCTGTCAGTTATGTTTCTTTACAGCCGCTGCCGTCGTTGCGTAGATTTTACATATGAATGTCAACATGATTTCACATGTCTCTGACAGTCAATAAAACCTACAACTAGCTCAGCCAAGTAGACATACAGAGTGCTGTTTTCCTACCTGATCCTATTTATTAAACTTAAAGGCTGGCAGTCTGTTCCTCTACCCGGAATTAACCAACGTAGTAATTTGTAACAGAGCGTCTGCTGTGTTGAATCTGGGAAAATGGGAAATTGTTGAAAGGGCATTATTGCCAATAAAGTTTGTTTTGAAACTGGATGTTTTGTTTGCCATTTGAACGTGCTCTAGGGTGTATCTTTCAAATTGTGAACATCGTTATGGGCTTACTAAACACAATTTGGCATGCAATATACCTTCAACATAGATATCATAGTCTTAAGAACATTATATTAATTAATAAATGAAAAATTTGGAACAGACTGCCTTTTTAAAGCTTCTGTGATAATCATTTTTTTCTTGTCTCATTTTAAAATCATCCCATCACAGATCATTTAGTTGATGTTCACGTCTGAGTCGTGTCAGTAATATGCGCGTCCAGTCCAAAGAGTGCTTTTTTTGTTAACATTATTGACAAAATTTACTTTGATCATTAGATTAGGTAACTTGCAAAAGTTTGAATAGCTTCATGTTATTGACAGAGCTAGTGTTGTGCCTACAAGTGTGTGTACAAGTGTGTGTGTGTGTACAAGTGTGTGTGTGTGTACAAGTGTGTGTGTGTACAAGACTTGGTTCTAACAAGTCAAAATAATGTAATCATTTGATGGTTTCAGTATAACTAAATAATAGATTTGCACAAAAGAGCTAGCGGTCAATACAAGAGGCTTGATTTTTCATAAAATGAGACGAGTGGAAACAATGAATTGGAGGGAGGAGCCTTAATTGTATTTGCCACAGTTCATAAATTGTAACAACAAACTCTGTTGTAGAGTAAATGACTGTGATTAAGAACGACGTTGAACCACTTGTCATCGGCTCTGCAAGTTACGATAGAACCAACCCCCCAATATAACGGCCTGTTTTTGAAATCCCTTGTTTGATCTGCCTGCTGGTGGACATACATATTATCTTAACATAGGTGGATCCAGGGGGCCTGGGTGGCACATGCCCCCCAGACCTTAGGAATTTGGTGTACCCGCAGACCTTTTATAATGGGCCCACGCGACTGTGCTCCCTAGACCCTGGTTATTGTGCCCCTGTTGAGGTCACAATAAGGTGAAATTATACCGACACAGCGGCAAAAAAGCACCCCCCCCCCGAGAAAGAATCTGAAGTTGCGGTGGCGTGGCGCAGTATCTATTACACCATTTAGTCCGGGCGTTAGCCAGGGAAGCGTGCATTAGGATCCGCACAATATTTTTTTTAATTTTCGTGACCTACACCTGTAGGTCAATCATCCTTAAGCGTTTTTGTATAAACACTTTAATATGCAAATCAGTCATCGCCATTAAAATAAATAATGTTTTCCTGAATATATCGAATAGTAAACATCCAAAATAAGGTGTCCAAGCGAATGTTTTCATGGTCTCTTGTTATTATTACGTCAGTGAACAAATCATGGTATGCAAATTTGTCACATGAATATGTAAATTAGCTCTGACTCGCTTTTCGTGTGTATCTCCGGTAGGTACTGCCTAACGCACCAACTTAAATGCCCCCCTCCCCGTACGTGCAAAACGCCCGAATGCATATCATTTGAAAGCCCAAGATATCACCATCACAACGAGGTCTGTCTTAGAACTGCCAAGTGATGCAGTAAGCGTGACACCAAGGTCAAACAAGGTCACCGTCAATTTTTTTTTTTTAATTGCGCTTCCGTATTAAAATTACAATGATTGCATATATACTTTATTTAAAAACAAAATGGGTATGTCATATTTTTTGGAAAGCTTATTGTCTCCCCGTCACAATGAAATACGGCATGGAGCTGTTACCCGGAATAGTAAGTGTGGAGCTAAGGTCAAACAAAGTCACCGTGAAATTATGAATATTCGAACTTCTGCAATATGGCACATTTCATAAAGTTACAATAACTCTGTATCTGCTTCGTTTCTATGGACAAGTTATACACATTGTGAAAGAACAATTACTTCTCGTCAAAATGTGATATGACTTGGTGGTATTAGTTGATGGAGTTTGTGTGGAGCGACGATCAAACAGTATCAACGTCAAGTAATAAATGTTCGAAATTACGCCATCCCGTAAACGTTTATACAAAACCAATGGTGGCTTTTACACTTTACCGATCTACTCATAGCCACGTCATATACCTTTGGAAATCCTTACTATCTACCCGTAAATACGGGATACCACGGGGAGCTGTCAAGTGGTGCATTAAGGGTGGAGTGAAGGTCAAGCAGACACCAACCAAAGATGAATGTTCAAAACTGCGCTATTCCGCAGACGTTGTTCAATTACCATGTTTGCATATCTAGTTTGTGTACCTACACTAGGCAATCTAGAAGAGAGAAGCGTGGTAACGGGATTCTGAGGAAAGTAACATTGGACAACAATGTGCCAATAAACTGGAAATACTTTCATCACGATGTTACCAACATACAGGAGCTATTTGCAAAGCTCCACAATGTAGATTGAAAGGAAGTGTTTGACACTTCAGACACCTCAGCCGTCGTTACTAGGTGCAACTATGACATGCTACATCCAGTAAGACCTCGAAGAACCTGGCACGCAACTGTTGATCCTTGGGCAAAATGCTTTGTGGAAAAGGGATCAAAGCCATGCATGATTCGCAGTGTGTTTCCGGTTGTTAGGAGTTATGAGTTCGTCAAGTTTATAACCAGCTGCATACATTTGGATAGGCTTTTGGACAGGCAATAACATTATTCATCATAACGGCAACGTCATCCATCATGCTATGGGAAAAAGACCTGTCCAGGTCATTGTCAGTTGTCAATAGCATGGGAAACCCAAATTTCATACCACAAAGGAACCACAGCATTCACACATCCATTTGAATCTGGATTCGCGACACTTTAACTCCTGGAACGCATCACCATTGCCCTCTGTAAAGTTGCAGCGGGCGTGGTGTCGGTTATCGAGGCAATGAAAAAGATATTCTGTCAACGGAATAATATCACTAAGATATTCCAATAACACCCGGATGCTCTATAGCTGTAACTAATTTTTATAATGACCTCTTTCTGGATCGTGTCTCTTTTTTTGAACGAAACAAATTTATCGACGATGCACTCAATTTCGCTCTAAGATATTCCAGCATTCTAGCTCTTACTGTCTTATTTTTCACTGTGTTATTCCAGTTTATCTTTGCTAAATATTTCCTCATGTCCTTTTATCTTCCTTTGTGAAAACTTCTCCTGTACTGCTTTTTATTATTCCTTTCTGATTTTACATTGATGGTAACATGTATCTTGATGTGATCACTAGCTACCCTCCATGCAGTGGCTCACATATCTAGACATTGTCAACTAATTCATTCTGTGAGAGGATAAAACAAAGTCTAACGTACGTGTGTATTTGTGTGTGTGCGTGGGTGGTGTGTGCGCGTGTGTGTGTGGTGTGGTGCGCGGGGTGTGGTGTGTGTGTGGTGTGCGTGCGTGCGTGTAGGCACAACATAGTAGAGACAGTTAACAATACACCAAGTATTATCATTAATAAAATTTACACCCACAGTCTGATTGGGTTTTCAACATACACAAAAAACGTTTTTATTTTAAATTATGAATCCAGTTGTATTCATAATTGCTTTATTTGTCATTCATAATACGTATTGAAATGTATACCTAAGTATCCATATGTACGTCAATTTATACAAGAGTACATATAATCAATTCTTGTATTATGTATGCATGTTGATACATTGAGTAATCTATCAACTATAACAACAAGTCATGATATTCTGATTTGTATCATGTAAATTTGGTTGTTGTTTATATTTATGGGGTGGCTCCTGTGCTAGCGATATTATATATCTTAATGGGAGTCTCCCGACCTTATCTATTACCTACGTTATTCGTCGTATATGTATCGTATGTATTGGTCAAATAAATTGATTCTGATCCTGATTCTGTGTGTGTGCGCGTGTGCGTGTGTGGTTTGTATGTGTGTGTGTGCGTGCGTGTGTGTGCGCGTGTGTACATGTGTGTGTGTGTGTGTGCGCCTGTGTGTGTGTGGTTTGTGTACGTGTGCGCGTGTGTGCATTGCCAGCAAGACTATAAAGGGATATTTACTATTAGAAAAAATAACGGGAACTCAGAACTCGACGTTCAATTTAATAAACCATGGTGGATAAAACCGATAGCTTTTTCGAGTTGTAAGACTAAACATGACATGGTACCACCATTGCCGTAACTATGTGACAGGCGTGTCTGAGCCTGAGACGTATACTTAGTTATTAAGCGTTTAAGAAATCAACTGTTAGTTTGTCCTATATTGTTATTTATCAGTATTTATGCTGGGTTGGTTTGATTAACAGCAGCACACTTGTCAGTGTTATCAAATAGCCAAATTAAACTGTTTCCATCAGTATGTGTATATAAACGCCCTATTATCGCCCAATGGCAACGTGATTGCTGTCAAAGTCAAGTCTGTGAGTGAATCACATTGTGAATGTGCATGTTGTCGGTTATCTAGATTTCGCTGTTATAACTACATGTACCCTGCATGTTTTTCTAAATTTTCTCTTTACTTAAATAACCCAAATTACTTGTCATACTAACTGTAATCTTATTCCTTAAGGTAGCTGCACCGGGTATCATGTCACTTTATTTTATTTTTTTCTTCATAGAACATTAGTAGGTGTCAGTATGAACATGTGTACTATTAAAACAACCAAGGCACTATCACCATATGTCACTCATCAGTCCTTTAAAAACTAGTATTTTTAGTGTGTCTGGAAAGTCCCTTTTCAGATTCTTGGAAACTGACGATGTTTCCATAGTGACGATTACGTGTGCGTCAGCCTAGTTCAAACATAAATTCATTCACCATGAATGCAGATCATATAGTCTGGTTATTCTCATGCCACTATGCTGTTGTATTATAATTACCTAAATGCATCACGCTGTCAAATCACCAAATATTGGCGGTAGTTTTGTTTATTCTCCGATAATGCCCGACCTCAGCCGCCATTTGCAATGACACGTGACTGACCCCAGCAGGTGTCAATCAATCTTGTCTACCACAACAAGTACAACACATGGCCCTTCGTAGCACAATATCATTGGGAAAACCTTGGGGGGAAATCTCAGTTATAGAAGTGTCTGACAAATTGTATTGAAATAAGCCACATGCCAGTAAAAAAAGTCACATTTATAAGCATAAAACAAGCATCTGGTGACACCCTTATAATTGTAACAACCAGGAAGTATTACTTAAAGTAACTTTTTTGATAAAAAACTACAATACTTACAAAGCCATAACTTGGCATATGAACTCGACTTGTGTTTATCCAAAATTGCACGGGATTGTTTTATGTTTGGTGAAGGGGTCGTGCCAAAAATGCAGTACGGATTTTTGTTGTCTTTCAACATTGTAACAACATTTTTATGAAGCTGTATCAAACTTAATATGCATTTGTTTACAAAAAAAACCCGTATGAATGTCAATATAAATGTTTGTACTTACAACCATACAACTTTTTCTTTTGGAGAGTTTCTCAAAATTAAATAAACTGCCATTTTAAGGTGATTTTTTACATATTTTTTAATTGTCTTTAAACACATTTAAATATATATAAACAACTTAAAAAATCTATTATTTTTGGTCTGGAGTATTGTTTAGTATCTGAAGCAAACTCTTAAAAAAAATGGTTAGTTTATCTTCAAAACTTATATTATAAATAATTAATTCAAAAGAAGCATATAATAGCAGATGCAGCCACCTTAACTACTTAACTCAGAGCCAGAGGCAGAGCCGAGGCTAAGACTAAGTCTGTATGAGGTTCAGTTCCTGCCAACACCATTCCAAAACTAGAAAGTTAACGTACGTTAAAAAGTTACGTATATAACGTCAGATCCAGCAATGTGAAATGGTACAAGATTATCATTTAGGTATTGAATACTCAATACTAACCTTCTTGCGATCTGACTTCACTTGACAGCGCGCTCGACGGAGAATGTGCGGTGTTTCGACGACTGTGGTCTGTAACTAAATATCGTCGGCATTGCTCCAAGCTTCAAAACCTGACGTCGCCGATGTTTCGACGGGTGGTCTTGTACCATTAACTGATGAAATACATCCACTTCGAAACACGTTTCTTCAAGTTAAAAATATGATTATAGTTGGAAATATTTAGGTGTATAACACCAACAAGTTTCCTTATGTTTCCTTTTAAGTAAACCGCTGTCAATCAGTAATGTAAAATGAGGAATTCACTGAAGGAACAGCTGGTGGATTTCTGCTGTGGACGTTAGAGAGTAACCAAGTGTAGGAATACAGTTGGGGTGATGATTTCAGCTGTGGACGGTAGAGAGTGACCAAGCGTAGGGATACAGTTGCTGTGATGATTTCAGTTGTGGACGGTAGAGAGTGACCAAGCGTAGGGATACAGTTGGGGTGATGATTTCAGCTGTGGACGGTAGAGAGTGACCAAGCGTAGGGATAAGTTGGGGTGATGATTTCAGCTGTAGACGGTAGAGAGTGACCAAGCGTAGGGATACAGTTGGGTGATGATTTCAGCTGTGGACGGTAGAGAGTGACCAAGCGTAGGGATACAGTTGGGTGATGATTTCAGCTGTGGACGGTAGAGAGTGACCAAGCGTAGGGATACAGTTGGGTGATGATTTCAGCTGTGGACGGTAGAGAGTGACCAAGCGTAAGGATACAGTTGGGTGATGGTTTCAGCTGTGGACGGTAGAGAGTGACCAAGCGTAGGGATACAGTTGGGGTGATGATTTTAGCTGTGGACGGTATAGAGTGGCCAAGTGTAGGGATACAGTTGGGGTGATGATTTCAGCTGTGAACGGTAGAGAGTGACCAAGCGTAGGGATACAGTTGGGTGATGATTTCAGCTGTGGACGGTAGAGAGTGACCAAGCGTAGGGATACAGTTGCTGTGATGATTTCAGTTGTGGACGGTAGAGAGTGACCAAGCGTAAGGATACAGTTGGGGTGATGATTTCAGCTGTGGACGGTAGAGAGTGACCAAGCGTAGGGATAAGTTGGGGTGATGATTTCAGCTGTGGACAGTATAGAGTGACCAAGCGTAGGGATACAGTTGCTGTGATGATTTCAGTTGTGGACGGTAGAGAGTGACCAAGCGTAGGGATACAGTTGGGTGATGATTTCAGCTGTGGACGGTAGAGAGTGACCAAGCGTAGGGATACAGTTGGGGTGATGATTTCAGCTGTAGACGGTAGAGAGTGACCAAGCGTAGGGATACAGTTGGGGTGATGATTTCAGCTGTGAACGGTAGAGAGTGACCAAGCGTAGGGATACAGTTGGGTGATGATTTCAGCTGTGGACGGTAGAGAGTGACCAAGCGTAGGGATACAGTTGGGTGATGATTTCAGCTGTGGACGGTAGAGAGTGACCAAGCGTAGGGATACAGTTGGGTGATGATTTCAGATGTGGACGGTAGAGAGTGACCAAGCGTAGGGATACAGTTGGGTGATGATTTCAGCTGTGGACGGTAGAGAGTGACCAAGCGTAAGGATACAGTTGGGTGATGATTTCAGCTGTGGACGGTAGAGAGTGACCAAGCGTAGGGATACAGTTGGGTGATGATTTCAGCTGTGAACGGTAGAGAGTGACCAAGCGTAGGGATACAGTTGGGTGATGATTTCAGCTGTGGACGGTAGAGAGTGACCAAGCGTAGGGATACAGTTGGGTGATGATTTCAGCTGTGGACGGTAGAGAGTGACCAAGCGTAAGGATACAGTTGGGTGATGGTTTCAGCTGTGGACGGTAGAGAGTGACCAAGCGTAGGGATACAGTTGGGGTGATGATTTTAGCTGTGGACGGTATAGAGTGGCCAAGTGTAGGGATACAGTTGGGGTGATGATTTCAGCTGTGAACGGTAGAGAGTGACCAAGCGTAGGGATACAGTTGGGTGATGATTTCAGCTGTGGACGGTAGAGAGTGACCAAGCGTAGGGATACAGTTGCTGTGATGATTTCAGTTGTGGACGGTAGAGAGTGACCAAGCGTAAGGATACAGTTGGGGTGATGATTTCAGCTGTGGACGGTAGAGAGTGACCAAGCGTAGGGATAAGTTGGGGTGATGATTTCAGCTGTGGACAGTATAGAGTGACCAAGCGTAGGGATACAGTTGCTGTGATGATTTCAGTTGTGGACGGTAGAGAGTGACCAAGCGTAGGGATACAGTTGGGTGATGATTTCAGCTGTGGACGGTAGAGAGTGACCAAGCGTAGGGATACAGTTGGGGTGATGATTTCAGCTGTAGACGGTAGAGAGTGACCAAGCGTAGGGATACAGTTGGGGTGATGATTTCAGCTGTGAACGGTAGAGAGTGACCAAGCGTAGGGATACAGTTGGGTGATGATTTCAGCTGTGGACGGTAGAGAGTGACCAAGCGTAGGGATACAGTTGGGTGATGATTTCAGCTGTGGACGGTAGAGAGTGACCAAGCGTAGGGATACAGTTGGGTGATGATTTCAGATGTGGACGGTAGAGAGTGACCAAGCGTAGGGATACAGTTGGGTGATGATTTCAGCTGTGGACGGTAGAGAGTGACCAAGCGTAAGGATACAGTTGGGTGATGATTTCAGCTGTGGACGGTAGAGAGTGACCAAGCGTAGGGATACAGTTGGGTGATGATTTCAGCTGTGAACGGTAGAGAGTGACCAAGCGTAGGGATACAGTTGGGTGATGATTTCAGCTGTGGACGGTAGAGAGTGACCAAGCGTAGGGATACAGTTGGGTGATGATTTCAGCTGTGGACGGTAGAGAGTGACCAAGCGTAAGGATACAGTTGGGTGATGATTTCAGTTGTGGACGGTAGAGAGTGACCAAGCGTAGGGATACAGTTGGGTGATGATTTCAGCTGTGGACGGTAGAGAGTGACCAAGCGTAGGGATACAGTTGGGGTGATGATTTCAGCTGTGAACGGTAGAGAGTGACCAAGCGTAGGGATACAGTTGGGTGATGATTTCAGCTGTGAACGGTAGAGAGTGACCAAGCGTAGGGATACAGTTGGGTGATGATTTCAGCTGTGGACGGTAGAGAGTGACCAAGCGTAGGGATACAGTTGGGTGATGATTTCAGCTGTGGACCGTAGAGAGTGACCAAGCGTAGGGATACAATTGGGTGATGATTTCAGCTGTGGACGGTGGAGAGTGACCAAGCGTAGGGATACAGTTGGGGTGATGATTTCAGCTGACAGGAACTCAAATGATTTTAGTGACAGGCCTGTATTTGCGAAACGCACATGAAATCATGTCCTGTACATTAAAGCGATGCCCCCGCCTCGTTTTGGTGCCGAGCGGAGAACTTGTTGGAGCCTATATCCAGCTGGCGTACGTTATATCACCGATAATCACATCATCTTCTTGTTTAAGCCACGTTTCGCGTATAACAATTATGCCCAGGTTGTTCTCAATTACTTGTCTTATTACGAATAGATTGTGCATTGATGGCACAGAATTTAGCTGACCCCGCAGGTGCTACTACTGTCGCTGCTGCCGCCGCTGCAGTCGCTGCTGCCAGCAAGTTCACCAAGTTCTGACAAGGGTACTAAAAACGTTTCCGATGTTAAATATACGAATAAAACGTACAAAATACCACGCACTGATACAAGCAGCGTCTTATCAGAGTAGTTGACGTAAGCCTACGATTAGTTTAAGCTGCTTTGCCATGTGCAAACGTTGGGATAATTCGGTTATATTACAGCTCAAAAGTGCATGACCATCAATAATTATTGCACGCCAGTCCATATGTACACAATTACAACATACGGCACTTCTTTTAGGTGATCAGTTTTAATTTGTATGGCTAAAAACTAATTCGGATTATTGCGGTCGCTGTATATTTGGAGAGTCAAACAATGCTATGATATTCTCAGTCACATTCGGGGTATATTTATGTAGATTCTCAATTGTTCCTGTTGTATAAGTTAGTGTATGAATGTTACTGTAAAAAAATAGGTGTGTGGACATCCTGCTTCCTACGGTGGCCAACTTTTGTTATGGCGGACGATTCCTTAATGTGGTCTTACCCCTTCTTAAGATACGGTGTCGCGCTTACGTTTATCCGGGCGTTAAGTTGTATCCGGGTTATATCGGACGTTTCTGCGCGTGCGCGTATCTAGGGAAATGTATTTAGCACCAGCTACGACTGTCGCGTTTTTATTTATTTGGGCGTTTTGTATGTTTATATGTATATATATATATATATGTCTATATATTTACATAAATTATAAAACGTTTGCTTCCCATAGACATAAACAATTTCTGTCGTAAAACAGTTTCCTCTCTACGCACACGTCACGTGACTTACTCTTATACTTGGTCACAAATCTGAAATAGCAAATTATAATTATGTACTCTAACTATAACGCTCGTATTACGACAACAAACGAAACATATTTAACTACTGGATATTATTTATCACTATGAGATCTACTGGTGCCAAATATTATGCCTTACATATGCACATAAACATCACCCAGATAAAATTTAACGCCCGGATAAATGTAAGCGCGACAACGGCAATAATAACCTTTGATCTGCGACATCTTTTAAAAATGGCGAAAATAGTCCATAGATCTATAAATAAAGATACTACGAAGCCCCATAGGGGACATTATTGGCATATGATATTTATTTTTTAACACGTACGTACGTGATAGTAATACGTACGTACGTGATAGTAATACGTACGTACGTGATAGTAATACGTACGTACGTGATAGTTAATACGTACGTACGTAATAGTTAATACGTACGTATGTGATAGGTATACGTACATACGTGATAGTAATACGTACGTACGTGATAGTTAATACGTGCGTACGTGATAGGTATACGTTCGTACGTGATAGTAATACGTACGTACGTGATAGTAATACATACGTACGTGATAGTTATACGTATGTACGTGATAGTTAATATACGTACGTACGTGATAGTTAATACGTACGTACGTGATAGTAATACGTACGTAGGCCTATGTGATAACGAAACGTTTGATACAAGTTATATACCGTGTATTTACAGGACGTCTGGTTTGACGCAGATATTGAAGTCACTGTAATATCCTTGATTGTTTCAATGGATGCGGACCGAGATCAACTTGTGCACCTGTACTTTGAGTTAGGATTCTGTCAGAAAGAAATTATATATTACTTGGCTGCTAAACATCGGATGATATTAAGGATCAGACACCTGAGGAGAATTCTGAAGCGGATGTCCTTATATCGCCGGACATATACTACTTGTGTTTTGCGTGTGGCCCTGTTCATCCTGGACAATTTGCAAAATTCGGGAAGGTTGCAAGGATATCGCTGGATGCATTCAAGGTGTGTAGAAAATGGTTTGGTAGTGTCTAAAGATACTGTGCGACATCTACTGGGCATCCTGGATCGCAATGGCGTCGACAGGCGACGGCGACAAAGACTTCAACGTAGGCTTTATCGTGGAGTTGGTCCAAACTTTACTTGGCATATTGATTGCTATGACAAGCTAAAGCCTTACGGCATATGCATAAGTGGGTGCATAGATGGTTTCTCACGGAATATGATCTGGCTGCAGTGATCCCCGAGTCATAGCTGGTTACTTCATCGAGTCTGTGGTCGATGAAGCTGGTTTCCCACGTCGTGTTGGGGGCAGATCGGGGAACAGAAAATGTAATGGTAAGAGACTTGCAAACAGTCCTGAGGAGAAGTCACCAGGATGGCTTGGCAGACGAGAAGAGCTTTGCGTACGGCCAGAGCGTAGCAAACCAGCGAATCGAAGCTTGGTGGAGCATCCTCAGAAAGGAATGTACACGATTTTGGATGAGCACATTCTCAGAATTGAAGGACAATGGAGATTTTACTGGAAATTTCATTGAAAAAAACTTGATTCAATTCTGCTTCATGGCAGTAATTCAGGCACGTCGAGTATATTTTAGCTCATAATTTTCCTACCTAGCAGCCTCGTTGAACACCAGTTTCAATTGCTGTGACTTTAGAATCATCGTTGGTCATTGCGACATCGATTCATCATTACAATAATACATTACTGTGTGTGTGTGTGTGTGTGTGTGTGTGTGTGTGTGTGTGTGTGTGTGTGTGTGTGTGTGTGTGTGTGTGTGTGTGTGTGTGTGTGTGTGTGTGTGTGCGTGCGTGTGTGATAAATGTTCTTTGGGACAGTCAGGTAGCTAACAAAGAACTTGAAGATAATCACTTTTGAATGTAACACTCTTGTAACTTTACCTGATTTACTATCCAAAAAGTGACAAATCCACACCGCTACGTGAAACATGTATTAATGTTATTAAAATTGGAATGACACAGGTTTAAAGATCGAACAAGTTCAATTCTGACCAGTAGATTGTAGCGAACATGTCAAATCCGTAGTGTGTATGTACTGTGAATGGTTTTGCTTGTACTTTTTTTTAAAGAACTGGAACTGCCATCGACTACAGAGTCAACGTAACATGATTGAGCCAATTGGGAAACCATTCATACTGTACACATCCCCGGAGCTGTACAACACTGAGAACACACTTGTTCCTGTTTATTTTCCATGTGTTGAAATTTGCATTGAGGAATGTGTGTTCAAAGCATGTATACCACAATATTCGAGTTGTGTTGTAACTATATGGTGGAGAAACACCTGGAACTTCCATCCGACACACTGGGAGCTATTCATTTATACGTGAAGCCATCTACCGCGACTTGTAGATACCGAGATGTCTTCAGTCTGTGGAATTGGTGGCTCATCCAAAACCAACTGCTAATGATATGTGTTCATTTGACATGTGTGTGGATGCCAGTAGTTGTATCCAGTTGAAACATCAACTTAAATAATGCAAATAGCGTGGATTAACTGATAGTAATTGTAATACATGTTTTCTATTGTTTCGTTAAACAACAAGTAAACGTTTATTCAAAACGTTGAAACAGTAGCATTGAACAGTAAATGTTGTAGACAGTCAGCAACAGCATGAAACTCGAACTATAAACTTCAACGTATCGTATTCAATAGCAGAGAAAATGCCAACATTATTATGGAATTAGGCCCAATTAAGGTACAAACAAACAAGAACTACATTTCTATTAACTTTCATAATTATAGTTCGGCCGTGAAAGTACTACAAATGTCATGTAATGGTAGCAGCTAAAACTACAGTTTCTCCTGAAAGGTAAAACAACCAGCAAATGCCAATAAAAAACTTGCATATAAACTGGTTGAGAAAAACAAATATGGTCACGAATGAGCCAGGCTATACAATACTAAGATGCTTTCAGCAGCAGTGACAATATACATATAAATTCGTTCGGCAATGTGAACAATTCAGCACAGAACACTGGTATACTGTCACCGTGCCAGTGACATAATTCATACAAGATTCACATTCAGCTGAATGTGAAGGCTAGTAGAAAACTCATAGATTGGTTTGGGGATCATTTATATTGTTGTTGTCAACAAGTGACAAGATGATTCCGCAGCGATAATAGTTTAAAAAAATAACACTTTCAAGCAAACATCTTTAAAAAAAATTACAATTATTTCCTGATTCCCTATAAACGATCTAATAACGGACCCAATCCTGATAAGACAAGTACTACAAAATCTGATCTCGTGTAAGATCATTTTCCTCTAAGTGTAACACGTATTAGAAACATAGAAATTATATAATGATAAAGCGAAAATATCATAAAAACTATATGCTACAGGACAAGCAATTGAAAAATAGTCCCCCGAGCCTTTCGAAATCTTGCTGCAATTAATTTTAATAATTCCAGCGTGTCTCTGGAACTCTCGTTTGCAAAACTAATGGTATTCTGTGTCAGTCTGACACGGTACGGCGCGTTACTCTTTTACTCGATCATTTCTGAACATGCAGGGCACTGGAATTGCCACAGGAGCTGTCTTGCTGTCGGTCGACGGGTTGGGTCATAGTTGACGCAGGGTACCAGAAATGGTAGCTTGTATGTTTGACACACATGCACCGTCGAATATACAGCACAGGCCCCTCGTCTTGGTTATGCAGATCACATGCATTTTTGCCGGAGAACCATTCGAACAGGGTTATGCCCACGGACCAGATATCTGTGGATGCAGTGGCCTTCTCGTTTTTCAACAGTGTGTCCGGAGACATGTATTCAGGGGTGCCAACTGTGTGGATACCACTTGTTGTCGATGCCACTTCAAAGAATCTGACCTTTGCCAGGCCAAGATCACATAACTTTGCGGACAGATGTATTCTGTCTATCAGTATGTTTGCTGGTTTGATGTCCTGGTGGATGATTTGGAGTGCGTGTTCGTGGAGGTAGGCAACTGCCTTCAGCACGTCTACCGTCAGACTGTTTTTTTTGTCTCTATCCATGTGAAGCTCTGGCGAATAGATCATGTCTTTCATGTTGTGTCCCTCGACTAGTTCATTGACTATGAACACGTTTCTTTCATCCATGCAAGTGCCAATGAAGTCGACAATGTTCTTGTTTGAGATCTGTTGGTGTATGATAGTTTCTTTCAGGGTTAGTTTGTCCGGGCGTTTCCCACGTTTAAATGTTATTCTCTTTACCGCTACTGCTTTTTCTTTATATGTTCCTTTAAACACCTCACCAAAAGAGCCTAGGTCTATGGAATCTGAAAGATTTATGGCAAGGTCTGACAGCTCAGTGTGAGAGACACTTTCCTTTTCTTTCCTTGTCACCTCAAGTGGCTTGTCTTTTCTGGCTATATCAAGTGTCTTGTCTTGGTTGGTCACTTCAAGTGGCATGCCTTCATTGGTCACCCCGGGGAGCTCGTATGAGACGCAAAGAACTCTCTCCACCTGAACAGAATTTGATTGTCTGATTATTTCCTTGGCTTCATTGTCATCCTCTTGCACGAGGGCTGTTACCCGACAGTGGTAGTTTCCTGGATGTTCCATCACGAGAAGACATCCACCAGTGTATAAGCAATCTCCATCACAGAACCACTCATAAGAAACAGCGTAGTTGTTGTGATATGGTGACGCTATTGCAAGGATCAGCTTGTCATTCTCGTAGCCCCACACCTCTTGCGGATGATGCATGATCAGGTATGGATCTGCAGATTCGGCAGTGTCTACATATGGGAACTCATATGAGGTAACCAAGTTGTCATCATCGAGAGCTGTTTCTTGGCGCCGAACAAAGCAGACACTCCCTTTGTAATCTCTCCAACACTGTAGCCGTCTTGTAGGGGGTCGTCCTGGGTTTCAAGGTCATTATCCGCGTTGGTATATGTTGGCATTGGCTCCTTGAGTGTGCAACGCATGTGCTTGTTACCTCACTGTAGGATTATTCCATTTCCTTGAAATATTGTATTTCAAGTGGCTCCCTAGATATGCACACCTCACCATTTACAACAGGGTACAGGCCCTCTACAGCCACATGGGTTTTCGGCAGTCGAAGAGTACCCGCCGCTGTTGCCGGTGCTGGCGGGCCTTGCACATCGGGTAAAGTTGCTCGTGGGTCTTGTATATCAGTTATTGGTGTTGATGAGTCTTGCGATAGTGAAGCAAGATTTGTTGCAGACGCCACAGGCTGATACTTCAGTGTGGACGACAAGTAATATCTGATGATGCCACATTGTTTTTCACTTTGGTATGCTTCGCCCACAGTTTGTATGGTAGAGGTTTTCATCAGGCTAAAGTCGCAAAGTTCCAAATGAACATCGGTAGCTTAAGGCCTCTCTTCGATTCTCTTTCAGGGAAGAACAACTTAGTGGCCTCTTCAATTATGATTTTGGCATCGGCGTCCTTACAAATGGTTATCTTTCTGGTCCCTACACCTGTCTTCTGGCGCACCTGTTGTCCTTCGTGGATCCATCCTAATTATATTGTGCGTTGTTGCTTTGCTGCATACTTATTGCCCTGCATGGTATCGCTCTTCTTCTTTTTTTAGCTCTGAGAAACTTCGTCCTCATCATCAGTACCCTCTGCACTTGCCTTCCATAGCTTATTCCTTAGTTCTCTTTCTCTTCCCTACCTCGCCATGTTCTCCACCCTGAAAGAACCAGCATATTCAACTGTCAGAACCAGTATCTACGGATTACGGACGATTCTTCGGTAAACGTGCACAATTAATATGATTCATGTTCACGCCATTTAACGTCATTGTTCCAACAGGTGACCGCCAAATGTCATATTGTTTTGTAGGAGGGTAATATATGATATCGTTCCCGCAAGGCGTTTTGGCATTTAAAAACCATAACTAACAAAACATAATTATATACCCAGCTGTATATATATATATATATATGTGTGTGTGTGTGTGTGTGTGCACATATATATATACATATATGTGTACGTACGTATTAACCATGACGTACGTACGTTATAATTATCACGTACGTACGTGTTAGCAAAATACACGTCATGTCCCCAATGAGGCTTCGTAAGATACACATTACTGCTCTACATGACATATTTACGAAGCCCCATTGGGGACATGACGTGTATTTTGCTAACACGTACGTACGTGATAATTATAGCGTACGTACGTGATAGTTAATACGTACGTACGTGATCGTTAATACGAACGTACGTAATAATTATACTATATTGAGTATTGTGGTTTTGTGCGTTTTTCTATGCCTACGGTTTGTTACGTTGGTAATTTTGAACTGGTTTATAAAGGCAGTAAAGCATTACTTACACTTTTGAGACTAGTTAACTTAGATAATATTGAGGAATGAATTAAACTGTTATCAAGCAATTGCATAGTAGAGGCATGAAAATGATCAACGGTCTTCCAGGCGGTTAATCCACCAGGTTTGATAGCGAACAGCTTGCCCACTACAGGGAAGACGTGAGTGTGTAGCAGTCCAGTATTAAGTTCCGGCCTGAGAGTATGTTGCGGTTCCCTTTTGCTTACTGCGCATGCCCGTGCAAGCGCAGTAGCAAGCGCAGTACACAAAATGCAGTCCGCGATGAGCAATGTGACCGATCAGCTTTGACCACGTGCCAGAAGTATGCGGGACTGGGTTACATAATCAATCATGTTGATCGTTACTCCACATAATTAATCATTTGACCGTTACTCCACTGACCTAAATGCCCCTCCGGTGCTGAACACCGACCGTGCAGTTTGGAACACGATTAGTGTGTTTAGACACATGATGAATACAAAATATACACAGAATGCATATCAAGTATAAAGATCCCACCCTCTGACGAATTTCGAAAAAAACAACAACTACGAACCACCCGAATGGATCTGCCAGATCACATGCACAATTTCAGTCCCCTAGGACCCTACATGCAAAAGTGGCAAAACTAATGGAGATAAGGTTGCACAGACAGACGGCACCCGCTGTGCGTATAAACAGCGCTGAAGACTGCGTCTCGGTGTGTGTCGAAGCCGTAAGATACACAAAGGTCTATTTATGTTTTGTGCCCTGGAAAATACCGTTTTGGTGTGACGTGTTTTTTTTTTCGAGCATTAGTTTTGACATGGGACATGGTGGTCCCGTGAATACTGAATGTACTACTGCATTAGATCTTTCACGAGGTAGCAATAAACATACGCTAGTTGCTCGCGTATTCGCACAGTGGCTATTTTGCAGAACGCACTGGGTCAATATTTCAAAATCCGTCACCAGACCGTGTGTGTGTGTGTGTGTGTGTGTGTGTGTGTGTGTGTGTGTGTGTGTGTGTGTGTGTGTGTGTGTGTGTGTGTGTGTGTGTGTGTGTGTGTGTGTGTGTGTGTGTGTGTGTGTGTGTGTACATATATGTATATATATATATGTGTGTACACATATACCCACACACACACACACACATATATATATATATATATATATATATATATATATACAGCAGGGTATATCATTATGTTTTGTTAGTTATGGTTTTTAAATGCCAAAAACGCCTTGCGGGAACGATATCATATATTACCCTCCTACAAAACATTATGACATTTGGCGGTCACCTGTTGGAACAATGACGTTAAATGGCGTGAACATGAATCATATTAATTGTGCACGTTTACCGAAGAATCTTCCGTAATCTATAGATTCTGTTTCTGACAGTTGATTGAATATGCTGGTTCTTCCAGGGTGGAGAACATGGCGAGGTTGGGAAGAGAAAGTTTCCATAAGCTGCGGAAGTGAAAAGGGAGCACCTTTTAGGAGAACTGAGGAATAAGCTACGGAAGGCAAGTGCAGAGGGTACTGATGATGAGTCCAAAGTTTCTCAGAGCAAAAAAAGAAGAAGAGCGATATCATGCAGGGCAATAAGTACGCAGCAAAGCAACTACGCACAATAGAATTAGGATGGATCCACGAAGGACAACAGGTGCGCCAGAAGACAGGTGGAGGGACCAGAAAGATAACCATTTGTAGGGACGCCGATGCCAAAATCATAATTGAAGAGGCCACTAAGTTGTTCTTCCCTGAAAGAGAATCGCGACTTTAGCCTGATGAAAACCTCTACCACACAAACTGTGGGCGAAGAATACCAAAGTAAAAAACCATGTGGCATCATCAGATATTACCTGTCGTCCACACTGAAGTATCAGCCTGTGGCGTCTGCAACAAATCTTGCTTCGATATCGCAAGATTCATCAACACCAATAACTGATATACAAGACCCACTAGCAACTCTACCCGATGTGCAAGGCCCGCCAGCACCGGCAACAGAGGCGGGTACTCTTCGACTGCCGAAAACCCATGTGGCTGTAGAGGGCCTGTACCCAGGAAACTAGAGGGTGACAATGAAGCCAAGGAAATATTGGTGTTTAAAGGAACATATAAAGAAAAAACAGTAGCGGTAAAGAGAATAAAATTGAAACGTGGGAAACGCCCGGACAATCTAATCTTGAAAGAAGCTATCATACATCAACAGATCTCAAACAAGAACATTGTCGACTTCATTGGCACTTGCATGGATGAAAGAAACGTGTTCATAGTCACTGAACTAGTCGAGGGGCACAACATGGAAGACATGATCTATTTGCCAGAGCTTCACATGGATAGAGACAAGACAACCAGTGTGGCGGTAGACGTGCTGAAGGCAGTTACCTACCTCCACGAACACGTACCCCAAAGCATCCACCAGGATATCAAACCAGCAAACATACTGATAGACAGAATACATCTGTCCGCAAAGCTATGTGATCTTGGCCTGGCAAAGGTCAGGTCATTTGAAGTGGCATCGACAACAAGTGGTGTCCACACAGTTGGCACCCCTGAATACATGTCTCCGGACACACTTTTGAAAAACGAGAAGGCCACTGCATCCACAGATATCTGGTCCGTGGGCATAACCCTGGTCGAATGGTTCTCCGGCAAAAATGCATGGGATCTGCATAACCAAGACGAGGGGCCTGTGCTGTATATTCGACGGTGCATGCAGAAGCAGGAGACACCTCCCGTGTTTCAAACATACAAGCTACCATTTCTGATGCCCTGCGTCAACTATGACCCAACCCGTCGACCGACAGCAAGACAGCTCCTGGGGCGATTACACTGCCCTGCATGTTCAGAAATGACCGAGTAAAAGATTAACGCGCCCTACCGTGTCAGACTGATACAGAATACCATTAGTTTTGCAAACGAGAGTTCTAGAGACACGCTGGCTGTTCGAAAGGCTCGGGGGACTATTTTTCTATTGCTTGTCCTGTAGCATATCGTTTTTTCGCTTTATCATTATATAATTTCTATGTTTCTAATACGTGTTACACTTAGAGGAAAATTATTTTACACGAGATCATATTTTGTAGCACTTGTCTCATCAAGATTCGGTCCGTTATTAGATCGTTAAAAGAGAATCAGGAAATAAGTGTAAGTTGTTTTATGTTTTTAAAGATGTTTGCTTGAAAGTGTTTTTTAAATTATTATCGCTGCGGATTCATCTTGTCACTTGTTGACAACAATACATGAAAACTGTTAATTTGGTGTGACCCCCAAACCAATATATGACTTTTCTACTAGCCTTCACATTCAGCTGAATGTGAATCTTGTATGAATGTTGTCACTGGCACGGTGACAGTATGCCAGTGTTCTGTGCTGAATTGTTCACATAGCCGAACGAATTTATATGTCTATTGTCACTGTTTTTTATTGGCATTTGCTGGTTGTTTTACCTTTCAGGAGAAACTGTAGTTTTAGCTGCTACCATTACATGACATTTGTAGTACTTTCACGGCCGAACTATAACTATGAAAGTTAATAGAAATGTAGTTCTTGTTTGTTTGTACCTTATTTGGGCCTAATTCCATAATAATGTTGGCATTTTCTCTGCTATTGAATACGATACGTTGAAGTTTATAATTCTAGTTTCATGCTGTTGCTGACTGTCTACAGCATTTACTGTTCAATGCTACTGTTTCAACTTTTTGAATAAACGTTTACGAGTTGTTTAAAGAAACACCAGAAAACATATATTACAACAACTATCAGTTAATCCACGCTATTTGCATTATTTAAGTTTATGTTTCAACTGGATACACTCCTGGCATGCATACACATGTCCAATGAACACATATCATTAGCAGTTGGTTTTGGATGAGCCACCAATTCCAGAGACTGAAGATATCTCGGTATCTGCAAGTCACGGTAGATGGCTTCACGCAGAGAATGGTATAAATGAATAGCTCCCAGTGTGTCGGATGGAAGTTCCAGGTGTTTGTCCACCATATAGTTACAACACAACTCGAATATTTTGGAATCCATGCATGACTTTCCGTCTTTGAACACACATTCCTCAATGCAAATTTCGACATCTGGAACATCAACAGCAACAAGTTTGTTCTCAGTGTTGTACAGCTTCGGGGATGTGTACAGTTTTAAATAACACCCTTGTGTATTTGCATCGATGTTTATGTAGTGTGACAACTTACACGCATCTTCAGCAATGAATAAACGAGTCATAAAGCATAGTACTGTATAGGTACATACAATAAACTGTAGCGTTGTCAAACGCTCGAGAAATGATGCAGGTTCAGTTCTCCTATAGTCCGCTAGGGGTACACTCCACTATGCCCCCCAAGTCCTCGAGCCAGAGGGCTGACAATGGAAGTGTGACCCTCTACATTTCCTCCACTAGTCTCCTTGGAGGTCGCCGGGTGCGACCGCCAAGTCGCCGAACAGCGGGTGTCGGAGCAGGGGTCGGTGGCGGAACCTCAGCGGCCGGTGTGGGTGGGGGCGCGGCCTGCTGGAGCATCTCACGACTAGCACGAGGAGGCTGCCCGGCGCCGGACTCGGGCCTGGCCGGGGTCGCTGGCACGGGTGTAGTCGGCCTGGGTAGAGGCGACACTGGGTCGGCTGGCTGGGTCGGAGTCTCGGGTAGCATGGGCGACGGTGGCGTGGTCGTGGCGGGGGGAATGACAGATGGCGAGTTGATCAACGGGGCCCTGGAGATATGCGGCGTGTACAGGCGTAGGTGTTTCCTGTTACGGAGTGTGACACACCCCGACCCGTCCACTCGTACGACGTATTGGTCGTACTGTCGTACCTCAATTACGATTCCGGTGCGGTCCCACTTGGTTGGGTGCGGGCCAACCAGATGCTGCAACCTTACGCAGTTGCCGATAGTGAGTGGAGGTAGGACACGTGTGTGCTCCGACAGACGTTCATGTGCCCTCATGTGTCGGACACGTAGTGCGTCCTCTCTTGCTTGCAGTGTCTCACGCCACGTCCAATGGGGTAGGTACTGTCCGGACGGTACTGGGATGAAGTCCCGGATGCGGCGCCCAAAGATGATCTCGGCAGGACTGACCTTCGACATCGGATCTGGCGTGTGTCTGTAGGCTAACATGGCCCGTTGGAATGCGTTGGTGTTCAGGGAACCACCTGGGCCCGTGCTGCCAACCAGCATCCGCTTGACCGTTTTCACCCCGACTTCCGCCCTGCAGTTGCTGTGTGGGTTTGCTACGTTGCTGATGCGGTGACGTATACCCCAGTTCTGGAGGAATGTCTTTGTAGCGCCTGCCTTGAACTCAGGTCCTCCGTCCGAGGAGAGCTCCTCGGCGATGCCGAAGGTCACGAACACTCTTCGGAGCGCGGCAATGAGGCCTTTGGAGCCCTCCGCGTTCTCTTCTACGATAGGCCAATTCGAGTATCTGTCCACGGCGACGAGGTAGTGATGGCCGCCGTAGCTGAAGTAGTCAGCACATATCGCCTGGAAGGGGTAGACTGGTCGTGTTGGTGGTGTAGGCGGCGAGTTTGGTTGTGACGGCGCCATGCGGTTGCACGCTGTACAATATGCACGTGTCTCTTCAATTGCTGAAGTCATACCTGGCCAGAAGAATGACCCCTCTGCTCGCGACACCATCATCGAAATACCCTGGTGAGCCGAGTAGAGTGCCTGCAAGACACGTGCTCGGAGAGTGGGTGGTATGACGATTCTGTTCTTGTAAAGGATGACGCCGTCGTACTCGGTTAGCTTCTCCCGGTACTGGTGGTACATGCGGATGGCACTGAGCATGGCTGATGGCGTGTCAGGAAAGCCGTTGTGGATGACATCCACTAAAGCGGACATGTCGGGATCGCTCGCCGTGGCAGTGCGCACATCGTCCCATGTGACCGACTTGATGAGTTCCGTGGCCGTGGACGCGCAAGTCTGTGAGCAGCGAGGTATCGCCGGATCGTCGCGGGATCGGAGGGCTGCGGGGGCTGCCGCGGCCACGTCATCGAGCAGGTCGGGAGTCTCGGCGTCGCCCACCGGGTGTCGTGATAGGGCGTCGGCGACGGTGTTGCGGACGCCGGGGATGTGGAGCACGCGAAACCGGTACCGCAGCGACTTTTCCTTAATGTTCCGCAAGCGAGGGTTTGCGATGTCGTCGAGGGCGCGGTCACCCAGCACCTTGAGTAGTGGCTTGTGGTCTACTGCTACCATGAGGTCAGAACATCCCAGGGTGAAATGTCGAGCCTTGTCAAGGGCGTCTACAACTGCCAGCGCCTCGCCCTCGATGGGGGCATAACGTGATTCAGCGCCGTGTGTGAAACGGCTGCCCATCAGCACTACTTTCCAGCCCAACTTGCAGCAGAACGGTCGGACACCAGCGCAGTCACAGTGTTTCTGGACTAGCCAGTACCCGAGCCCTTCCTTAGATCAGTCTGTGGCGAGGCACGTCGGGCGTGACTGGTCGAAGATCTCGACTCCTTGCCTGATCTGGTCGATGATCAAGACTTTCGACTGCCTGAACAGGCGATCCAAATGTTCCATCCAGGCGAACGGCTGATCTGGCTTCAGGAGGTCGCGGAATGGTTGCATGTGGTCCGCTACGGCGAAGGCATAAGCCACCTGGTTAACGAGGCCGAACCAGCTTCTGATGTCTGCGACATTCCTCGGTGTCGGGAAGTCCTTGATCGACTGCAACACCTTCGAGCATGGTTTCACTGACGTGGTGATATCTCAAAGCCTGCAAACTCGACGGTGTCTTCACCGAACACAAACTTGTCCGGATTCTGCGTGATGCCATTGCGGCCACACCTGTCCAGCCACTGCACTGCCTGCCAAAATGCCTGCTCAATGTTGTCCGCCCACAGTAGGGTATCGTCGATGCATTTTGTCTTGTTGGGTATGTGGGCGACGATCTCATCGAATCGCCGTGTGAAGCCATCGCCAGACGCCACATATCCTTGGGGTGCTGAGCGGTATCGATAGCGGCCCCAAGGCGTTATGAACATCGTGAGGTGGCGATCGTCGGGGTGGAGTGTGACAGCGTGGTAGCCGTTCCAGGCGTCACACACCGTTTGTTTCTTTGTTCCATGAGGCACCGATCTCGCTTGGTGAAAGGGTCTCTGGGTGTGGTGTGTCTCCCTGTTGGCACTAGCGTTAAGGGCCTGGAGATCCACAGTCCATCGAGGCTTCCCGTTCTTCTTTGCGCCGATAACCATGCGATGACACCAGGTGACAGGGGTGCCAGTTGGTACCTCCTCGATGACGCCCATACTGCAGTCTTGGTCGAGGTCGGCCTTCACGTCGCTTCGCCAGTGAATCGGGACGTCGATCGGTGTATGGCAGGCGACAGGCTTGGCGTCTGGGTCAATCATTAGCCGGAGTGGCGGGCCCTCGATCGGGAGGAGAGGCTGGTGGTGACACGTGTTGAATGTGCTAGCCTTGTAGTGCGACAGCAACCACTGCTCCAGTGTTCTGCGGTTGTCCTCAATGGCTGGATAGGGCAGCTCTTGCGGAAGCAGTGGTGGAGGTTGACGGCGGGGGCACTCACAGGCCGCAGTCATCGACGACTCTGAGGCGGCGCTGCACGTGTTCACCTCCGCTGAGGGCTGTTGGCTTTGGCCGACGTCAGGGGAGTTACGCGACACAATGCCTAGCGCCACACATGCTCCTCGAGACAAGAAGAAGTCGCTCGTCTCTCGACATATGTAGACAATTTGGCGTGTTTCTGTGCCACTGGAGAAGCGGAGTCTGATAGGCGCAGGGCGATCGCCCCAATTATGTCCAGATTGTTTCCGTTGGCAGCTGACGTCTGCAGACGTGTTTTGCTCAGGCATTGCTCGGTGAGTCCGAGCTTGGAGAGTAAATTCGTCCCAGCCAGGCACGATTGGCAGCCTGTATCAGCCACTACCGACACCAACGCAGCCTTAGTCGGGCGCCTCAGTGGCGTGCGGAGGCCGAGAGCGCGAGTGTCGCATGGGTAGTGAGTGATGTATAACGACAGTGTAGGTTGTGGGGCCGAGGATTTCTTCACCCACGTGACTTGAGTGGCGTTGTAAACGCAGTGTTCGAGTTTGAAGTCCCCGAGGTTACAGACGATCTCGTTGTCGACAGGCGGGGCGTTCTCCACACTGCATAGTGACTGGAAGAGAGCTGTAGCGGTTTCCCTCTGCGGTGACCGGCGCGGGCGACATTGCACATAGAGTGTGCCGGCCGTCGACTTTTGCCTGCATACGGTCCCAATGTGACCTTTCTTGCCGCATTTGGTGCAGGTTTGGCCGTATGCCGGGCAGTTGTCAGAGCGCTCGTCCCTGCTGCTACCAAGGCCGATCTGGCCGCAGTGTGTGCACAGCGGAGTAGGCAGGGGTGTGGGTGGGGCATGTTGTTTGAAGACCGCTCTCTGCTGTTTCCGGAATGAGCTGATCTGGGCAGCCGCCTAGGATCCGTCGCTCAGCTGCTGGAGGGAAATCTTTCCCGATTCCTTGCCCTCAACAAACGCTTCAACCTCTTCGAGAGGTGTATTCGGTCCCTTATCGGTCAGACAATCCAGTTTGATGTCATGATCGGCGCAGCCCAGGACGACCTGGTCCCGCACCACAATGTCGCTGTAATCTTCCCCAACGCATGCGTCGTGGTTCGGGCAGCTCGGGCACTGACACTTGACGACGAACTAGCAAACTCGCGCTTGCCCTTTGAGTCGAGCGCTGTAAGCGCGGACAGGTTCGTCTCGGTCCTGCCGCATCTTCGACAGCACGTCCCGGGCTACCATCGCGTTCTCGGCGCGCACCGCCAACTTCTTAATGTTGGCCAGTAGGTCTCGTTCGCTACAGGAGACCAGCGCATCACGGTGAACCCGCACGAGGTTCTTCCGTAGTCCCTCGGGATTGCAGCAATCCAGGAGCTGGTAAGTGAGGTCGGAGCCGGCGATTCGCGTAGCGTCTTTATATTCACGCCAGCGTTGCTCGAAATATAGCCAATCTTCCAGGGAGATCCCCTCATCAACGGTCGGGCGGCTAATTTTCTCCACCTTGGCCGTGGCGCCGGCAGCGTGGCTGGGCGCGGGCGCGGGCGCGGGCGCGGGCGCGGGCGCGTGCGTGGCGACATGCTGACTCTGCCCGTGGATGGTGAGGAGTGTGGCTGCGAGCGTGGCGTCGGTAACATTCGGGCGGTATTCGCATCTGTCGACGGGACACTTTACATCTACCGTGGGCGTGGCCGGATCCATGATCACAACGTATGCGAGCGTGAGCGATAATAGGCTGGATTGTCGACGAGTGCTTACAATGCTGCATATTGTTCGTTTATTCATAAATAACACCCTTGTGTATTTGCATCGATGTTTATGTAGTGTGACAACTTACACGCATCTTCAGCAATGAATAAACGAGTCATAAAGCATAGTACTGTATAGGTAGATACAATAAACTGTAGCGTTGTCAAACGCTCGAGAAATGATGCAGGTTCAGTTCTCCTATAGTCCGCTAGGGGTACACTCCAGTAAGTATGATTGGTTTCCCAGTTGGCTCAATCATGTTGCGTTGACTCTGTAGTTGATGGCAATTCCACGTGTGGGCAAGACTATCCAGTTCTTTCTAAAAGCATACAAGCAAAACCTTTCACAGTACATATACACTACGGATTGGACATGTTCGCTACAATCTAATGGTCAGAATTGAACTTGTTCGATCTTTAAACCTGTGTCATTCCAAGTTTTAATAAAATTAATACATGTTTCACGTAGCGATGTGGATTTGTAACTTTGTGGATAGTAAATCAGGTAAAGTTACAAGAGAGCGGGGCGCCGTGGTAACATTACATTCAAAAGTGATTATCTTCAAGTTCTTTGTCAGCTACCTGACTGTCCCAAAGAACATTGATCACACACGCACGCACGCACACACACACACACACACACACACACACACACACACACACACACACACACACACACACACACACACACACACACACACACACACACACACACACACACACACACACACACACACACACACACACACACACACACACACACACACACACACACACACACACACACACACACACACACACACACACACACACACACACACACACACACACACACACACACAGTAATGTATTATTGTAACGATGAATCGATGTCGCAATGACCAACGATGATTCTAAAGTCACAGCAATTGAGACTGGTGTTCACCGAGGCTGCTAGGTAGGAAAATGATGAGCTAAAATATACTCAACGTACCTGAATTACTGCCATGAAGCTTCGATTCGCTGGTTTGCTACGCACTGGCCGTACGCAAAGCTCTCCTCATCTGCCAAGCCATCCTGGTGATTTCTCCTCAGGAATGTTTGCAAGTCTCTTAACGTTACATGTTCTGTTCCCCAGTCTGCCCGAACACGACGCGGGCAACCAGCTTCATTGACCACAGACTCGATGAAGTAACCAGCTATGCGATCCAGGATGCCAAGTAGATGTTGCACAGTATCTTTAGACACTACCAAACCATTTTCTACACACCTTGAATACATCCAGCGATATCCTTGCAACCTTCCCGAATGTTGCAAATTGTCCAGGATGAACAGGGCCACACGCAACACACAAGTAGTATATGTCCGGCGATATAAGGACATCCGCTTCAGAATTCTTTTCAGGTACGTGTCTGAGACTTAATATCATCCGATGTTTAGCAGCCAAGTAATATATATAATTTCTTTCTGACAGAATCCTAACTTAAAGTACAGGTGCACAAGTTCATCTCGGTCCGCATCCATTGAAGCAATCAAGGGTATTACAGTGACATCAATATCTGTGTCAAACCAGACGTCCTGTAAATGCACGATATATAACTTGTATCAAACGTTTCGCTATCACATAAGCCTACGTAGTATTAACTATCACGTACGTACGTATTAACTATCACGTACGTACGTATTAACTATCACGTACGCACGTACGTACGTACGTACGTATAACTAGCACGTACGTACGTATTAACTGTCACGTACGTACGTATTAACTGTCACGTACGTACGTATTAACTGTCACGTACGCACGTACGTACGTATAACTAGCACGTACGTACGTATTAACTGTCACGTACGTACGTATTAACTATTACGTGCGTACGTATTAATTATCACGTACGTACGTATAACTATCACGTATGTACGTATTACTATCACGTACGTACGTATTACTATCACGTAAGTACGTATTACTATCACGTACGTACGTGTTAAAAAATAAATATCACATGTCCCCTACGGGGCTTCGTACATATTTACTACGATATAGTTACATTTATATTGACGACTGCCATCTTTAAAATAGCGAATGCGAATGTCAAAGAAGGTGAAATGTCATTGGATAGAGAATGTTTGAAAACCCCACCCTAGATATATACATATGTGCCTTATATTCCTAAAGATTTAGAAGAATACAGTAGGTTTATCGAGTTAATTGCCGCAGTTTCAGACGTCATCTTGAATTCTGAGGTAAATTAGCTCAAAGCGGATTCCTGTAGGGACTTTTAGTATGTTACTTCAGACACTTCGAACCAGGGATCTGTGGTACAAAAATCAGCGTATTATTATTGACTTTTAGGTTTGACCCTAAAATTCCAGGATTAAGTGGTTGACACGGATGATTGCGAGAGCAACAAATGGTGGCGCCACCCGAGGGCTGGTTAATCGCAAAGCAATAAATTATTAGTTAATCGGCATTGGTCGGTCGGTTGGTGGCGCCACACTGCGGAGTTTAAATAATCAAGAGGATAATCCAACAGTATCGCCCCCAGGTGGCTGACAGGGGCATGATCCAGCAGACGGGGAAGGCAGAGACGGAAGTTTACAAGACCGAGTTTATGACTCCTGCGAAATGCAAAAAATACCACAATTTTTCAAGCTAGGCACAACTCCGTCAAGTGTAAGAAACTGGGACATGTGGTAGGTGTTTGTAAGTTTGATATTTGTCGATGTACGTGACCCGTTATACGATCCTGTTAAATAACTTCATGAGTGGCACTGAGCCTAGGCTTAGCGCTTAGCCTTAGGGAAAAAGAAAAGTGAAACTGGTTTGCAATGCAGGCCGTACAAGCCAAGCCTAAGGCAAGGGGAACAACCACATTACTTATTTAGCCTATATTATTAGCAGCGTTTGCCTACCCATGGGGTGAGGGTAGAGTAAAGGTCAGTAGAACTGCTTTAAGCCAACCGTCATTTAAGTAAAATATTACCAAACTCTGTCTCTAATTCAGTCACTCAGTCTCAGTCATGCAGACAGAAATTTAAATTTCCATATAACGTACGCTCAAATTTGGCACAGAAAGTAGCTCGACTGACATTAAAGTCGGCTCATTATACTTGAAAAACATGCAAAACAGTGTTGCATTGTTACAACCGGGTTGGTGTTAAACACCGGTCACAGTAAAAACAGGTAAAAACCAGGAAGTGTAAACCGTGTTTACCTTCTTTTTACCTGACTGTTCAAGATTCAGCAGAGATTGCCCTATTAGATTTGCTCAAATTTGCACACATTATTTCGTACATATACCCCATACTAAAATCAGTGAATATACTTAAAATTTGGTCAAATAATTTTAGTCTGAGTTGTACAGTATATCAGGGGAAAAAATTATTGCAATGAAGAAGCACCGATATATACCTTAGTTGTTACTTCATTAGTCATCATTGAGACTCAGCCAAGTTTTGCTGGCTGAGTATTCAGTAAAAACTGTGTTTTACACCAAAACATTCATAGCCAATCGGTCATGTGACATCATGACCTAGTTATCAGACAGTCTCTTAGGCAGAGTGCATGCAGATGGAAAACTGAAACCTTATTTTCTTTCACTAATTTGAGGGGCAATTTTGTCTAGTATATATCACACTAAACTACAAAAAATGTAAATATGGATTTTTGGTTTTTTATGTCTTGGGCCTTTAAATAATTGTACTCATACCCAATTAATTTTAAAGGCAGAGTAATCATAATCACACTCGGTTACACTACCAAAATTACAGTAATCAGTGTTACAGTCATGATGCCACTGTTTGTGTACATACTTATGGTGCCCGGGTTCCAAGTGTAATAAAGCAATCATATGTGGGTTAATTCCATAAACAAACATCTGCATCTGTTCCAATTGTTATCCCAAATCTGGTAACAACCAGGAAGTTGCAAACAATGTACAGACAATGGCTAAACCATTAATGTAATCATGATTGTAATCACTATGAGTATAACATGCAAAAGTAATTGTAATTGATTACACTAATTTTCAAAGTAATCCTATTCATACCTTTTAATAGTATGCTTCATATGCTTCTGGTTCATTTTCAGCATTGACCAATAAACACAGTCCACTGTGTGGCAGAGTGCATATCATTGATCAAGACAATGGCAGAAGCCGTTCTTCATGACTGTGAAACCCAGAAAAATGAAATCAGTGAACTGCTAAGAATGAATCTTAAAAAGGGTGATACGTGGTAGGTATTTCGAGCATGCATGCATGCATACACACATGCACCCATGCTCATTCATACACACACGCATGCACACACACACACACACACACACACACACACACACACACACACACACACACACACACACACACACACACACACACACACACACACACACACACACACACACCAATACTACAAACTTACAAGTAACATTCACATGATGTGATGACACATGGTGATTTCAATACAATATGATACCAAGTTTTAAGAAGGTTGGACTGGAAACATTGTTGTTGAGTTCCCCCTACTAGCGGGTCACACTGGGTCTTAGAAAACCAACTTCTACTACAACAATTGAACGAAAACATGCATGATTTCCCCAATATTACCTTACCTGCCCACTTTGGACCTCATGCCCCATAAAGCTGAAATGCATCTTCTCCAGTTTACCCTGTCTCAGGCCTTATTTTTAATAATAGGTCTTTTGGTCTTTGGATAAAAATTATTTTATTTTTCAGATACTGTGATCTTGTGTTGGACCATAACATGGTTTTATTTTCCCAATAACTAGGTCAAAACAGTGTTTGCGTTGTTATAAAACAGGCCTTGTATTAAGTGTGAAAGCAGGTGCTGGATGTAGTTTGAACTTTGAGTATTTTTGTGAGCCTCAAGGTGGGATACAATTGGAAGTTTTCGGAATTGCTATTCCCATTTTCAACTTCTTCAATGCTACTCTAATATCTAATTATTAGATAGTGATTTTTTTATTTACATTCTATTTGGAATTGTGCACATATTTATGCTATATTTAACATTTTACATGTAACAAGAATTTGTTTGTTTCATTTTTTTGGAAATTGTGCTTTATAAAATTATTATTATTATTTCTACAATCGGCAGGTATTTGGTAGATGCGAAATGGTTTAAGCAGTGGAAGAAGTATGTTGGCTTTGATGCGTGGGATGCCGGGTGTGTGGGGGATGAAACTGTCTTCCCAGGCCCCATTGACAACTCCCCTCTCTGTAAAGGTGAGTGCAGAATACATATACTGTTTGACTGATCAGTCAGAAAATATACACTGTATGTCATTATATTATATATGTACTTACTTTACATATGCCCTTTGCTCCATGCGGAGCATAGGCCATTGATGATGACTCTCCAGCACACACGACTTTTGGCAATCTTCTCTATTTCTTTCCAGTTGTAGCCACTTTGTACTCGCCTTCTTTTTCCTTGAGAATTCCACGTCAGAGACTATCTTGTGATGTTTGTTGTTGGCTTTCTCAGTATGTGTTCAATCCAACCCTACTTTCTCCTCAGGATCTGCTTGGCAACGGGTTCTTGGCTAGTCCTTTCCCATAGCTCCTCGTTTCTGATTTTGCCTTGCCATTTTAAGCGTAGAATTCTTTGCAGACATCGGTTAAGGAAAGTCTGGATTTTACCTAGTGTTGTTTTTGTCATTCTCCATGTTTCAGAGCCATACAACAATACTGATTTTACATTGGAGTTAAAAATCCTGATTTTTTTGTGTTTTTTATTTTTGTGGAATTCCAGATGTTTTTTAGTATCAGGAATGCTGTCCGTGCCTTGCCCACTCTTGCTGCAACATCTGCCTCTGTACCACCTTGTTTGTTTATCACGCTCCCTAAGTACGTAAATGAATCCACTTCCTCCAGGGGCTCTCCGCCTGCTATAACTGGGTAGTCATTTCTGCTGTGAATTTTCATGATCTTGATTTTGCTTCTGTTGAACTTCAGATCTGTCTTTACTGATGTTGATTCCAAAAATGAAATTTTGTCCTGCATCTGTCTGTGGATCGGTGATAGTAGTGCCAGGTCATCAGCAACGTCCAAGTCCTCCAGACCCAGTTGAGTTCATGGTGTCCACTGTATGCCATTTCATCTCCCTTCCGTGGTGGTCCTCATAATCCAGTCGATCATGAGGATGAACAGGAAAGGCGACAGCAGGCATCCCTGCTGAACCCCTTCTCAACTTTGAAACTATCTGATAGTCGTCCTCCGTGCACCACCTGGCACGACATTCCTTGGTAGGTACTCTGGATCACTGAGATTAACTTTTCTGGAATGCCATAGTGTCTCATCAGATTCCAGAGTGTCTGCCTGTCCACATTGTCAAATGCTTTCTTATAGTCAATGGAATTGACATACACTGGTGAGTTCCATTCCAACGATTGTTCTAATATGATGTACAGAGTAGCTATATGATCAGTGCAAGATCTATCCTGTCGGAAACCTGCTTGGTGTTCTCGGAGCTTTGCATCCACTGCTTTTTTCATCCTCTCTAATATCACTCTGTTCAGCACTTTTCCCGGGACTGGTAGTAACACTATTCCTCTATAGTTCTTTCATTCTCTCAGACATCCTTTCTTGGGGAGCTTGACTACGACTCCCTTTCTCCATTCCTCTGGAGTTCTTTTGTCTTCCCAGACTTTCTCGAAGAGGCTGTGCAGTATTTCTGTGGATGTGTTAATATCTGCCTTTATCGGCTCTGCTGGTATTTCATCCGGCCCTGCTGCTTTTCCGTTCTTCAGTTTCTTAATAGCATTCTTGATTTCTGTTCTGCTTGGTTTATCTGTGCTGGGGGTGTGACTGTGGGATCTTCTGGATGGTGGATCTTCACATGGTGAGGGCTTTTCCTTTTCCTTGAAGAAACCAAGAGACAGTTTTGTATACATGGGTGGAGCGATATGCTGGGACGATAGCTCACATAGTGAAATTTACAGGAGAATAAAGGCAGGGGTGAATGCATGGAAGAAAATTGAAGGTGTGATGGGAAACAGGCACATATCGCACAAGCTCAAGGGAAAGGTGCTTTGCTAATGTATGACACCAGCCCCAGCCTACTTGTATGGCCTAGATACTATGGCAATGACAGAAAAACAACAGGTGAGGATAAAGGTTTGCGCAAACAACTGCGTCGGAAGAATTGTGGGACTAAAATAAATAGACAAGTGAAGGATGGAGGAGCTGAGAGAGGAGGTTGGTGTGAAAACAGTTTTATGAAGAAGCTGATGAGGAGTCGACTGAAGTGGCCCAGACACGTGGAGCAAATGGGAGTAGAACAAGGGACGTAACCAGGATTGACATGTTGGGGGGTTTCCAGTAGCGCAGGAATTAAATTCATATTGGGGAGCTACCAGAGCTTCAGCACCACTGAAAATTTTTCGCCACCACACTGCTGCATATCTTCACATCTTCCTTCACCTTGTGGCTCTCTCAGTTGGCTTGACTGTGACATCGGAAGACGGGGGGTGCTGTTGAAAATTGTTTGCTGCTGCGCCGCTGTAACGTCAGCTTCTCTGCTGTCACGGCTGTGAACTCATGACATCCGAACATGGGGGGACAGTGCTGTTCAAAACCAAGTTATAACACTAACCCTGTTCCCACGCCTATGTGTATTACCGTCATCCTTCCGTGTACTCGCATGCATTGTCATAATTTTGATCATACAACAGTGCAGACATTTGGAGGGGTTTCAGGGCAACCAAAACAATCCCTGGGTATGCCCCTGAGAACAGTTGGCAAAGAAAGCAGATGCCCAGAATGGAAGGAAAAGAGGTGAGGACAACCTAGACTGCGTTGGAAGAATTGTATAAAGAGAGATCTGGATGGATTGGGAGAGGAATGGAGAATGAGAGTGAAAGATAGAGAGGAGTGGAGATGGTTGGTGGAGACAGCAGTGAAAGATAGAGGGGAGTGGAGACTGTTGGTGGAGACAGCAGTGCAAGATAGAGAGGAGTGGAGATGGTTGGTGGAGACAGCAGTGAAAGATAGAGGGGAGTGGAGATGGTTGGTGGAGACAGCAGTGAAAGATAGAGGGGAGTGGAGATGGTTGGTGGAGACAGCAGTGAAAGATAGAGAGGAGTGGAGATGGTTGGTGGAGACAGCAGTGAAAGATAGAGAGGAGTGGAGACTGTTGGTGGAGACAGCAGTGAAAGATAGAGAGGAGTGGAGACTGTTGGTGGAGACAGCAGTGACAGATAGAGGGGAGTGGAGACTGTTGGTGGAGACAGCAGTGAAAGATAGAGGGGAGTGGAGACTGTTGGTGGAGACAGCAGTGAAAGATAGAGGGGAGTGGAGACTGTTGGTGGAGACAGCAGTGAAAGATAGAGGGGAGTGGAGACTGTTGGTGGAGACAGCAGTGAAAGGTAGAGGGTAGTGGAGATGGTTGGTGGAGACAGCAGTGAAAGATAGAGGGGAGTGGAGATGGTTGGTGGAGACAGCAGTGAAAGATAGAGGGGAGTGGAGATGGTTGGTGGAGACAGCAGTGAAAGATAGAGGGGAGTGGAGAATGTTGGTGGAGACAGCACTGAAAGATAGAGGGGAGTGGAGACTGTTGGTGGAAACAGCAGTGAAAGATAGAGGGGAGTGGAGACGGTTGGTGGAGACAGCAGTGAAAGATAGAGGGGAGTGGAGACTGTTGGTGGAGACAGCAGTGAAAGATAGAGGGGAGTGGAGACTGTTGGTGGAGACAGCAGTGAAAGATAGAGGGGAGTGGAGATGGTTGGTGGAGACAGCAGTGAAAGATAGAGGGGAGTGGAGACTGTTGGTGGAGACAGCAGTGAAAGATAGAGGGGAGTGGAGACTGTTGGTGGAGACAGCAGTGAAAGATAGAGGAGAGTGGAGATGGTTGGTGGAGACAGCAGTGAAAGATGGAGGGGAGTGGAGACTGTTGGTGGAGACAGCAGTGAAAGATAGAGGGGAGTGGAGATGGTTGGTGGAGACAGCAGTGAAAGATAGAGGGGAGTGGAGACTGTTGGTGGAGACAGCAGTGAAAGATAGAGGGGAGTGGAGACTGTTGGTGGAGACAGCAGTGAAAGATAGAGGGGAGTGGAGACTGTTGGTGGAGACAGCAGTGAAAGATAGAGGAGAGTGGAGATGGTTGGTGGAGACAGCAGTGAAAGATAGAGAGGAGTGGAGACTGTTGGTGGAGACAGCAGTGAAAGATAGAGGGGAGTGGAGACTGTTGGTGGAGACAGCAGTGAAAGATAGAGGAGAGTGGAGATGGTTGGTGGAGACAGCAGTGAAAGATAGAGGGGAGTGGAGACTGTTGGTGGAGACAGCAGTGAAAGATAGAGGGGAGTGGAGACTGTTGGTGGAGACAGCAGTGAAAGATAGAGGGGAGTGGAGACTGTTGGTGGAGACAGCAGTGAAAGATAGAGGGGAGTGGAGACTGTTGGTGGAGACAGCAGTGAAAGATAGAGGGGAGTGGAGACTGTTGGTGGAGACAGCAGTGAAAGATAGAGGGGAGTGGAGACTGTTGGTGGAGACAGCAGTGAAAGATAGAGGGGAGTGGAGACTGTTGGTGGAGACAGCAGTGAAAGATAGAGGGGAGTGGAGACTGTTGATGGAGACAGCAGTGCAAGATAGAGGGGAGTGGAGACTGTTGGTGGAGACAGCAGTGAAAGATAGAGGGGAGTGGAGACTGTTGGTGGAGACAGCAGTGCAAGATAGAGGGGAGTGGAGACTGTTGGTGGAGACAGCAGTGAAAGATAGAGGGGAGTGGAGACTGTTGGTGGAGACAGCAGTGAAAGATAGAGGGGAGTGGAGACTGTTGGTGGAGACAGCAGTGAAAGATAGAGGGGAGTGGAGACTGTTGGTGGAGACAGCAGTGCAAGACCGGTAAGGGGGAAGAAACAGACAAGAAAATAGTAGTCGAGGACCAGTATCGAGGCCAGCCTCACCACTGACAGACAGGGAAACAAGAGGATAACAACAACACGCATACATGTACATTTGTACCTTTACATGCTTGCACATATACACACATGCATGTGCACACACATACAATAAATGTACTCTTGGCGTACTGGTATTTCATGCAAATGACTCCTACTCATGTCACCTTTGCAAAGTTATGAGTGGTTGAATTGAACTTACTAAAGAATTCAAATTTTGAGAAAATTGTGTTTACTGTTTAACACAATACTTCTATAGCAATGGACCAACTATAATAATGTATCATACCTTGGTGATATTTTGCATGTTTTTTGGTAGTTTAAGAAATGTGCATGCCATACTGTAAAAATTAATACTGTGAAGCTATGTGTGGTTTAGACATTTGTTTATTTAATATAAGGTTCGATCTGGGCAGGGGCTTTTCAGCAATGATACATCAGACATAAATACCACATAGTAGATTTATACCATGTTTGCCACAGTAATGTGCATAATAGCAACCATTTTCTGATCAGAAATTTGAAGAAACCAATCCATATTCTAAATTAGCAGTTACTTCATTGATTGCATGAATGCAACAGTAATGTAAGACAGGTTGTTTTGATTTCAATAAAAAGTAATGTAATTCAAACACATATATGCATACCAAGTATACATACTTGTTTTCCCTACAGAGGGGACTGCATGCCAAGTATACATACTTGTTTTCCATACAGAGGGGACTATGCATACCAATGATACATACTTGTTTTTCATACAGAGGAGACTGCATACCAAGTATACATACTTTATACATACTTGTTTCCCATACAGAGGGGACTGTGTACACCAAGTATACATATTTGTTTTCTATGCAGAGGGGACAAAGAACACACTGAAGGAACATCTCATAGTTGAGTTGGACTACCACCTGATGCCAGAGGAAGCATGGAAGAAGCTCGTGGCATGGTACGACATTGTCGACACTGAGGTAAGTGATGAGTTCTGCTGCCAATCAAAACAATTGATTAATATAAAAGGATCTGATGAAACCTGTCAGTTTAAACGTTTTAGCATGGATTTTCACTAACAATCCAAAGTTCATTGAGTGCTGGCTGACTGACATTTATTTAGAATTGCACAAATAAATATGTGAATGAACGAGTGAGCTGTATGTCTGTCTTTTGTGATCTTGTGTCAGTCAAGTGCAGGTTGATTTGGTAGATGTGCTTGTAAACATAGTTTGCATATCCACCTGTCCCAAACAGCTTGGGCCATTTTTGAGAAACTGATCAATGTGTACCAAAGCTTTCACACACTGGCCATTTATTGGGAACTTTAATTGATTATCTTCATGGCTACATCAGAAACCAAGTCACCTAATCCTTAGCTTGATCTGTCAGTAACCACTACATGCAAACACGCAGAATATGGTTTCACAAAGTTAGTATTCATACCAGACATTTAAAGTTGCCTCCTCAATTGGATTTTTTCACTAGCTTTATTTCGAATTAGTTTTGTAAAAACAAATTTACATAGTATCCACTGCAATGTGCTATATCGTTTGTGCAACTTTTGTATCAAATTTTTTTTTAATTATGAGACAGACTATTAAACTTATTTAATTCTTGCCCTAGAATAAAATAAAATTATGTTCAAAATTTGTATCATTGTGTGAATGAATTGTACAATTATGCATGTGTTTCTGTATAGATGATTAGATGTTGTTGACTTTCCTTGCTCTCTAAAACCATGTTTCCAACTAATTCATTGGGGTGAAGGATAAATGTCCACCAAACAACTGGCTTTGGCAGTTAAGTTAGCAGATGTAATAGTGAAAGTAAATTCTTTTGGATAATTTAGAAAAATGTATGCACTTTTTATTAAACTGATTGTGGATAATATAACATCAAAACAATTATGATGGACAAAGTCCATTTAAAAAAAATTACATAGATCTTTGAACAGTTTTTGCAACACTGGACATGTTTTCTGTTATTGTTGCAGGTTACATAAAACATCCCCGAATGATTGTTAGATGGTTTACAAAATGTTGAACAATCGTAGAAAACATCAAACGTTTGATCCAAACTAATTCTTGACTGATAAGAACTCTTACCTCATGGGGAATAAAAAAGGTAATGTGGATCCTTAATGGGGTCATAGATAAATCCCTGAAAAATTGGTGCCTGTGATGCAAATCATCTAGGTAGAAAACCTAAAAAACATAGGTCAATATTTAACGAAGAGGAAAAACAGTGTCACCAACATTCAAAAAAATGTTACATGCACTAAATATAAATGTATGTTTTAATTATGTATTAAGTATTTTTCCACATGTGTATGTTATCATTGGATGTTTTTGTCTTTTGGAAATGTTCATGAGCAAAGAAAAAAATACAACAGACAATGGTACCCCCCTATCAAAGTTGCCTGTCACCATGACAAAATGGCATAATTACCAGCTGTTATTCTGCTTATATGTATTGCTTAAATGTATGTTAATACATTACAGGGAAGTATCAAGAACACTCCTGCTAATGTATGTGCATGATTTAGGAAATAAAGCTTGTTTTTTACTTTTCAAAAGTTTAAAATCATGTCACCAAATTTTTTTCATTAGCTTAACATTGTATTAAATACTACCTCAGAATTTATTAGACAAACATTTTCTATGTAACACATATCGCAAGATTTGTATGTATTACGTGTGTAATTCATCGCGAAAACCGAATGTAGATAGATAGTTTAGTTTTTGTAATATATCTCAGTTTCTGAACCTTTCACAATTGTCCTCATGAATTTTTTCATAACAGAACGCCATCTAGATCTAACAAAATAAAGCTTTTCTTTCCCCCAAAATCGCCACAATGTGTATTCAGTGTGTATGAACGATCCTACCAAGAAACAGTTGCGAGTAATGAAACTTTTCGGTCTCGTGGACGAAATGTCATCCAAAAAGTCATTAACGTCACATGTCATTAGCATCACATTTGTGTCATTGGCGTAAAATTTTTGTCATTGGCATCACACCGACTTATAAACAAATTGTTTGTAAATATGTCTAATTAGGTAAAATTGTGTTGTGTGCCTACCAGTTGATTAAAAGAAATAAAAACAAGTGGACAAAGACTGAACTTCTTGAACTATATGGTGAAGGAAAATCATGTGACAATAATGGCACCAGGATATGCATCTATATTTAGGCTTTACATTCTTCCTGTGTCCCAGCTTGCAGGATAAATCTTGGACATGGACATACTTTTCGAAAATGCTACTGTATCATATGTTGCTATGACAGCTATTTGTTTCTAACAATAAAGCGTTTCAAACAACTTTTAAAAATATGTTTATAATTATGTATTTTTTGTTTTATCATTAAGTGCTACACAAAATTGAATTTATTATGTATACCTTTTTTATTTGGTAACATATTGAAGTGTGTCCACAACAGGGTCCCTACTGGGCCTTGAAATCCTTGAAAACCTTGAATTACATCACTCCAAATTCAAGGCCTTGATATCCTTGAATTCTGGCTTGCAACCTTGAAAAGCCTTGATTAGGCTCTGCCTCTGGCCTTTGTTCACTGATAGCCAGTGTATTCCCTGTGCATCTCAGCCTGAGACCCAGGTTGCCTTATCTGCTTATTTGGTATAATCAATAATACTGCTGTTGGCTACAGTTGCCCACTGACCCTGGTAGCCTTTGTTCATCAGTAACCCCCCCCCCCCCCCCTCTGGCTGGGGAGCACTTCTGTTGTCCATCTGCTTATATTCAACAACAGTTGCCCAAGGACCCCTTTTTATGATCCTGTTCATTCAAATTGATATTCCTTGACCAATAACTGTTATGGGTATGGGTGTTACATACTTAGATTGAGCAGCCCATGCTTCTATAGACTCATGAGGCAGTCTAACCATTCCACCCAAGTCTGTTTTTTTTGTTAGCATTTTCATGTCACTCCATCTTCTGTTGACCAGCTGGATATTGCAGTCATCGGTCTGGTGCCAGTTTATACCCCGTTAAATAGCCTTGAGTTTTCCTTTCATTAGCCTTGAAAAGCCTTGAATTTGGTATATGTCATAGTGCACGGACCCTGCTACAATTTGATTAAAATAAATAAAAAATATGGACAAAGATTGTATTGCATAAACTACATGATGAAATATAAGCATGTGATGCTAGTGACACCAGAGACTACATGACAAAATTTTTTATCCTACCTGATTCCCATTATAAAGGGTAATATGTGGATATGAAATTTTTTGATATTTAACCGATCTTACATTTGTAATGCTCAGTGTGCACATATATGAGATGGACAGGAAAAAGAGTTAATTTTGCATTAGACCATTAGACTGTTTATATTTAGATATTTCGTTTTGACTAAAGGATGCTCTTAACTTAAACATTGATGCACCACACAGACTGTGATCAGAACAAAATAAACAATGTGTTGTCCAAATATATCGATATATGAGCCTATGCAAAACAGCCCCTATCAAACCATGTTTGTCTACTGTCTTGAACATTGACGTTTTGAGAGTACAGCAGTACAGGAGCTAAACCTCACCCCTGTACAATGGAACCGTGAGGAAGAACAGTTTTGAGGTAATCGCTAACTACATGTGTTTGTTGTTAGTCAGTATTAAAGTTTTCTGTCCGTAACAGAATTGCTGTGCTGCTTCTGGTGTGTAGATGGTGTTACTATGCAAGACTTGTCTCCCATTCATGTCACAATCACTATACTGCTTCTGGTGTGTAGATGGTGTTACCACGCAAGACTTGTCTCCCATTCATGTCACAATCACTATACTGCTTCTGGTGTGTAGATGGTGTTACCACGCAAGACTTGTCTCCCATTCATGTCACAATCACTATACTGCTTCTGGTGTGTAGATGGTGTTACCACGCAAGACTTGTCTCCCATCCATGTCACAATCACTGTACTGCTTCTGGTGTGTAGATGGTGTTACCACGCAAGGTGATCGAGCAGGGGATGTTTGTGAAACACTGCAAGGTAGAAGTCTATCTCATGGAGCTGAAGCTTTGTCACAACCGAAACCTCGAGCACGCCATAACGGAGCAGTTCAGCAAGACCGACGCAATTGGTTAGAGTTCGCCACCTGGTGGTTATTACAGTTGAATCCTTTCACAACCATTTATTTCCACAGAGCTACCACTTAAATCCAGTTTGATGGTTCATTTTCCAAGAAATGATGGCAATGTATTGTAGGTTAAACTTTAATATTATTTTATTTCATACATCTGAACAAGTTTGGACAAAATCGTGAATGTTGTATGTTGTGATAATATTATAACACGATATCTAAATGTTATGATCTGCCACTAGATAATGCTAGTGAGCAACATGGAAAACATTGTGTATGTGTTTTGTTTGTGGACAGAGTGTATTGAGAGGAAGATGCGGCAAGTGTTCAACATCAGTGACGACACAGAGGTGCGACTGTGGAACAAGTACATGTCCACCACGTACGAACATCTCAATCGCAGCGACCTCACCATAGCCGACATAGGCCTCTATCAGGGAACGGTACGCTCTTACGGCAGTAGCAGTAATAGGTTACTTGAAACTTGTAAATTAAACTTGGGCATCTTTTCGTTGCTGCTGCTGCATCATACGCAGTGGTACACTTCTACACAGCAACCGAGTAAATACAGACTTGTGAAAAAAAATAATTACTTGACTAGCAACACAAAGTCCAGGCTGTGCACTCATAGTTAGTTGACTGCAGTAGTTTGTGGTGGAGTCTCGGGTGATGTTCATGTTGTGTCCACAGGTGATTGTCATAGAAGAGAAGAATGCTGACGGCACCTGGCCAAGACAGACCAGTGTGTAAGTTGACACTAACGTTCCTACTCAGCATTCATCCTCTAACAGTGATTATCTCTATAGTTTATTGAGAGAAATTCACCAAGTCACAACCCAAGAATTTTTTCACAGACGTGATCTGGCATGTCCTCTTGTGTAAGTTCATCTGCAGTCTCAGTTTATTCATACCTGAGTATGTCATCAATTTCCCATATGTTATGAATATATCATGATGATCTCCTTACTTGAGAATCTGTTGTCCGGTTCTGCCATCAGACAAGGGATAGTTACTACAGCGAAGCCATGGGACACATTCTAACAGATTTGGCATGGTTTCAAACATTTTATTTGTGAACTTTAATATTTAATAGCTATTATAATTACTCTTCATTTCGCAGCACGAGCACATACAACTCACCAGGTGTCAGTGCAAACAACACGACCAAGGTCAATGGGTCACCGGCAAAGTGAGTCACTCGTATGTTTTGTAGTGTTGACTGCTGTGATTTTATAAATTGTTCAATTCACCTGCTTATGATCACTTCAGTTGTACATGCTAGGATGATTGCTGGGATGATTTAACAAGGATTTAACAAGATTGCCACCCAGAGAATTAACTCTAGGTAGCAGGTGGACAAGGAAGCCCTTGGCTTATCGAGAGTCCGACCTTTTTATCTATGTGTATCCCGCCCGTCTGAGGTATGTGTCGATTTTATTTTTAAACATATTCACGCTACTAGCACCCACACAATCAGCAGGTAATCTGTTCCATTCATTTACAGTCCTTTGTGAAAATGAAAACTTTCTTATATCCAATCTACTCTGCTCCTTTGCTAATGCAAGATCATGTCCTCTAGTCCTTCTATCTTTCTTAACTGAGAAAAACATATTTCTATCAATATTTTCATAACCCTTCAATATTTTAAACACTTCTATCTGATCTCCTCTCAATCTCCTGGTCTCTAGTGTTGTTAAACCTCATTTTTTTAGGCGTATTTCATAACTAAGATCCCTCAGATTTGGTATCATTTTAGTTGCTCTCCTCTGCACTCTTTCTAGCATATCTATGTCCTTCCTGCGATATGGCCTCCACGCTTGAATACAATATTCTAAATGAGGCCTAACTATTGTTTTGTACAGCGGTATTATTAGCTCTTTTTCCTTATACGTTATGTTTCGCCTAATTAATCCAAGGATTTGATTTCCCTTTGAAGCTGCAATTCCGCACTGCTCTGAAATCTTCATATCAGCACTAACAGTTAACCCTAAGTCCTTTTCTTTTACAGTAGTACTTAGTACAGTACCCCCCCATTGTATATTCTACCTCTTCGTTCCCATGTCCTATGTGGAGGCATTTACATTTCCCAAAATTGAACATCATTTGCCACTTTTCAGACCATTTGATCAACCTGTCAAGATCATCTTGTAAATGCTGTCTATCTCCATCACTTTTAATCCTTCTAAACACTTTTGTATCATCCGCAAATTTCAACACCTTGCTTGTTATTTTATCATCCAAATCGTTGATGTATATTAAGAATAATATAGGACCTAATACTGATCCCTGTGGTACCCCACTCAATACCGATTTCCAGTTTGAAGCCTCCCCATCAACTACTACACGTTGTCTTCTGTCAATCAGCCATTGTTCTATCCAGTTTATTATACCGTTTCCTATGCCATGGGCCTTTAGTTTAAGCACTAATCTTTGATGTGGTACTTTGTCAAAAGCTTTTTGAAAATCTAAGTAGACGATATCTACTGGTGATCCCTCATCTACCCACTTAGTGATGTCTTCCAAAAAACATAACATATTTGTTAAGCATGACCTTGCTTTAAAAAAACCATGTTGAGATGGGTTTATCAAGTTTTGTTTAACAAGAAAATCCACCATGTGATCTTTAATTAGTCTTTCTAATAATTTACAAATCACTGATGTTAAACTCACTGGTCTATAGTTCTCTGACTTGTTTCTCGAACCTTTTTTGAATAACGGTATAATGTTTGCTTCTTTCCATTCTAAAGGAACCACTCCCTCTTCTAATGACAAGTTGAAAACTGTTGCAAGTGGTATGCTAATTTGTTCTACAATTTCCAATAGTAGTTTGGGTGGAATACCATCCACTCCAGGTGATTTATTCTCCTTCATAGCCCTTATTTTCTTAGCTAACATTTCCGGGGTTACAATTAATTGTCCTAAATAGTCTGAGTCTGCCCCCTTGAACTTAGCCTCTGGTATTGGCAGTGAACTAATATCTTTCCTGGTAAACACTGAACTAAAGTACTCATTCAGGTCTTCTGCCATTATGAATCCCTCTGATATTATATTTCCAGCACTATCTTCTAGAGGACCGACCTTATCTTGAACTTTCTGTTTGCTTCGAACATACGCATAAAAACTCTTGCTGTCATGTTTTATATTACTAGCTAATTGTTGTTCATAGCTTCTCTTTGAATTTCTAATTTCAGCTGTAGCTTGGTTAAGTGCTTCTTTATAACTGTTGTAGTCTTCATCATTTCCAGTACATCTATATGACTTCCACATCATTTGTTTATACTTAATTTTTCTAATGGCTTCTTTCGATAAGTGTTTCTTTTTGGACCGTTTTCCTTGTTTTTTGAAGGGTACAAATTTATCGATTATGCACTTAATTTCACTCTTTAATATATTCCAGCATTCTGTTGCCGTCTTATTTTTCAGTGTAAAATAAGACGGCAATGATTGCTGGGATGATTGCATTACTGTAAATTTTATTTGCAACATCTCTATTCCATTGCATTGAAATAAGCACCTTACATTCACAGTAATTGTTTCTTATTTAATACAGATATAAAATAGGATTTGGCAATAAAGCATTAAGTTGCTGCAACAGCAAAATATTGTTCCATGACTCTAACAGTGAAATAAAGAAGTTTTTATTTTGAATATATTGCAGCATTAGTGGTCACTAATGCAGTGTTAGTGGTCACTAATGTATTTAAGGGTAGCCACTGGTCCTAAAGTAACTACTGGCCATATCTTGGCTCTTATGAGATGGTACCGAGAAAGATGGCAATGGCGACACTGAGATGGATGGGGGTCCCAGAGGCAGAGGTCAGGATGGTGGAAGGAACATATGAAGAAACGAAGGGCAGAGTGGTGCGTGGACCTGGAATCTCAGAAGAATTCAAAATGAACGTTAGCTTGAGACAGGGGAATGCCCTGATCCCACTGCTGTTTATTGCAGTGATGGAACTGATAAGTAGAAAGACCAGTATGTAAGATATTCTCCAGAAACTACTGTATGCAGATGATCTAGCGGTGGTAGCAGACGGGGAAGCGGATTTACAGGAACAACTGATAGAGTGGAAGGATATCTTCAGCAAACATGAACTGAAAGTGAATTTGGAGAAGACAGAGGTGCTGTGGGTTGGGCAACAAAGCGAAGAACTGGAAATACACCTGGGGGGAAGAAACTAAAACAAAGAGACAGTTTTGTATACCTGGGCGGAGCGATATGTCGGGATGGCTCCTCAGAAACAGAAATTCGCAGGAGAATACAAGCAGGGGCGAAAGCATGGAGGAAAGTAGACGGTGTGATGGGGAGACAGGCACATATCGCAAAAACTGAAGGGAAAGGTACTATGCACATGTGTAACACCAGCCTACCAGAATGCCCTAGAAACTATAGCAATGACAGAGAAACAACAGGAGAGGGTACAAGTGTGACACCAGCCTACCAGTATGGCCTAGAAACTATAGCAATGACAGAGAAACAACAGGAGAGGGTACATGTGTAACACCAGCCTACCAGAATGCCCTAGAAACTATAGCAATGACAGAGAAACAACAGGAGAGGGTACAAGTGTGACACCAGCCTGCCAGTATGGCCTAGAAACTATAGCAATGACAGAGAAACAACAGGAGAGGGTACATGTGTAACACCAGCCTACCAGTATGGCCTAGAGACTATAGCAATGACAGAGAAACAACAGGAGAGGGTACATGTGTAACACCAGCCTACCAGTATGGCCTAGAAACTATAGCAATGACAGAGAAACAACAGGAGAGGGCACATGTGTAACACCAGCCTACCAGTATGGCCTAGAGACTATAGCAATGACAGAGAAACAACAGGAGAGGGCACATGTGTAACACCAGCCTACCAGTATGGCCTAGAAACTATAGCAATGACAGAGAAACAACAGGAGAGGGCACATGTGTAACACCAGCCTACCAGTATGGCCTAGAGACTATAGCAATGACAGAGAAACAATAGGAGAGGGTACAAGTGTGCAAAAACAACTGGGTCAGGAGAATTACGGGGTTAAAGAGAATAGATGAGCGAAGAGTGGAAGAGCTGAGGGACGATGTTGGTGTGAAAGAAAGTTTCAAGAAGAAGTTGGTGAGAAGTCGGTTGAACTGGGCAGGACAAGTGGAGCGAATGGGAGAAGAACGGATGGTAAAGAAAGCAGACATCCGGAGAGTGGAGGGGAAAAGAAGACAAGGGCGACCGAGACTGAGGTGGGAGGATTGCGTGAAGAGAGACCTGGAGGGATAGAAAGGGGAATGGAGGAAAAGAGCAAAAGACCAAGGAGAATGGAGAAGGGTGGTAGAGAAAGTAGTGCAAATGCAATGAGGAGGAAGAGAAAGAAAAGGAAATATTGACATATCCAAGCCAGCCTCACCCCTGAAGACCGAGAATGACGAGGAGAACAACAACTTAATAAAATTTGATGATTTTATTAGTTGAACACGTGAACAATTTCCATAATTGTTGCCATGGCAAGAGCGATTTATGTGTTTTTGGACATACGCCCCCACATGAAAAATTATGTTTTAAAATTTACTAATTGGTTGTCCCTTGTTTACAAATCCTTAAAATAAAGCTGACATCCAAAATAGCTCATTGCACCTGGAACATTCCACAGAATAACTGGTAAAAATGTCAGTTCTCTATCTTGTGTATTTTGTTACATTGCTGTTAGTGGAACGACATGTTCGATCATTCACTATTATTCACAAAAATACAAGCATGACAAAACTGCCACATTCATACATCATAATGATGTCACTATTACCAGTGTTGTTGTCCGTGGAAATAGTGTGTGTAGTGGCATCTGTGTGTATTGGATATCTAACTGACTCGTATATGATTAATACAAAATGAACAAGAATTATTTAAAGGTCAGAGTTCAGTGACTAACACTACTGCTGCCCCCTACAGAACACCGTTCAACAACCACTATTCATACTCGACTGGTGGCAGTTCTTCGTACTACTCATACGAAGGTCACCGAAGCAGCAGCGCGCCTGGATTGTGTGGTCTCGGTAACCTTGGCAACACATGTTTCATGAACTCCGCCCTACAGGTTGGTTGTCATAGCAACATTAAAAAAATAAACTCTGCCTCGTGTCCTCTGTTATATTGGTTTATAAGATTGCCATCGTGGGCAAAAACTCCACATGGCAAGTGAACAAGAAAGATTCTGGTATATTGAGGTTGCAACATTTTCTATCTGTCATTTAAGATATTTTTTAATGTTTTATTTTGTTGCTTATTATCTATGTGTGAGTTATGGAAGCAGTTATTTTGACATAACATCCAGTCACACATAGTTTCTCATCTGCTGTGAAAGATTTTCACATATGATTTACATATGAGCAGTTTAGAGAAGATAACCACCATCTTGTGATGCTGTAACAAATATTAACCCTTTGATTGCCAGTGCCTGAGCAACGTGAGCACACTGACAGAATATTTCATGGCTGACAAGTGGCGGGACGAGTTGAACTGTAACAACCCACTCGGCATGCACGGCGAGATCGCCATCAGCTATGCTGAACTCATCAAGGTCATGTGGTCAGGCCGGTGCAGCTACACGGTGCCACGCAACTTCAAGGTCAGTGCCATGCAACTTCAACATCTGTGCCACTGTCAACACGTCGCATGGTTGTAGTGGTTGTACGTCAACGCGTCACATGGTTGTAGTGGTTGTACGTCAACGCGTCACATGGTTGTAGTGGTTGTACGTCAACGCGTCACATGGTTGTAGTGGTTGTACGTACTCACAAAGTCAACCAATTTGACTGGTACTGAAGTAGAAAGGGGTACTTTGATTCAAAAGGTGACTTTAAAGTGCAGGAGAGGAGATACGTCGACAGACTTGTAATCTTCTAGGTATATAATCAAAGTAGATATATACTCTGATCAGTAGTTTGCATGTACATAACCTGATAGTAAAACAAATTCTGTGCCAATTGCATTTGAAATTCCCCATAGTAATTTTAAAGAAATTCAAACACAATGTTGCCCAACTGTCTACATTCTACATTGATCCCACATGTTCTGTCACTGGAGATGTCTTCTACATTGATCCCACATGTTGTGTCACTGGAGATGTCTTCTACATTGATCCCACATGTTGTGTCACTGGAGATGTCTTCTACATTGATCCCACATGTTCTGTCACTGGAGATGTCTTCTACATTGATCCCACATGTTCTGTCAATGGAGATGTCTTCTACATTGATCCCACATGTTCTGTCAATGGAGATGTCAGTGCCGTCCGTAAAAGGAGAGTGACTGTGCTCTTGATGCCACATTCTGGAGCATCGCTCCCCTCTCTCCAACAGTGGTGGTGCTGAACACAGAATTTGGTACTCTTGTTGATCTCAGTTAAAATGTCAGCATCGCATGATGTGGTGTCATATGACATAATTGGCTCAGAATCTATTAAAAAAATGCTGGTGTAAAGAGGCCTTTATTCATTGCAGTGGTGGACTTACTCGGCATTCGCTGAACATCCGTGATATTCCAGTAAATGCGTTTCCAGGTTGCGGTGGGGCGGTTTGCTCCCCAGTTCTCTAGCAACCAGCAGCAGGACTCTCAGGAGGTGATGGCCTTTGTCCTTGATGGTCTACATAAGGACCTCAACCGCATACACAAGAAGCCATATATTGAGTTGAAAGATGCTGACGGCAGACTGGACGAGGTAGGACTTGTTCACTTTTAAGAGTGAACAGTGACATTTTCTTGGTCACAAAACAGTGTAGCTGACAGGTGTAAATATTATGAAGAGTGGTAGGTTTGTACATAATAGTATTAACAGAAACCCAGCTATGACACCTGTATTAATAAAAATGAAAAGAAATTTTGGTTTAAATAAAAAATCTGCATCGTTGAACAGTGTGCCTGTTGGTCTTTAGCCATATTACAAAAGACTATCAATTTTATTTGTTGAATACTGTCCCTGTAACTGGTCTGTTAATAATTGGGCAATGATTTACCAAAGACAGTGGAAATAACTGCCAGTCTTGTTGTCACCATAACAAAATAATTTAATATGACATTTTGTATAGCAAATCTGCAAGAACACATTTTAGACTTCGCTATCAATCTCTTTTATTTGGGATTTTTAATATATCCCAACTTAATTTATAAGTTATATTTAAACTTTGATGATAAAACACAAAATGGATATATCACATTGTTCCCTGAAACCATTCAATTGTCAGCCTTGTTGTCAGGATGTCGCGAAGGAGGCTTGGGAGAACTATCTGAAGTGCAACGACTCGATCATTGTCGACATATTCCACGGCCTGCTCAAGTCGACACTCATCTGTCCCGAGTGCAGTAAGGTGTCTGTCACCTTTGACCCCTTCTGTTACCTCTCGCTGCCCCTCCTGATGAAGAAGGAACGACTCATAGACATGTGTTTTGTGCCACTCGATCCATCAAAGAAACCTAGGAAGGTAAGTCTCTGTTCATTCAATAATGAAGTGAAATAATTGTTATTTATTGACCTGATGTTATGTCTGTCTAGTTATTTTTTCTGGTCTATGTCCCTAAGTCAGGGGGTAAATCTAACATTGATACTGGGCGTTGATTTTTGTTTTTCTATCACTGGAATATTTTTGTTCTATCACGCATAAAACCACACTAGCAGGTCAGCCAGGGTAGCGCTGCTGAGTTGCTATGATGTCCCAAATCATATGATGGTACAAATAATGGTGAATGAGAGGGCTACCGTGTCCGGGACAACCAACATGCAGTCTACCTTGGCAGCGGCGAGAAGACAACGAAGTCCAAGGGGATCGTCCGGCCGGCAATCCGAATGTGAAGTCCGGCTAAGCAGTTTGAATGTTGGCTCAATGAGCGGTAAAGCTGTTGAGGTGAGGAGATGATGGAGAGAAGACAATTGGAGGTGTTGTGCATACAGGAAATGAAATGGAAGGGGGGTAGAGCGAGAATGCTGATGGATGGGTTCTAACTACTGCACGCAGGAGGAGATGGAAGAAGTAATGGAGTTGGCATCATTGTATCAGAAGAGATCAGTAAGACGGTGGTTCAAGTGGAAAGATGGAAAGAACCCATAATGATGACATGGCTGATGATTAAGAAACAGGTGGGAAGAGGAGAGTGTTGGCAGAGACGGGTGGGGAGTGAGGAATAGAGAGGGTCGAGCTCTGATGGCTAGAAATGGCTTCACAGTGGCTAACTCTTTCTTCCAGAAGTGAGAGAGCCATAAGATTACATACAGAAGCGGACAGCACAAGACAGAACTGGATCTGCTGATAGTCCGGAGGCAGTAGCTAGGGAAGATTAAGGACTGCAAAACTGTAGCATGTCATGACACAGCACAAGCCAGTGGTGGTCGTTGTGCATATGCAGAAGAAGAAACAAACTAAGACCATGGAGCGCAGGACTATTAAGTGGTGGAGGTGCAAAGACGATGTCGCTGTTGAATACAAGGAGCGGGTGACTGTTAAATATGAAGAGCTCAGTGAAGAAGTTGGCAGTCTGGAGAAAGAATGAAAAAAAGTACAGAGAAGCATTTGTGGGAACTGCAGAGGAGCTATGTGGAAGAACACCGGGAAAGGGCGGAGTGTCTAGAAGTAGTAACCAAGGATGGTGGACAAACGAAGTTGCAGAAGCAGTGCGCGAAAAGAAGGAAGCATGGAGAGAAATAGAGAAGACCAAGAAGAGGAGAAATCATCCGGATGCAAGACTGATACACATATATGGACAGAAAAAGAAAGCAGCAAAGAGAGCTGTTGATAAGGCAAGGAGTGACATGGAAGCAAATGTGTACAGCAAGCTAGATGAGGATGGTGGAAAGAAGATGATATACAGAATGGCCAGAGACAGGGATGAGAATAGTAAGGACGTAAAAGGTGGGATGGTGATCAAAGATATAAAAACTTGGAATTACCATCATATGTAGAATGGAAAGTGGAGTTAGCTGATATTACTGATACAGAAATGCAAACTGAACTAAAAGGGATGAAGAAGGGGAGAGCACCTGATATCAGTGAGATGCGTGTTGAGATGGTAATGGTAGCAGGGGTGAGTGGAATCAGCTGGACAAAGAGGTGTTGAATACATGTATGAGACAATGTAAAGTACCAGAAGAATAGTTGACAGGACTAATTATCCCAATATGGAAGAGGAAGGGAGATGTGCAAGACCCATGGAAATACAAAGGCATCACATTTCTAAGTCACATCATGAAGCGGCTAGAGAGGATCCTGGATGGGAGGATTCGAAAGAGAGTAGAACAGGAAGAAGGGGAATAACAACAGGGATTCCGAAAGGACAGAGGGATGATGGATGCAAGGCCTACGACACAGTCCCAAGAGATATGGTGTTGGCAACAGTGTAATGGATGGGAGTGCCAGAAGCAGAAGCCAGGATGGTGGGAGCAATGTATGAAAGAACAACAGGAAGAGTTGTGGCTAGATATGGATGTCGGAAGAGTTTCCAGTTAACATTGGATTGAGGCAAGGAAGTGCCCTTAGCCCATCAATATTTATCATGGTGATGGAACTAATCAGCAGGAAGATCAGCACGAAGGATGTTCTCAGAAAGATTATATTCTCAGCAATGAACGATTTAAGTTGAACAAAAATGTTAAAAAAGCTTTCTCACCTGAAACGGGTTCATTGGTGGTATGTCTCACCACCAAAGAAAACCCACCCAAATCCATCCACGGCAAATCTCTTTCAGCTCAAATCCAAGATGGCCGACATTATTCAGGGTCTAATATTCAAATGGACCTAATTTTGGAACTAAGTAACATAAAAACATGTTTGAGGTGTCATTTTCAACCAACTTTAGGATGTCCATTCGTTTGGTGACACTTTGGAGGTCGTTAGAAGTCAAGGTCATGCGATAAGGTCAAGGTCAAGGCAAAATTTGATCAAATAATCTGGAAAATAAGGTGGATTCTTACCAAAGTGGCATGACCTTACCAAAGTGGCATGACTTTGCAACGAAATGAGGTTACAAACGCATATTTAGGTGTCGTTGCAACCTAGTTTACTATGCCTAATCATTTAAACAACATTTTACAAGTGATTATAGTTCAGTCATATTTCAATGTCAATATATGCATGTTGTTTATTTACAATCCTGTATGATCCTGATCAACATCGCGGTCATCATCATCCTGGCTCTCCACTTGTGTCACATTCATGCATGTGATGCCCTTGCACTGGCCACATGCTGGTGTACTGTAGTCCATTCTTACGGCAGGTGCATGTTTTCTTATCGCAGTGACCACCGCAATTGCATTGAATTATTTTGAGGAGTTGCTCTGGTGCCCAGGCTGAGACATTCTGATAGGCTCGAGACCACCAGAAGATGCTGCCCAACCCCAAAGCTATATCGTTGCCATGCCATCCCTGCACCTGATGATAAGTCCGATGGCTACGGAAGGCGTCTGCATCATTCATTGGTGGAAGCTTCTCTGGAGACACGTATTGTGTAGAAGTAGCCACCTTCAGCAGGAACTTCGCCACCCGTGCGGAGTTGAGGCTTAGTGATGTGGTGCACACATACATCACCAGCAGGGTATCCTCTCCTGCGTGCTGAACTGTGATGTCTGCTTCGATCATATGCTCTGCAAGGAGGTTGATGAGGGCCTGGTTAAACGCATTTCTGCGGAAACTGAGACTGAAGCACCAACATCGTTCCTGTCCTACGATGATGGGCTTCGTCCTTAGTGCTGGAGCCGTGATATCCGTCAAACACAACCAGCGCATGGCCATAGCTGCTGCGTACATGCCGGATATACATAGCACAGATCTCAGCTTAAGTGAAGTGCTTGGACCATGAGAACTTGTGGAGCAATCCTCCCCTATCAACAATAAACTGCAACCCTTGTCGAGCGTGGCTGAGACGATGCATGCAAGGACAAGCTTCAGGAGATGGTGTATGAGCTCTGCTTTGTCCGCAGTCCACATGTGATTGTCGAAGAGAGATGGGGGGAAAGAGCACAACTCATATTTGAAAAGGTCAGGCATAAGAATATCGCCGATACCCGTAACAAGAAGATGCTGGTATAGATGCTGGGATCCATCTCGATTCATTCCCCGGAAGCAGTTTTGACATGGACAACTGAGGCTAGAGTCTTCACTTGATTCTTCTGGGAGAACTTGTACTCTACAAAATGTCCGACCATGGAAGTTAGGATCTACTCTCTGACACTTTGAGTATCAACCACGTTTACTGACACCTCTGCCATCAACCCTGTTGAGAGACTAACAAGCTTTTCTGAGGTTATGTTGAATGGTCCCCGCTCAACAAACACCTGAAGCAGCTTCTGTAGATCGGACATGTCACGTCGGATGCGTGATGCTGCCAGGTCACGATGTCCATCACTTGCATTCGAAGAGAACCCCGCTATCTCGAAAATGACATCAGCACATACGGGTCTGGAGAGCAGGAAGAGAAGACGAGTACTCTCATTGAAGCCTCGGCCGTGCGTTAGACCCCCCCAGTTTACTTAATGCCAGCCATCAGAACTTGCTCTGTGAAGAGATCTATGAATATACCTGACCATGCACCATCACTTCTCCTGACCAGGAAGAGACTCTTCATGAAAGCTGCATGTATGTCTGTGTGAGTGCACTCGAGGTCCAGCATTTTTGGAATGAACAGCACAAGAAATTTTGTGTCGTTATTGTGCCCAGCAGCTGCAAGATAAGCCTGCATATAACACAAAGACTGTAAATACAGGGGCCAGCTTCCTAAACGCGCAGATTGGATTAAGGCCCTCAGAATTGCAAATTTTTCACTAGCTGAGAGATACGAGCAAGAAAAGCAACCGCGTTTAAATCACCTAAAAAAAGACACAAGGTTATAATATATATTATATATATATATATATAGAATGGTGATCTCGTCGCTGCCCTCATCAAAGCAATTCCCCGCTTCTTGGAATGCTATGATGAGTGCGTTGGTGTCTGCAAGAGAGAAAAGCGGAACAGGAGTCTAACAGCGATTATCAAGTGATGGGAATGGGAAGATACTGATGAACTGGAACAGCTATCTGCACAACGAAACCAATTAGAAGGAACTGTTCCAGAATCTCTCAGGATTTATCACCCAGACCATTTTCTACGAGGGGAAGGTTATTACAACTTGCGCTGAGAACGTCCTCCAGAATTCTGTACCATGCAATGATGATCTTGTGATTCGAATAGCATAGCCTCTCAGTCCATGCAACCACGAAGAGTTCGATACGAGAGTTATGTTGCATGCAGCAAATGCAGTGTCATAAGGCTACAAGTGTATACTGATCGTTTTCCTGAGGATTTCTTTCTTCACTGAGATTGGTGTGGAAAAATTTTTGGTGTCGTTTGGAATGGATAAGAAGTTCAGATATATTTCCATCCACGACATCTGCAACACCAGGTCTTCCAATAAGGCTCATGCTCTCCCACAGTCCGTGCCCTGGCAGGGTCCGACAACACATCCTTCTTTTCATGCATGGGGAAGAAACCAGCATATGGAAAGTGAAGCACAAGGCCAGATTCATTGACAGTTTTGTTGTCTCACTGTACTCTGTGTCCTGTCCCCTGATGGAAGTCAACCAAGCACGCCAGCAGATATTCACTCAGACATCTCGCACGTCCAAGTACCTACCACCACCAAGGCAGCCATGATAGAGCACAACGAGAGAGCGACCTATCAACATTATTATGTGTGTGGGCAATCTATCATGGCCAAATATGTCTTGCTGAGCCCAGGCCCCTGGGGATTGGTTGAGTCTGAATCTGGTTGGGTGCCTTTCTGGACTCCACTACTTTGAGCAGTGAAAGCCCTGGAAGAGCTGGTCAGTTGTGGATTCACTACAAGCTGTGCAGGAAGATACTCCTGCTGGTCAGTTGTGGATTCACTACAAGCTGTGCAGGAAGATACTCCTGCTACAAAAAGGGCCTTGGGTGCACAGCCAGATGCAAATGTGGATGAAGTTGTTATGGTCACCACGGTCATCCTCCGACACCAACTCCCAACTAACACCATATTACTTTACTTAATTAAGTCATGCTGTATCTAATATTGCTCCACGTCTGATATGATTGTTTTGTCCGTAGACGTGACTGACTTTGCCCACCTACATTCCAATACTGGGCTGCTTCTGTTAAACAAGGATAGTTCTTATTACTGTTTTCCGTCAGTTCTAGTTGCGTTACCTTAAATAAACTTGTTGTCATTCTAAATTGTGCGCCATTGAATGCTGATGTTGATAGACTCGACATTCATGATTCTGACATGATCGGTTTGAACTTTATTAATAATGTATGGATCATGCGGCACTTAGACATCATCACCTTGACCTTCTGGATTTGATCTTGACATCATAGAGGCAAAAGGAGGCATTTAGTCTAGCATAGCATGATCTGATCTATCAAGCAATACATCTAACACAAGATAAATAGCTCCAAGGTCAGTTGCATAGGCAAATTATTGCTATTTTAGGGAAATAACTTGTGACCTTGACCTTGGAATTTGATGAAAACCTCTGATCGATCGGGCATACCCAAAACTATCATAATGCATACCAATACCAAACATATCGAAATCGGCCTATTATTAGCCGAGATATGACTATACACTGTACCAGGTTTGAGTTTATATCGTTTTTGGCTATTTTGGAGTTATGCTAATTAGGGGGTGTTAACGAATCCCAAAATGTGTGTCCTATATCAGGATTTGATTAATGCCTATCAAAGGTCATCTGTGCCTAATTTGGTGATTTCATCCAAAAATGAACATTACATCCAAAAACTGTCCCTAAGACAGCAGACTAACAACATCGGAACACAAAGTCACACTTGTCATAAACGCATCTGGAAATGTGTGCTACTTATTCAGTCTTTCAATCTGTGGAAACCTACTATTGCTATGTTAGACAGTGTTGTGTCTATACCAGGTCTGTTCTAACTCTCTGTTTCTTGCAGTATAAGCTGGCTGTTCCAAAGCTAGGCAATGCGGCAGACTTGTGCACAAAGTTGGCTGAAGTTACTGGAATCTCAGATGAAAAGGTAAAGTTTTGATTGCCAGAAGTTGGCATAAGTTACTGGAAAAGGTGAAGTTTTTACTGGATCTGGTCGGTCAAAATTCTGTGAAAAAGGACAAGACTTGCTTCAGTTCTAGTAATAGTAATAATGTTATTCACACTGCCATGAGTCGTCCAATATAATTATGTTATGCAGACTGCCTTGAGTCGTCCAATGTAATGATGTTATTTACACTGCCATGAGTAGTCCAATGTAATGATGTTATTCACACTGCCATGAGTCGTCCAATATAATGATGTTATTCACACTGCCATGAGTCATCCAATGTAATGATGTTATTCACACTGCCATGAGTCGTCCAATGTAATGATGTTATTCACACTGCCATGAGTCATCCAATGTAATGATGTTATTCAAACTGCCATGGGTCATCCAGTATAATGATGTTATTCACACTGCCATGAGTCATCCAATGTAATGATGTTATTCAAACTGCCATGAGTCATCCAGTATAATGATGTTATTCACACTGCCATGAGTCATCCAATGTAATGATGTTATTCAAACTGCCATGAGTCATCCAGTATAATGATGTTATTCACATTGCCATGAGTCATCCAATGTAATGATGTTATTCACACTGCCATGAGTCATCCAGTATAATTATGTTATTCACACTGCCATGAGTCGTCCAATGTAATGATGTTATTCACACTGCCATGGGTCATCCAATGTAATGATGTTATTCACACTGCCATGAGTCATCCAGTATAATGATGTTATTCACACTGCCATGAGTCATCCAATATAATGATGTTATTCAAACTCCCATGAGTCATCCAATGTAATGATGTTATTCAAACTGCCATGAGTCATCCAATGTAATGATGCTATTCAAACTGCCATGAGTCATCCAGTATAATGATGTTATTCAAACTTCCATGAGTCATCCAATATAATGATGTTATTCACACTGCCATGAGTCATCCAATGTAATGATGTTATTCACACTGCCATGAGTCATCCAGTATAATGATGTTATTCACACTGCCATGAGTCATCCAATATAATGATGTTATTCACACTGCCATGAGTCATCCAATATAATGATGTTATTCAAACTGCCATGAGTCATCCAATATAATGATGTTATTCAAACTGCCATGAGTCATCCAATATAATGATGTTATTCACACTGCCATGAGTCATCCAATGTAATGATGTTATTCACACTGCCATGAGTCATCCAGTATAATGATGTTATTCACACTGCCATGAGTCATCCAATATAATGATGTTATTCACACTGCCATGAGTCATCCAATATAATGATGTTATTCAAACTGCCATGAGTCATCCAATATAATGATGTTATTCACACTGCCATGAGTCATCCAATGTAATGATGTTATTCAAACTGCCATGAGTCATCCAATATAATTATCTTATTCAAACTGCCATGAGTCATCCAATGTAATGATGCTATTCAAACTGCCATGGATCATCCAATATAATGATGCTATTCAAACTGCCATGGGTCATCCAATGTAATGATGCTATTCAAACTGCCATGGGTCATCCAATGTAATGATGCTATTCAAACTGCCATGGGTCATCCAATGTAATGATGCTATTCAAACTGCCATGGGTCATCCAATATAATGATGTTATTCACGCTGCCATGAGTCATCCAATGTAATGATGCTATTCAAACTGCCATGGGTCATCCAATGTAATGATGCTATTCAAACTGCCATGGGTCATCCAATATAATGATGTTATTCACACTGCCATGAGTCATCCAATGTAATGATGTTATTCAAACTGCCATGAGTCATCCAATATAATGATCTTATTCAAACTGCCATGAGTCATCCAATGTAATGATGCTATTCAAACTGCCATGGGTCATCCAATATAATGATGCTATTCAAACTGCCATGGGTCATCCAATGTAATGATGCTATTCAAACTGCCATGGGTCATCCAATGTAATGATGCTATTCAAACTGCCATGGGTCATCCAATGTAATGATGCTATTCAAACTGCCATGGGTCATCCAATATAATGATGTTATTCACGCTGCCATGAGTCATCCAGTGTCATGATCAGTATAAATTCTTTCAGTGGTTTTAAAAGCAGTATGCAATTTTATTAAGCCAACTGCACTTGGTAAAATGGTGCAACATTTCACAGTATTGTCATAAAGTTCTTAAGTTTGTTTGGTACATTTGAATTTGCGAGTAACACAACTGATACTTTTATGGTGTATATGTTTCAGTTGTTGGTTACTGACGTCTACAATCATCGTTTTCACAAGCTCTTCTCTCCACAAGATGGCCTTAGTAACATAATAGACAAAGATGACATTTATGTGTAAGTACCACGCAGTTGGCACTTAAGTTGACATCTGTGTGTGAGTATAACTAAGTTGGCGTTTCGGTTGAATTAAACCAGTATACATCCTCCTGTCACCTGTATAAATGTTATCTTAGTTTTATTCTGCAAACAACTTCTGTTTTGGTCTATGTCCGCCTGACATGAAATGTGAGCCTGTCTGGAATGTTATCAGATGTTTGCTGATGCTTGCTAGTACCAATGCCTCCATTTTCCCTTGCCTTGATTAATGTGTGGTCTTGACAGAATTGTTTTTATGTAAGCAACAACACAGAGTCCAATATAGTGATGAAAAAAGGCCAAATGAATGACGTTTATTTATTAACGTGATAAGAGAGAAATGTGGGCTCGACATCCCAAGGCCAGGCCTGTGACTGAGCCCATACTAGTCTCCTGTACCTCAGGTTGACCGAGCCCACATTTCGGCACATAAAACAAGCAGTATTGGTATACATGATATCATATATCAAACAATGTCATTACTGCTAAAATCACCATAGACCTACTGCACAGTATAATACTAGCCTGGTCTTGACAGAATTGTTTTTATTTCAAAGAATATCTGCTCAACAACAAAAATGATGATTCACAAATGCATGTTAAATGTTTCTGTTAATGTGTTAATCTCTATCAAAAGGTTATGTTTTCTTCATGATGGCCAAAGTAAATGTACGAACTGTTCAGTGCTGTATGTAGTTATGTGTTACTGACCTGTCTGTCTGTTTGCAGCTACGAACTCCCGGTGACATCACGCATAGACGAAACCACTCGCATCCTTCCAGTCTACTTACAAGAACAAAAGTAAGCACTGTTTTATGTCCCCAGTGTACAACATTTAACAACCATGTCTACTTAGCATCGGTTTTGTTACTTGTGATTTGTTACTTGTGATGTAGGTAATTCTAAAAAAAAAACATCTTTCAATGTTAGTGGTGAGTGTCACTAAACCAGTTACTTTCACTTTCGCTATCAGGCCAAAGCAGAAGTACAGCAACTACCAGCAGACGAGCTGGCTGTTTGGAGTGCCGCTGCTTGTGCCCGTCCCGCGCAAGAACTGCAGCTACGACACGCTCTACAAGTGTGTCCTTACGCAGATGAGGTAGGGCAATACGAGTGATTTATTTATTTGTTTGTTTGTTTGTTAGGTAGTTTTTCCACTATGTCTGACTAGCTCCTCCAGTGTCGGCCTCTCTTTCAAAATTTCCAAGATTGAAAACGTATATTATATTTGCTCTCGATTTTTGACATTTGTTTCCCCACCCTCCTACCCTGTCTTCACTTGAGTATTTAGATGGCTGGTGGTGTTTTTTTACTTCTTTGTGTGTTTTTGCATATAATTTTTAATACACGGTTTATAGTAAGCTGTAGTGTATACATATTGTCTTGTCTGATATAATTGTCTTGTCTGATATCTCTTACAATTATAGCCATACGTTATGTAGTGTAGGCTCAGTCTTATGAGACTCTGACTAATGATAATTGTACACAGTAATACATTAGTGTTGTTATAGTGTCTGTTATGACTACATCGTCCAAGGGGTTTTAGAGCGGAGACATGTGCACATCTACCTAACGCTTTCCCGTTGTTTAGAATCACAGAATACATGTACCTTATGTAAGATGGTTGGTTCCCCCACCTTTGCTGTCAGTTTTGTGTATTTGTTATGACATGTATAACTAGGTGATAACATTGTGTATTATTGTAGTTATTTAATCTAATTATACATAAAGAGTTGGCTTACTATTAAGCTCTTATACAAACATACATCTGACTTGTGTTATCAGCAAACTAGCCACGTTTCCGAGTCACAACTTTATCTGGTAGTGTTTACTGCATAAAGGTAGTTTTTCAGTATGCATGGATATTGTTATTACTAACATTTGTGTAATGCCATTGATCTGGAATTAGCCCGTTCATAGGAGCATACATACATACATCATAAAATATACAAGGAAACAAAAGAAAAGGAGAAATATTTATACCTATAAATATAAAAAGATTAATAAATGTATAGAAGTCTATATACCACATTACCTGTACATTCAGTGCCAAAAATCACTGCATTGCCTGTTCATTTATATTACCTGTACATATAAGTGTACAGGCAATATTTTAACCTTCCACACACATTTCTCTAGTGCAAATACTGATGTTTTTGTTAGTCACAGACATTAAGTGGGTGCTATTTGGGGGAATTCTGCACTTTATTGTGTGTTGTAGCGTACAATTTTATATTTACACGAATAGGAAATTTGTGAGCGTCTACTTTTTGTATCAAACATTGCCTGTACATATATGTTTATCATATATGATATTATGCTAGCTTTAATCGAGTGTATATTTGAGATTAGATCGCACGGTTTGCAAACTACGACCATCATTGAAACGTCGCGCGAATAAAACAGAAATTGACGAATTTTTTGTTTTGGTTCAAACTGACCGCGTCCTGTTTTCTATCCATGTACATGTTAAAGACGAATTATGCGCATGCGTCGGTTCACAGGAATGTAGGTCACTTCACCATATTATTAGTCCTTTGGCCGAAGGTCCAAGTGACTATTGCCATCACTCTGCGTCCGCCGTTAGCTGCCGTATCTCAGAAACCGTTCAGCAACTTTTTCTCTAATTTTGCATAGACATATCTTAGGGCACTGCCACTATGCACGAGAAATGTGTATTTGATTGAATCATTTTAAGGGCTCCCTAGGACGTCCAAGGACCCCAAAACTTGTAAAAATGTAACATTTTACCTATTTTTTCAAAAACTGTTCAGCAACTTTTTTTTCTAATTTTGCATAGATGTATCTTAGGGTGCTGCCACTATATACAAGAAATCTCTATACATCACATGAGAAGAAGGCTGACACAGCCTGGCCCTGATTTATACAGGATTTAGCATTTTTGTACGTGTTGTATACAACTTTCAACACAATACCATTAATACCGCATGAAATTATCTTAGACCACAGGGAGGACCGGTCTACTAAATCAAATGCTTTCTTATAATCGATGAAGGCACAATAAAGCCTTTTGCATCAAGACAAATACAATTCAACCAATACTCCTATTTGAACACTGCCTGTTCTTCACCTATTACATTCGCTTTGTTTAGGTATGTGGTCAGTCTGGTGTTCTGAACAATTGCTAAGGATTAATGAACACTTGTGCAGAATGTCACCCACTTGGCAGGTTTAATTGATCTATTCAGCAATGAGGCCACTGCTTAGGCCTCACTCTGGACATTGCCACTCACAGTGTTGTGTATTGTCTTAGTTGGTGCATTGAGCTAATCTACTTGACAATGAATCAGTGGTGGCTTTGGTTGTGTATTACACCCAGCTGTGGAGCTAAGATTCACTGCCTGCTATAAACTGGACAGTTGCCTGTAGGTTTTAAACTGTGTCAAACAGTGAGTCTACCGTTTGCTCTAAAATAATCTGTCCTCTTAGTTTTACACATGAAGACATAATCTGGCATAACTTGATAAGTCTTTGTAGCAGCACATTTGTACTTCCAGTGTATCATTGCAACATAACATACATATTACATACTGTGTGCCACATTTGAATGTTGTGCATGTAATATTTCCATTCAATCCATTTGTATATATAATGTAAAACTTCAACAGCCGTTTTCTTCATTTTCACTTTTTGATCCCTACCATGTTCAATGCTCCATAACTTTGCCAATTTTTGTAGCAGTCATATTTTTTGAAACTGTGTAAAGCACCCTACCAAACCTTTACAAGGATGTAAGAAAACAACGTTAAAATTTTTCCAACTTATCACTCATTTGGTCAGCCGGGGTCACATATAGACGTATTAGTCCAAAGGACTTCAGGGCCACTTGGCCCACTTTTTTTCTGTTTATGGTGTTTGCTTCACCACAAATTCGGTAGAAGAATTGTCGTACGTCAACGATTGGTACGTATCTGATCTTATGAACAGTAACTGTGATGATTATGTGTTGCCATTCAGTAATTACGCATATGCTGCTTTGTAAAATCTAACCTAGACATTTATCGGGAAACATCAAATGTCAGGGTCAGTGAATATAGCATTTGTTGATGCAAACTGGGTCGCTCTTATGGCCTTAAAAGTGCACAAATACGCAATATTTTCCTAGCATAAATATGCCTGGGATGATGTTGAATGATGGAACTTAAGCACTGAGGTATCAAATTTAGGCAAAAATGTAGCTATTACGACAAAAGTGAGGTGTGCCCGGATGCTAGACAAGTGCCGAAAGTCCGGGTTTATTGTTTGTAGTAACTAGTGCTGGAAGCACAAGTCGTGCGTACTAATGATGTTATGCCATTTTAACACAAAAAAGACATACAATTATAGTTCTATGGCCAGAACATGTCACTTGAATCGAGATCAGACAGTGCCAAAAAATAGGCTAAGAACCATGAATTTAAATTTGACTGATCCAGCATTTACATTTGAAAATTTGGAGCCCAAATTATTTGCACATATAAAATACACCCAGCCCTCTAAATTGTGACTGAATAGATCGCATATGCGACTGGTTATTTTGTTTGGCGACTGACATATTATGCACGGTCGCCCGCTGGTGAACGCAATGAGTGTGTAATAACAAATCATGCATTGTCATTTGCCGTTTCATAAACCACATGTTGTCATTTGCCGTTTCATAAACCACATGTTGTCATTTGCCGTTTCATAAACCACATGTTGTCATTTGTCGTTTACCCTGCAACAGTATTCAATTATTTTGGTGGATTTATGACACAGGATTTTTAAAACGCACAACTCAAATGGCGCCCATGGTACCGCGTGTCAACCGACGTAAACGGGGACGCGAGCTGAAGGCTCTAACGTAAACCATTTCGCGATCGTTGTCTGGCTGTCCAATAAGTGCATTGAAAAGATGTTGCTAATTAAATGTAGTTGTCACATCGTTAGAACATACGTAAGCGTACATATTCCGGTTTCGAATTAGTCTCGCTTAACCGACTCTCGCCTGGCTGACTTTGCCAGGAAGAGCTGGCTCTGAATGGCCCTTCTGAATGTTATCTGCTAGATGGCAACACTGGTATACTCGTGAATTAAAGCGTCATCAATTTATGAAGTTATATGTGATATATATAATTATTAGTCTCGCTTAACCGACTCTCGCCTGGTTGCGTGACTTCGCCAGGAAGATAGTCTGGCTCAGAATCGCATTTTGACTGCTCACTGCCAATTAGCACGTCTATCCCCCAGAATGTTTATATTATATTATTTTCGATAATGAAATGAAATTACGAAATAGTGCCCAAAATAGTATTACACAAAATAAAATGAATCTTAAACTGAATGAACACAAAAGTTTTGAATATTCTGCGGGATTCGAACCGAGGACCCTAAAAATAGCTGCTCGATATGCTACTGACTTAGCCACCAAGATCGGCACGTTTTAGTTGTACTTCGGCAACTACATATATTAGTTAGCATTCCGACCATTGCGCGAGCATAAGCAAAGAACGTCAATACAGAATCTTTCACAGCCACGACAGCTGCCACCTAGTGAATATGCATGTGATTAAAAGGCACTAAACTACGAAAAAAATTAAATGTCGGTTTATTTTGTGTGTGACATATTTCAATATAAGTTTAATGTTGAATAATTGTTATAGTGTAGTATTATCTGATAAAAGTGTATCCTTATTTAATTTGTTATTTCATAGTTGGCCTGAGGGCCAATCATCATATCTACCCGAATCTGGGGTAAAGCCTCCTACCGGTAACATTGGCAGGAGCTTAATATTCCAGGCCGTAGTGATGGGACAATGCTGCCACCTCACGGCATCTGGATAATCGAGACTAGTTTCGAATACAAAACTTGAAGGAATAACAACAGCCTAGGTTATTCTGGCTCAAAGTGATATAGTCCGCATTTCGTAGTTCTCACAAATTTCGTTGGATGGCGTCATTATAGTTGAAAAAAATTGTCAGTGAAACAGCATCAGTGATTTAAACATTCATAACTGCTAATATGACTGCTTGTGTCATTTACATTTGTTAACTTATATATTAAGCACTGCTGCATTAGAAACAACCAGTCATTTATGTTATTGTGTGAAAGAAATTATTTTATCTAAATTGATTATGTACATATGGTTGTTACTGTTTTGCAAATATTGCACAAATAAATGTTGTTAGAAAAGTTAACCACACAGTAAAACGGTATATATAGATGCATAGATTATAACATTGTGATATTTTAAATATTTGACAGAGTGTATTACTTCTCAAGGTCAACTTTCTAATAAAATATAACTTTTCTGAACAGAAATGGGCTTCTTTTTCACTTTAAACAGGAAATGCATAATTTGACATGGAAAATGTGTCATTAGACACAGAATTGGCCTTTTTCTGAAACAGAAAATACGTCATTTGAAATGAAATTTGCCTTTTTCTGAAACAGAATTTTGAAACGGAAAATCTGTGTCCCATTACATACATGTATATTTACAGTAATTATTGGTAATTTCAGGGATTCCACATGACTGTTATGTTATTAATTTGCCAGTGTACGTGTTATAATGCATAAAGTTAGTATCTGGCCACATATTCATACATGTTTTAAATTTATTTATATATCAAACAGATGTTTGTGGTTAATTTGGATTAAATTTGTACTGAAAACACAATTACATACATACGCACACACAATTATTTGGCTCCTACTTTTTAAATTTGGCTGCTAAGAACATTTAGGTAGGAGCCAGTTGGCTCCTACACAAAAAAAGTTAACTTAGAAGGCTGTATACACCTAATATGCATTACATAGTTTCTAAAATATTTAAACAAATAACTAATATTACTTACTTACCTATTTACTTAATCCTCTTCCTGTGGGTTCACACATATGGCCGACACCAAAGAATGCCAATGTTGTCTGTCTGCTGCCAGCTTCGTTACTTGGACCCAGCTCCACCCGAGTGTCTTCATCTCCCGCTCCACTGATCTCCTCCATGTTTCCTTGGGTCTCCCCCTTGCTCTCTTGCCACCAGGGGTCCAGCGCATGGCCACTCTTGGAATGGATGTCAGCAGCATTCTGCAGACATGTCCGATCAATCTCCATCAGAAGCATTTAACTTCAAGAGAGATGGGCTGCATGCCTGTCCTTTCGTGGAGTTCCGTTTTAGAGATTTTATTTGCTCAGTAGATTCGACACTTGTTTTGAAACAGTTCAAGCAACTGGCATAAGCCTTTGGTGACCTTCCATGATTCGGCCGCATGTAACAGCACACTCGGGACGTTGCTCTTGGACAGACGGATTTTGGTTCTGTTGCTGATAGGCCATGGGCCAGATATGCCCCTCGTGCACCCCCCCCCCACAACTCTACCAACCCATATCTAATATTATAGCATGTGCCCTAATTAGCATAGAATAACTATACCCCATTCTCACTCGTGACCGCATAGATGACATCATTATTTTTGTCAAATATATCAATTTCCTTTGATCCTATGGCCTCTTTAAGATCAAAATAATAATGCATGACACTCCGCAGCATCATATCTTTCATTTGATACCAGAATTGTGTTTTTGTTATTACAAATGGATTATATATGATGCTTCAAAGATAACCGTAGTGTCGCAGGTCAAGAGGCGTAACCCAGGGCATTTTTTATTATTACACACTGTACTCCATCAGCAATGGATTATTTAAAATGTAATGAAGAAGTGACTATAATATTGTTGTTTTGTAAGTAATTTACGTTCTTTTGCAGTATCTAGGTACATGTTTGCAGCTGGAATACTAGTTTTCTTACATGTTTCATCATGGTATGTGGAGATCACAAGGTTATATCCCATATTATATTATTTAAGTCTCATATTATATTATTTAAGTTTCAATTACAGCTTATACGAATACCTCAGGTCAACTTCACAGATATCGATAAGTTAAAATGTTATTTAAGTTGGGTAATGATAAATTAGAAGCTTTATCTGCGTTGACCTGCTGATATTGCATACCTACCTTTGTATGTATTTACTATTAAAACGAAAACGAACAAGTGATCAAACTGTCGAACCTACTTGTATAGTTCATGTAAAGGGTTTAAAATGTGGAGAACTTCAACTCATGTCTGGTATGGGACAGAGAAGAAGTTGGTGAAATTGCAGGAGATCAAAGAGAAGAGACTTTCAGAACATCCAACTTCAACCCACAGGATGGAGGACACGTGCAAGCTCATCCCCAGCACAGTGATGGAATATCATGGCTTCCATTAGGAATGCTACAAACGTTTCATCATGAAAATGGACAGGCTGACGTCCACCTCATCACCACCACCTGATGGCTCCACACCCCAACGTACGAGCCGCATAACTTCCACAGAAGGTGATAAAATCATCTTCAAGTCGGACTGTATTTTCTGTGGATCAGAGGGGCGTAAGACAGTAAAAGTGAAAAGCACATGGACCAGTCAAGGCATGAGTCAGTTTGAATTCCAGTCAAGTATAGTCTGTTTCACAGACTGACATCAACACAGCCGTGAAACATGCCTTCCAGTTGGAATCAACTGTTGTTATCAAGACCACTGGTACATATCTTCGTCAGATTATCCAGGATGGGTTTGCTGAAGCACCTGATCTTAAATGGCCACCAATTCCCCATGATTGTGACAGAATTGACACTATCGTTCCAGACACACTCCAAAAATTGTTATGTTATGTCATAACTGGGATGGCAGCTGCCACATCATCCCGCACAGAGAGACTTGTTCTGTCAATTGGTTAGGACATCTGACGGGCAACAACCAATGGATCGTGGAAGCTGCCAAAATACATCTTCATGAGCATGTCCATGCGTCATATGTTCAAATGTGAAAAACTCGTAATTTTCCTTCCTGAATAGTATGAGACACTGTGAAAGCTACTCCTTTTCATTGGAGCTGGAGACAGCGCTAGCTCAACCTGTTATGCAGTCGTCCACTCTTCTCTCCAACCAGATTATCAGAATTTTATAATTTCGAACAGCTTCTGAATGATCTCACAGGAAAAGGATATAGGATCAGTTCAAACAGCTCATGGCATCATGTTACAGGAAGTTGGCAGTGATGATCATTCTGCGGAATATGGTGACTGTCCTGAGATACCATCTCAAACACGAAAAAGGAGAGGTCGCTGAACCTGAAGGAGTCGGCCACACTAGAGAGAAGCTGATTCTGAAAGGAGAGGCAACCAAGAGGCCATCTGATTGGAAATCATTCTTGTTCAATGGTGAAAACAAGTGTCAGTTCATCAAACTGCTTCTGAAGCTGTGACAGAGCGATGGATACGCATTAAAACTGCATGGAAGATAAGTGATCTTCATATATGAGGAGAATGCCACTCTGCTGACTGCCAATGATGGCCGGACGACAGTAACCCATGAACTGCCCCTTCTGAAGTCATCACAGGAAACTGACTCAAGAGTTATTCTCTATGTTAATTATGCGAGGAGTGGGAATTACCGATTCGTTCTTCTGCACTATGCTGCTTGTATTGGAGACATCACTATCTTGTTTGACACTGGTGTAGGAAATAAGCAAAGATTGATTGATGTCAGCAAACTAGGAGTTGATCTCGGCCAAGACAAATGTACGGCTCTGATGGTTCTGTGTGCTTTCAGTAGATATGACAGCACTGGTGCTTTCCGAGGGATTGGCAAACTCAAACCAGTGAAACCTCTACTGAACATTCCTAAATACATCCATGTACTCAAGAAGCTGGGAGATACATGGGACCTACCTGAAGAAAGGATTGTTGAGCTGGACAGCGTCACTTGTGCTGTGTATGGTAGAGCATCAAAGGTGTCAAAAGTTGATAACTTCAGGCTAATTCGTATCAGTGAGCTGTGTGCCAAGGATAACCGTGTTATTCCTTCAGTTGATATTGACATGGCCAATCAACCATCATGCAATCGCAGTCTCACCCAGCATGTTAGAAGAGTCAACTATCAAGTTGGCATATGGAAGAGAGCACATATTCCTGAGCCTGACGTCCCCAGGGTGAGCAGAAACCATGGCAGGAACATGAGTAATGGAAGCATTGAACCACTCTGGTGTGATGGAGATGAGCTGCCACGTGAACTGGCTGATATAGCTCAGGTAGACCCCGACCACACTGGTAGTGATGACGAGTCTGACATGGACATGTCTGATGGGATGGAACTATATGCTGACAGTGACAGTGATTATGACTGAGCATCAAAATGTGACTTACATTGGTTAAGTAGCTATCAATGTTTGGCAAGTGTCCGTATATCAACCTAAATACTGTATGTATTTGCATACAGTTAAGATGTGAATAACTTTTTGGCATCTAACTACATTTTGTTTTATCAATGACTAGCATCTAAATGAATGTCATACATACGTAATTCACTTTAAACTGAATTATCATATTTTGAGATACTGGCTTTTGATTTGTCTGTGCTGTTGACATTTGTCACATCTTAATTATTCACAAGTTTTGGATACCACATTAAGCTAATATACATGTGCATTATATGAAATATGTAGTGCTTTGTTTTATGCATCTGAAATTAATATGACGTAAATATATACCTGAAAACATACACATAATCTAGACAGTTTTGACATGTATGCCATCCATATTCATGGTTATCTTTGCTTTTGCCACTTGATCCGCGACACTACGGTTATCTTTGAAGCATCATATCTAATCCATTTGTAATGACAGAAAAACAATTCTGGTATCAAATGAAAAATAAGATGCTGTAGAGTGTTGTGCATTATTATTTTGATCTTAAAAAGGCCATGGGATCAAGAGAAATTTATATGTTTGACAAAAATAATGATATCATCTATGCGGTCACGAGTGAGAATGGGGTATAGTTATTCTATGCTAATTAGGGCACATGCCATAATAATATATATCCATTGAATGCTATTATAATGATCAGCAGATGAAAACCTTCAATTTGGCATATTACAAGTACATATCGAGAAATATATGACTATGCAATGACGATTGTGGTGTGGGTGATTAAATACCACGAGACGTTTATGAGAAATACGATATTTCAGGGTACCATCCAAGACAGGTTGGAAATGGGTAGTGAGACCCAACTTTTTCACTGTTACCTCTTGAAATCATCTTCAAGGGACCCCAAAGCTTAAAAAAAACATGAGTTGGTAGAGTTGTGGGGGGGTGCACGAGGGCCATATCTGGCCCATGGCCTATGATCTTATTGGTATTCCAGATGTTCTTAAGTGCCGCAAATGCCCCTCTTGCCTTGCTGATCCGTGCCTTGACTTCAAACTCCTGAGTTTCCATCTGTTGTCACCTTGGCCCCAAGGTAGGTGAACTCTGTGACTTCTTCAGTATTTCTTCCTCCAATTGTGATTGGGTCTTCTGTCTGGCTGTAGTTTCGCAGCGCTTTTGTTTTGTTGTTGTTGATCGTTAGCCCTATTTTCCCAGCATTTCTGACAAGTTCCTCACTTTTTCTTTGGATGTCTCCATAGCGGTGTGACAAGAGTGATATGTTATCTGCCAAGTTTAGATCACCTAGTGTATCTATGTAATCCACTTGACGCCACTTTTCTCTGGTAGTGTTGTTTTTTTCATGACCCAATTGATCCCAAGGCAGAACAGGAAAGGTGATAATATGCATCCTTGTTTCACTCTGGTTTTGATTTCAAAATCTTCTGTCACATGTTGGCTGCAGGTGACCTTGGACTTAAAGTTGCTATAAAGCAATTTGATTATGCTCACAATCTTTGGAGGGATTCCATAATACTGGAGTGTGTACGCCAGAGAGACTCTCTGTGAATACTGTCGAAAGCCTTTTCAAAATCGATGAAGTTTGCATAGACTGGAGTGTTCCATTCCTGGCACTGTTCCAGGATCTGCCTTAGTGTAAAAATGTGATCCCACAAGATCTTCCTTTCCTAAACGCTGCCTGTTTTTTGCGCAACTGTGGGTCAAGGGCTGCTGAAATTCTGTCGAGGATTACCCTACTGAAAACTTTACTACTGATGAACAAGAGTGATCCCTCTCCAGTTGTTGCAATGGCTAAGGTCTCCTTTCTTAGGTAATTTAACAATCAGCCCCATCTTCCAGGCACCAGGTATTTCTTCCACCTCTCATATGCCTTTGAAGATCTCTGTCAAGGCTCCAGCGGTGACCTCTCCTCCAGCCTCCAGCATCTCTGCACTCACACCAATGACCATCTGCCCCTGCTACTTTCCCTGACTTCATGGACTTGATAGCTTTCCTCATTTCTTCAGCAGATGGTGGATCTAGGTTGATCTGCAGGTCCTCTTCGCTTTCTGGAATGTCTGTTTGATTGCTTGGTGCTTCTTTGTTGAGGATGGTCTCGAAGTGTGTTTTCCATCTTTGGATCTGTTCTGCTACACTGATGACAGCATTTCCAGTTACATCTTTCACTGGGACGTCGTTATTTTTAAAACCGTCGGTCGGTGTCTTGGTTATCTTATACAGTGCAGTCATGTTCTGTGTCTGCTGCTGTTTCTGCTTCATCCGCCAGATTTTCGATGAAGGCTCTCTTGTCTGCTTTCATCTTCCTTTTCACTTTGTCCAGTTCTGAGTACCTAGTCTGTAGCTGTTCTTTCAGTCATTGGGATTTGGCATCATTTAGCTTCTTTCTTGTGTTTTTTTTCATCGATTGTTGTCCATGTGTCTGGTTTGATCCATTCCTCTTTATTGCTTGTTTCTGTCAATGCCTGATTGAAACTGTTGATGCTCAGTTCCTGTTCCCATTGGGGTATGTGAAAGTGGTTTTGCAAGTCCGGCTGGAAAGCTTTCCCTGTATTAGTGTTCTTTAACTTCCTGTGTCAAATTGCCGCTGTCTCTCTTCTCCTCTCCTTGCCTTCCTTAGCTTCAAGGACAGCATTGCCACTACTAGCACATGATCGGCTCCACGTCTGTTCTCCTGTTCTGATTAATTGGTCGATCTGGCTGACAGTGTTGTTGTCTGGAGACCTCCAAGTGGCCTTGTGGATGGTTCTGTGCTTGAATAGAGAACAACCTATGACTAGGTTATTTTCTACACATAGATCCAAGAATCTCTCTCCGTTGTTATTCATGCGTCCAAAGCCCAGGGTGCCTATGGCCCTTTCTCTTCCTGTGTTTTCCTCTCCAATTCTTGAGTTGAGGTCTCCCACCACCATGAGTACATCATGCCGGGGTGTAGTCCTGATTTCCTCCTCCAACTGTTTATAGAACTCATCCTTGATTTCATCCTCAGCATCCTCTGTTGGTGCATAGCAAGCTATCACTGTCAGCTTTGCAAACTTGGAGTTAAATCTTGCCTTGATCAGTCTGGCTTCCACTCCAGCAGTTTTTTCCACCTCTCTCTCATTACAATTATGGCTGCCCCTCCTCTGTGTTGACTATCTGTTCGGCCTGAATAAAGTATGATGTGTCCTGAGGACAGGGTCCCGTTTCCTGAGTCTGTCCATCATGCTTCGCTCACACATAAAAGTTCAGTGTTGTTATTGTCCATCTCCCGCAGTACTTGCTGAAGCTTTCCTGCTTGATACAATGTTCTCACATTCCAGGAGCCCACTCGTATCTTGGTTTTCGGCTTGAGGAGCTCCATTCTCGGGGTGTCAGCTTCCGATCAGGTTGACATCCTTCATGACCCCAGCTTCCTGGGCAGCTTTATTCCTCGCACCATTGACGTTTTGTTCTTTGGCATTGGTTTCTGTAGCATGCTTTTTTTACGTGGTGAGGGTGCTAACCTCACGTACAACCCTCCTCCTTTATCATCCCGGCTTGGGACCAGCCATGGTGTTTCTGCTTAGCCGAATTAAAGAATGAAATATGAGTGCAATACTTCTAAATCTGTGTGACTCATATTTGCGTTTAATCAGGGCTCTGTTAAGGCCTGCGTGTTTGTGACGACGTTGTTTTGTTGTGTTCAGTCGATATGTCAAAGTGCCTGATGACAACGAGGAGTGGTGGAAGGTGTCGGGTGAGGACGGAGACACCGCCGATGACTGCACCAGTCCAATGTCAAACAGAGGTCAGTTCAATGTCAAACAGAGGTCACTTCAATGTAAAACAGAGGTCAGTCTTATGACCTGTGTCAACTGCCTCTAACGTTATTTTAGAATTGGTATGATATCTGTTCTTCTCAAATATTGTTCAGAAGAGACTGATGAAACTAGTAAAATCAAATGTACATGATCTGTCTCATGCCGAGAAAATTAAGTACAACTTTTATATTGAATATTCAATAACAGCATATGATTGGATTTGTGGCGAGACCAATATGTTCTAGGCTATAAACTTGAAACGATAAGTTACTGTAATGACTGTATGTATTCAAACACCAAAAATAATGTAATTTCAGCTGTCCCAAAACACAGAGTGCAAACAAATTATTATTGGCTTTCCACAAACATACCGTGTCCAAATACACATAGTTATTATGGATATATTTTTGAACAAGAAAAAATAATAGCTGTTGGAAAACATAGTTCCTACAGTTTAATTTTTTTTTATTTTAGTGTGTCCAAATACACACAGTCACTATGTAATGTATGTATTTAGACACATAGAAATAAAATCAAAAAACATACAATACAAGAAAAATAGTTAATTTTGTTGATTTCTATGGTGTCCGAAAACATACAGTGTCCGAATACACATAAAAAACAGCAGTCCAAATACATACAGTACAGAAAATTATTATTTTAATAAATTTTTAGAATGTCTGAAAACACACAGTGTGCGGATACATCCAGTCATTACAGTATTATATATAGTCACCGGGTCGTTGTCCGATCCACTCCAAAATATGTCACTTTGAATCTTGTGAGATCTATCCGCTACCAGGTCATGAGAATTGAGCGTGACTTCCCAAGGCAATTACGTCATATGCGTCAACATGTGTTCTTTCATTAGCTATAACCGGTAGCATGCTTAACGCTGTTAGCAAACTTTTCGCAGGGCCCTGTGTTTTCATACGGAAGCTATAAATATTTCACTAAAACCAACTTTTCTGACAATTAGTAACTGGTAGGGAGTCACAAACAGGGATAACTGACACAAATGTTTCTTCATATTTTATGAAAATAGCATGTTTATATTATTGGCACACTTGTTAACAAAACAATAATATTGATTGATTTGTGTCCACCATTGCCTGTGTTTGCCTACAGAGGTAGCAATGGACAGGAAGCAGGACAAGGGGTGTACGGTGACGTCCAAGTGCCGTCCCCGGCTCCTCACCTTCAGCATCGTCAACTCTCTCGGCAACTCAGAGGTGGACAGTGTGCACGACGACGGCCGACCCATCAAACTCTCCAGTGAGTCGTCTGTGTGTGGGGAATGTAGATGTTATGGGCAGTGGTTTCTTAAGTTGTAATAACCGCGACTGTCAGAGTGCTGTGGTGCATGGGTATTTTACCAGGGGAAGAAAATGAATTCCAAAGAAACACCTCATAATTGCAATTGTAACATTTTAATGGGAGTCTACAGAATGAAGTATATAACATGTAGTGATTATATGGTGCGGAGTTGAATAAAGTGGGCTCGACATGGGTGAGTGGGAGAAGAATGGTTAGTGAAGAAAGTAGATGCCTGGAAAATGGAAGGTAAAAGGATACAACGATGACTAAGATGGGGGGTTGTGTCAAGAGCATTGGATGGATTGGAAGTAGTAGAGAACAAGAGCGAGAGATAGAGTGGAGTGGAGTGGAGTGGAGACGGAGCAGTGCAAGAATAATGAGAGGGAAAGATAGAGTGGAGTGGAGATGGTTGGAGCAATGCAAGAATAATGAGAGGGAAAGAAAATAAACCTAAATCAAGGCACAGCATTGCGGTCAGCCTCACCCTGTTCTTTAGGTAAAGGTGGACAGCATCAACAGTAACATGTTAAGTGTACTATTAGTATCCTTTCTGTTGGGGACTGTTCTATGTAGAAAAATGTATATTTCAATGTCATACTAAAAATGTATACATTTGCTATAATTTTATTTGTGCAGAAATAGCTGCAATGTTCGTATAACATGCAATGGCAGCATGTTCTGTTTGAAACATGTTTGATTAGGTAAATTTGGATGTCAGTATGAAGATCTTGATTTCATTGATGGTGCTGTCTAATTGTAGATCATTCCTACTTGGCAGCGGAGTGGCATCCAATAGCCAAGTCAAAGTTCTACGACGAGACGTTAGCAATGGTGAGTAAATGTGTAACTTATATGTTACTAATTAGCCAACAGGAAATGTCATTGGGAACATATGTTTCAGTTGTCCAGCTTTAAAGATAGTTTAGTTTCTATCTTATGTATGCGAATAATTTAGTCAGTTAAGTACTAATTTCCCACCCCTTGTAGAGAAAGACTATTAAAGGTCCTCAACCAATTCGTTTGCCCATCGCCAATCCAGTTCTTTTAGGTCCAGATGTGTAATGTGTGAATAGTTTAACTAGTGTGCACAGCTGGTTTAATAAAAATGTGCGTACTTGTTTTTTTAATCGTCAAAACAAAAATTTGTCATTACACCGGGTATAGCTGGCGAAAGCCAATTGCACTGTCGACTTCCTGCATAATTTCGGTCATGTGCTTTACACGAGATCGGCATCCCACGCATTCGAAAACAATAACAACACACGTACTTTGGTGTATCAAGATGAAGATTCCCAAGTGGTTGTACGAAGGTACGTATTACACTATCGCAGTTAGCAATAAGAACATGTAGCCGTGTATTAGTTCAACCAGAATTGCAACTTGCGAACGTCTACACTCGACTCGAGGCTGACTCTAACTTCTAACTCTAACTAAGCCAGTCACCATATCAGCCAGAGATTCAGAGACTGTGACAATGAGCATAATATTTGATATGTATTGTATTTGGTTAGGCAGGATCTTGTTAATAAGCTATGGTATTCCGACAATACATATAGAGAGTAGATGACGTGAGGGTGCAAAATGACAAGTAACATTGATCTGTTGATCGTGCAAGTAACTTAGTCAGGGAGCATCTGTAATTTTGTGCAACAAAACGTCAAACACGACACGGAAGTATTATATTGATGATCATATTTATTAAAACAGTGTTTTGTGACTCACATTTTGATATTATTACTGCAGAATGTTGTTGATTTGCATTGTATTTTCTGCAAAATAATTTAGATTTCTATATGACAACCATGATGATGATGATGATTTATTCAATATAAAAATGTAAACATGTAAATACATAAAATCTAAATACAGTTAAAGTACACCATATATAAGGATTAAACAAGATAATGTTCGCACTTGCTTCCGTTGTGGTCCTTGGTGCCTGGCTATAATTTATGTAATTGGTATCCTGTGATACGTTTCAACTGACATATGCCAGCTATTCTTGTGTGTTTACCAATATGTGTATATATTCTCACCACAGCAGTATATGAATGCATAATACGTAACTTGAATTATGATGTCGCTAGAGGCCACACTGCAACCCAAGAATGGGAATGAGAGGAGGCAGAAGAGGAGCTAAGGCGGTCACCTGGGTCAAGCAGACACAGGGAGTATACATAGTCTGTGGGAGGCCCACATTTGATCAATCCAGGTAATTTCAAATTTATAACAATCAACCATGTATAAGTTATCAACAAATTTTAATGTGCACATTTAAATATATACATTTGTTTTCATACAGATTTTAATAATAACATCTTGGATATAGACGATAACTCAGAAATAAGCATATAAATAAATTATTCATTTTTTAACACATACATACATATTATGAACCTTTGAATACATAATAATGGAAATATACTGTTAGCATCACAATAACACCTCATGTTGTCATTTCCAACATTCACCTTTACCATTCAACCTCAGGCAGAACGTTAAAATGTCAAACATGAATATGTGTAGTAGTTACACATGGCAGATACTGACATGAATTTGTATACTGAAAAAAAATATATATATATAAATGGGCTTTACTGATGCTTTACTAATTAGCATGATTCAAATCAGTATATAATATTGACTAAGATCAGGCATCACTGTAATGAAATTGAACAATTTTAAATTCATGTACATAATGATAATGAACACCTTGTAAAGAAAACTAGTTAAAATTTATCACCGTTTTGAAAAAGAGCATATTTTACTACTGTCTGCATGCTGTATCAACCCACCCTCTCCCTCCTCTGGAACAACCCCGGTAAACACTGACTGTTCATAAGATATCAACATGTATAGATACAGCTGTAGTAGAACATTTCTTGCTGCCGTTTTTCTTGTGAAATGCTGCAGGTCACACATGAAACATTATTTTATATTTACTGATTATGACAATGAACACTCCATAATTATTTACTCCCAACACTACAATGATACCTGTTTTAGTTTACTGAATATATGCTTTTCTTTACAGGAGATTGAACTAGTGTGCTTAGTACCACTAGTTCTCCAAGTTAATATGGCATACTGGAGAGTTGTATTTGTCCAGGATCTCGGACAAGATTCTACAGCCATGCAATATGCTGCATATTAATGGTTTGTCATATGAATGCCCACTGAGTGATCCCAATTGTGTCGTGTGTCGCATCTGTGACAGATTCCCCAGTGCCGATGGGGTGTACACTGGCTCCAGTTCAGTCAGTTAGCTTGACTGACTAGAAACCAATGTAGAATGCAGGTTGCTTGACATACGAATATGGTGATGCCTGACTAGCTCGGCAGTTGGTGATGGAACGGTGAGTGACAGGGTCTGGCAGATATAACATGAGTCTTCGGGCAACAACTCTCAACACTGTGAGACAGGTTCAGTGTCAAGCATTCTACGGTGAACTAAATCAGTTTGGATATCGATGACATTACTGTATGTGTTCGCTGTCTTCGATGGTACTGCATACCAGCTTCCTGACATTTTGCTGTACATCCACATCTACCTATACCGGAGACAAAGTGACAATTAGCATGGCTCTGACATGTATGATATTTTATGTGATGACACATTTATCAAATAATACACACTATTTGTATTCAATTCAACTTTTAGCAGTATCCATGAAAAATACATCAATTATCCAGCATTGTTACAGTGGTAGGGTTTCATTGTCTTTGTGTTGCTGATAGTCAGTGGCAGCCAGCTGAGTTCTTGCAACGTACACCAGGTACTTGTTATGTGCAACACAAGTTTGTGATGAAGTAATGGTATTGAAAGCCTTTTCACATTTTCAACAACAATCTGTTGATGCACTGACAGCAGCATTTTACTTGTTTAAATTTTCTATGTATCACTGTTATATTATATACTTTTCATGCCATGTTTAATTTTTCTAAATTATTATTTTTTATCACTGGTTTACATTTTCACACATAATTTACATTACATTTTCACTTCGCATGATGATTATACACCTGTACACATTGTACTAGTTATGTTATAAACAACACTTGAGCAAAGTTAGTTTTGATATAGTGTAGTATCCAGTCCTCAGGACTGCTCAAAGTGCTTTACACTTTACTCCCTGGCAGACTTGTTAAATCGAACACCATCTCGACTGATGTGGGAAGCATTCAGCCACACTGAAATTAATATGCAAAGACTGTTCATACCAAAATATCCACAGCTGTCTGTAGCTGGTACTCTTCATATAGCTGAGTAAACCTGAGTAATGTAGCAGGTAGTGACTGTACATGTAATTCTCAGTCACATGGCGATGACCCTGACTAGTCTAGTCACTATTATTTGCGAGTTGTAAACATACCAAGCATTGCATAAACTACACAATTTTCGAATTTTATATTATTGATTTTTTTTAACAAAGATTCATAAATTATTATTCTTAAAAAAAACAATTATGAAACAATTATTTGATATATACATATTACATTTGTTCAGCTAAACATCTTCCTAAGTAATTTTTTCTCATTGGTTTACATTTTATGTGATATTAATTTTTTTTGTTAAAAACACATAATTGTTTAGTCACCACCGCCTATGACATACTTGTTTATTGCTTGTATTTATAATTTTGATAAAAGGTTTGGTAACAGAGTAATGTGTACCACATTTGACAACACTTGTTTACCTGAAGGTGAAGAGCTTTGACACATACATCTGCATGTGGTGTTGACACACCTCGAGTTCTGAAAATATGGTACATGTATTAATAGTCAGCACTGATTGTTTCTATCAATAAACATTTTAATGTACATGCAAAAGTTGCAATGGAATGAACGGCCATCTGCCAACTGCAACCAATGCCAACGGTCAAATGCTATCTATAAATACATATATGTTATGGGTATTAATTTTCACAGTATTGAGGGACGTAGGTTTTCTGAACACAACAAAAACTCACAGAAGGGGCAATAAAAAAACGTGGTGAAACTACTGGAATATTCTTTTCCTTGTAAATAATTAAATACCAAGACTACATACAATTACAATTGAATTCAAATTAAATTTTGAAATGTCTAATAATAGTAATTTTTAATATAAAAGTAATAGATTAGTCAAATTACTATTACAATACTGTTATTAGTAAATTATGTACATATTGATTTTGTTCAATCTATTACTATTAGTTCAATAATTATAATCTTTACGGATCATTTATAATGCATTTACTTACACTATTACTATTATGTCAAGCCTACTTAGGTTACTAGCCTACTACCATATACAACATACATAATACTAATAAAAATATATAGTCATATTATCATTGACATAGGTATATGCAATAGTGTCATACCGTTAGCTGATACTAGTCTAGTAAAGGCATTCGTATAGTAAACAGGGCCCAGCCAGGTCGTCCATTCCGCCATTGCCATTGGCTATCACTAAAAGGTAAACAATCAAATAAATTTAATACAGGCAACATTAATATGTATACTCACTCATGCGCCTAAATATACGTGATTATAGCTGAATAATTCAAAATTACTAACCTGTCTGGAAGAACCTTTGCGAACGCTGCATCTGTTGACGTTGACGTTGTGACTGATCCCACTGCACGGGCCACGGCCACGGCCACAGTCCACTGGCACTGTCCCCAACTCGTTCTGTTTACTTTGTTTCATTCCATAGTCTTTTCAAAATAGAAATACACCTTTATGTATGTGTACTGTCTTTATCTGTCTAATTTAACCCATTTTGCCGTGTCAGTGGCATATGTTAGTGGACGTCCACTCATTGCTTAAACTCGGTATTTCATAACATCAACAGTGCCAAGGCAAAGGGTGGGGTCAAATGTCAATATCGCTCACAATTCGCGATCACGAGAAGACAAGATCGCAATTCCAAACAAAGTTCAATGTCCATACTCAGGTAAAATCGAAGCAAAAAACCGGATCCGGTTTTTACCAAAAACGAAAGAGTTCACAGTTATTCTATTAATTTTTTTAAACGAACTAACACGTATGCATAAACGAACTAGGATACCATTGGAGAGTACTTGATGCCTCTGTTTTTTGTTAAATTACTCAGAAACGCGAGGAGCAAAACAATTGAATTGGTTGAGTACCTTTAAATTTGGTGTTACGTTCAGTATTAACAAAGATATGGCCAATGGCCGTTTTCGGGTAGTGGCTACCCTTAAGTACTAATTTCCCAACCATTGTAGTGGAAGACTATTAAATTTGGTGTGTGTGTGTGGGTGACTGGGTGTTTGTGGGGTGTGTGTTGCAGAAGTTGGTTAGAGGCAACATTTTGAAGATGAATGTAAAGATGAACCCACCAAGCAATTGCTGTTGTCATGTTTATGTAACATCTTCCATGAAAGTGTCCTATAGTTTCTGTTATGCATCGAATGTGTCCTTTCTATCCTCCTTCACCACAGTCTGTCATGTGAGCTCAGTGTCAACCGTCTTGTCTGTTGTCACAGGAGGTAGAGCTGGATGAGAGTGTCAACCGTAATCCCCAGCAGCGCAAGAATGTCATCCAGCTGACAAACTGTCTCGAGATGTTCACATCCAAAGAACAACTTGGTCGACAGGAGCCATGGTAAGTTGTTCTTAGTTGACAAGACCATTGGTAAGTTGTTCTTGGTTGACAGGACCCGTGATAAGTTGTCCTTAATTGATAGGACCCGTGGTAAATTGTTCTTGGTCAACAGGACCATTGGTAAATTATAGTATGACATAATTACAACACAAGAAACTGTTTATCTCTTTTTTCCCAGCAGTCCTTCTCCAGCTTGTGTCACATGACCACTGTCATGTGACACACCTGTAACGTCATTCTGCCGATGAAGACTGTTAGATGCAGTCAAAATATTCAAAAGAGAAAAGGTTTCTTTTGAGGTAATTATGCCATATTATAACAACCAAGAAACTGGATCTTCAATCCATTCAAGAAGCATTTGTAAGTTGTTCTTGGTATCCCTTAGTCAACAGGAAGCTTGGTAAGTTGTTCTTGGATTTGTATGTATCTATGGAAGTGACACCCCCATCTTTTTTTGACAGTGGAGTCACTTGAGTGGTATGTGGTGGCATGTGGTTAGACCATCAGACTCGGTTGAGAAACCTTTCTTCAAATTCTCTTGCTCTCGTTTCATCCTTACCTTACCTTACCTATCCTCTACTGGTGTTGTGGCCCATAAGGCTGCTGTGCGACTCTGCCATATTGCCCTGTCAACGGCTACGTGTCTGGCTTTGCTCCAAGTTGCCCAGCCCAGTTGTTTTCATTCTTTTTCCACTGTGGTTCTCCATGTTGTTTTTGGTCGACCAACTTTTCTTGTTCCTTCCGGCGTCCATGTCAGTGATGTCAGGCAGTGGTTGTGGTCCTTCTTTCAAAGCACATGCCCGATCCAATTCCACCTTCTTCTATGTACTTCTGTGCTGATCTTCTCTTCTGCTGTTATGTTCTCAATGTCTTTGTTTGAAATTAGTACAGGACATCTAATTTTTTTTTATTCTTCTGAGACAGTTAAATTGGAAAATGTCAAGTTTTTAGTCCTTTGGGCCAAAGGTCCAACGGACTATTGGCATCACTCTGCGTTCGCCGTTAGCGGCCGTATCTCAGAAACTGTTCAGCAACTTTTTTTCAAATTTTGCATAGACGTATCTTAGGGCACTGCCACTATGCACGAGAAATATGTATTTTATTGAATCTTTCTAAGGGCTCCCTAGGGCCTCCAAGGGCCCCAAAACTTGTAAAATTTGTACATTTTGCCTATTTTTTCAAAAACTGTTCAGTAACTTTTTTGCATATACATTTCATGTGGTAGTGTCATTGTACACAAGAAATCTGTATTTGATTGAATCTTTCTAAGGGCACATAATGACCCCCAAAAAGGACCCCAAAACTGGTAAATTTTCACATTTTGCCTATTTTTTTTTTTAAACTCTTCAGTGACTTTTTCTCTAATTTTGCATAGACATTTTAATGTGGTAGTGTCACTATACACAAGAAATCTGTATTTGATTGAATCAGTCAAAGGGCACCAAAGGTCCCCAAAAATACAAAATTTGCTAACTAAATTGTCTATTGCAGTAGCACCTATATCTGGCTTACAGTTCTTTCCTCAACTAATCCCTTTTCCTACAACATCTGTCACATGCAGTCTGTGTAGGTTGGCAGAGTGCCAAGTGACCCACCCCTACCTCACTGTCCAGGAAGAGTGGCTGCCTGGTGGAAACTGTGACTAATCTGTAATTGGTCACTGGCAGAAGCTGGTGTTAACAGCTTCTAGATCAGTTTAGCCAGCTTGCAGTAGCACCTTTCAGCCTGGCTAAAGAACAGGGGGATACTGACCCTTGGAGAGTGACAGGTGCTAATCCACCCTCTGACCAAACAATAGTATTGGACACTGCCAGCTGCATTGTTTCTTCATTAAATAACATTCCCGATATAGTCAAAGAAAAGCTTAGTACACATAGTTCACAAGGATTTGCCAAGTATGTTAACATTTTTACGAAATTATCTAGTAACATGCACAAGACAAAATTGCTATATATGTATGCAAAATTAAGAACCGACAACCACCTGTCAACTTTATACAGTACAAAACAGTGCCTTAACGACAAACTCTATAATCATGTAAGCTTGCTCACACTACATACATGCTCATATTCATATCATTTTCTTTTTTCTTTTTAGTCCTTTGGCCAAAGGTCCAAGGGACTATTGCCATCTCTGCGTCCGCCATCCGACGTCCGCCGTTAGCAAACAGAAACCGTTCAGCAACTTTTTCTCTAATTTTGCATAGACATATCTTAGGGCACTGCCACTATGCAAGAGAAATCTGTATTTTATTGAATCATTCTAAGGGCTCCCTAGGACCTCCAATTACCCCAAAACTTGTAAAAATGTAACATTTTGCCTATTTTTTCAAAAACTGTTCAGGAACTTTTTCTCTAATTTTGTATATACATTTCATGTGATAGTGTCACTGTACACAAGAAATCTGTATTTGATTTAATCATTCTAAGGGCACCTAATGACCCCCCAAAAAAGGACCCCAAAACTGGTCAATGTTCACATTTTGCCTATTTTTTCGAAAACTCTTAAATAACTTTTTCTCTAATTTTGCATAGACATCTCATGTGGTAGTGCCACTGTACACAAGAAATCTGTATTTGATTGAATCATTCTAAAAGCACCAAAGGTCCCCTAAAATGCTAAATTTGCTAACTAAATGGTCTACTGCAGCAGATGATCTAGCAGGCTTCCAGTCCTTTTGTTCAACTAATCCCTTTTCCCACAACATCTGTCACACCTCACTGTGGCTGCTGGTGGAAAGTGTGACTAATCTGTAATTGGTCACTGGCAGAGGCTTGGGTCACTGTGACTGCTGGTGGAAAGTGTGACTAATCTGTAATTGGTCACTGGCAGAGGCTTGGGTCACTGTGGCTGCTGGTGGAAAGTGTGACTAATCTGTAATTGGTCACTGGGAGAGACTTGGGTCAACAGACACAGCACCGTCTAGACCCCTGGACAGTTGTGCCTACATTCTAAGGGGTCATTCTGAAACAACCACATGTCAACCATTAGAAGAGTTTACATAGTTCCGCTATATACAAGAAATCTGTATTTGATTGCATCATTCTAGTATCATCAGCATATAGTAGAACATACATTTGCAAGAAAATGTCTACATCATCTTCACTAAGATTGTAAATTTCACCACCTTTATAATTATGACTAACAGTGTTCAAAATCATTCAGGTAAATAGCAAATAACAAAGGAGACAAGTTTTCTCCTTGTGGTAACTCTACATCACATGAGAAGAAGGCTGACACAGCCCCCCAAAATGCAAAATGTTTACACTATCTAGTGATGTGGTTTTGAGAAGGGCCATTGAGACTATCCCCTAACAGTAGATTTTGTGTATTGTACCAGAAACAGAACACTATTCCCCTTCCCAAAACATCTGTCACATGCGGAGTCTGTGTCTTGTATGGATATATACTTTTATGCAGTTGTTTTATGTAAGCAGAAAGTTACTTGAAATTAGTTATTCTTAGGCCACAGAAAAGTAATTCCCGGTTTCTCATCAAAGCATGTATTAAAAAATATGTGCCACAACATTTTATTTTCTATTATGATTATTCCTCTAAATGCAAGACGTGGTGCAATAAGTGAACAGTAAACATGTCAACATTTTACTTCCATCATAACCCTTAATGATCTGTAACTATGATTCACCAAAAAAACATTTGATTAATAATTACCTTCAGGGTTATTTTATTTATGCCGGGCAGAAACAGTTTCTGCCCGGCAGAAACGGCAACAATAGGAAATACATGCCATTGATAGGCAAACATGTTCTTTTTATAGAAAACGTTAGTTTCTTTCTGTACCTGTCTACGTATGATAACCATTTGTCCGCCCTGCTCACAATAAACATCACATGAATGATAAAAGGAAGATCACTGCCACTTAACTTGTGGATTATTATTATTATTATAAACTGTTCTGCTACTGCTTGGTGGACAGTTAATTAGTGGGTCAAGTTCAAATACATCAGCACGTTTTTCACATGCATGGTAGTTTAAGCACCATTGCATCCATTTAGCCAGGCAGCAGTCACACTGTCCCAGTGTCTGCTGCTATGTTTATAATAATTATATAGGCTTAATGATCCCAATACACCAATCTGTTGGCACAATGTCAGATAATAGAACTAGGTTAAACATCTTAACAATAACTATAATTAGTTCTGTGGGGCTGTTTTTTTCTCAAAAACTGTTCAGTAACTTTTTCTCAAATTTTTCATAGACATTTCATGTGGTAGTGCCTGCTATTGTTTGATAGACTCCTGTTAAACTGGACAGTTGCCACTTGGCCCATTTTTATATATTTTTTAATTTTTTATTTTGACTCAGGTGATGTATTAATTTAATTCAGGTGATGTATTAATCCAGTTAAATTTTTTATCATAGAAGGTGGCACCTCGATAGCAACTATTATAGTCTTAGAGGAGTCTCCTGACCGTACTGTTTTGTTATTTACCATGCATTATGCCATGTTTATCATAAGGTTATATATTTGTATTATTTTTTATTTTTGACATGGATGTATTGTATGTATAATCAAATGTCTGGGTTAAATAAAACAAATTCTTCTTCATTAATTAGCACTGTTAGGTGAATGACCCATTGGGGTCACAACTTAGGCATTGGGTCTTTTGTATGGTTTATTATTTTGTAGATTGAAAACAATCTGTGAGACAGCTGTTTCTTAATAATTTTTTTAGTCCTTTGGGCTGAAGGTCCAAGGGATTATTGCCATCACTCTGCGTCTGCCGTCTGCCATCCGACATCCACCGTTAGCTGCCTTATCTCAGAAACCGTTCAATAACTTGTTCTCTAATTTTGCATATATGTATCTTAGGGTACTGCCACTATGCACGAGAAATCTGTATTTGATTGAATCATTCTAAGGGCCCCAAAAAATCGTAATTTGTCACATTTTGCCCATTTAAAAAAAAACTTTTCAGTTACTTTTTCTCTAATTTTGCATAGATGTATCTTAGGGTGCTGCCACTATACACAAGAAATATGTATTTGATTGAATCATTCTAAGGGCACCTCAGGGGCCCCCAAAGTGCAAACATTTTTCATTATCTAGTGGTGTGGTTTTGAGAAGGGCCCTTGAGACCACCTCCATGCTTGATGCTTGATGTAGTAATCCCTTTACAGCTGTTCACAGCTAAACTGGGATTTGTGCAGTGCGTAACGTCAGGGCAGTCGAACAAAAAGGGAAAAAATTGTGTAGAAGGTTGTTCAAATTAGAGAAAGAAAAACAATGAAAACCAACAAAAAACAAACAAAAGCGCGGATAAAAACAAGTGGTGCACTATATACATAATTTTTTAGCTTTAAAGGATGTGGACGCCATGCAAGGGTTACATTTCCCTGATGGCTGGCATGGCGACACACAGGAAGGCTGGCAGTGATGGCGTGATGTGTAGAACAGCAGATGGTGGTAGTCTGTTCCATATGGATGCTGCTCTGGGGTAGAATGCATATTTATATGCATTGATGGTTGGAATTATTGTGTTGGTATATTTAAGTGGATGGTCGATTCTGTTGGAGATATGTGTGGCATGCTGGAAACATGGCGGAGGGCTGATGTTGACCATGTGGTAGTGGATTTTGTAAAACATTGATGCTTGTTGAATGAGGCGACGTGTGTGGAGCGAGTCCCAGTTGAGTTTGTTTATGAGTGGTTTAATATGTGTTTCGTTTCGGTAGTCGGAGAAGATGAATCTTGCAGCAGCATTTCTTTGGATTTGTTCTATACGGTTAATTTCTGTTGCTGTGTTGGGATTCCAGACTTCACTGGCATATTCAACTTGTGGTCGGACAAGGGTTTGGTAAGCTGTTTCTTTGACATTTTGTGAGCAAGGTGACAGTGTTCTTCTTAAGAGTCCAAGTGTGCGGCTGGCTTTGGTGGTTATTTTGGTGCAGTGGTCATTCCATCTTAGGTCATGTGATATTGTGACTCCAAGGTAGTCGTGCTTTTGAACATGGTTTAGTGATTTTCCCAGTAATGTATATTGATATAGTTTGGGGTTTCGTTTGCGTGTGATGGTGAGGACTGCACATTTCTTAACATTGAACTCCAACAGTAAATTTTGTGTGTTGTGCCAGAAACAGTGCCCATCCTCGCTCCACTCTGCATTGTTCCATTGGGATCTTGACTAATCTTTAATTGGTCACAGGCAGAGCAGACACATTTGACCCCTATTAAACTGAACAGTTGCATGTAGCTATTAAACTGTATCTTCAAAACTATTGATTTTCTAGAATTGCATGTTGTGTTTATTTTGATGTTCATTTAATTATTGTAAAATGGTGTGACTGTGGTGTCTATTGGTTAAAGATGTATTGTCACCTGTAGGTGACAAACATAGAAAGTTAATATTCTGGACAACCATAGAGTGAAATATCCTACACTTTATTGATATAAAATGCATTCTATTGTTCTGTTTACATTTGCCATGCCTTGTGTAGCCATGGTACTATGTAAATCAATTATATCAATATAGACTAATAATTACAGATTCACAATATACCTGAAACAACCAAATGTCAACCATTAGAAGAGTTGACATAGTTCCGCTATACACAAGAAATCTGTATTTGATTGAACCATTCTAGTGTCATCAGCATATAGTAGGACATACATTTTCAAGAAAATGTCTACATCATCATCACTAAGGTTGTTGTAAATTTCACCAGCTGCCATGTCAAGACCCTTATAATTATGACTAACGGTGTTCAAAATTATTCAGGTAAATAGCAAATAACAAAGGACACAAGTTTTCTCCTTGCCATACCTCTACATCACATCAGAAGAAGGCTGACACAGCCTGGCCCTGTTTCATACATGATTTCGCATTTTTGTACATGTTGTATACAACTTTCAACACAATACCATTAATACCGCATGAAATTATCTTAGACCACAGGGAGGACCGGTCTACTAAATCAAATGCTTTCTTATAATCGATGAAGGCACAATAAAGCCTTTTGCGTCTAGAGAAATACAATTCAACCAACAAGTGCAAAACAAATATATGATCAAGAGTGGAATACCCCTATCTGAACCATGCCTGTTCTTCACCTATTACATTCGCTTTGTTTAGGTTTGTGGTCAGTCTCGCGTTAGTGGAGGCTGTAAACAACTTGCCTATGCAACTTAATAGTGTAATGCCACGATAGTTGTCTGGGTCATCTATTGACCCCTTCTTTTTGTATATACAGGCTTAATGATCCCAATACACCAATCTGTTGACACAATGCCAGATAATAGAACTAGGTTAAACATCTTAACAATAACTATAATTAGTTTTGTGGGACTGTTTAGGGCCGCCCAAAATTTTTAATTTTCCTAATATTTCCCTACTGCATTGGGCAGCTGTAAGCTTGTGTATTAGATTTGCTTTCGCCACTGATGTCTATTGATAACTGGATAGTGAACAATGTTACTTTTTTCTAATTTTGCATAGATGTATCTTAGGGTACAGCCACTATACACAAGAAATGTGTATTTGATTGAATCATTCTAAGGGCACCTCAGGGCCCCAAAAAAATTTCCTGCTGTTTCTCTGCTGCTCCCTCCTACAGGCCCGCTGATCTCTATTTATAACAGACAGACAGACAGACAGACAGACAGACAGACAGTATTTTTTTTACCATCATAAACTACAATATAATTTTCATTGTAAGGTCAGGGAGGCTCCCATTAAGACAATTATATGCAGCTATCATGGCATACTGATGTAACTGGATAGTGGACTTGATCTCTGGGGTGGCTCTGAGTGGAGTGGCCAGCTGTAAATCTGTATTGGTCTAGCCTACGCACTATGCCTGCCATTGTCCCAGTGCCAAACTGAATGCCTCCATGTGGGCTGTAACTATAACGTGTAATGGGAATCCCTACTGCTCTGGTTAATTTTCTTTAGTCTACCTTTTTCTCTCAAATAATCTGTCCTCTTAGTTTTATACATAAAGACATAATCTAGCATAACTTGATAAGTTTTTGTAGCAGCACATTTGTACTTCCAGTGTATCATTGCAACATAACATACATACTGTGTGCCACATTTGAATGTCATGCATGTAATATCCATTTGCATATATAATGTAAAACTTCAACAGCCATTTTCTTCATTTTCACTTTTTCGTATTCTGCCCCCTTGAACATAGCCTCTGGTACTGGCAGTGAACTAATATCTTCTCTGGTAAACACCGAACTAAAATACTCATTCAGGTCTTCTGCCATTAAGAATCCCTCTGATATTACATTTCCAGCACTATCTTCTAGAGGACCGACCTTATCCTGAACTTTCTGTTTGCTTCGAACATACGCATAAAAACTCTTGCTCTCATGTTTTATATTACTAGCTAATTGTTGTTCATAGCTTCTTTTTGAATTTCTAATTTCAGCTGTAGCTTGGTTAAGTGCTTCTTTATAAATGTTGTAGTCTTCATCATTTCCAGTACCTCTATATGACTTCCACATCGTTTGTTTGTACTTAACTTTTTCTAATGGCTTCTTTTGATAAGTTGCTTTTTTGGACCATTTCCCTTGTTTTTTCAGGTGAACAAATTTATCGACGATGCACTCAATTTCACTCTTTAAGATATTCCAGCATTCTGTTGCTGTCTTATTCTTCAGTGTGTTATTCCAGTCTATCTTTGCTCAATATTTCCTCATTTCCTTATATCTTCCTTTGTGAAAATTTCTCCTGAACTGCTTTTATTATTTCTTTCTGATTTTACTTTGAGAATAAAATGTATCTGGTTGTGATCACTACTGCCCAGTGGCTCACATGAATGAACGTTTATTCAGAACATTGATAACAATATATATACAAGACAAGACAACCAAACAAGTTTAACTATAATACAAGTGAGAATATACAATGTTTGAGGGGGTAAATACGAAGTCATTGACTTTTGTGTAAGTTTATCCCTGACATGTATTTATATATAATTATATACCTGTATGTATACTCACATATACATACATATACACACATATATACATACATATATACACATTCACATACATACGTACATGTATATTGAGACATCAATATTATATTAATCAAATTTGCTATTCATCTAACCATCTAGCTACAATAACTGAAAACATGTAATGGAATATGTGCATATTCAAAATTTAAAATATGTTATAAGTACACATCTTTACACATATTGTAGTTTTCTCAATGGCATGATTATATTTGTGTATGATTTTGTTTAGATTTCCACAACCAGATATTTCTCAAATAAAAGGTTCTTGCATTTTTGCTTAAATTCAATAATAGTATTAGTAGTTTTTTAAATGATCACAGAGAATTCCATAATTGCACTCTCCTTACACAAAGAGACATTGGTCGCATGGTAGAACAGACTCTCTCTCGTTCTAAGTCATGATTAGCTCGCATTGAGTATGCCATTTCCCGTCTAGTAAACAAACACTGAATATCTGATGGCAAACAGCTGTAGTAAGCTTTGTACATAAATAATGATGTTTTCAGTTCTATGATATCTGGAAATTTTAGAACATATCTTGACATTGTCAACTAATTCATTCTGTGAGGACAAAACTATGTCTAACACATTCTCTCCCCTGGTTGGTTCTATCACATGTTGAGAAAGGAAACTATATTGTACTAAAACTAAAAACTTGTGGTCCTCACTCCCATATTCTGTAGAGATTTCCATTTTATATGCCCATTGTTAAAATCCCCCATAATAACACAGTCCCGTTTGCTCACTTCCCTTATAGCATTTTGTACTTTTTCATTCTCTTCTATGCTTATGTTTGGACTTGGATAAACTAAACCCACCATTAATGTTGAGTTTCCTGTACCTATGTTACATCAAACAGCTTCTTCACAATCTGCTTCTCTTTATTATTTTATTTAATAAGAGTGGATAGATTCTTTAATATATAAAATAACTCCACCTCCCCTTCTTCCTATTCTGTCTTTCTTAAACATTACATATCCTGTCAGTCCCAATTCGGCATCTGATATATCGGTGGTGGCCCATGATTTGTTTATACCTATTATGTGAGGGTCAATATCTTCTACCATAATGTTTAGTTCATTGCTTATGTTTACTATACTCCTTGCATTTAAACAAACACATTAATATCCAGCTTCAGAACAGTTTTCCAGACTGTTCTTTGCTGATTTATTTGTGCTGTCTATCTATGCCTCCAGTTTCAGGCTTCTCTGTGAGTCCCCGCTGTGAATCTAGTTTAAATAGATGCAAGCTGTCCCATTGTCAACAGATTGCAGCAGGTTCTCTGAGAATACTGCTGCCCCCTTTCCACTTAGATGGAAGCCATCTCTCATGTATATATCTTCCCTTCCAACAAAGTACCCCCATAAATCTGTGAATCCCACCCCTTCTTCTTCACACATCTGCTCAACTAGTGCATTGATTGCCATCCTCTTGCAGTTTCTATACGTTGCCCCCCTTCCTCCCATTACTGGCAAAATTCCTGAGAGAATAATCTGTTCAACTCTTGTCTTCTTTAGCTTCCTCACTAACTGTCTGTACTTCTGTACTATCCCAGTTGTTCCCTCCCTGTCTGCATTATTTGTCCCTACGTGTACTAGTATAGACCCTCCCTTGCCATGTCCCAATACCTTCTCTACCCTTTCAGTCACATGTTCTGTGCTAGCCTCCAGTAGACAACCAATAATATCCTCCCCCTCACTTAGTGTCTTATCTGTCTTTCTCACAATGGAGTGCCCATGAACACCCTCTCTTTTCTCATTGCCCCCTCAATCACTGCCTCAGAGTAGCTCCTTCTCCGGTTTGCATCTGTCTGGTTGTAGTCTTTTCCCCCTGCTGTCTTCTCTCCTGTCACTTTCTCTTCCATTCCTTTCTTTCCTGTCGCTTTTTCTCTTGTCCAATTTCCTCCTGGCATCTTCTCTTCTAGCACATTTACTCTCACTTCCTTTCGTCCCTTCACCTTTCCTCCAATCAAATTTTCTTCTCTCCTCTCCCGTCCCTTTTCCCTCCTACCCCCCCCTGGTACTTCCTTCTCTACGGTCACTTTCTCCCCTGTCACCTTCACACCTGTCACGTTTTCTGTCTTTTGCTGAACACTTTGTCTTCTTCCATCTGTCTTCTGCTCAATCTTCTGTTTCACAGTCTTACCAACTGCCTCTGTGGTATGTTCCTCTTCACCTCCTGTATTGCTGTCGCATCTCTCGTTCTCTACAGTCTGACCACCTGTTGATCTATACCTAATGACCCATTTTCTTTTCCTCTGCCAAACACTTTTTCGCCATCACTCTGTCTTCTTCTCATTTCCTTTTTGCTTCACACCTGTAACCTTCCCTCCTCTCAGTCTCCTTTCTTCAATCTCCCTGTCACAACTCTGCTCCTTCTGTGTCGTAGTATTCCCAACTTTCTCCCTGTCAGCCCTCTCTGTTCCATCTATTTCCATGTTGAGTCTCACCTCCATTTCCTTTACTATATCCGTCAACTTACATACCTCATTCGTCAGACATTCCACCCTCAAACACCCCATACACTGAAAAGTGAATCGGCTTCTTTAGTCTCTGTCCATGATTTTGGACAGTCAGACAATACAAAATTCACCCAGCTCTGGCAGTAGTTGCAACCTAAATGTCATTTTACCCTGAATTTCCGTTTGCAAGGTGCCATATCAGAATTTATTTATATTCAAAATAGTTTTATATAGTCTTTAGAAGATTTTTCTGTGTACAATTTACACCAGATTGTTTAGGTTATAGTTAGTTATATTTGTTAACACAATGTATTCAAGTTAGGCTTAGATTCAAGGTAGTCTTTCCTGTATACTAATATACACTTTATAAGTTTGTTATTTCAGGATTTAATTACTCATCTAACTACATCGACTCTCTCAACTAACCCTGTTCTATTGTTGTTCACATTACGTTTTCTTTGCCAGTGACTTAATTTGTAAAGAACATTCTGATTACATTAACGTCCACAATTATCGCTCACAAATAACCTAGTTTTAAACTACCCTAGATTACTCCCTCTAGCTAACTCGTAACAACAAAAATTGCTTAATAGATATCTACAACTATACTATGTATGATATACACTCAATAATATCACTTATCTTCATCAAATATCCCTATATTCTCGCAAGTTTGCTACACCAAATTCAAAACAATTGACCATCGGAGGTTCCCACCAAATGAGCGTTGCTTGCCGTTCCACTATCTGTTCTATTATGTTTTGAAGGATGACTATCTGCTCAACTGTGCTTCGTCCTCTTCTGAAGCCTGCTTGTTCATCTCTCAACTTGCTGTCAACTCCATCTCTTATTCTGTCTATTATCACTCTTCCGAACACTTTACTGGGGACAGATGTTAGAGTAATTCGTGTCCAATTTCTACACTCTGTAATGTTACTTTTCTTTGGTATTTTAAAATTAACAATCAGTCCTTGTTTCCACGTCTTTGGTACTTTTTCTTGTTCCCAAATTGTTTTGAATAAGCTTAGAAGCCAATTCTCTGTTGTCACCATGTCAGCTTTCAACAATTCTGCTGTAATGTCATCTTTGCCTCTGACTTTCCCATTTTTTAGCTTCCCCAATGCTGCTCTAATCTCTTTTTTGTTATAGAGTCTGTGCTGATTTCATCTATGATCAGACCTAATTCAATATATGTATCACGGGGTCACGGGGCATAGGTCTATTAAGGACTTCTTCAAAATGCTCCTTCCATCTTGCCCGCCTGGTTGGTCCTTCAGTTATTAGGTTTCCAGATCTGTCTTTTAATAATAATAATATATTTAATTTGTTATAGCGCCAGATCCACAATAATTGTTCGTGGCGCGTTACAATACATCATGCGTCATGATCATTAAAATACTAGTACTAAGACACTCATTTAAACTAAAAATTGTGCCATACAATAGTAATAAAAATATTAATAAATAAATTAAGTAAAAGGCAACAAAATATTTGGAATATGGTGTCACGAGATACCCCAGCTGATGCCCGGCAGGGAGGGTATATTTGGACTGATTGCCTAGCAGCAACCTCTGGACTCTAATTAGCATATAGAGTAGTGGGCGCTGCCACCGCTGTTAGTGTAGTGAATCAGTCTAGCCTAGGATTTAGACCAGTGTAGCTGTGTATCCAGATAGTAACGTATTAAACATATTCTTCTCGACGTGTTGTTTGTATGTTATATAATACATAGATACGAGCAATACCGTTACATGGTGTCAAGAAGTGACTTACCCGTTACGTGTTAATTGGATTACGTTATCTAGATGATCGCTGAATTACCAGCGGGATTGCGACAACAGTGCCTGATAAAATTAGCTAGACTCCGTTAAGTGTGAGGGACACTATGATGGCTATGCCTCAGTCCGGTGAGCTGGCTACGCCACCGTCGCCAACATCACCTCCACTTAATCGTGCCTGGATAGAATATGGCAGAATCACCCGTAGACTGATCCTGCGCATCGGTACGAAGTAGAACAAGTTCTACATATGTACGAGAACTACTGTACGCCAAGGGTGAACATACCGTATGAGAGACACATCTTTCATTCTCATAAACAGCGGGCTGGGGAAGATGTCATGATGTGGTATAACGAGCTGCGGCGAATCGGAACGAACTGTGCGTTCGATGAGATCACGACGGATTAAATTTACCGTGACCATCTTGTTTCGAGTGTCATGGACGAGAGAGTCTGAAATCAACTCCTCGAAAAACGCGACGTAACGCTGGAGAAAGCCTTAGACATCATCAGAAATTCGGAAGTGAAAGCTGAACGAGCCAAGGCATGGAATTCCGTCGGTGACGTAGATGTGCACTCGATGAAGAAAAACACAAGAACGAGGCAGTTCGCAAAGCATGGCAGCGAGGCAGATCGCGCAAGACCTCGAGAACAAATGTACGCGAAAACAAGCACAGTTGTGAACGTTTTGTGGAAAGACGCATGAAAGAGGCAAATGTCCAGCCTGGAGACAGAAATGCAGAGTCTGCCAGGGCCTGAACCACTTCACCGTAAAGTGTCGCAAACTGAAAGTCAGAAGAGACGTCAAAACAATCGGGACAGAACAATAAGGTGTGAGTAGTCTGTAGACGATTCAGCTACTCGACACTCAGTTAACCGTGTGGACGGACGGCAGACGGAAGCTGGATGCATAACGCTTGGTATCGGGTCGCACAAGGTGCAGTTCGAGTGTGATACCAGATCCCAATGTAACATCCTGCCGCTGAGTGACTATAAGTTAGCTACAGGAGATACTAACTTGCAGAATCTGACACGAGTCACAGACACGCTGACTGTGTATGGAGGGATGAAAGTTAAAGTGATGGGATCACAACACTTCAAGTCCACAGAAACGGCCGTAAACAAAATCTGCACTTCAAAGTGATGAGCGGTAAACACCGCCAACCGCTTCTCAGCCGCCAGGCATGCGTTGGCATCGGTGCACTGCAGTGAATTGATGTGGATGCCATACGGTCATTAGTGGAATCGCCGGAGACCCCGAGCGTAAACAACGTTGATGCAAAGCAGGCAACGAAGATGCCTAGCTTTGACACCGCTGACACACAGCACCAGTAGGCAGATGTTTTCAAATTACCAGGCCCGTACTTCACCAAGATTGACAGAGACGTCAATCCTGTCGTACACGCCCCTTGACGAGTACCAGTGCCTCTGAGTGACAAGCTGAAACATGAGCTGCGTGAGATGGTCAACGATGACATCATCGCGCCAGTCAGTGAACCGACAGATTGGGTTTCCAGCTTGTTGCTCGTGTCGAAGCCTTACATGGGATGTCTGCTGACAGACAAGGGCATGAAACCTGACCCGAAGAAAATCGCGGCCATAATCAAGATGCCAATGCCCACGGATGTAGAAGGTGTACGCCGCCTAATTGGTACAGTGCAGTACGTAGGCAAGTTCATGAAGGGACTGACCGACCTCACAGCTCCTTTGCGTGAATTGATACGCAAGGAAAGCGAGTTCACGTGGAACGAGTCGCACACCAAAGCAGTGTGTGCGATACACGAGAAGCTCAGTAACGCCCCAGTGCTGTGTTACAATGATGTGGATAAAGATGTAACAATCCAGGCAGACGCATCGCAAACAGGCCTGGGAGCTGCGCTTATGCAGGACGGCCAGCTGATATGTTACACAAGCAGAGCCATGACGGATACCGAACAAAACTGTGCACAGATCGAGAAGGAACTGTTGGCGATAGTGTTCGAGTGTGAGCGGTTCAACAACTACATATATGGTCGAGATGTAGTACACGTGGAGTCTGACCATAAGCCGCTAGAAACTATCTTCAAGAGAGAAATACACATGGCACCGAAGTGACTGCAGCGCATGAGATTGCGACTGCATAAGTATCCACTCGAAGTGAGGTACAAGAAAGGATCGGAAATGTACATTGCATATACGTCGAGCCGAGTGTACAACACGGAGGCTAAACGAGACACTCGGCAAGATACGAATGCCGATGTCAATAAAATTGACGACTTAGACGAGATGATGTACAACGACAAATCAAGCTACCTGAAGATAAATTGATCGAGCTGCAGCACGCCACGAAGGAAGACGCAGTGTTGCGAGAACTCGAGAAGGCCATCAAGTCAGGGTGGCCAACAGCGAGTACCGGCATGGAAGAACTAAAACCGTACGTGCAGTTCAAAGATGAACTGTTAGTTGAAGATGGATTAATCTTCAAGGGAGACAGATTAGTAATCCCCCATGTGATGCGACCGGGAATGGTGAAATAGATACACCAGGGCCATATTGGAATAGAAGGATGCCTGCGCAGGGTGCGCGAAGTCATCTGTTGGCCTGGTATGAACGCCGAGGTGAAGGACCACATCAGCAAGTGCAACGTTTGCAACGCACACCAACCGGAACAGTGCCGTGAGAAGCTGCAAACACACGAGTTCCCCATCTGTCATGGGCCAAGGTCGCAACAGATTTGTTTGAGATCGACGAACACCAGTATGTCATACTGGTAGACTACTACAGTAACTTCTTCAAGATCAATGAGCTGAAGAAGACAACGACACAGGCTGTTGTCAATGCTTTACGGCCACACTTCGCACGTCACGGAGTTCCTTCAATTCTGGTCAGTGACAATGCTTCACAGTATGGGTACAGGAATTTGCAAAATTTGCTCGTGAGTTGGGCTTTGTGCACATAACATCAAGCCCGCACTACCCGCAAAGCAACGGGAAAGCGGAGACGCTGTGAAAATAGCTAAAGCTTTGCTCAAGAAAGCCAAACTGGATGGAAGCGACCCACTGAAAGCTATTCTGGAATGGCGCAACACACCAACAGAAGGCTTGCATAGCTCGCCCATGCAACGTTTCATGTCACGCCGGACTAAGACACTGTTGCCGACACGAAACAGTCTACTTGCACCAAAAATCCAAGGAAGAAATGTCAGCGATGCAACTGAACGACGAAAATGAAAGTACCAATGACATTACGACACCCACTCAAAGCCGCTGAAGGAACTAAATGTTGGACAGGCAGTCCAGATGAAACTACCTGGACACAACACTTGGAGTTTGGGTGTATGTAAATGAGCGCTAGGACTGCGATCCTACACCGTGGATGTCGAAGGACACACCTATCGGCGCAACAGACGACAGTTGAGGGCAACCAATGAATCGGCGCCCTCAGTGACTGTTGCTCATGATGTAATGCCAGACGTGAGAAATTCCGTGCCCAGTGCAACGATCTCCAAGCCGACCGGTCAACGACAACCGGCTGTTGTTGTTGACATTCCGTTATCGCTGTGTCCTTGCCCGAACACGCCGCGGGGGACACCGGGCATTATGCCGAGGCGAGACGAGCCAAGTGCAAGACGCATGACACTTCGAGATCGTGTTGACATTAAGCCACCACGATGGCTAATTAATGAGATGTGAATCCCAAAACTGAAGAAAAAAAATTAAACAAAAAGGGATGTCACGAGATACCCCAGTTGATGCCCAGCAAGGAGGGTATATTTGGACTGATTGCCTAGCAGCAACCTCTGGACTCTAATTAGCATATAGAGTAGTGGGCGCTGCCACCGCTGTTAGTGTAGTGAATCAGTCTAGCCTAGGATTTAGACCAGTGTAGCTGTGTATCCAGATAGTAACGTATTAAACATATTCTTCTCGACGTGTTGTTTGTATGTTATATAATACATAGATACCGTATCTATGTACCGTTATGTATGTATAACTTAAATTAAACACAGTACAATATAATATATTAATAAATTACAATGCATAAGTTAATCACTAAAATGTAGCAGTATAAATCAAATAAATAAATAGTTATAAAATATTACTAATATAAATAAGTCCACTGGATCACCAAAGGCAGTCACAAACATGCTACTAGTTCGTCTAGAATGATATTCTAAATAAATGGGTTTTTAGTTGACATTTAAAACTACCAAGAGTGTCCAAAGATTTAATGTAATTAGGTAGAGTGTTCCAGAGAGTTGCAGCGACCACCACCATTTTACTGCATTCACTGTCTTGTGTTTGTCGTTACTAAGTGTCTTTGTGATGTTGTAGACTTCTTTCATCCTTCCATTCCTGACTGCTTTCTCTGCTTCTGTGGCCAGGTTGTCTACACACTTTCTTTTGTCTTGTCTTATGCTTTTCTTTACGTCTTTGTCTTTTTGTTGATACTTATCCTTGTAGCTCTGCTTTATTCTTCCTGACTTTGCTTGTTCTATGTTGTTCTTTAGTCGTTTCCTGTCTTCTACCAGCTCCCATGACCCTTTGCTGATCCATGGTTTTTGTCCTCTCTGTTTGTGACCCGGTACTTCTTCAGCTGTTTCTTTGTAGGCCACCTCAAATTCTTGCCATTTTCTCTCAACAATGTCATTATCTGTTTCGTCGTAGTCTTGTAGTACACCATATAAGTTCCGTAGCTTCAACGAAAATTGCATTTTTATGATTGGTTGTTGAAGCTTGATTGTGTCAAATTTCTTTCCCTCATTGTCTTCTCCAACTTTGGCGTTTAGGTCCCCCATTACTATGAGCATGTCATGTTTATGTACACTGCCCACAACTGACTGCAACTGTTCATAGGACTGTCTTTCTCTACGTCACTTGTTTCATTTGTTGGTGCATATGTTTGTATGATTGATAGTTTCACATATCTTGAAAAGAATCTAGCATAAATAATCCTATCACTGATAGGTTTCCACTCCAGTAGTGCTTGCTCTGCTTTCTTTCTCATCAATATTGGCCACTCTGTGTCTGTGTAAGTTGTCTTCTCTCCCAGAGAAAATAACACTCTCTCCAGTGTTTAACTTGACTTTCCCGTGTCCTGTCCATCTCCATTCGCTAATGTCCATGACATCGATTTCGTATTTATCCATTTCTTTTGCAAGTTGTGCTGATTTACCTATTGAATATAGCGTTCTGACGTTCCAACATCCTATATTTACAGTTTTCTTTGGTCTGGTCAGCAACGCTGTCGGCTGCCGAATGTCCGATTGGCTTTGATCCAGAAGTGTCATACTTTCCATGTATCAGAAGTCCTCAGGTATATGGAACGTTGCCTCGTCATAACCGTTTCCAGCATGTGCTGGCGAAGTCACACATTCAGTTTCCGTAACAATTATTGAACTGGGGGGTTGTTGGCCCTCCGCAGTAGGTTTAATTTTGGGGTTTTCCTTCCCCTAGTCAGAGCTTCGTTTGCCCACAACTGCAAGGTAGTGGTTTCCCAGGTGGAACCACAAGGAGGTGAGGTTGACCTGGGTGTTCTATGGTTTACAGGCAGGCTACAATTTTCTATTTTCACCACAGAAGGCTAGCCAGCCCCAACGCCACTGGCTGTGGCACTGGGCATTTGAACACTATTTAGTGCAATTTCTTTCATTCCACATCACCTCAGTTCAATCATGCATATGAGATTTTGGCTATAGAGTGGAGGATATGTGACAACATTGTCTTTGTGTAGTAATTGCAGCATGGCTGAATGCTTTCCATAGATGTCAAGAATGAACTAGTCTGCCAGGGGTGATGTTCGAAGCACTTTGAACTGTCCTACTGGATGCCGTGCTAATTAACAACTTACCTTGGGCAGGTACTGTCCGCGCTGCAAGAGACACCAGCAGGCGTCCAAGAAGTTTGACCTGTGGCAGTTGCCCGAGGTGTTAGTCATTCACCTCAAACGCTTCTCCTACAACCGTAACTGGCGGGACAAACTGGACATCACCATCGAGTGTCCGACCAGGTGAGATGTCTTGACACTTTCCAGGTGGCCTTTTCTATTATGTATATTTAAATTACATTTTATCTGTGTCATTTGATGTACGATTCTATGTTGTATTGTTCATAAATAACTTTACTTACTATTTTATGATCTACATGTTTAGTGGAATGATTATTGTACAGTGTACTGTAAAACGCCATAGAGCACTACGTGATTATGGCGCTATATAATTTTTATATTTTATTATGTTTCTGCGGAGTGTCATCGCAAATGACTATAAAGAAGCGCTGCTGAATTGATAGATCGTTGCTGTTTTGTTTCGGCATGTTATTAGGAACTGTTAGTATTAATTTTTTAGCATAACATTACAATAGTTTAGCATGCAATATGTACTAATGAATTTAAAACATTCCAACTAGATTGCTATCTACTGGACAAGAAAACTATTCTATAAATGTAATATTGTGTCACTACATCCTGTGTGCTGCCCCCATGAGAGTTGATTGAAAGAACCCGATACTGTAACTAATATAAAACAAACATAACTAAGTCTTTGTTGTGGACAGACATGATGAATTTTCTTGTTTCTCAGAGGTCTAAACATGCAGAAGTACATCATCAAGCCTGATCACGGTCCGTCCGTCTATGACCTGATCGCTGTGTCAAACCACTATGGAGGACTTGGTGGGGGCCACTGTAAGTAACCACCAGTGGTTCACATTCACACCCTCTAACAGTTGTATCCCTTGTGGAATCAACAGAACCGTCCTTCACCTTGTGATTTGAGATGGTCGTTTTACACGTTGATGGAGGCAACATTTCTTACTAAATGTTTGTTGTGACGTACAATACCATCTTCACATACCAAGCTATGATTGAAGCTTACTGAACATTCTTCAGGATAGTTCATTTTCAAATTAGAAACTTTCATTTTTCATATCCAGGAATCATGTTAAATTACCTGGTAGAGGCTTTCGTTGACGTGTCACGCCGACTTCATCAGTACCTATGACGCTGAATGATGACATCGTACACGTGAATTTTGCATCCCACCACCCCAAACATCAGAAGTTGGGAGTTGTCAGAACCCTTATGAACAGGTGTGAGACAATAACTTTGGAGGAGGGGGACAAGAAAGAAGAGGTGGAACACCTGAGAGGAGCTCTAAGAGTATGTGGCTATCCGTCGTGGGCCTTGAAAAAGGTGACAGATAGCAGTAAGAAGAAAAAGACCAACAAAAAGACAAAGGACAAAAACTATCGGAGCCAAGTAGTCATCCCATACATAGAGGGGGTCTCAGAGAGAGTACATCGAGTACTGAAAAAGTATGGAGTAGCAACGGCCATGCGTCCCCACACCACCCTCAGACACCTGTTGGTACATCCCAAGGACAAAGTACAGCTAGAAGAACAGGGCGAACTGGTGTACCAAATACCATGCAAGAATTGTGGTGCTGAGTACATTGGGGAGACAGGAAGACTACTCAAAACAAGACTGGAGGAACACAGAAAGGACGTAGACAACACGAAAAATGAGAAATACACAAGGAGCGGAAAAAAAAGATTGATGTCTACCATCAATAAATCCGCCCTTACAGACCATACGACAACTGAAAACCATATCATAGACTGGGAGGGAGTGAAAATTGTAGACAAAGAATCCAACAGAAGGATTCGGCAGATCAAAGAAGCCATCTGGATCAGAAAAACCAAAACACCCATCAACAGAGACGAGGGCAATTACGAACTGCCTCACGTGTACGATGACGTCATTCAGCGTCATAGGTACTGATGAAGTCGGCGTGACACGTCAATGAAAGCCTCTACCCAGGTAATTTAACATGATTCCTGGATATGAAAAATGAAAGTTTCTAATATGATTGAAGCTTTTTATTTAACAGACCACTAAGGTGATGTCCACAGAATGTTGGTACTGTTTTGTGCATTGATCAGTTGGTCTTTCTGTATTATGACAACATTGTACAACAACATGGTTGACCGTCATACTTCATGCAAAAGCTGTCAACAAATAATAATCGAGGCTGGTTTCACCTGCATTCAAAACATAATGTGAAATTTTACCCATGATTTACCAAAGAAAATACTTAAAAACTTGCTCGCTTGACAATTGTGTCAAAAATCCAGTTGTATGGGCTAAAAAGTAATTTCAAGATTGTTGAATCTGTTGTACTATATTTAGTTGTTGACGTCTCTGGTGCACTGAGAGTTGGTCTCTGTGGCTTGTTTGTTGGTACCTGTAAGGAGATTACTTTAAATCTGAATGTTATATTTGATTGAAACTGATTGAATGAACACAGCTAAACAAGACTGTAGATGTTGTTGATCTGTCTTAGACACGGCGTATGCAAAGAACAAGGAAGACAGGCAGTGGTACCACTTTGATGACTCCAATGTGTCATCCACAAGTGAAGACGCCGTTGTGGTGAGTCTGTCCGTCCGTCCTGATGATTACCGTCTGTTCTTATAATGTTTTTATTAGAGCATTAGAAAAACAAGTGTATTTCACGGTTCTTCCTCAGTTTTTCCTTTGTTTTGTTTCAAGCTCGATTTGGGAAAAATTTACCTATTTTGTGAAAACATTTATCTATCTAATATCCATTAAGAAATGCTAGTTCACGTAGTGAAATCTTTGAGTATTATTTTTGACTTCTCAACATTTTTGGAAGAACAGACAAAAGTGGTTTGTCTTGCTCTTCAGTAACAAAACATTATTCACATTTTCAATGCTTCGCGTTTAAAAAAATCATGCCATGCCAAATAATTTAGCACGAGTAATTTATTCAGCCCTCTAAATTGCAACTGAATTGGTCCCATATGTGACTGTTTTTTCTGTTTGGCGACTGACACATTATGTAAGGTTGCCCGCTGGCAACCGCGATGAATCTGTAATAACAGATCATGGGTTGTCATTTGCCGTTTCATAAACCACGTGTTGTCATTTCTCGGAAACACCGTAAACTATACTGACTTTATTGGCGGTATTTTGAAACAAACACAACTACTCTGCAATGGTATTCATTTATTTTGGTGGATTTGACACAGGATTTTTAAAACGCGCAAGGCAAATTGCTATGAAGTGTTATGGCGCCCGTGGTACCTCATGCCCCGACGTAAACGGGGGCGCGAGTGGAAGGCGCTAACGTAAACTGTTTCGCGATCATTGTCTGGCTGTCCCCTAAGCGCATTGAAGACATGTTGCTAATTAAATGTAGTTGTCACATCGTTAGAACACACATAAGTGTACACATTCCGGTTTCGAATACAAAACTTGAAGGAATAACAACAGCCTAGGTTACTCTGGCTCAAAGTGATATAGTCCGTGTTTCATAGTTCTCACAAATTCCGTTGGATGGCGTCATAATAGTAGAAAAAAATTGTCAGTAAAACAGCATCAGTGATTTAAACATTCATAACTGTTAATATGACTGCTTATGTAATTTACATTTGTTAACTTATATATTAATCACTGCTGCATTAGAAACAACCAGTCATTTATGTTATTGTGTGACAGGAATTATTTTATTATCTAAATTGATTATGTATGGTTGTTACTGTTGTTGCAAATATTGCACAAATAAATGTTGTTAGAAAAGTTAACCACACAGTAAAACAGTATTATACAGATGCATAGATCATAACATTGTAATATTTTTTAATATTTGACAGAATCTATTATTTGTCAAAGTTAATTTTGAAATAAAATATAACTTTTCTGAACAGAAAAAGGCTTCTTTTCACCTTAAACAGGAAATGTGTCATTTGATATGGAAAATGCATCATTTGACACAGAATTTGTCTTTTTCTGAAACAGAATTTTTAAACGGAAAATCAGTGTCCCTTTACTATTAATTATTGGTAATTTCAGGGATTCCACATATGAATGTTATTAATTTGCCAGTGTACCATGTTATAATGCATAAAGTTAGTGTCTGGCGACATATTCATACATGTTTTAAGCTTATTTATATTTCAAACGGACGTCTGTGGTTAATTTGGATTAAATTGGTACTGAAAACACAATTGCATACATATGCACACAATTACTTGGCTCCTACTTTTTAAATTTGACCCCTAAAAAAATGTAGGTAGGAGCCAGTTGGCTCCTATACAAAAAAGTTAACTTAGAGGGCTGTTCTTTAGTTTTATTTTGATCCTGTTTTATTTTAGTTTTATTTTGATCCTGTCTGTCTAGTCATGCCAAAATGCAGTCGAGGCTAGCCATGCCTTACAGTATCCCTTACACAAAATTAATTCAATCGGGTTTCCGTTTCATCGCTTCCCAGCTGATTAATGATCTGACTGTCAAACGATGGCAAGCCGACAAGAATCTCGTTGAGCAATAAGCAAACTCCAAGTCATGGCTCTGGAAACGTCGGCAACTACTCGCCATCGCTAATTTACATGACAAGAACAGATTTTTTTTCAAACAAATGGGTGTATATTTTGCTGCTAGAGGGCACCATATGCAGCAGGTCTGGTTTACACAAACGATAATGGCAATTAGCGTGAGCGATAAATCGCTCCCTAGATGAGCGATTAGCACAAGTGGTAGGGAGCAAGAGCGATCTCTCGCCTCAAAAATAATGCACTGCATTTTTACAAGTTACCTGATTTAACAATCCAAGTCAGTTTTTTCAGTAATAAAAAAAAATAATGCACTCTTATTAACAGGACTGTACATGTTACTTATGCTTCACATACTACAACTTTATAACTTTGTGCTTGATTTACGATTTCTGTCACAAATGATGTTGTTTTGCATTGCTGTTATGGTGCTGTGTTGTCTACAGACACAGGCTGGCTACGTTCTCGTGTACCAGCGTCGGATGTTTGTGAAGCTCTGCGAGGTAGAAGTCTCTGTTATGGAGCTGAAGCTGTGTCACAACCGAGACCACGAGAACTTCATTACAGAGCTGTTCAGCAAGACTGACACGATTGGTTAGAGTTCGCCACCTGGTGGTTATTACAGTTGAATCCTTTCACAACCATTTATTTCCACAGAGCTACCACTTAAATCCAGTTTGATGGTTCATTTTTCAGGAAATGATGGCAATGTATTGTAGATTAAACTTTAATATTATTTTATTTTATACACCTGAACAAGTTTGGACAAAATCGTGAATGTTGTATGTTGTGATAATATTATAACATGATATCTAAATGTTATGATCTGCCAGTAGATAATGCTAGTGAGCAACATGGAGAACATTGTGTATGTGTTTTGTTTGTGAACAGAGTGTATTGAGAGGAAGATGCGGCAAGTGTTCAACATCAGTGACGACACAGAGGTGCGACTGTGGAACAAGTACATGTCCACCACGTACGAACATCTCAATCGCAGCGACCTCACCATAGCGGACATAGGCCTCTATCAGGGAACGGTACGCTCTTACGGCAGTAGCAGTAATAGGTTACTTGAAACTTGTAAATTAAACTTGGGCATCTTTTCGTTGCTGCTGCTGCATCATACGCAGTGGTACACTTCTACACAGCAACCGAGTAAATACAGACTTGTGAACAAAAATAATTACTTGACTAGCAACACAAAGTCCAGGCTGTGCACTCATAGTTAGTTGACTGAAGTAGTTTGTGGTGGAGTCTCGGGTGATGTTCATGTTGTGTCCACAGGTGATTGTCATAGAAGAGAAGAATGCTGACGGCACCTGGCCACGACAGACCAGCGTGTAAGTTGACACTAACGTTCCTACTCAGCATTCATCCTCTAACAGTGATTATCTCTTTAGTTTATTGAGAGAAATTCACAAGGTCACAACCCAAGAATTTTGTTCACAGACATGATCTGGCATGTCCTCTTGTGTAAGTTCATCTGCAGTCTCAGTTTATTCATACCTGAGTATGTCATCAATTTCCCATATGTTATGAGTATATCATGATGATCTCCTTATGTGAGAATCTGTTGTCCGGTTCTGGCGTCCAACAAGGGATAGTTACTACAGCGAAGCCATGGAGCACATTCTAATAGATTTGGCATGGTTTTAAACATTTTATTAGTGAACTTTAATATTTAATAGCTATTATAATTACTCTTCATTTCGCAGCACGAGCACATACAACTCACCAGGTGTCAGTGCAAACAACACGACCAAGGTCAATGGGTCACCGGCAAAGTGAGTCACTCGTATGTTTAGTAGTGTTGACTCCTGTGATTTTGTAAATTGTTCAATTCATCTGCTTATGATCACTTCAGTTGTACATGTTGGGATGATTGCATGACTGTAAATTTTATTTGCAACATCTCTATTCCATTGCATTGAAATAAGCACCTTACATTCACAGTAATTGTTTCTTATTTAATACAGATATAAAATAGGAATTGGCAATAAAGCATTACATTGCTGCAACAGCAAAATATATGCCTGCAGACTTTTAATTACTGCAGTGTGATATACATATTTTATAGTTTTCTATACAACTCAATGAATTTGTTTGATGTTGCTCCACAGTGATCTATGTTTTAGGTTTTTACACAGATCTCAATGCATTTCTGATGTGTTCCTAATATGGTCTATTTTAAAGCTGTTGTCTCAGTGCATTCTGGTTCTTCTCACAGCTCAAGCACAAACCACTCACCAGGTGCCAACATCAGTGCGTCACCGGCAGTGTGAGTATCTCATGTGTCGTCACTATCATGTAATCTTGATTTCAGTTGTGGATTTGTAGACAATTCCTCTCACAAAGTCAACAATTTCCTCCAGACTTGACAGACAGTAATATTGGCAGCCCAGATGTTTACCAACCAACCTCCGCCTGAACCCTGGGTCCTTGATTCACCGATATAACTGTTGGTCAACCAAAAACTTGCTGCCAGTGTCACTTATACTGACCAAAAGACTGGCCATTGCCATTGGTATTGACTCAAAGACTGGCCAATGCCACTTGTATTGACTCAAAGACTGGCCATTGCCATTGGTATTGACTCAAAGACTGGCCAATGCCATTTGTATTGACTCAAAGACTGGCCATTGCCACTGGTATTGACTCAAAGACTGGCCAATGCCACTTGTATTGACTCAAAGACTGGCCATTGCCATTGGTATTGACTCAAAGACTGGCCAATGCCACTTGTATTGACTCAAAGACTGGCCATTGCCATTGATATTGACTCAATGACTGGCCAATGCCACTTATACTGATCCAAAGACTGGCCATTGCCATTGGTATTGACTCAAAGACTGGCCAATGCCACTTATATTGATTCAAAGACTGGTCATTGCCATTGGTATTGACTCAAAGACTGGCCAATGCCACTTACATTGACTCAAAGACTGGCCATTGCCATTGGTATTGACTCAAAGACTGGCCAATGCCACTTATATTAACTCAAAGACTGGCCATTGCCATTGGTATTGACTCAAAGACTGGCCAATGCCACTTATACTGACCCAAATACTGGTCATTGCCATTGGTATTGACTCAAAGACTGGCCATTGCCACTTATATTGACTCAAAGACTGGCCATTGCCATTGGTATTGACTCAAAGACTGGCCAATGCCACTTATACTGATCCAAAGACTTGCCATTGGTATTGAATCAAAGATTGGCCAATGCCACTTATATTGACTCAAAGACTGGCCATTGCCATTGGTATTGACTTAAACACTGGCCAATGCCACTTATATTGGCTCAAAGACTGGCCATTGCCATTGGTATTGACTCAAAGACTGGCCAATGCCACTTATACTGATCCAAAGACTTGCCATTGGTATTGAATCAAAGATTGGCCAATGCCACTTATATTGACTCAAAGACTGGCCATTGCCATTGGTATTGGCTTAAACACTGGCCAGTGCCACTTATACTGACCCAAAGACTGGCCATTGCCATTGGTATTGACTCAAAGACTGGCCAATGCCACTTATATTTACTCAAAGACTGGCCATTGCCATTGGTATTGACTCAAAGACTGGCCAGATGTGACATGCACACACACACACGCATGCACGCACACACGCAAACACACACAGAGGAACCAGTGGTTGAGTGTATAGTGCAGAAAACATGATATCATTTGGTATTTATCATGGAAGCAAAAACAACCACATTCCTTTTTATTGTTTTCCAAAGGTAATAGTACTTGAAGCATCACATAAGATTCAAAACTTTCCTTTTATGTACCTTTACCTTTTTATTACAGAACATTTCCTGGGCGTGAAATCGATGGAGAGAGCAGTTCCTCATCCTGTTTGTCTGACGATGAAGAGAGAAATAATGTGACTGGGTTGCGTGGTTCCAGTAACCGTGGCAACACATGTTTGGCAAATTTGCAGGTTGGTAAATGTTTCACTTCCGTTTGGTTTGCACAAAGGAGTCTAATTATTAGATCAAGCGATAATATACAAGTTTACACCGAATAACATAATATTAATATTTATTAATGTTGCATTCTGCATTAAACTACCATTTTAAAAGTTTTTAAGAATTAAAGTTTTGTACAAAATGAACAATAATTACTTATTTGATCATACTTGCTACCATACGTCACTTTAGCATTTTATTTTATCTGATAAATTATGCTTTTGCAAAATTACCAGTTGCCAGAACTGGCCATTGGAATAATAAATGTATGGTACTCAGATGTATTTTTACATTCTGTTATCATAAAATTGCATATGGGGTGAGAAAAAGTTTATACAGTTTTAAATAAAGTGGTATATAGTGTGTGGGGCATGCTGATTTACTGAACATTTTATTTAAAAGAAGGATAATCTTGAATGCAATGAAGGTTACAATGGAAGATCACAATGTATACACCGTACAAATATTACCCCATCATCTACTAGTTGGAGTACTTAATTATTCTCATTAGGCCGTCTATTACTATAACATGCTGTAGGAAACCATCTCTCTTGGTACTCTGTTTTCATTATTTTTCAAGGTGTAATGTTGTATGTAAATCTGCTAGACAAACCAATTATAAAATAACTAGGTTCCATCTTGTACCCTGATTTAAGCATAATTGTGCATATGTTTTTCTTACAAGGGTACTGCAGCAAGTACAACACATGGACGTTCTGATCCTACAAATGTTGAGACTGATATGTCAAAAGGTAAGTTGATTACTTGGGTGGAGTTGGAGGTTTTAGTGAATAGCGAGTCACAAGTAGGTGCAGTTGGAAGTGCTAGTAGCAGGTGTAACCTAGTTGGAGGTTTTAGTGAGTCACAAGTAGGTGCAGTTGGAAGTCCCAGTAGCACGTGTAACCTAGTTGGAGGTTTAGTGAGTCACAAGTAGGTGCAGTTGGAAGTGCTAGTAGCACATGTAACCTAGTTGTAGGTTTTTTTTGCGAGCTTGAAATGGTCCTGGATTTTGAAACACAAATTTTGGGAAGTATACATGTGCTTTAGAGTAGACAAGATTTGGTTTTGTATTTTTTAAACACCCAGTTCTCATTTGTAATGCTAAAAAGGCAGGACTATTTAAAGTGTATTTTATATTATTATGTTGTGTCTGGGCTTGGCTTGTTGCTCCATTGATGGATATAAGTTAGTGTAAATAAGTGTAGCTGTTATGTTTCAGCGTTCAAAGAACTACAGAGCTGCATCTCTCAACATGAGCAGAACATTTGCATTCGACGAGACGGAATGATGGATGACCTCCTTGAAAGATACAAGGATGAGAACATCACCTACGACTATTTACATGTCGAGTTTCTTGGAGAGCCAGGTGATGACATTGGAGGTTTGACCAAGGAATTGTTCACTTGTTTCTGGAGTGAGGCTTCAAGGAATCTGTTCCGCGGTGAGCACTGTCTTGTCCCAGACATACCGCTGCACAGGATGAGAAAAGAGTCATGGAAATTCATCTCCCTTGGACGAATTCTGTCCCACATGGTAGCTTTGACTGGTAGTATGCCCCACACACTGGCCCGGTCCACCATCGTCAAGTTGGCCACAAATTCCAAGGTTGGTGATACCTGTCTCCTTGAAGATTTTCTCCTGTTTGTCACCACTCATGAGAAGGCGTTACTGACTAAGGCAATGTCTGCATTTGGTAGTTTGACGGAAGAAGAGTTGGACAGATTGTCGAGTTTCTTCAGTGCACACGGTTACTTTGACATACCCCGGGGAAAAGAGATCAATGAACAAATTCTTGCCATTGCCGAGCAGGAGTTAATCCTGAAGCCAGCACATCTGGTATCACTGATGCAGCAAGGGATTCCACTGCGGCACCAGGCTGCATTCTGGAAGCACCTGTCCATTGACCATGTCACCAAACTTATGCAGTCACAGAAGCCGACAGCACAGAGAGTGGCGGCTGTTATCATCACCGACAAAGAGGATCTGACGTCGGCGGAAGATCGCACACTTTACTTCCTGAATGAGTTTGTTGCCACTCTTGATTCTGATTCCCTGGTGGCTTTCCTTATCTTTGTGACAGGATCTATGTACCAGCCAGATAAGATCACAGTGACATTCACTAAACTAACAGGAATCCAGCGAAGGCCTATCAGTCACACCTGCTCCAACGTGTTGGAACTACCAACTAGTTATCACAGTTGCCAAGACTTAAGGAGAGAGTTTCAGCAGATCTTGTCATCTCCCGAAGCATTCCAGTTCTCGATGGTTTAGTTCTTTGCACAAAGGGACCAACCATCACAGCTGCAAATATCAAACTTGAACATCCCCCAAATGGATTGATCATTACACAGTACTGGCAAACACACGTTCCACTGTCACAAGGTTAGTCTGGTATTGTGTTAGATTTGTTTAGTTTAGCACTACTTAACATTCTTCGTCATTATAGGTTACTCTGGTATGCCTATATGGTCTGGAAACAGTGGCGCTGACAGAACAATAGAAGCTGCAAGTTTATGAGAACAACCGGGTTATAAGAATAACAAGAACAAAGAGGGTAGACAGAAGACAAAATGACCTGAGGAAAGAGGCAATGCAGTGTAACAGGAGGAATATTGAGAAGCCCGATGAGATGGGCAGGCCACTTGGCAAGGATGGACGAGATGGGCAGGCCACTTGGCAAGGATGGACGAGATGGGCAGGCCACTTGGCAAGGATGGACGAGATGGGCAGGCCACTTGGCAAGGATGGACGAGATGGGCAGGCCACTTGGCAAGGATGGACGAGATGGGCAGGCCACTTGGCAAGGATGGATGAGATGGGCAGGCCACTTGGCAAGGATGGATGAGATGGGCAGGCCACTTGGCAAGGATGGATGCTGGAAAAATAGTGAAGAGAGCAAAGGAGGAACAACACAAAGGACACAGGAAAAGGCCACAGCTGAGATGGGAGGACTACATGAGGAGGGACAGGAGAAGATCTGGGGAGGATGAAAGATGGAGAGAGGGAGCAATGGACAGAAAACTGTGGAAGGAAAAGACACAGCGAGTGGTTCAGCTCTACTGTACCTGACCCTCACCCCTGTACAGCAGGGAACAAGGAGAGCAACATATGCAATGGGAGTGGCGATGTTTCTTGCTGTGCATCAGTAATGATACCTGCACTGGTGCATGGTCTTGAAATTCTTTGTGATTTCCAGTGGTGTGTTTTCTATGTTTGCTTGGTGTAGCATTACTTTTAACAAGTGTCATTAGAGGAGCTTTTTAATTTTGTGATTTGATAATGCTTTTGTTAAACATATTTTTCAAGATGTTATTGTTAACTGTACAATCCTGTGTGTACTGCTTGGTTTATGATACTTCTTATTACTGTTTGAGGAATCTCCATGAAAGTTGTCGAAAACCAGAGCACTAACATACTAAGTCGCAAATGAATTAGACGCCACAAAGGTATATGATTGCACAGCACTGTTTTTAGTACTGCAAACTTGCAAGTCTACGTATCATGTGACATCATTATTATGTTGACTGGAAATTAAAGGTTTTTTGTTTTTTTCTATTGGCTGTAGAAATATCATTAGTATCGTACTGAATTCTGCTATGTAATATATGTAGTAAATTGTGTACTTATAATTCATATCACAAGTAATACATAGAAAATTAATACACATATCTTCAATAACATTATAATATATCAAATATGACTGAAAAAGTACAAATGCCTTAATTAGCTTGTTACGTAAAAATGTATGATTTCATGCCTGTAAAATAACACATAAAGTATATGTATATATAATGTTTGTAGACACTTATATAACCAGATATATTACATAAATGTGGAAGTGTGTGTGTGTATTGTTATGTACAGATGTAGTTTACATACATGTTTGTCTTAGTGTTGCCAATGTTTTAATAAACCTTTCATTCATGAAAGTATGTCATGCAAAACATCTTACCATGTGAAATCATTGACTAGAAAGTATGGGCCTAACCCACGAAACACCTTTGCTACACAAGGAACAATGCAGTTTATTACTAGCTGTATTTTGACCTACCCCTTTGAAGATGCACCCATCTGCTGAATGTTGATAACCAACTTTGTACGTAGTGTAGGTTCGTGTAGATGCGTTGCAGTAAACAAATTCCCATTCAACTGTGTGCATGCCCAATCAACATTTGTGTCGGCCAACTGTGTTTATTACTCAAACTCGCACATTTTGCATGAAACACTACTACCGCACTTCAATTAAGGAGTCATTTTAGAACAGAATGTGGTGGAAATTAAAATTATAAAGTATCTTAGGAACAACGAGACTAGACACTGTGGTCTTACAATATTCTGAATGCTGTCAAACATATCCATCAGTTTGCGCAAGCAAGCAGACATTTAGTGAAAGAATGTACAAAATATAAGAATTTAATGGTGGAACGCACATTGTAGGACTTATGAAAGTAACGCAGAAACAACAATGTGTGCATTCACACTGAAATTATGTATAATGTGTTATATTCAGTATGGTAAATAAAACGAGGGTATGTTATCGTTGGATTACAAAAGGCTCTGCCTTACGCAACATCATTTTGCAACTTGCAAACACCATCTGCTCATGTAATTCACTGAAGTAGTAACATTGATATGAACGACGCATGTCATGGTGCAATTTAAAATCATAAATGTAACTGGATCACTTCGCATAAGTACAAAAACAGTCATGTGGAGAGACCAAATCAATCAATATTTATGCTACAGACAACCCAATAATAAAATGTCATTGGATTATACACGCACGAGTCGAGCGTCGTTAATGGACAGTCTATTTTGACACTGAATATTAAGCAATACAAAATGGATATAAAAAGGACTTTGGTTAACATAAATCAGTGACTTAAAAACACCAATTATCCACTGTTGTTATAATAAATGTTTTATGTTAAAAACCGAGGGACATTAGAGCCAAGTCCGCTGCCCAACTCTATGCACATATTTCAACGTGAACATTTCAAACGCTGGCAATGAATAAGATACATATGACAACATATCACAACGATCTGACGTAATTTAGCAGCAACATATAAAAAGAAAACCTCTACGCTGCTACAATTTGCACACCGACCGACCAAAACACATATATACACGTTTATATTTATACAGTGAAACCTTTATACATTTGTATACTATTTACAGCCACTTTCAGCTCCGTCAAGGAGTGGCGTACAATCATTATTGAGAAGCAACAAATGGCCAGGGACCAGTTTGTCTGTGCTGCATTCTAAATACCGACATATTTTACTTGCCTAACTAGTGGTGGCAGTTTATTACAAGTGCCATATTCTTCTTTCAGAGAATGAAGCCTAGGTTGTGTAATACACAAGTTATTTGTTTTAATAGCAAGAAACTGCTCCTACTAAGGATTCCATTTGGCATATGAGTAGGCGGAATCGGGCATTGCTGCTAGTTCTATATAATATGAAGAGTTTACCTGTCAGGTTTCCTGTCTTATGATGTGATGATGTGACATCACAGCATTTTCTAAGTGTATCTCTCCCAACTGATTGTGTCTGGTTACATGAGCAAATTAAGCTTTTTTAAAATGTATTTTTACTTGACCTGATTGTCACATGCAATGTCCCCGCTGTTGTTTTATATACAGTGGCACGGTCGTTATGTGCAGTGACCTGGTTATTATATACATCACCCTGGTCTTCGTAAGAATGCCATGGTCATTAATCGCAGTGATTGTTACAAATGATACGATGCATGTGCTTTCGAACAGACATGTGTCCATGCTGGCCAACCCTACAGAAAACTGGGTTGACCCAAGAACGATCACGAATGACGCTTAGCTGGTCACAGCTAAGCGTCAGGGAATCATTATGTGTGTTAAGATTATACAACAGCTGGGCCGTGTCCGAGTCATCAACTGCGAGGGCGTCAGTATTCAGGGAAATTGCATAGCTGCTGCAGCGATGTCCTCGCTGGCCACCAGATGGCACCACTGTTTCTGTTTCCATCACAGAAATCGTCTGTCCGCTGCTAAAGAACGTGGCAGCCATAGATGAGGTTAGTTTGTGTCCATGCCGTTGTCGCTGCCGTTGTCACTGTTGACGCTCATGTTGCGTTCGGGTGACCCAATGGTGGCACTAGCAGTGGCCGTGTGTGGAGTCGACTGCAGCTTGTCATCATCATCGTCCTGCTGACGACGATGGTAGCCGGGCTTACGACGCTGGTACACGAGAACGTAGCCAGCCCGTGTCTGTAGACAACACAGTAACAGCAATGTATAGTGGCAAAACAACATGACGTGTGACATAAATTGCAAATCAAGTTCGCCAACTCTATAAGTTGTAGTATGTGAAGCATAATAACATGTGCAGTCCTTTAATAAGAGTGCATTTTTGGTTAAATTATTGAAAACATTATTGAAGAGCCAGACAGACCACTTTTGTCTTTTCTTCAAATTTTGAGAAGTCAAAAATATTACTCAAAGATTTCACTACATGAAGTAACATTTCATAATAGATATTAGATAAGTAAATATTTTCACAAAATAGGTAAATTTTCCACAAATTGAGCTTGAAACAAAACGAGCGAAAAACTGAGGAAGAACCGTAAAAAACACCTGTATAAAAAATTTAAAAGTTTCACTATGTGCAAAACTAGAACAGACGGTAATCATCAGGACGGACGGACAGACTCACCACAACGGCGTCTTCACTCGTGGATGACACATTGGAGTCATCAAAGTGGTACCACTGCCTGTCTTCCTTGTTCTTTGCATACGCCGTGTCTAAGACAGATCAACAACATCTACAGTCTTGTTTAGCTGTGTTCATTCAATCAGTTTCAATCAAATATAACATTCAGATTTAAAGTAATCTCCTTACAGGTACCAACAAACAAGCCACAGAGACCAACTCTCAGTGCACCAGAGACGTCAACAACTAAATATAGTACAACAGATTCAACAATTTTGAAATTACTTCTTAGCCCATACAACTGGATTTTTGACACAATTGTTAAGCGAGCAAGTTTTTAAGTATTTTCTTTGGTAAATCATGGGTAAAATTTAACATCATGTTTTGAATGCAGGTGATTTCGCATGGTGAAACCAGCCTCGATTATTATTTGTTGACAGCTTTTGCATGAAGTATGACGGTCAACCATGTTGTTGTACAATGTTGTCATAATACAGAAAGACCAACTGACGAACGCACAAAACAGCACCAACATTCTGTGGACATCAACTTAGTGGTCTGTTAAATAAAAAGCTTCAATCATAGTTTGATGTGTGAAGATGGTATTGTACGTCACAACAAACACTTAATTAAGAAATGTTGCCTCCATCAACGTGTAAAATGACCATCTCAAATTACAAGGTGAAGGACGGTTCTGTTGATTCCACAAGGGATACAACTGTTAGAGGGTGTGAATGTGAACCCCTGGTGGTTACTTACAGTGGCCCCCACCAAGTCCTCCATAGTGGTTTGACACAGCGATCAGGTCATAGACGGACGGACCGTGATCAGGCTTGATGATGTACTTCTGCATGTTTAGACCTCTGAGAAACAAGAAAATTCATCATGTCTGTCCACAACAAAGACTTAGTTATGTTTGTTTTATATTAGATACAGTATCGGGTTCTTTCAATCAACTCTCATGGGGGCAGCACACAGGATGTAGTGACACAATATTACATTTATAGAATAGTTTTCTTGTCCAGTAGATGGCAAGATGGAATGTTTTAAATTCATTAGTACGTATTGCATGCTAAACTAATGTAATATTATGCTAAAAATAATACTAAAACTTCCTAACAACATGCCGAAACAGCAACGATCTATCAATTCAGTAGCACATCCTTATAATCAGTTGCGATAACATTTTGCAGAAACACGAAATAATGATAATAAAATACAAAAGTTATATAGCGCCATAATCACATAGCGCTCTGTGGCGCTTTACAGGACAATAATCATTCCACGAAACATGTAGATCGTAAAATAGTAAGTAAAGTTATTTATGAACAATACAACATAGAATCGTACATCAAATTACACAGAAAAAATGTAATTTAAATATACATAATAGAAAAGGCCATCTGGAAAGTGTCAAGACGTCTCACCTGGTCGGATACTCGATGGTGATATCCAGTTTGTCCCGCCAGTTACGGTTGTAGGAGAAGCGTTTGAGGTGAATGACTAACACCTCGGGCAACTGCCACAGGTCAAACTTCTTGGACGCCTGCTGGTGTCTCTTGCAGCGCGGACAGTACCTGCCCAAGGTAAGTTGTTAATTAGCACAGCATCCAGTACTTCACACATCACCCCTGGCAGACTAGTTTGTTCAAACACCATCTTGACACCTACATGAAGCATTCAGCCATGCTGCAATTACTACACAAAGACACATTTTTTCACACATCCTCCACTAGCCAGAATCTCGCACATATGATTGAACTGAGGCGATGTGGAATGAAAGAAATTGTCCTAGATATGAAACGAGAGCAAGAGGATTTGAACAAAGGTTTCTCAACCGAGTCTGATGGTCTAACCACCAGCTTGTGTCACATGACCACTGTCATGTGGCACAAGCTGGTGGTTAGACCATCAGACTCGGTTGAGAAACATTTGATCAAATCCTCTTGCCCTCGTTTCATATCTAGGAGGGTGAGGTAATTATGTCATGTTATAACTTATCAATGGTCCTGTCGACCAAGAACAACTTATCACGAGTCCTGTCAACTAAAAACAACTTACCACGGGTCCTGTCGACCAAGAACAACTTACCACGGGTCCTGTCGACCAAGAACAACTTACCACGGTTCCTGTCGACCAAGAACAACTTACCAATGGTCCTGTCGACCAAGAACAACTTACCATGGGTCCTGTCAACCAAGAACAATTTACCACGGGTCCTGTCGACCAAGAACAACTTACCACGGGTCCTGTCGACCAAGAACAACTTACCACGGTTCCTGTCGACCAAGAACAACTTACCAATGGTCCTGTCGACCAAGAACAACTTACCATGGGTCCTGTCAACCAAGAACAATTTACCACGGGTCCTGTCGACCAAGAACAACTTACCACGGGTCCTGTCGACCAAGAACAAATTACCACGGGTCCTGTCAACCAAGAACAACTTACCATGGGTCTTGTCGACCAAGTTGTTCTTTGGATGTGAACATCTCGAGACAGTTTGTCAGCTGGATGACATTCTTGCGCTGCTGGGGATTACGGTTGACACTCTCATCCAGCTCTACCTCCTGTGACAACAGACAAGACAGTTGACACTGAGCTCTCATGACAGACTGTGGTGAAGGAGGATAGAAAGGACACATTCGATGCATAACAGAAACTATAGGACACTTTCATGGAAGATGTTACATAAACATGACAACAGCAATTGCTTGGTGGGATCACCTTTACGTCCATCTTCAAAATGTTGCCTCTAACCAACTTCTGCAACACACACCCCACAAACACCCAGTCACCCACCCACACACACACCAAATTTAATAGTCTTCCTCTACAAGGGTTGGGAAATTAGTACTTAAGGGTAGCCACTACCCAAAAACGGCCATAGGCCATATCTCTGTTAATACTGAACGTATCTTACAAAAATTTGGAGTACTGATTAGTTAAATGAATAATATTTGACATGTGGAATATGGGCTCAGTTGCTAGAGTATTACCATGGCAATGAACGTTTCTAGTATGACAGAGGGGCATGCATCCTTGACAATTATTCTGAGCTAACAAGTGTACGTGTGATCATGTAGTTGTCAAGAATCATCAGCTGGAATACTCCTTTGTGCAATGAGGTGGTTTTGGGCAAGGAAATCTGACTGCAATGACTTTTGTGAGATGGGACTTTAGGTTTAAGCATTTTTCAAAGCGTCTTGAAAAATGCTAACAATAATAATAAACAACAACTTTGTTACGATGTGTTCAGTATCAATAGAGATATAGCATATTGATTATATGGCCGTTTTTTGGGTAGTGGCTACCCTTAACTGACTTAATAAATCCTCTTCATGGTTACGTTCACATAAAACAGAAACAGTGTTCATTACTGCACTGCTCTGAGTAAACCAATCCCAAAAGTATATGTTACATGATGATAAAATCTAATGACAGATGCATACATAAGATAGAAACTAAACTATCTTCAGAACTGGACAACTGAAACAAATGTTCCCAATGACATTTCCTGTTGGCTAATTAGTAACATATAAGTTACACATTTACTCACCATTGCTAACGTGTCGTCGTAGAACTTTGACTTGGCTATTGGATGCCACTCCGCTGCCACGTAGGAATGATCTACAATTAGACAGCACCATCAATGAAATCAAGATCTTCATACCGACATCCAAATTTACCTAATTAAACATGTTTCAAACAGAACATGCTGCCATTGCATGTTATACGAACACTGCAGCTATTTCTGCACAAATAAAATTGTAGCAAATGTACATATTTTTAGTATGACATTGAAATATACATTTTTCTACAGAACAGTCCCCAACAGAAAGGATAATAATACACTTAACATGTTACTGTTGGTGCTGTCCACCTTTACCTAAAGAACAGGGTGAGGCTGACCGCAATGCTGTGCCTTGATTTAGGTTTATTTTCTTTCCCTCTCATTATTCTTGCACTGCTCCGTCTCCACTCCACTCCACTCTATCTCTCGCTCTTGTTCTCTACTACTTCCAATCCATCCAATGCTCTTGACACAACCCCCCATCTTAGTCATCGTTGTATCCTTTTACCTTCCTTTTTCCAGGCATCTACTTTCTTCACTAACCATTCTTCTCCCACTCACCCATGTCGAGCCCACTTTATCCGACTCCGCACCGTATAATCACTACATGTTATATACTTCATTCTGTAGACTCCCATTACAATGTTACAATTGCAATTATGAGGTGTTTCTTGGAATTCATTTTCTTCCCCTGGTAAAATACCCATGCACCACAGCACTCTGACAGTCGCGGTTATTACAACTTAAGAAACCACTGCCCATAACATCTGCATTCCCCACACAGACGACTCACTGGAGAGTTTGATGGGTCGGCCGTCGTCGTGCACACTGTCCACCTCTGAGTTGCCGAGAGAGTTGACGATGCTGAAGGTGAGGAGCCGGGGACGGCACTTGGACGTCATCGTACAACCCTCGTTGCTGTTCTCATCCTCCATACTCGACCCCGTTCCCTTCTCCTGACCCACGTTGTCCGTCTCGTCCTGCTCCCCGTCCATCGCTACCTCTGAGGACAAACACAGGCAATGGTGGACACAAACCAATCAATATTATGGTCTTGTCGATGACCGTGCCAATAATATAAACATGTCGTTTTCATAAAAATCTGAAGAAACGTTTGCGAAAGGTATCCATATTGTAACTCCGTACCTTATTTGTGTCATGTTATGTAAATCTGTTGTCAGAAAAGTTTATCTTAGTGAAATACCGACAGCTTCCATACAAAAACACAGCGCCGCACGATAAATTTAGAAACAGTGTTAAGCGTGCTAGCGTTTATAGCCAAATGAAAACCACATTGACGCATGTGACGTACTGCCTTGGTTAGTCATGCTCAATTCAAGTCATACACAGAGACTAGTGGATAGATCTCACGAGATTGGAAGCGACACATTTTGGAGTGGGTCGGACCTGCTGACTACATATAATACTGTAATGACGGTATGTACTTGGACACCATAAAATTTACAAAAATCTTAATTTTGTTGTACTTTTAAGTTTCTGGACAGCTAGTGCTTTTATGTGTGCGAATAGTAGCCGAATACATAGTCTGAAATTACTATATCAGTATAAGTATTTGGATACCATGTTTTTACACACTAAAAATCTACAAAAATTATAATTTTTCTGAACTTCACTTTTTCAAACAACTATTACTTTTATGTATCCAAATACATAGTCCATAATTAGATATATATTTGGACACTGAATGTTTTCCCACACTAAAAATCTACAAAAATGATTATTATCTTGTGCTGTATGTTTTTAGATTATTATGGTACATGTCATTATGGTACATGTGTCACAGACCTGCCTACCCCAAAAACTTCCTGTCAGTAATCCATCTTTCCATCGACACTGATTTTCAGGAATGTAGGCTTGCTGTCAGTAATTGTTCAGAACCGTGTCAGATATTGTCACTGGGGGGGGGGTAGGGACGGCAAAACCATTACGTTATGCTAGTCATCGACATCGTCTAGACTCTAGTGACTGTATGATAGGCTGTAAATGACAGACTAAACTCAATAAATACACTAACTTAGTCTTAGTACAGTCAGTTGGCCTAACACTACAAGTACAACACTCACTAAATGTTTGCATTACACGTTTCTTTTGGGTTGGCGGTGGCGTCGTTTCGCTGTCAGCCATCATTTCGTGCCGCGTGACTTAGTTTTGTTTGATCGCGGAAATGCGAATTTGTCATTACGCTGTTTCCTATTGGTTAGATTACGACCAGACTCAGCGAATGAAAAACCATGTCACAACATGCTGCATACATATGCTGCCACCTGTTGAATATAGTGGAAGCTAAATTGGAGGAGCACGTAAGTGATTGGCGAACATGGTGACAGTCCGTAATATTTTCATCCCTCGCCGTAATACCGTAATTTGAGGTGACTTTCCGGAATGATTCCGGACAATCCGGAATGGTAACTTATTATTTCAAGTTTATAGCCTAGAATGTATGTATTTCCATCAATCCAATCACATGCTCTTGTTGTATATTCCATAAAGCACAAGTTGCACTTAATTTTCTCAGCATGACACTCATCTTGTAGCTGTGACTTTACTATTTTCAACAGTTTATTCTGAACACTATTTTAGAAGCACCGATATCACATTAATTAAAAAAATAACGGTAGAGGCAGTTTACATAAGTTATAAGACTGACCTCCATTTGACATTGGACTGGTGCAGTCGTCGGCGGTGTCTCCGTCCTCACCCGACACCTTCCACCACTCCTCGTTGTCATCAGGCACTTTGACATATCGACTGAACACAACAAAACAACGTCATCACAAACACGCAGGCCTTAACAGAACCCTGATTAAGTGCAACAGTTTTAGAAGTATCACATTCCTATTTCACTCTTTAATGAGCCTAAAAATAATCAAACTGCAATTTGCACATTCAACACACTAGCATTTTTCATTGATTTTCTGCCAATGTTATAAGCTCTAAAAGGCTCTTACCAGACCTGTCAATTTTACTTTTATTAGATAATTAGACCCTACGACTTAATGTCTTCTTTGAGAATGGGTACTTTCTGATATGTATTTTCATTATGTATATATATATATATATATATATATATATATATATATATATGAAGGGTTTTAGGGCAAAACACGATGTATCCATATCCTTCATTTTGAGAAAAGGTCACTTTTGTGCATAATCCTCAAAGTTTAAATAACAACTTGTACTTTAAGTTGATATATATATTTAGAATCCCAAGTCATATGAATATGGTGGCAAACTCTGAAATATTTGTTGCACATTTGTTATGTAAAATGTGATTTTGAATGATTTTGTTATCAAAACGGTGTATATTCACACAGCACGCTGTGTCACTGCGCGTAGCTGCACGGCGGTGTTAATTGGCTGAACATGGATATATCGCGTTTTTATAAAAAAGATGGATGGTGCTTATCGTGTTTTGAAAACAAACGCTCTTTTGTGCACATGGTTTCATGGGGATTTATTGTGTTTTATTTTAAATTAGATAGTATCCTAGCTCAACATGTGTTTAAACAAACGTTTGGTCCCAGTTTGGGCGAAATTTCTAAATTGGCATATTTCATATTTTACCCTGAAGCCCTTCATATATTGTGTTATACATATTAATATACTTCAGTAATATTAGTTATTTGCTTTAATGGGAGGTACGGCAGCTAGATAGGACACTTTAAAATGCATAATTAATATAATTTGTTTGGCATCCAAGCTGTAGAAAAGCTATTACTGAGTAAAAAATGTATGACATTTTGTCTTGCCAGACCCCCCGTTTCCATGGTAATAAACAAAATGGCTGCCAAATGGTGGTATTCATAGCACATCTAGAAAACTGCAACACTCTGGAATTGAAAATGATATGGTAATCTGACTTAGCCTGTTGTATTCACCAGGATATTCTCCACAATCTGTATAAAAAACATTTCAATGTTTTTGTATATTTATACATTATTTTGAATTTTCAAAACCGATTTATTGAAAATGCAACATTTTTCTACATTTTTTTAGATAACTACAAAGATAAAACACAAATTCTAAATGTTTTTTATACAGATTGTGCAGAATATCCAGGAGAACACAACAATCCAAACCAGATTATCAAATCATTTTTACTTCCAGAGTTTGCAAGTTTATATGGCCAAAAACGTGATTTCTGTAAACGGCCGTCAAAGTTTACCCAGTGATAATATGAATAATATGCATGCATGCATGTATGTATGTATGCTCCTATGAACGGGCTGATTCCAGATAAATAGCATTACACAAATGTTAGTAATGACAATATTGATGCATAGTGAAAAACTACCTAAGAAACAAACAAACAAATCACTTGTATTGCCCTACCTCATCTGCGTAAGGACACACTTGTAGAGCGTGTCATAGGTGCAGTTCTTGCGCGGGACGGGCACAAGCAGCGGCACTCCAAACAGCCAGCTCGTCTGCTGGTAGTTGCTGTACTTCTGCTTTGGTCTGATAGCGAAAGTGAAAGCAACTGATTTAGTCACACTCACCACTAACAGTGAAAGATGTGGGTTTTTTAGAATTACCTACATCACAAGTAACAAAACCGATGCTAAGTGGACATGGTTGTTAAATGTCATACACTGGGGACATCAAACAGTGCTTACTTTTGTTCTTGTAAGTAGACTGGAAGGATGCGAGTGGTTTCGTCTACGCGTGATGTCACCGGGAGTTCGTAGCTGCAAACAGACAGACAGGTCAGTAACACATAACTACATACAGCACTGAACAGTTCATACATTTACTTTGGCCATCATGAAGAAAACATAACCTTTTGATAGAGATTAACACATTAACAGAAACATTTAACAAGCATTTGTGAATCATCATTTTTGTTGTTGAGCAGATATTCTTTGAAATAAAAACAATTCTGTCAAGACCACACATTAATCAAGGCAAGGGAAAATGGAGGCATTGGTACTAGCAAGCATCAGCAAACATCTGATAACATTCCAGACAGGCTCACATTTCATGTCAGGCGGACATAGACCAAAACAGAAGTTGTTTGCAGAATAAAACTAAGATAAAATGTATACAGGTGACAGAAGGATGTATACTTGTTTAATTCAACCGAAATGCCAACTTAGTTATACTCACACACAGATGTCAACTTAAGTGCCAACTGCGTGGTACTTACACATAAATGTCGTCTTTGTCTATTATGTTACTAAGGCCATCTTGTGGAGAGAAGAGCTTGTGAAAACGATGATTGTAGACGTCAGTAACCAACAACTGAAACATATACACCATAAAAGTATCAGTTGTGTTACTCGAAAATTCAGATGTACCAAACAAACGTAAGAACTTTATGACAATACTGTGAAATGTCGCACAATTTTAACAAGTGCAGTTGGCTTAATAAAATTGCATACTGCTTTTAAAACCATTGAAAGAATTCACGCTGATCATCACACTGGATGACTCATGGCAGTGTGAATAACATTATCACACTGGATGACTCATGGCAGTGTGAATAACATTATCACACTGGATGACTCATGGCAGTGTGAATAACATTATCACACTGGATGACTCATGGCAGTGTGAATAACATTATCACACTGGATGACTCATGGCAGTGTGAATAACATTAACACACTGGATGACTCATGGCAGTGTGAATAACATTATCACACTGGATGACTCATGGCAGTGTGAATAACATTATCACACTGGATGACTCATGGCAGTGTGAATAACATTATCACACTGGATGACTCATGGCAGTGTGAATAACATTATTACATTGGACGATTATGGCATTGTGAATAACATAATTACATTGGACGACTCATGGCAGTGTGAATAACATTATTACATTGGACGACTCATGGCATTGTGAATAACATCATTACATTGGACTCATGGCATTGTGAATAACATCATTACATTGGACGACTCATGGCAGTGTGAATAACATTATTACATTGGACGACTCATGGCATTGTGAATAACATCATTACATTGGACGACTCATGGCATTGTGAATAACATAATTACATTGGACGACTCATGTCAGTGTGAATAACATTATTACATTGGACGACTCATGGCATTGTGAATAACATCATTACATTGGACGACTCATGGCAGTGTGAATAACATCATTACATTGGACGACTCATGGCAGTGTGAATAACATTATTACATTGGACGACTCATGGCATTGTGAATAACATCATTACATTGGACGACTCATGGCATTGTGAATAACATCATTACATTGGACGACTCATGGCAGTGTGAATAACATTATTACATTGGACGACTCATGGCATTGTGAATAACATCATTACATTGGACGACTCATGGCAGTGTGAATAACATCATTACATTGGACGACTCATGGCAGTGTGAATAACATCATTACATTGGACGACTCATGGCATTGTGAATAACATCAATACATAGGACGACTCATGGCAGTGTGAATAACATTATTACTAGTACTAGAACTGAAGCAAGTTTTGTCCTTTTTCACAGAATTCTGACCGGCCAAATCCAGTGAAAACTTCACATTTTCTAGTAACTTACGCCAACTTCTGGCAATCAAAACTTTACCTTTTCATCTGAGATTCCAGTAACTTCAGCCAACTTTGTGCACAGGTCTGCCGCATTGCCTAGCTTTGGAACGGCCAGCTTATACTGCAAGGAACAGAGAGTGAGAACAGACCTGGTATAGACACAACACTGTCTACAGTATACATGGTTGGTATATAAAAGTCGTCAGTATCATCATAGCTAACATAGCAATAGTAGGTTTCCACACAGATTGAAAGGCTAAATAAGTAGCACACACTTCCGTTCATGATGCGTTTATGACAAGTGTGATTTTGTGTTCCAATGTTGTGACTTTGTTTGGATTTAAGTTTATTTTATATTGTAATTAACTTTATTAAAACACTACAAAAAGAAGCCAGAAATTATGTTTTGCCATCTTAAATTACCGGTAATCATAAGTGTGCCTGTTAGCACGTGAATGGCTGGCATGGAAGCCATTCACATCAATCACCACCATTATTGGCCAGTTTAGTTTATTAAATTATAAACCAGTTTTATTTGAGGCATTTACTTAATTAATACTGATCCATCTGATTTGTTTCACTACCAGTTGTGCCAATGATTCTCATTAATGTGGGCCCCTTAACTTGGAACTATTAGTTTCTCTAGTGGCCCGCTGGCCCTCTAAATTCCACCAGTCTTAACAGTTGTAACTACCCGTCTTGGCCAGTCATCTGCCAGTCTTGAAGACAGGCAGATGGGTCTCTGGCTAAGCCCCCGGTTGATACGGCTGTGTGAAGGGAGGTTTGGCAGGATTGTGTGTGGAGAACTAGAGTGGGAGATGGAGGGAATGCAGTGAAACAGGATCAGTGATAGGACAACAAAAGTCAAGGCCCAGTATCAATGCCTTACCGCAGACTTAGGGATATAGACCAGAGCAATAACTACTCAGACATAACATCAGGTCGATAAGTAACAATTGTTTCACTTCATTATTCAATGAACAGACAGACTTACCTTCCTAGGTTTCTTTGATGGATCGAGTGGCACAAAACACACATCTATGAGTCGTTCCTTCTTCATCGGGAGGGGCAGCGAGAGGTAACAGAAGGGGTCAAAGGTGACAGACACCTTACTGCACTCGGGACAGACGAGTGTCGACTTGAGCAGGCCGTGGAATATGTCGACAATGATCGAGTCGTTGCGCTTCAGATAGTTCTCCCAAGCCTCCTTCGCGATATCCTACAACAACAAGGCTGACAATTGAATGGTTTCAGGGAACAATGTGATATATAAATGTTGTGCTTTATCATCAAAGTTTAAATAGAAACTTACATAAATTAAGTTGGGATATATTAAAAATCCCAAATAAAAGAGAATGGTAGCAGTCTGAAACGTTTTTCTTCAGATTTGCTATGCAGTGTCATATTAAATTATTTTGTTATAGTGACAACAAGACTGGCAGTTATTTCCACTGTCTTAGATAAATCATTGCCCAATTATCAACAGACCAGTTACAGGAACAGTATTCAACAAATAAAATTCACACTCCTTTGTAATATGGCTAAAGACCAACAGGCACACTGTTCAACGATGCAGATTTTTTATTTAAACCAAAATTTCTTTTCATTTTTATTAATACAGGTGTCTTAGCTGGGTTTCTGTTAATACTATTCTGTACAAACCTACCACTCTTAATAATATTTACACATGTCAATGTCCCATTTTTGCATTTCGCATCAAATTGTTATAATTTTCCGAGCACCAAACCTTAAGAGAAACATGACATGTGTTACCTAAACTGTTTTGTGACCAAGAAAATGTCACTGTTCACTCTTAAAAGTGAACAAGTCCTACCTCGTCCAGTCTGCCGTCAGCATCTTTCAACTCAATATATGGCTTCTTGTGTATGCGGTTGAGGTCCTCATGTAGACCATCAAGGACAAAGGCCATCACCTCCTGAGAGTCCTGCTGCTGGTAGCCAGAGAACTGGGGAGCGAACCGCCCCACCGCAACCTGGAAATGCATTTAGTGCAATATCATGGATGTTCAGCTAATGCCGAGTCCAACACAGCAATGAATAAAGGCCTGTTCACACCACAATTTTTATTCAGATTCTTTACCAATTAGGTCATATGACACCACATCATGTCATGCTGACATTTTAACCGAGATCAACAAGGGTTCCAGATTCTGTGTTCAGCACCACCACTGTTGGAGAGAGGGGAGCGATGCTCCAGAATGTGGCATCGGGAGCACAGTCACTCTCCTTTTACGGACAGCACTGACATCTCCATTGACAGAACATGTGGGATCAATGTAGAAGACATCTCCATTGACAGAACATGTGGGATCAATGTAGAAGACATCTCCAGTGACACAACATGTGGGATCAATGTAGAAGACATCTCCAGTGACACAACATGTGGGATCAATGTAGAAGACATCTCCAGTGACACAACATGTGGGATCAATGTAGAAGACATCTCCAGTGACACAACATGTGGGATCAATGTAGAAGACATCTCCAGTGACAGAACATGTGGGATCAATGTAGAAGACATCTCCAGTGACACAACATGTGGGATCAATGTAGAAGACATCTCCAGTGACAGAACATGTGGGATCAATGTAGAAGACATCTCCAGTGACAGAACATGTGGGATCAATGTAGAAGACATCTCCAGTGACACAACATGTGGGATCAATGTAGAAGACATCTCCAATGACACAACATGTGGGAACAATGTAGAAGACATCTCCAGTGACAGAACATGTGGGATCAATGTAGAAGACATCTCCAGTGACACAACATGTGGGATCAATGTAGAAGACATCTCCAGTGACAGAACATGTGGGATCAATGTAGAAGACATCTCCAGTGACAGAACATGTGGGATCAATGTAGAAGACATCTCCAGTGACAGAACATGTGGGATCAATGTAGAAGACATCTCCAGTGACAGAACATGTGGGATCAATGTAGAAGACATCTCCAGTGACACAACATGTGGGATCAATGTAGAAGACATCTCCAATGACACAACATGTGGGAACAATGTAGAAGACATCTCCAGTGACAGAACATGTGGGATCAATGTAGAAGACATCTCCAGTGACACAACATGTGGGATCAATGTAGAAGACATCTCCAGTGACAGAACATGTGGGATCAATGTAGAAGACATCTCCAGTGACAGAACATGTGGGATCAATGTAGAAGACATCTCCAGTGACACAACATGTGGGATCAATGTAGAATGTAGACAGCTGGGCAACATTGTGCATTTGAATTTCTTAAAAATGACTGTGAGGAATTTCAAATGCAATTGGCACAGGATTTGTTTTACTATCAGGTTATGTACATGCAAACTACTGATCAGAGTATATATCTACTTTGATTACACACCTAGAAGATTACAAGTCTGTCGACGTATCTCCTCTCCTGCACTTTAAAGTCACCTTTTGAATCAAAGTACCCCTTTCTACTCCAGTACCAGTCAAACTGGTTGACTTTGTGAGTACGTACAACCACTACAACCACGCGACGCGTTGACGTACAACCACTACAACCATGCGACGCGTTGACGTACAACCACTACAACCATGCGACGCGTTGACGTACAACCACGCGACGCGTTGACGTACAACCACTACAACCATGCGACGCGTTGACGTACAACCACTACAACCATGCGACGCGTTGACGTACAACCACTACAACCATGCGACGCGTTGACGTACAACCACTACAACCATGCGACGCGTTGACGTACAACCACTACAACCATGCGACGCGTTGACAGTGGCACAGATGTTGAAGTTGCATGACACTGACCTTGAAGTTGCGTGGCACCGTGTAGCTGCACCGGCCTGACCACATGACCTTGATGAGTTCAGCGTAGCTGGTGGCGATCTCGCCGTGCATGCCGAGTGGGTTGTTACAGTTCAACTCGTCCCGCCACTTGTCAGCCATGAAATATTCTGTCAGCGTGCTCACGTTGCTCAGGCACTGGCAATCAAAGGGTTAATATTTGTTACAGCATCACAAGATGGTGGTTATCTTCTCTAAACTGCACATATGTAAATCATGTGTGAATATCTTCCACGGCAGATGAGAAACTATGTGTGACTGGATGTTATGTCAAAATAACTGCTTCCATAACTCATACATAGAAAATAACCAACAAAATAAAACATTAACAAATATCTTAGATGACAGATAGAAAATGTTGCAACCTCAATATACCAGAATCTTTCTTGTTCACTTGCCATGTGGAGTTTTTGCCCACGATGGCAATCTTATAAAACCAATATAACAGAGGACATGAGGCAGAGTTGATTTTTAAATGTTGCTATGACAACCAACCTGTAGGGCGGAGTTCATGAAACATGTGTTGCCAAGGTTACCGAGACCACACAATCCAGGTGCGCTGCTGCTTCGGTGACCTTCATATGAGTAGTACGAAGAACTGCCACCAGTCGAGTATGAATAGTGGTTGTTGGACGGTGTTCTGTAGGGGGCAGCAAAGTAGTGTTAGTCACTGAACTCTGACCTTTAAATACTTCTTGTTCATTTTGTATTAATCGTATACGAGTCAGTTAGATATCCAATACACACAGATGCCACTACACACACTATTTCCACGGACAACAACACTGGTAATAGTGACATCATTATGATGAATGAAAGTGGCAGTTTTGTCATGCTTGTATTTTTGTGAATAATAGTGAATGATCGAACAAGTCGTTCCACTAACAGCAATGTAAAAAAAATACACAAGATAGAGAACTGACATTTTTACCAGTTATTCTGTGGAATGTTCCAGGTGCAATGAGCTATGTTGGATGTCATAGCTTTATTTTAAGGATTTGTAAACAAGGGACAACCAATTAGTAACATTTTAAAACATAATTTTTTCATGTGGGGGCGTATGTCCAAAAACACATAAATCGCTTTTGCCATGGCAACAATTAAGGAAATTTTTCACATATCGTCAAATTTTATGAAGTTGTTGTTCTCCTCGTCATTCCTCATCTTCAGGGGTGAGGCTGGCTTAGATACGTCAACATTTTCTTTTTTTTGTCTTCCTCCTCATTGCATTTGCACTACTTTCTCTACCACCCTTCTCCATTCTCCTCCGTCTTTTACTCTTTTCCTCCATTCCCCTTTCTATCCCTCCAGGTCTCTCTTCACGCAATCCTCCCACCTCACTCTCGGTCGCCCTCGTCTTCTTTTTCCCTCCACTCTCCGGGCATCTGCTTTCTTTGCCATCCGTTCTTCTCCCATTCGCTCCACTTGTCCTGCCCAGTTCAACCGACTTCTCACAAACTTCTTGTTGAAACTTTCTTTCACACCAACATCCTCCCTCAGCTCTTCCATTCTTCGCTTATCTATTATCATTACCCCCGTAATTCTCCTGACCCAGTTGTTTTTGCACACTTGTTGTTTCTCTGTCATTGCTATAGTTTCTAGGCCATACTGGTAGGCTGGTGTTACACATGTACCCTCTCCTGTTGTTTCTGTCATTGCTATAGTTTCTAGGCCATACTGGTAGGCTGGTGTTACACATGTACCCTCTCCTGTTGTTTCTCTGTCATTGCTATAGTTTCTAGGCCATACTGGTAGGCTGGTGTTACACATGTACCCTCTCCTGTTGTTTCTCTGTCATTGCTATAGTTTCTAGGCCATACTGGTAGGCTGGTGTTACACATGTACCCTCTCCTGTTGTTTCTCTGTCATTGCTACAGTTTCTAGGCCATACAGGTAGGCTGGTGTTACACATGTACCCTCTCCTGTTGTTTCTCTGTCATTGCTATAGTCTCTAGGCCATACAGGTAGGCTGGTGTCACACATGTACCCTCTCCTGTTGTTTCTCTGTCATTGCTATAGTTTCTAGGCCATACTGGTAGGCTGGTGTTACACATGTACCCTCTCCTGTTGTTTCTCTGTCATTGCTATAGTTTCTAGGCCATACTGGTAGGCTGGTGTTACACATGTACCCTCTCCTGTTGTTTCTCTGTCATTGCTACAGTTTCTAGGCCATACAGGTAGGCTGGTGTTACACATGTACCCTCTCCTGTTGTTTCTCTGTCATTGCTACAGTTTCTAGGCCATACAGGTAGGCTGGTGTTACACATGTACCCTCTCCTGTTGTTTCTCTGTCATTGCTATAGTCTCTAGGCCATACAGGTAGGCTGGTGTTACACATGTACCCTCTCCTGTTGTTTCTCTGTCATTGCTATAGTCTCTAGGCCATACTGGTAGGCTGGTGTTACACATGTACCCTCTCCTGTTGTTTCTCTGTCATTGCTACAGTTTCTAGGCCATACAGGTAGGCTGGTGTTACACATGTACCCTCTCCTGTTGTTTCTCTGTCATTGCTACAGTTTCTAGGCCATACAGGTAGGCTGGTGTCACACATGTACCCTCTCCTGTTGTTTCTCTGTCATTGCTATAGTATCTAGGCCATACAGATAGGCTGGTGTTACACATGTACCCTCTCCTGTTGTTTCTCTGTCATTGCTACAGTTTCTAGGCCATACAGGTAGGCTGGTGTCACACGTGTACCCTCTCCTGTTGTTTCTCTGTCATTGCTATAGTATCTAGGCCATACTGGTAGGCTGGTGTTACACATGTACCCTCTCCTGTTGTTTCTCTGTCATTGCTATAGTCTCTAGGCCATACAGATAGGCTGGTGTTACACATGTACCCTCTCCTGTTGTTTCTCTGTCATTGCTACAGTTTCTAGGCCATACAGGTAGGCTGGTGTCACACGTGTACCCTCTCCTGTTGTTTCTCTGTCATTGCTATAGTATCTAGGCCATACTGGTAGGCTGGTGTTACACATGTGCCCTCTCCTGTTGTTTCTCTGTCATTGCTATAGTCTCTAGGCCATACAGATAGGCTGGTGTTACACATGTGCACAGTACCTTTCCCTTCAGTTTTTGTGATATGTGCCTGTCTCCCATCACACCGTCTACTTTCCTCCATGCATTCGCCCCTGCTTGTATTTTCCTGCGAATTTCTGTCTCTGAGGAGCCATCCCCACATACCGCTCCGCCCAGGTATACAAAACTGTCTCTTTGTTTTAGTTTCTTCCCCCCAGGTGTATTTCCAGTTCTTTGCCTTTTGCCCAACCCACAGCACCTCTGTCTTCTCCAGATTCACTTTCAGGCCGTGTTTGCTGAATATATCCTTCCACTCTATCAGTTGTTCCTGTAAATCCACTTCCCCGTCCGCTACCACTGCTAGATCATCTGCATACAGTAGTTTCTGGAGAATATCTTACATACTGGTCTTTCTATTTATCAGTTCCATCACTGCGATATACAGCAGTGGGATCGGGGCATTCCCCTATCTCAAGCCAACGTTCACTTTGAATTCTTCCGAGATTCCAGGCCCACACAAGACTCTGCCCTTCGTTTCTTCATATGTCCCTTCCACTATCCTGACCTCTGCCTCCATCTCAGTGTCGCCATTGCCATCTTTCTCGGTACCGTGTCATAAGAGCCAAGATATGGCCGGTAGTTACTTTAGGACCAGTGGCTACCCTTAAATACATTAGTGACCACTAACACTGCATTAGTGACCACTAACACTGCATTAGTGACCACTAAAGCTGCAATATATTCAAAATTAAAACTTCTTTATTTCACTGTTAGAGTCATGGAACAATATTTTGCTGTTTCAGCAACGTAATGCTTTATTGCCAATTCCTATTTTATATCTGTATTAAATAAGAAACAATTACTGTGAATGTAAAGTGCTTATTTCAATGCAATGGAATAAAGATGTTGCAAATAAAATTTACAGTGATGCAATCATCCCAGCAATCATCCCAGCATGTACAACTGAAGTGATCATAAGCAGGTGAATTGAACAATTTATAAAATCACAGCAGTCAACACTACAAAACATACGAGTGACTCACTTTGCCGGTGACCCATTGACCTTGGTCGTGTTGTTTGCACTGACACCTGGTGAATTGTATGTGCTCGTGCTGCGAAATGAAGAGTAATTATAATAGCTATTAAATATTAAAGTTCACAAATACAATTTTTGAAACCATGCCAAATCTTTTAGAATGTGTCCCATTGGTTCGCTGTAGTAACTATCCCTTGTCTGACGGCAGAACCGAACAACAGATTCTGAAGTAAGGAGATCATCATGATATATTCATAACATATGGGAAATTCATGACATACTCAGGTATGAATAAACCGAGACTGCAGATGAACTTACACAAGAGGACATGTCAGATCACGTATGTGATCAAAATTCTTGGGTTGTGACCTGGTGAATTTCTCTCAATAAACTATAGAGATAATTATTGTTAGAGGATGAATGCCGAGTAGGAACGTTAGTGTCAACTTACACGCTGGTCTGTCTTGGCCAGGTGCCGTCAGCATTCTTCTCTTCTATGACAATCACCTGTGGACACAACATGAACATCACCCGAGACTCCACCATAAACTACTGCAGTCAACTAACTACGAGTCAGGTGCCCAGCCTGTTTGTTAGAATAACTCTCCACAGCAGAGAAATCAAGACAACCCCCAGACCCAACTGTCCAGCACACACCACCACATCTCCTCATCAACTTATAAGGATCCAAAGGTTGCAGTTATCAACTTATCAACTTATTTGTGATATATTTTATAAATCTGTATTCACTCCACTGACTGAAGACTGCCACTGATTCACACACAACAGGTGAGAAGTGACGCCTTAGATAAACGTTAAAGTTCCCTGATAAATTGTCCCCAAGGCAATACAATACATTTCAGTGATCTAATACTGTTACTACCGTACAAGAGCGTACCGTTCCCTGATAGAGGCCTGTGTCCTGTATGGTGAGGTCGCTGCGATTGAGATGTTCGTACGTGTTGGACATGTATTTGTTCCACAGTCGCACCTCTGTGTCATCACTAATGTTGAACACTTGTTGCATCTTCTTCTCTATACACTCTGTCGACAAACAAAACATGTTTTGAGTTATTTTGTTGCAAATTATGTTTGGGAAACTTGCAAAACTGTGAATAGCCAATGTCTTAGTATCCTTTACATCGAATTTTGATTGGCAAAAAATTAATAGGTAGTCCAATTATTATAATAAGAAAAAATAACACGTAATTGAGCTAGCATGTCCCAACAAATATTAGATACGATAGATTTTTCATAAAATTATTCTCCAATGAGAAATCAAATTGAGAAGGATATCAGAATATTTACTGTTTACTAACATTTAAAACATACCTTTATCTTAACTGAAATTAAAAGTGGTTTAAACTTGACAGCTGATGTTTCTTTCAAGAAAAGTATAAGACTATTGTGTAAAAAATGTGATGTAATCACGGGGAAACGAATGAATGTTTCCACCACCAGGTGGTTGACTCTTACCGATCGTGTCGGCCTTGCTGAACTGCTCCGTTATGACGTGCTCGAGGTTTCGGTTGTGACACAGCTTCAGCTCCAAGAGATAGACTTCTACCTTGCAGTGTTTCACAAACATCCCCTGCTCGATCACCTTGCGTGATAATACCATCTACACACCAGAAGCAGTACAGTGATTGTGACATGAATGGGAGACAAGTCATTGTTTTCAGTTGCTAACAAAAACGTTCACTGCACAGACATAAGTGAAGCATGTACATTTATAGCCATTATCCTCATTTGAAAGATATTTTGCATAAAGCACTAGTGAATACATAACATTTTACAAAAAAATAATTGTTATGCTAAACTGTCATGCCTTTCATGTTGATTTCACTGCTTTTTATGAGCTTAGATCTGGTTAAATATCTAGCATTTTAACTGCTCCCAGAAATAAACACAGTACATTTTCTTTGAAATACCAATTACAATCATTAAAAAATTAAACACAGAAACAAGACAGCAACAAGCATGTATCACTTACCTCAGTGTCGACAATGTTGTACCATGCCATAAGCTTCTTCCATGCTTCCTCTGGCATCAGGTGGTAGTCCAACTCATCTATGAGATGTTCCTTCAGTGTGTTCTTTGTCCCTTCTATATAGATAATAAATACAAGATCATCAAATGTGTAGGAATACTCAGTGTAAATAACAGTTATTGGTATGGGTATCATAAACGATAGGCGACTTTCAAACTTTAAAATATTCGTCAACCTCGCAGCATATAAATGGTTGTAGTTTGAGACAATTAAAAAAACTTGTTATCTCAACACTGCCTAGCTGAAGGGATGGCAAGGTTTAAGTGCAATTGACTGGAATAGGAATTCATCAATTCCAGGTGGAACTTATTTTTTTAAGTTAACAGAATTGGAATCAACAAATTGAATTGATTCAATGTCTGGATAGAGCTGTGTAATGTCACTGATATGAAGAGAATGGTCATTTTTCAAAAGAATAACAGATGTTGAGGGAGTGACTGAATCTGTGAATAACAAATGTCAATGAACGAAAAATTAGTATCTATTTATGTTATAAATCTATAACAGATTTTGTTATAATTCTTCAGATTAACAATGCAACAAAGCAGACTGCAAGAAACATTGAATTAATTTAGGAAACAACTCAATGTGCGTAAATGCACAATTAGTTGCATGCATTATAGATGCAGCAACTGTAGAATTCGATAATGTTTGCTCTCTCACCTTTACAGAGTGGGGAGTTGTCAATGGGGCCTGGGAAGACAGTTTCATCCCCCACACACCCGGCATCCCACGCATCAAAGCCAACATACTTCTTCCACTGCTTAAACCATTTCGCATCTAACAAATACCTGCAAGAGAGAATTATACATACAGTCACAATTTATGATCCATGATTTGCACCATTTTACTAAGTCCTACAAAGTAATGCTTACACTGTCATCTAAAGGTTAATTCTGATCACAGGATCCTCTTAGTTCCTTGATGATCAGATAAATCATGTTCTGTCATTTAATATTCAGTTTTCTGTTTAAGAAGTGCATGTGTGACATCCATAAGGACAGCAACCTGAGGAAATTTGTAGAACTTTATGTTAGTGATGCTTCATGATGATAACATATTGTCATTGCACACCAGAATCTATCTAGGTAATTTTTGGTAAATTAATTTATCAATTGAGTTATCAGACTATTTGCAAAGTTATAGGAATAATATAGCATAGTCAAACTGTGCAATAAAGTATCAACATGCTCTGCCTTAAATTTCTGTTTAGATTTCCTTAATAATGTTTTCAATTGCTGCAAAACAGACACAGTGTAGCTGTCAAATATGTTAACAACTTAACATGATATATATAAAGCTGGTAATCTTTTACTTAACTGGCCTATATTATTAGGACCTTATGAAAACGGTTTTACCTGCTTTTTTTATATGTATGTGTTCGTAATGTAATTCTTAATCACTTCCGGTACAAAGAGGTCAGATATAAATTTTTGTATTGTCTTTTAGAGCAATTTAATCCCATCGAGTCGATGTAAACCCGGTGCCATACCGGGGTACCGCATGTACATGCGAATTGAGAGCATTCCGGGGGCATCAAAACCGCGAAGGCGACTTTCTTGCGATTTTTCCCCGACCTCAAATCATATCAGATAAACATTTTTAATTATGATTTTTGTTTTTATAAATGGTTAAATAAACAAGATTCATTCTCTCCGCTTTTTCTCAGACTTTCGGATGGTGTTAACAGGATCTGTATTAATGTTTCGTTATTTAGGAGATTTCGGTCAAAAATTCAACACGCACAAAAAACACACATGTATAACACAAAAGACAATGAAAACTGTTTGTGCTGACGCTAATAAAATGTATCTCCTACACCTTGAGGAATGCTTAAATGCTATTGTCAGACCCATTATAGGTTCAGCTGAAACAACTACACTTTATATTATATTATTATTTTGGGTGAGGTTATGGCATAACTAAGACAATATATGCAAATAATATCAGATTATATTTCTTATGACGCATAGATGTCAAATACATCTTTTTGGTGTGAGATTATCACTGAAACTTACTCAATTTAATTGATCAGATTATATTTTATGGCCCATGTATATTATGACGTATTGTAATAAAGCTTAAAACAGGTCTTAGACATTATACACTTTCTAATTCAGCCATATTTCGTTACTTTAACGCAATTCTAATTAGTTAATATAGGCTAATTAAAGGATGTGCATATTAAAATACACACAAAAATAAATAATTGTACATTATTACATATTATAATAACTCTTAATAATGTCGATTTTTTTATTTCATTACTTTAACGCTATTTTATAACTATTTGTAATGTTTCTTGTGGGAATTTACTTTATCGCACGTCTTGCGAAAGTCTTAGAAAAAGCGGAGAGAATGAATCTTTTGTTTAACCATTTATAAAAACAAAAATCATAATTTAAAATGTTTATCTGATATGATTTGAGGTCGGGGATATGTCCGCAAAATCGCAAGAAAGTCGCCTTCGCGGTTTTGATGCCCCCGGGATGCTCTCAATTCGCATGTACATGCGGTACCCCGGTATGGCACCGGGTTTACATCGACTCGACGGGATTAAATTGCTCTAAGACAATTAAAAATTTAATATCTGACCTCTTTGTACCGGAAGTGATTAAGAATTACATTATGAACATACATATAAAAAAAGCAGGTAAAACCGTTTTCATAAGGTCCTAATAATATAGGCCAGTTAAGTAAAAGATTACCTAAATTTGTATCAGGCCAGCTATTACAAATATCGACATTGGAAAATAGCACTGACAAATATTATTTTCATCTACGATCATACAAGAAAATAAACCAAATTGAAATATGGGCTACTTATAGGACTGACCCCACTGGCACTGCACTATCGTGTCGAACGGATACCCAGTACCGAGAATGGTGCCTCACGTCAGGGTGATAACGAAAGCTAAACTAACAAACATAAAATAATAAAGGGAACTGCTGTACAGGTTTTTTTCGACTGCGTAGATGCGTGCTCGTTTCGTACAAGAACAATGGAGAAGACATTTAACTACTATAAAGCTGCAGGGTATTACGTAAACCGGATTTCCAAATGCGATGACCGAGCCACCGGCATCGCCATCGCGGTTATACAGCGCCGACAGCGATGCTGTGTCGTTGAAACGAAACGTGATATAATGACCATTTAGAAAGCGGGCAATTGGTTTACAGTGTATGAGTATACTTAAAACACCTACCATGTATCACTCTTTTTAAGTTGAGTTTTAAGGAGCTCGGCAATTTCATTTTTCTGCGTTTCACAGTCATGAAGAATCGCTTCCGCCATTTTCAAGATTATGCGTTACGCATGAGAGACTGCAAATTCCAAACCAAACGCGAGTGTTACGTCAATTATGATTGGCTAAAATTAAAGTTGCCATTCACGTGACATAATTGTATATGCGTTGTTTTATTGTTGCGATGACAAAGAATAATCTGCATTAATACCATATTAAATTATGATACTTTTTTTAAATAGTTTTGTTGCTCATTGTCAGAGTTTGTTTGGCGGTGACGTCATTCGCGGAGACATTCGTTAAAACCAGCAAAACCAGAATCACCACGCAATCAACTCGATCTAAGCCTAGTCAGACCTCTCGATGCCACACCCCTCCATTTCGCCATGTCATGAGGTTTTCGTTTGGCATACGGCAAACGTGTCCACCAAACCACCGGAGTCTTGTAAGTCTGATGACATCTGATGTGGATTAAGGGGTGATTTCGAGACTCGACTACGGGAATGCTTTGCTGTTCGGCAGACGTTCTTAATTAGCTCTAAACTGCAGAGAGTGCAGAACTCAGCAGCTCGATTGGTAGTCCGCTGCAACAGGCGAGAGCACATCACCCCGGTGCTAAATAAGCTCAGTTGGCTTCCGGTGAAACAGCGTATCGTGTACAAAATACTGCTGCTTTCGTTCCAAGCCTAACATGCAATGCACCGTCGTACATCACCGACTTGCTCGACGCGTCCCGACCAGCGCGTCCGCTACGTTCTGCCAACAACAACAACTTGCGTGTGCCGCCATCCAACAGCAGATACGGCGATCGCTCCTTCTCAGTTTCGGCCCCACGGATGTGGAACACTTTTCCGTTAGAATTAAAGACAGATCAGCCAACGTATTGATTAGAACTGCACGACGGCCAGCGGGAAGTCACTGACGTCGGCACGTATTTAAAACAAATAATCGAATGAAGTATGTTGCATAATAAAGAGTTTAGGAAGTTGAAACACAAAAAGTCATCGGCAGGAGGTCTTGTGAACGATATTACAACACTGATCAACGCGGGCTGTTGCGTGAGGTTGTGAAATGTACAGAATGTTTTATAAGATTTATCGGTAAAAAATAAAAAGTAAAAACGAAGTTAAATTCTTATACAGCGCAGTATCCAGTCCTCCCGACTGTTCAAAGCGCTTTACACTTTATTCCCTGGCAGACTTATTCAATTGATCACCATCTCGACTTCTTTTGGAAGCATCCAGCCACGCTGCTATTAATGCGCGAAGACTATTCGTACACAAATATCCACCACTGCCTGTAGCCATGTAGTCATTCATACAGCGGAGTGAACTGAAGCAACGTAGAGTACACGAACTTGCCCAAGGTTGGACACCAGGAACATAAGATTCGAACCCAGATTCTCTCGGTCGATAGTCCGAAGCTCTATTAAATGCACCACTGCGCTCCACAAAATGGCGCTGTCCTTGCAATATGGTCGCTGTGTGTTCAAACTTGTTTTCTTGATCAACCGCTGACGTTAACAATGTGACTGTTTTTGTAATGGTTAATTTGTACTGCTTTGTTTAGATGCATAACACAAAAACGTTGCCTTATGTTTTCCTTTAAGACTATTCTTCTGTCAACATATATCGCTCTCTCTCTCTCTCTCTCTCTCTCTCTCTCTCTCTCTCTCTCTCTCTCTCTCTCTCTCTCTCTCTCTCTCTCTCTCTCTCTCTCTCTCTCTCTCTCTCTCTCTCTCTCTCTCTCTCTCTCTCTCTCTCTCTCTCTCTCTCTCTCTCTCTCTCTCTCTCTCTCTCTCTCTCTCTCTCTCTCTCTCTCTCTCTCTCTCTCTCTCTCTCTCTCTCTCTCTCTCTCTCTCTCTCTCTCTCTCTCTCTCTCTCTCTCTCTCTCTCTCTCTCTCTCTCTCTCTCTCTCTCTCTCTCTCTCTCTCTCTCTCTCTCTCTCTCTCTCTCTCTCTCTCCCTTCTGGATCTGCACATGCGCAAGGTCTACACCTAGCATGTCACTCCAGATCAGCTTCTCATTGGCAAGCGCTCCGTCTCGCCTCGACCGAGTCTCGACGTTAAACCAGCGCACACCAAGTCTTGACACAAGAAGCAGTGGAGACAAGGTCAGGGCGAGGACAAGACGCGTCGAGACGCTCCAAAAATATCAAACATGTTAGATCCTCGTGATTCGCTTAAGACTCCTCCGAGACGCGCTCAAGACGCCTTTTTATTTCCATTTAATTTGATAGGTAATTGGGTGTGGTGGATGGAAGGTATATGGTGTCTCTTTGAAAATGCCATGTTTTTTTATTTTAGCAGTTTGTGATGGGATCATATTCCGTAGTCAGATTGCTCGGGGTAAAGAGAGAGAAAAGTTGCATTGATAATAATAAACTTATATAGTGCCAATACCCGCAGGAATTTGAGATAAGAAGCGCAACTTGGAAGAATCATTAGGCAAAGTCGTGAACAAAGAGTTATTTATAGTTGATAGATATGCCCTTTGCATATATTGGTGAAAATGAAATTTTTTTAAATCTGTTTTGTCAGCATACAATAATAAGTTATAACTGATGTTATGATCAGCAATGATACGAATAAAGGATGCAATGTATATGCGAAACAGAACAGGACAATGGACGGATTCCTATGGGTGTCTAAATGGAAGATGTTGTTACATAATAGTGAGCAAGATACAGGTGTATATTAATGTTTTGGGACCAGTCTGAAAAATATGATCTAAACCACTGAAGAGCACTACCAGAAATTCCTCAATGTCTATGGAGGCGTTGTAAAAGAATTGCATGGTCGATAGTTATTGTATCGAAAACAGCTAAATGGATTTGGTAAGGTGGGAGCAGTCACTTTGCTATTATCATGATATTATCTCGAACTCATTTATGGCCAAAACGTGATCGAATGTGAATAATCGTGAAGTATTTTAAAACCACACACTGTGCGGTAATATTTCTAATGAAGACACATCAGGCAATGTGTTTGGTTTCTCCCGATGAAGCCTGGTGGATTTCCACATTTGGTAGAAGTTTCCAGATTGTTATAAATTATATTAAGTTTGTGCAATATTCCGATTTTCCCTTTGACATCATGTGGTTGTTTTGATACTATTTAATATATAATTCTTTCGAGGTATCGGCGACGACGTGTCGCTTAATTGTTGTGTAGTTGTGTCACGGATTTTTCTAGATGTTCAAATGCAGCTCTAGGCGGTCGGTAGAAAGAACCTAAATATTGTTACGTGATTTTGAGAGATGGGTGGACTCCCATTCATATTTAATATGTCATTGGATAAGTCCTACTCAACGACAAGGACACATTCGATCTCCTATAGCACAGGACAAACAACACTGGAAAGAAGAGCGCATGTGTAATGAACATAACACCGTCTGATGCTGCCACCTGTCGTATAGTTTATAGTGATTTAAACATGTTGGAACTCTCCTGTAGTTACGAGAATAAAGAAGTTAGTTCTGTCACCGAAGCCACGATGTACGTGTCAGTATTTTATATTTGGCGACGAGAGATGCGCGAAACAGAACCAAAAGACAAGTGTGTGAGTAGTGTCGTCTACCACAGAGCACAGAGACGTGTGTAAAATGCGCATATGAAGAAACGGTTAGTGTTAAGTCCGTTATGAACGTGTTGTTCAATTTTAATCCGTAGGCCGTGTTGTCAGCCACGAGAACCATACCAGACAGTGCCGTGTGCAAAAATGAGCGGGAACCACGCATACTGCAAACATGTGACATTCGTATCAAGTCGGTTGTTTACTGTGTAAAACTAGTAAACAAGCCAGCAGTCGTGATTCAGTAGACTGTATCTGCATGGAGTAGATTTGTGCAGGATGCAGTCATGGCAACGTCATTAAATGTGCCGTGCATACAGCCTTTTGAAAGCGAACGAAAAACGATAGTGACGCCTCGTTAGGTCCCAAATGGGATAAGTGGCAACTCAGATTCGAGAACTATTTGTCCGCCATCGCAGTAAATGACGAAGGACAGAAGAGAGCACTGTTGTTGCATGCAGTTGGCAGTACAATATTCGATATTTTTGTCAACCTGCCGAACAGAGGGACAACTTATGAAGAGGCCAAAACAGCGTTAACAACATACTTCAAGCCGAAGATTAATCGTGAGTATGAACGTGCCGTGTTTAGACGCATGCGTCAAGAGAGTGGCGAAAAAATTTACGCTTACCATACCCGTCTCCGCCAGGCAGCGGCCAGTTGCGAGTTCAACGACATTAACGGTGAAATTAAATCACACATGATACAGACAACCACAGACTCAAAACTGCGTAAACAAGGACTGCCAAACGATGCGTTGACGCTAGGCGACATAATCGAAGCGGGTCGAAATAACGAGCTAGCGCAAGCCCAAAGTTTGAACATTGAAAAAGACTTGACATGCATCCAACAAGATGCCAAGACAATCGGTCGCAAGTTCGGACAGTCGAAACGTAGAAAACCACAACAGGGTGTAACACAATGTAGATACTGTGGGAAAGGTTTTCCGCATGTAGGAGGCAAGGAAACTTGCCCGGCATTTGGTAAACAGTGTTTTGTGTGTTATGAACGAAACCATTTTGCAAATTTTTGTCCTAAGAAAGGTCAGAAAAATACCACAAACAAACAGTTTGTGAAGAAACCAGTTCGTGCAGTTAGTGACTACAGTAGGGACTGTAACTGATGAAAGCACGGAGAGTGATGGTTGTGAAAATAGTATAAATGATGTTTCCGTAAACACTGAGGGTGATGTTTGTGAAAGTAGTATACATGGTGTTTCCAATACCACTTTTGTAGCAAATCCGCCGAAGTTCAAAATCGAGTTTGAAAAGTGTTCAGTGATGATGACAGCTGATAGTGGTGCATCGTGTAGTCTAATTGATGAGAGTACGTTTCAGAACAAATTCAAGAGTGTTCGTCTTGAAACATGTCATGACAAACTGAATGCATATGGTGGTACACGTATAGTAACCATTGGAAAGTTTCTTAGTACTATTGGGTGTGGTAAGAAAACTGCTAGTGATGTTTTCTATGTAGTGAAAGGAAACTGTGGATGTTTGCTCAGTGTAAATGTGAGTCAAAAACTCGGACTCATTCAGGTTGCAGATCATGTGGTGCATAATGTCGTAAATACTGAGTGCCCAGAAGTGAAGAAATACCCGAAGGTATTTGAGTGTATTGGTAGGTTAAAGAACTTTGAGGTAAAGCTTCACATCAATGAAGCTATCCCCCCTGTTGCTCAGCGCCATAGAAGAATCCCTTTTCATGAACGTCAAAAGGTTACAAAGGAACTGTTTGAGTTGAAAAGGAATGATGTGATCGAAAGGGTAAAGGGTCCAACTCCCTTGGTGTCCCCAATAGTGGTGGTACCGAAACCCAAAAGGCCCGGTGAGGTTCGTATCCGTGTCGATATGCGACAGGCGAACAAAGCAATCATGAGAGAGCGACACCCGTCGCCTACAGTTGATGACATTGTTCAAAAACTGAACAATGCGCGTGTGTTCAGCAAGATTGATCTAAGATCAGGCTATCATCAGTTGATGCTTGCAGAGGAGTCTCGCTATATCACCACATTCTCCACTCATGATGGTTTGTGGCGATATAAACGCCTTAATTTTGGTATTTCGAGTGCGAGCGAAGTGTTTCAGAATGTTGTTGAAAATATCATTGAAGGAATTGACGGTTCTTTCAATATGTCCGACGACATATTTGTGTTCGGTAAGGGCAAAACCGACGAGGAAGCGTATGCCGAACATGACAAGAGTTTGGATCAGGTGCTGAAGAGGCTCGATGAGAATGGACTCACAGCAAATCTTGCCAAGTGTGAGTTTCGAAAGCCGAAGATGGGATTCTACGGTATGATGTTCTCAAAGAACGGAATCGAACCAGATCCGAAGAAAGTAGAAGCACTCCTAGAAATGGAGCCGCCTGTCGATGTGGGAGAAGTGCAGAGTTTGTTGGGAATGACAAACTACCTCGCAAGGTTTATTCCCAATTACTCGACAGTAACAGCACCACTGCGGAAGCTCACATGCAAGAAGCAAGAGTTCAAGTGGGAGTTTGTACAACAGTCCTCGTTTGAGATGCTGAAGGGTGTCCTTGGTACGTATCCAATCGTTGCCTACTTCGACATGAAGAAGGAGGCAGAACTCATTGTAGATGCATCCCCTGTAGGGCTAGGTGCGATGCTAGTACAATACCAAGACAAGAAGCCCCAAGTAGTTGCATACGGGAGCAGAGCCCTAACACCAGTTGAGCAGCGGTACAAGAGTCAACTAGAAAGAGAAGCGCTGGCAGTTGTCTGGGCCTGCGAATACTTTCATGTGTATGTCTACGGGGCGCCAGTGAAAGTGGTAACTGACTACAAGCCGTTAGTAACGTTGTATGGAAATACCGGCGCCAAGCTGCCCCTGAGACTAGAAAGATGGGCTATGAGGCTGCTGCCATACCAGCCAGTTATCGAGTACCGTCAGGGTAAAGATAATCCGTCGGATTACTTATCTCGCCATCCGCAAGTATCAGACAGAAGTTCTCGAGAAGAACTTGTGGCAGAAGAGTATGTGAACTTCGTCACAGAGGAAAGTATCCCAAAAGCAATGAGTGGTACAGAAGTCTTAGAAGCAACGTTGGCAGACCCAACTCTCAGTGCTGTGAAAGATCTTCTGTTAACTAAAAAATGGTACATGCTTGAAACAAAGTATGGACAAGATCCAGGTGTGGACTTTGAAGCGATGCAATGGTACAGCAGAGTTGGAAATGAACTCACTGTAACACGTGATGGATTAGTGTTGAGAGGAACCCGTATTGCGGTTCCAGCGAGTCTACAGCACAGGGTAATCCATCTGGCCCACGAAGGGCATCAAGGGATAAACAAGACCAAGGCTCTCCTTGGAGAGAAAGTCTGGTTTCCCAGAATTGACGCTATGGTAGCTAAGCTACTTGATGAATGTGTAGCGTGCAAAGCGGCTTATGATCCAAAGCCAAGGGAACCATTGGTCATGTCTGATCTTCCGTCAAGGAAATGGTCTCATTTATCCGCAGATTTTTATGGACCATTACCTACAGGTGACTACCTCCTTGTTGTCATGGACGAGTACACCAGATTCCCTGAAGTCGAAGTGATAAGATCTCTGTCGGCTCAGACAGTTATTCCAGTCTTCGAGAAGATATTCTCGTCAAGAGGTACTCCCGACAACCTGAAAACAGACAATGGAACTCCGTTACAAAGTGAAGAGTTTAAGAGGTTTGCTGTCAACCTAGGTTTTCTCCACCAAAGAGTAACACCATATTGGCCTGAGGCGAATGGTGTAGCCGAGAGATTCATGAGAACCATAGGCAAAGTCTGCAAATGTGCACAGGTAGAAGGTAACCCCTGGAAACGAGAGTTGTACCGGTTTCTTAGAAACTACAGGGCAACCCTGCATACCTCGACAGGATTACCACCAGCAACGGTTTTGAATGGTGTACCGTTGAAGATGAAGCTACCCCAGGTCCATGCTGAGGAAATGGATGAAACACTCCGTCAAAAGGATTGGGCGGCAAAGAACAAGATGAAGGAATATGCGGAAGCACGACGAAAGATAACCAAGTCTGACATTGGTATCGGAGATAAAGTGTTGTTGAAGAATGTGGCACAACAAGGGAAACTAGTGCCCAAATTCCAACATGAGCCTTTCGAGGTCATATACAGGAAAGGTACAATGGTAACAGCACAAAGAGGCCAGGAGGTCAAGGCGCGAAACACAAGTCATTTTCGCAGAGTCAGCACTGACATTGAGCCGTTGCAATACAGGCCAGTCGAACCTGACCCAGCTCCTACTGTAGTACCCCCAATAGTCCCAGTAAGTCATCCAGTGGGATCTCCGTACTCAACTGAGGCTAGTATGAGTCTTTCCCCTTCCGTGCATGCTCCACCCTGTCGTCCACCTAGGGTTAAGAGTGTACCCAAACGGTTTGAAGGATTTCGTGTAAATGCCTAGTTTCTGTAAACAGTGATGTAGTTTCAACACTGTACTGAGCATAGTTTCAACATATCAGGCGATATTTGTTTATTTGCTAAACATAATTGTATAAAGTTTGGGGAGATGTAATGAACATAACACCGTCTGATGCTGCCACCTGTCGTATAGTTTATAGTTATTTAAACATGTTGGAACTCTCCTGTAGTTACGAGAATAAAGAAGTTAGTTCTGTCACCGAAGCCACGAAGTACGTGTCACTATTTTATAGCATGCTCATGGAATGGAATTAAGGTGTGGCAAGAGCAAGAGCAAGTTATCATCTTCAACAGTAGACAGGCGCCAATAACTACTATATTGATTAGGTCTAGCGGAAAGCACCTCAAAGAAGCAATACTAACCTTTCTTTACATTAAAACAGCACTTATGATAGAGCTCTATGATAGCATGGTTGTATATAAATGTGTTGACGTGTAGAGATGTGAAAGCTGGAACTTAAAAAACTAATCAAAAAGACGAGTAGTCACTTCTCATGTGGTTTTTAGAAGGATTCTGACATTCAGGACACAACGAATGTATCCGTGAGGCGATTTATCACCGCAGGCGCTGAACCACAAAAACCGGTGTCGTGCCACACCCCTCGCATTGTTAAATTACTCCTCATATACCACATTGCGCATGCGTTATCTTAGTCTCATTACCATTGCCATAGTTATTTACTCTCACCCATTACCATCTTATCCCAGAGAGACGCACCTAAAGTTGTGATAATTGAGACAACAGTTAATGTATAATAACCACGTGATTTGTGTGTGTGTGTCTGTGTGTGTGTGTGTGTGTGTGTGTGTGTGTGTGTGTGTGTGTGTGTGTGTGTGTGTGTGTGTGTGTGTGTGTGTGTGTGTGTGTGTGTGTGTGTGTGTGTGTGTGTGTGTGTGTGTGTGTGTGTGTGTGTGTGTGTGTGTGTGTGTGTGTGTGTGTGTGTGTGTGTGTGTGTTGAATGGTGATGCAATAATGTAATCTCGGACTGCGAGTAATTTACGCTGTGAGAGTAGGTCGACCTGGAGCAACGGACGTTACGAAATGCTGTACGCTATAAAAAAAAGTCCCAGATGAAAATTATCTCTGTCAGTATATATGACTGTCGAAGGCTCTAAGTCTGCGCGCGCACCTTTACGAGCGCTCAAGGGGTAATCGAGATGACGAGATTGGGAGAGAGAGAGAGAGAGAGAGAGAGAGAGAGAGAGAGAGAGAGAGAGAGAGAGAGAGAGAGAGAGAGAGAGAGAGAGAGAGAGAGAGAGAGAGAGAGAGAGAGAGAGAGAGAGAGAGAGAGAGAGAGAGAGAGAGAGAGAGAGAGAGAGAGAGAGAGAGAGAGAGAGAGAGAGAGAGAGAGAGAGAAAAGAGGTGGGGAGAGATCATCCGCAACACCAGAAATCCACAAGAAAAACGCAAGCAATATACTATAACAAGAAAATGTGTCTGCCTACTGCATAGCAATATATATATAAAGAACATGTGTCTACCTACTACATAGCAGTATATATATATATATGTATATATATATATATATATATATATCGATATTCTCTTTCTGTTACGTATATGGTTTCGGAACTTTCCACATTACCAGCCAAGGCATAAGGTATTATTTACTGCAGAAGTATTGTAGAGAGCCCACAGTCATTGGCATTATAAGTCTATGTTGTTTTATTTTACTTTATTTGTTTATTTGATTAACTTATTTACTATTCGTTGTGGTTTCAGTTACAACATGTTAACATACCGTTACGTTACAAATAAGAAACGGCTTATTTAAGGACAAATCGCCATATATTCTTGAGGACTTGTAGCTCCTCCCCTGTTCCGGCAATTCGATTAATCATTATAATGTCTTCTATTCTAAAGCTAGGATTCCATGCTCGTGGCACGAGAACGGCATGCCGTTGCTGTGTGCGGAAAACATGCCGTTATCCGCACTTATGGAATCCTAGCTTTAATCAGCATCTTCTTCATATTCGTCTGTTTATTTTCTTATTGTTCTTCGTATTCCTTTCTTGTCTGTTCTCTTCTTCTTGTTCGTCTTCTTCTTTCTATTTACCTCATGCACGACTCGATCTCTGTTAGCCATATGTGTGCAATGCAACATTTAAGGGCAGTTTTAGGTATGAAATTAATTGAACGGAACTTGTCATTTTGACCAGAGCTGTGTAGATTTTGATAATGTTCGGAAGAACGTCATTTTCAAAGTTTACTTAAAGTGACACTATTTCTTTATTCGAAATTGTAGTTTTTATTTCTCACTTAATTTAGGTCCGCTTTGCCTTCTTGTTGGATCTTACATTAAATATATCGTTACTAACATCAGCCACTCGGAGTATCTAGTGCGACAACGTATTTTTAAAAAGAAAACAAACAGGTTTTTGAATTTAAATCTTTTTGGTACAAAACTTGAAGCAGTCGTTCGATAATCGTTTGTAATTCACTAAAACAGCTTTTCTAAATAAAGTATTTGAACCCAATTGATGAAATAACAGTTAGTGATTTATAATATAAATTCTTTGCGCAAAGGTGTCAACGGGTTTTTGTATTAAAAAACCCGGCATATTATGTTAAGCCGATCAATATACACACCGCAGGGAACATAAAGTTGAGTTAACTTTGAACGGAGTTTTGTTCATGTCGGTTATCGGAATGCCCATCTCTGTTGTAAACTTGGTTCTAATTGGACAGCAGCGAGTGAGGGCAAAAGAAGCCAAAGCAACATGGTAGCAGAAACAAGTCCAACGAAGGGGTTCATTGCTGGTGGGTTTGGGGGAATATGTGTAGTGCTTTCAGGCCACCCCCTGGACACAATAAAGGTACGTATCTATGGAAGGTTTGCAGCAAGAAACGGCTTATTTGAGAACAACTGGCCCGCGGAATGTCTAATCATTTGCACCTTGTCTTCTGCCGCTGGTTCAGTCAATCAAGATCAGGGCAAGGCCAGAGAACTACGACCAGTTGCCTGGATTAGCACCAATTTGTGGATCGTTGCCAACATGTCAGTTGTCAGAATGACAGTAGAGTCGTTTCTAGTTTTGTACCATTTCGCTTGTAAAGTTGTCATCGCCAGTCATTGTCAATAGTAGCGTCTGTGTCCATCTACATTCTCTAACTTGATTAGGTCAAATTTCAAAATCGAATCTAAACGAGATATTACGTCTACATATACTAGCCACAAAGGCATAAACAAGTCAGACACCTGTTGTCTTGAATTTCCATCTGTTTCTGTATTTCACCAGGTCACAGTGACCGTCTGACTGCTTAGATGTGTTGGCTAGTATTCAAAACGAAGAGGTATAAATAACATACTAGTTGCAAAGATATTAAATTATTATAAATACTAAAAATTGCAGTTTTCCAAGTTACCATTAATTAAAATTAGTAAGGAAAACCAGACAACAATGTTTATTAATAACGCACCAGAAGTATGTGTATGAGTGACCTCTGAACTGTGCATGTGATCTGAATCTTTCTGACCTTGCATCCTAATGACTTGCCCATGCAGGTGCGCCTACAGACGATGCCTACACCACCTCCAGGTCAGACCCCCATGTACAGCGGCATGCTTGACTGCACAAAGAAGATGTTTTTCAAGGAGGTGAAGGATTCAACATTATGTCCACTCACACATAAACAGAAGCACTTGCATAAAGTTGATGACAGGAAATGTTGACAATATTTTTATTCTTTTGGAAAATAGTTGTAAGAAGCCTACAGATATCATCAAAGTTCAGACAAACGTTTTGTGAATAATGTATTGTTGTGAAGACATTGTGTGGCACCCATGATAGCAACAAATGTTATGACTTAATGGGACTCTCCCTGACCTACTTATTTTTTATTACACAACAAATTACTTATGTATACCTAAAGTGGTCAAATAAATTGATTCAGTGTTCTGTTTAACATGAATTTTTGTTTCATATATTAGGCCTGGTTTTCTTGGTCAGAATTTAAGAAAATGCTAAACAAACATAGTTTTATATTTACAAATAATTAAATTCAGCTCCCAATGTCACAGAAACATTGTGTTGAAACATAGAGGACATGGTACTCACAAACTTATGTACAATTATAATACTTGAAAAAAGAATATGCTATTAGTGAAGAACACAAAAGATTTATGTATATTATTTAATTGAAATGAAGTTGTAAAGAATTGCAAAAGTTTTTTATGTTTTCCATCTAGGGGATACGTGGGTTCTACAAAGGCATGGGAGCACCATTGATGGGAATTGCACCCATCTTTGCTGTCAGCTTCTTCGGGTTCAACGTTGGCAAGGCCATCCAACAAAAACACCCTGATGATGTGTTGTCGTAAGCTGTTTTTATGCTTGTTTCTATGTATTTAAATTGTTGCTGCCAAGAGACTAGTAGAGAGTAACAGTGCTATCACTATAGACACTAACCAAAGTTGGAGCTGAAGTACTCGTTATTTGTTGATACTAGAGTACAGATTTTTCAAAAAGTACTCCTTGTACTTTTATTCGTATATATTGAAATACTCATACTTATTAAAATATAAGCATTTACAAGTACTTTGGGAATGCTTCACATGTATTTTATCATTATTTCTTATATTACGATCTTCAGTCCAAATATCTCATATTTTTTGTATTTATGATGTCTTCATTGTATAAGAGCTCTGGGTTGTCATGGACACTGTTTACTGACTGGTTCAGATCACTTGAACAAGACTTGGACTGACCATCACACGGTATGAGTACTTTCAAAAGTACTCATACTCGAGTAATGTATGGGATAAAGTATTCATTACTCCTACTACCGGTAGTATTGTACATATCACAGTACTCATTACTCGAGTACTTTAGTTGGGTACTCGCCCCATCCGTGCCACTAACATAATAAATTATTTGTCAAGTAATTGTTGACACATTTTTCTGTCTACATTACCAGTGCTAATGCATTTATGTTTTACTGTGATGTCAATATGTACACTGCTGATACACTTGTCTGTATTCTGTCGACACCCTTATCTGTATATTATTGACACACTTATATGTACACTGCTGACACACTTATCTGTATATTATTGACACACTTGTTTACACTGCTGGCACACTTGTATGTACACTGCTGTCACATTTCTCTACATATACGCTGCAAGCACACTTGTCTGAACACTACTAACACGTGTATGTACAGTTTTTGTACACTGTTAACACACTTGTCAGCACTACTGACACACTTGTATGTACACTACTGACACACTTGTCTCTATACTGTTGACACTGTAACTGATGGCACAAACTTATGTTAATATAAGTTTAAAAGTTTACTTGTACTTTTATATTGTTTTGTAATGTTGATTCCCACTTTTCTGTTGCAGTTACTCCCAGCTGTTCATGGCTGGCATGGTGGCAGGGGTCTTTTCCACATCAATAATGGCACCTGGGGAACGTATCAAATGTCTGCTGCAGGTAAGATATTTGTCAGTCAAGTTTGTTATGTACATGTATGTAGTTGTTGACCAGGTGTACATCTTCTGCTTGCTGGCAAATTCCAGTTTGTTGACTGTACATGTTCAGAATATATTTTTCTTTTCTGGTGTTTTGTTATCCAATTAACATCAGACATCTTTATAATATATCAAATTAAACTATTAACAATTAGTGTAATTGTAACTTTGTAATTAAAATGGTATATCTTTGTAAATTCAGATGTGTGTGAGACATATCCACATTTGTTGAAGGACATTTTGAAGATGCTATGTGGCATTACATAAAACAGTTCATGTTGAAATATCGTATCAGTGAACTTGTTCCTGTCCCTGGCCTTTGGGCAAAATTGTTCCACTTTGCAGACAGTCTATCTTGATACAAATGTTTGTGGTGCAGGTTCAGCAGTCATCAGCTTCTGCCAAGTACAGCGGTCCTGTTGACGTCGTCAAACAGCTCTTCAAGGAAGGAGGTATCCGCAGCATCTTCAAGGGCACCAATGCCACCTTATTGCGAGGTAAAGGCCAGCAAGTCGTCACAGATGCATCGATGTCTGGGCTCACTCTGACGTACTTCTCCATTTAGTCATTTGACACGTTTTTTTTTCTTCTTAGCCAGCATATTTGTTCCCAGCCTAGTTGGCAAAAGGTCTTCCATACTGTTTAGCCAAAGTTGACACTTTTTAGCCATTGGCTAATTGTTAGTGTGAGCTTGAGATATAAAAGTCATGCTCACTAAGGGGTCGTTTCAAAACATTGATTTTATACTAAATAGGACCAGTGTCATTTAACGACTCCCTGTATGTGAACATTCGAGTTACATTGATCTAAATAAACATTGTTTTAGGGTGGAACATCAGTGAATGACACTAAATGAAATGAAGGTGCTACCAAAACAGTAAAACCAATGTAATTTTGTTTCAAATATTAATGTTTTGAGAATTTTCCTAATACAGTTCTGGGTAGTTTGCATGATTAACATCTTGACTTTGGAGAACCACAACAAATTGTGTCTGATGTTTACAAGTATATTTAATTCCAATATCACATGTGCCTATGTCATCAATGTTAATAGCTTGCAAGACTTGCACAGACAAACATGGTACAACATTTAGCATGGAACTAAGACTGGACTAAACATAGCAGGAAAGCAATAACATTGAAACTTCAGTGAGTTTGCACCGATGCAGTATGAAACTGTTTTAGACGTGCCTGCCAGTGCAATGTACTTCATGAGCTACGAATGGCTTCAGAGGATCCTTACACCTGAAGGCCACAGGTAAAAACAGTCACATGGTTGTCACATGACCTGTTCTCGCCATTTATTTTAACAGTTTCTGTGGTGTGTTATAATGGAAAAAATGTTCAAAATGGTAAAACATTTATTGTATAAAATACATGTTTGCTACAGTGTTTTCCTTAGTTTAAGGAGCTTGTAAACATGTGTTATGTACATTATGTATATATATGTATATATATGTTACATATTTGTACATAATTTGTTTGTACATAACTATGCATGTACTGCTTAAATTATGATAAAGATAACTAAGTAAAGGTAAGTTCTTATATAGCACAGTATCCAGTCCTCAGGACTACTCAAAGCGCTTTATTCTGTACTCCTGGCAAACCTGTTCAATTGATCACCATCTCGACTTCTCTTGGAAGCATCCAGCCATGCTGCAATTAATGCTATAGGTAATTATTCATTCATACAGATGAGTTAGCTGGAGCAATGCAGAGGGAACAAAATTGCCCAGAGTTTGACAAGGCAGCACAGGATTCAAACCCGGGCTCTCTCAGTCGAGAGTCCGAAGCTCCAGCCACTGCACTCCACGAGCACATGACTGTAGTGCAAGTGTTGTTTCCTCTGTTGCAGTCGGAAGGAACTGAGCCCTCTGAGGACGATGTTCGCAGGCGGCATGGCGGGCATATTCAACTGGATGGTCGCCATTCCTCCTGACGTGCTCAAGTCTCGGCTACAGATAGGTGAGAGTCTCCCTGAGTCCCTAACACACTGCATCCCGACATGGGGGCGGTCAGCTGGGGACCATTTGAATGACATTCATGAGATCGTAAGCCAGATTTCTCTCTTTAACAGTGATCATGCATACTGAAAAATGTCAACACTAGGAGGCACCACTGGGACACTTCCTGGTGTGTCACAGAAATAGTGTCCTGGGTGATAAACTGGCAGCTTGCTGCTTTTAAAAACGGTATGTAAATGTAACAACGGATTATGATTAAACATGAATTTCCATCGAGCTGGTTATTTTAGTGAAATAGTTCCTTGGTGGCATTGCCCCCAGACAGAATACTGTGTTATATACCAGGCTGTATTCTATAATGGATTGTCTTTTCAAATATCAGTCATCAATGAATTTATTCTTCTGAATGAAGTAATTTAGCAAATATTCATGTATGTTAATTGTATGGTCTATAATGTTTTTAATTCTGCATCATATTTTAATGCCAAAGGATTAATTATCGATAACAAAATTGCTTTTTCACTGTTTGTATAATAGTATGACAGTGTAGGTAATATTAGGTGTAGCATTTGGTATTACAACGATAAGAGAAATCATAATTTGTAAGTGGAATTTTTTTAATAAATTTACATATGCATATTTTGCATAAAACAATAAATTTGCAGTTGTTTTAAGGGGTGTTTGCATCAGTTTGCAGTCTCAAAATGTATTAAGCATTGTATGGGTGGGGGTGATACGGTCGTCAGTACGCACCACACGGGAAGTAAACTGCTACAGTGGCACCACCTAGTAGATGAAACATGTTGATGTAAATTGATGCAAATTTTGGATCGTAAAATTTGTGGGACTTGTGGGGTAGAACCAAATGCTGAATGCATAACTTTTTTTAACTTTACAAACTTGTGAGAATATCCCTAAATGATAACTTAATTAATAGTATTTTGTGATGTTTCCCTTTCAGCCCCACATGGCACCTACCCTAAAGGGATCCGGAGCGTATTCAAGGAGATGATGGCCAAAGAAGGCATATTTGCCCTCTACAAGGGAGTAGCCCCAGTGATGGTGCGAGCATTCCCGGCAAATGCAGTGAGTCTGAATTATAACTATATATGTGTTCAATAAAGAATGGCACTGTTTCCAAATTTGCTAATATTTGCTCAAAATGGCAGACATTTTGTTTGTTACCATGGAAACAGGGGGTCTAGTTGAAAACAGTTCAGTATATTTTTACCCAGCAAGACCCATTCTATTCTTTTGGCAGACAAAATTGGACTAATTGCATAAATTTAAAAAAATCCCATCTATCTTCCATGTCTGGCCTTAAAGTATGTTTTCCATAGATGTCTTTTGTCGGGTTGTGTTCAAGATCTGCTAAATTCAACATCATTTTTGTCCTTCACTTGCTATTTTTGACTGATTGTGGGAAAGGACGTACATTTTAAAGTGTTGGTCTCAAATCGGTTCAAATCAAGCGTCACACGCGCCTTGTCTTATGCATTACATTTGCATTATCCCTCATTCCTGACATTGTTTCTGTGTGTATGCACAGTCGCGCATGTGGTATGTGTGTGTGCACAGTCGCGCATGTGGTATGTGTGTGTGCACAGTCGCGCATGTGGTACGTGTGTGGGCACACTCGCGCATGTGGTATGTGTGTGTGCACAGTCGCGCATGTGGTATGTGTGTGCACAGTCGCTCATGTGGTATGTGTGTGTGCACAGTCGCGCATGTGGTATGTGTGTGTGCACACTCGCGCATGTGGTGTGTGTATGTGCACAGTCGCTCATGTGGTATGTGTGTGTGCACAGTCGCGCATGTGGTACGTGTGTGTGCACAGTCGCGCATGTGGTGTGTGTGTGTGCACAGTCGCGCATGTGGTACGTGTGTGTGCACAGTCGCGCATGTGGTGTGTGTGTGCACAGTGGTACGTGTGTGTGTGCACACTCGCGCATGTGGTTCGTGTGTGTGCACACTCGCGCATGTGGTGTGTGTATGTGCACAGTCGCTCATGTGGTATGTGTGTGTGTGCACACTCGCGCATGTGGTACGTGTGTGTGCACAATCGCGCATGTGGTACGTGTGTGCACAGTCGCGCATGTGGTATGTGTGTGTGTGCACAGTCGCGCGTGTTGTACGTGTGTGCACACTCGCGCATGTGGTGTGTGTATGTGCACAGTCGCTCATGTGGTATGTGTGTGTGCACAGTCGCGCATGTGGTACGTGTGTGTGCACAGTCGCGCATGTGGTACGTGTGTGTGCACAGTCGCGCATGTGGTACGTGTGTGTGCACAGTCGCGCATGTGGTACGTGTGTGTGCACAGTCGCACGTGGTATGTGTGTGTGTGCACACTCGCGCATGTGGTATGTGTGTGTGCACACTCGCGCATGTGGTGTGTGTGTGTGTGCACAGTCGCGCATGTGGTACGTGTGTGCACAGTCGCGCATGTGGTATGTGTGTCTGCACAGTCGCGCGTGTGGTACGTGTGTGTGCAGTCGTGCATGTGGTATGTGTGTGTGCACAGTCGTGCATGTGGTATGTGTGTGTGTGCACAGTCGCGCATGTGGTATGTGTGTGTGCACAGTCGTGCATGTGGTATGTGTGTGTGTGCACAGTCGCGCATGTGGTATGTGTGTGTGCACAGTCGTGTATGTGGTACTTGTGTGTGCACAGTCGCGCATGTGGTATGTGTGTGTGCACAGTCGTGCATGTGGTACGTGTGTGTGCACAGTCGCGCATGTGGTATGTGTGTGTGCACAGTCGTGCATGTGGTACGTGTGTGTGCACAGTCGTGCATGTGGTACGTGTGTGTGCACAGTCGCACATGTGGTACGTGTGTGTGCACAGTCGCGCATGTGGTACGTGTGTGTTGTGTCTGTGCACAGAAATTTCACACATTTTCTTAGGGTTCATCTTCCACCCACTCACCCACCCACACCCATATAGTGTTTTTACAATCTTGAATATACATCATGACGTCATCTCTGAATGATGTATTACGGTTAATTTCTATGGTCTTTTTTCAGGCGTGTTTCATGGGCTACGAAGTGTGCATGAATTTTCTCAACTGGCTGGAGCAGACTGTACGCGTGTCTCTTTAGGGTGAATGTGGTCCGCTGCCACCGCCTTCCAGTTCGGCTGCCAGTGAGACCAGGCAGAGTTACGCACAATAACATTGCACTTTAACACAAGTAGCATATGTTTGTAGATAGTTTAACAAGTTTTGTTTGATCGTGAGGAGTCCACTGCAAATCTCAAGTTTTTATTTCAAAACTTTGAACAATGGGACTTTATTAAGTAGCTTCACGTGGCGTAGAAACGTAATTCAGTTCTTGTAATTTAATATGTATGATTGTAAACCAGAACACACGAAATTAGCAAGTAGATTCGACACGTTTAGTATTTTGTCTTGTCATCAGTAAATTAACATAGAGTTGCAAATCATACTTCATACACAATATTACATCAAAAATTGTTCTATAAACATTAGAAAATCTTGGAAAAGGCATTGAGTTTAGCAACTATCCAAGTGTTAAAACCCTATATTAATATATATACCAGGCAGTATTGTTTGAGTTCACACACAGCATGAGTTGTCGTCTGGTTAATGTTGGTAGTAGACAGTTTTATATATATCTGACCAGATCTCAGTGGTGTAGACTTGAATCTATCTAGTAGTCTCGCAGTCATGATGGAAATGTATTGTGATTGGACAGATTGTTTGTGATCTATTGAATGAGTTGTACAGATTTAGCGTGACACGTCTGCTATATATGAAATGCCGCTAGTGTGATTATGAATTGAAATCTAGTGTTGCATTCAGATGCATTGTCCACATAAATTTACCTGACCAGGCTTGTATGTAGGTGTAAATGCATTTACCACCGCTGACAAATAGAGCATGTTTACCAGTTGATTAAGGAATTTGTAGGTGGATTGCTTCACTTATAGTCTAGGCAAACTCGTTTATAGGCGTTTAAGTAATTCTTACAAGATTAATCAATATGTGAATATTTTACTGCATGTAAAGGTGGCTACAACTCCACTTTTAGTAGCAAACATTGCGAGAGAAAGCAGAAACAATGCGAGAGAAAGCAGAAACAATGCAAATGTTACATGTTCATACAATGTACTGTTAGTTCATATAATCAACATATCATATTTACTCTGATAATAGAACTAGTTCTTTAGCATAGCTCAATTTTATAGTAGTTAAAAACGTCCTGTACTGTTTATCTGGAGCATTCAAATTGTTGCACACACAATGTTTGAAACTCTTTCAGTAAGAAAATTTGACGAAAAATTATCTCGCATGATTTGCCTGTATGGTGGTGTAAATGTAAACAAGTATTTGTAATAAATCGTATCCATATGAAACATTCATATCTGTTGCAGTGCTTATGAGACTTTGAATTTTAAAATGCTGCTTTTTGAGAATAGATGTTTTGCTCATTTAAAAATGTTGTTTTGGGTTGAGTGATTGCCTCCCACGGTCCAGTCAGCTTGATAAGTGTCCATTAAGACCTACCATGTCAGTAGCTTAGTTTATGATGTACATCAGCTGATGTTCATAATGTACCCTTGCTCATAACTGGATACATTTCCCTGATTTGAATGTTGTCTGTTTTGACTCGACCGAGTAAAGCATTCCATGAATGTTGCAGTGCTAGGCAGCCAGATGCGTTTGTTTTCTCTATTAAGCCATTGTTTGTGATTTGGCTGTCATATGTACTGACTGTACAGGTAATGATCACAAAGAGTGTTAACTTTACAGCACAACAAAACATAATGTTTGTGTAGAAATAACAGTTTTTTAATGATGTTTGTTAATATAGATATATTATTTGTAATATCACTTGAAATGGTGCAGAGCTCTTATTGTGACATGTGGAAACGTACAATCGCGAATAAATCCATTGTTTATAACAACAACAAACATGTATTTTATTTATTGCACACTTGTGATCAACATACTTATTTATTGTACCGGTAAAACTATATGGGGTTCTGTCTTTGAAATATGGTTTTATTGATACAAATAAGTAATTAGTGGAAAGATAATTAGTTGTCATTCTTCAGAAGAGTGTTAACCTTTTTAGTCATGCACATACGCTTGATCGCCCGCGCTACAATGCCGCGAACAAAACAATCCGCACCTGACTCGCCGAGTTGAAACCGTCCATCACTAGGAGAGAAAAGAAAATTTAAATCATGAAAGCCAAAAACAACGGAAAGAAATAACGGGACCAAAACTCATGATCTTTGAAGATCTAACCTCCCTGCGCAGTGCACTTCTACGAGAGGTGAAACAAGACAACAAAGTCAAACGCACATTCACACGTGACGGCAGGAAACACTGCATTGTTTCGGAGAACGGCCGGGTGAGGAAAGTAACCCTAGACAACCCCGATGATAAAACATATTTGACTTTTATTGTAACAACATTAGCGATGATGAGCTAAAGTATATACACACTGAACTGGATGCTAATATATACCATTTATATGAATAATGTTAAATTTTAAATCCTTTAACATTTCGGAATACAACCGTTGTGATTTTGAAAATGAAATTGATCCAAACAATAACTTTTATAGCAATATTTATACAAAATGTGACTACTATACTGAAGAAAATTGTCTTAAGAATAAAATGATGAGGACAGGCTTTGCATTCATTCACTTTAATGCCAGAAGCCTTATCACCAATTTTGATAAAGTTAGAGATTAAGTATTTGAACTAAAAATATCTTTTGATATTATTGTGATATCTGAGACAAGGTTAGAGTCTGACGATTGTTCCAATATGTTACTGGCTGGATATAGAGTTATTCACAGAACTAAAAATATAAGAAAGGTGGTCGAGTAGCTGTCAATATAAAAGATTTGATTCCATTTAAGGTTATAGATACTATGTAGTGATTAATGATGTTTTAGAATGTGTCACGGTAGAATTATATATAAAAAAGAAATGCAATATAATTGTTAGTAGTATCTATAGACCACCAGGAACTAATGTTGACATGCTCACTAATCAAAAGAAGTGAACTAAACATTATGGTAGAAGATATTGACCCTCACACGATAGGTATAACCAAATCATGGGCCACCACCGATATATCAGATGCTGAATTGGGACTGACAGGATATGTAATGTTCAGGAAAGGTAGAATAGGAAGAAAGGGAGGTAGAGTTATTTTATATGTTAAAGAAACTATCCAGGCTTATGAAATAAAATTAGAAAGAGAAGCAGATTGCGAAGAAGCTGTTTGGTGTAACATAGTTACAGGAAACTCAACGTTAACAGTTGGGTTAGTTTATCGAAGTTCAAACATAAGCATAGAAGAGAATGAAAAAATACAAAACGCTATAAAGGAAGTAAGCAAACAGGTCTGTATTATTATGGGGGATTTTAACCACGTGCATATACAATGGAAATCTGTACAGAGTATGGGGAGTGAGGACCACAAGTTTTTACTTTTAGTACAAGACAGTTTCCTTGGGAATGTGTTAGACATTTTGTCCTCACAGAATGAATTAGTTGACAATGTCAAATTATGTGAGCCACTGGGAAGTAGTGATCACAACCAGATACATTTTACAATCAAAGTAAAATCAGAAAGAAATAATAAAAAGCAGATCAGGAAAAATTTCCAAAAGGAAATGAGGAAATATGTAGCAAAGATAGACTGGAACAACACACTGACGTATAAGACAGCAACAGAATGCTAGAATATCTTAAAGTGTGAAATTGAGAGAATCATCAATAAATTTGTTCCCTTGAAAAAACAAGGGAAACGGTCCACAAAGAAACACTTATCAAAAGAAGCCGTTAGAAAAATTAAGTACAAACAAAAAAGTCATATAGACATACTGGAAATGATGAAGATTACAACATTTATAGAGAAGCACTAAACTAAGCTACAACTGAAATTATAAATTTGAAGAGAAGCTACGAACAAATATTAGCTTGTAATATAAAACAAGCCTGCAAGAGTTTTTATGCATAATATATTATGTTCGGAGCAAACAGAAAGTTCAGGATAGAGGATAGTGCTGGAAACATAATATCAGAGAGATTCTTAATGCCAGAAGACCTGAATGAGTATTTTAGCTCAGTGTTTACCAGGGAAGATATTAGTTTACTGCCAGTACCAGAGGCTAAGTTCAAGGGGGCAGAATCAGACTACCGGTATTTAGGACAGTTAATTATTGTAACCCCGGAAATGGTAGCTAAGAAAATTAAAATTAGGGCTATGAAGGATAATAAATCACCTGAAGTGGATGGGATTCCACCCAAACTACTACTAGAAATTGTAGAAGAAATTAGCATACAATTATAAACAATGACCAACAACAATAACAGGGATATAAATCCAACATATGATGTGGATATAAAAATTTACGTACATAACAGTATTAACTGCACTCAAATTGAAAGTAAATCTTTATCAATAAATGATATCCTTGAATATATCACAGTGGAATTGATAATAGAAAACCAAACCAATATAACAGTAGGCTGTATCTACCGCAAACCAGGATCTAACATAGACATCTTCTGTGAAAACTTCACAAACATCTTTGGAAACACACAAACCAACAAGACACTGTTTTTATGTGGAGATTTTTATGTAGACATCTTAAAACATGACAACCATTTAGGTACAAAACATTTAATTGACACCATGTATAGCTTAGGCCTGTATCCTCTTATCACTAAGCCAACAAGAATTACTCGAGATTCAACCACTCTGATTGACAAAATTTTTACAAATGCCATAAACAAGCGAGCTAAAGCGCAAAAAACAGTACGAAATCATAAAAATGAAAACAAATTCTTTTATAGCAGATTTAAGAATTGAAACATGGGAAAATGTATTTAGCACAAACGATGTTGAAGTAGCTTATGATATATTTATTGATACATTTATTGAAAAATATGATAAACATTGTCCAGTCAGAAAAATAACCAAACAACATGTAATCAGTGATAAGCCATGGTTCACAACTGGCTTGAAAAATGCTTATCACAAGAAAAACCACTTGTAGAGAAAATTTCTTTTAAATAGATCACAAGAAACGGAACATTGTTACAAAACTTATAAAAATAAACTAACTACAATACTAAAAAATGCAGAAAAAGAATACTATAGAAAACTATTGGATGACCAAAAACAAAACAGTAAAGAAACTTGGAAAATCTTAAATACACTTATTAATAAACGGCAAAATGAATCTTCTTATCCTGAATATTTTGTAATGGAGGGTAGACAAATTACCCAAAAAAAAGACATAGCAAATGGATTTAACATCTTCTTTTCAAACATTGGCCAAGAACTAGCTGCTAAAATAGATCCACCGGTAAATGGTGCCTCATTTCATGACTATCTTCAAAATAAAAATAAAAACAACATGTTCTTAAATCCAGTAACTGAAGAAGAAGTCAGTAGGATCATCGGAGCATGTAAAAACAAAACCACAACAGACAGTAATGATATAAGTATGAATATCATAAAGAAATAAAGAAAGCAATATTTAACGTTTGAAAATGGAGTTTTTCCTTCTAGAATGAAAGTAGCCAAAGTCATACCTATATTTAAAAATGGTTCAAAAACAGAATTTAACAACTACAGACCAATATCCTTGTGTCAATTTTCCAAAATACTCTATAAAAGACTCGAAGAATTTATTGATAAAAATGATATCTTATCCAACAGTCAATATGGCTTCCGATCCTCAATGTCCACCTAACATGCATTGAGTGACCTGGTCGAAGAAATTAGTACATCATTAGATAAAAAAATACACACTTGGCATTTTTGTTGACTTAAAGAAAGCATTTGACACGGTAAATCATTCAATATTAATAAAAAATATTAATTTCTATGGTGTTATGGTGTGGCTGAGAAATGGGTAGAAAGTTATCTAAGCAACAGAAGTCAATTTGTCAAAATAGATTAATGTTCATCTAATCTCCTAAATGTGTCATGTGGAGTACCACAGGGGTCTGTGCTAGGCCCAAGACTGTTCATTTTCTTAAATTTGTGCTGTTTGCAGATGATACCAACATATTATATTCTGACACGGATGTACATAGACTAAAACATGTTGTTAATTGTGAACTGGATCAACTATATACATGGTTCACTGTTAACAAATTGTCTCTGAATAATATCAAAAACCAACTACATTATCTTTGGTAACCATAAGATAAATATTGACTTAGATATAAAATTTTGCAATCACAGAATTAATAGAGTTAACATGACAAAATTCTTTGGAGTAAACATTGATGAAAAACTTACCTTGAAATATCATATAAACAGTGTGAAGACTGAGCTATCTAGAATAGTTGGAGTAATGTATAGAGCAAGTCATATCCTAGGAAACAAAAGTTTACTTACTTTATATTATTCACTCTTCTTACCAATAATGAGTTATTGTTGTGAAGTTTGGGGAACTACGTATATCACCAATGTACATTGTATGACAATCTTAAAAAAGAGGGTGATTAGACTTATATATGGTGTTGATAGGCTTCATCATACTAATACGTTATTTAATAGATGTAGAGTACCTCGGTACTAAGATTTCAAGACTTAGTAGATTTTAAGATCTTGTCAATTATGTATAAAGTGTATAACAATTTACTAGTACCTGTCAATGTGCAGTGTTTGTTTACAAAACAAACTTCTTCACACTCTTCCTGAGTTCAATATCAATATGTCGAACAATATGTTTGAACTAACGTTAAACTAAAGTGTTTAGCAATCTATGGTGTAAAACGCTGGAATTCATTACCTTCCAGTACTACAATGGTGTCATTTCATGCTTTGTTTGTAACTTAAAAAGGAACATGATCGACAAATATAACTAAAAACAGGTCATTGGTCAAAAACTGTATATTTAATTCTAATTTGCACTACACTGTTAACAATAAGTGAGATATGATTGTATTGTAATTTGCTGCAAGCCAATATAAATTATTAATAGTCAACTAAGTACTACTATCAATGTATTATTTTTGTGTATTTATATTGTAATGGCCAATAATAACTAACATTGTACTATTATGTAATACCTGCCATATTCCATGTGTTGTAAGTAAATAATTCTTAGGGGGTATACAAATACAAGAGTTTCTTCAGTATACCCCTTTTTCTGACATACTCATTCTGATATACCATAAACACTGTATGTATCTTTTGTTGGAAAAATAAACATTTACTTACTTACTTACTTGCAACAGTTTTCAACTTGTTATTAGAAGAGGGAGTGGTTCCTTTAGAATGGAAAGAAGCAAACATGATACCGTTATTTTAAAAATGGGCCAAGTGGCCCTGAAGTCCTTTGGACTAATACATCTATAAGTCAGAAAAATTGTAACATTGTAGGGTATTTTACACGGTTTCAAAAATTATGACTGCTACAAAAATTGGCAAAGTTATGGAGCATTGAACATGGTAGGGGTCAAAAAGTGAAAATGAAGAAAACAGCTGTTGAAGTTTTACATTATATATGCAAATGGACTGCATGAAAATATTACATGCATGACATTCAAATGTGGCACACAGTGTGTATGTTATGTTGCAATGATATACTGGAAGTACAAATGTGCTAGATAAATACCACAACATCCACAATTCTCAAGGAATTAAACTAATTTTGATATGTATGGAAAGCATGACATTTAAACCACACGGTAACCAATTTTGGTTCTACTGGGATGTATAGTAAATATTCCATAGTAGCTTGTGTATGAGCCCTCATTACCAATTTCATAGAAAACTTGTTATCGCAGATATGGGGATAGTATGAAAAAGAGTGATTTATCACAGAAAGCTGGGAGTGCTGCAATGCATCACCTATTTTCCATCTCTAGGGATGTAGGCCTAGCCAAAAATCGCTATGAGTGTTCGTCCCTAAAAATGTATAGGTTGCTCAAATTTTGGGTCCTGGCTCAAGGCCGACATAATAAAATTGAGAATTTCTATTGTAATGTTCAAGGCTAAAAAGAAGATATTGCCATATAACCTTCAAGAATTCTTTGCTATTAACCATGATTCAATGCATTTGACACGTCAAAGTAAAAAAATAAAACATGTGTATGCTCACACAACTTTGAAATATATGTGTATATGGGGTTAAATTATGGAACTCCTATGCTGAAAAAATAACTAGTTCAGCTACAGTTAAAATACTCAAAACAAGATTTAATTAAGCACTTGTTTATTAATAATTACCATGCACACACGTAAAAGGAAATGATGAATATATGTATATGTATATATACAAGTGCATATATACAAATGTAACTGAAAAAAAAGAATGAGATTGCTTTCTAAAGATATATTTTCATGCTGTTACCAATGTTGTGTTTAATATACTTGTACAAGTTATGGTCGTGTTGGGGGAAGTGATTATAATAAGTACAACACTTCCATCTTCCCCTATTTCCATGTGTAAATACTTATGTATTGTATAGGGTCCTCCCATTGTATCTTGCGTGTAGTTATCTTTGTATGCATTTTTCACTTGGAAATAAACAATCAATCAATAAAATTACGAATCAGATTTTATCATAAGCCTAAGCCTAAACTAAGCCTAAGCCTAAGGCTAAGGGCACTGCCACATGGTTTTGCATGTCATTTCGCTGACCTGCTGTATGCCTGGGATTACGTTGAATGTTGGAACTAATGTTCTGAGGTATCAAAGTTAAGCAAAACTCAAGTTATAACGGAGAAATCGAGGTGGGTCCGGATTATACACAAGTGCCACTGGAACTTCATAATCACAACTACAACTTTTTATTCATGACATATGTCATGGACATGAACACGGAAGTAAATTAATTATCTGTTCCCAGTCAGTGGCAGTGCCAAAACCAAGTTCCCCAACACTGGCAACAGTAATCTATTCCTAGGTACAATTATACATCTTTTTTGACGCGGCCTTACAATATAAGTATTACTATAACGTTACTAGTCTCTAAACGATAAAGTTGTCGTACTGAACTTGAGCCTGAGGAGTGCTGACAAGTTATTTATGACTCAACGTTCTAATCAGTCTAATGACCTATCAGTTCACGGCGCATAGTAATTTCAGCCAATAATACCAAAGCGAGTCAGTTTTACCGAGGATGTAGGTCACCGAAACACGACATTTCCGCCGGGAACTAGGATATGGTAGGTGTAGACAACTAATGTGTAATTTTTCAATGTCGGAAGCAGTTTATGGTATTCTAGTTTGTCATATACAACTTCTGTATTTAGGGGATGCACGAGTTGCAAGACACGGTCGTATTTTATAATTTAGAGTTGTGATATTGCAATGCCAAAGGTTAACGGACCCACCTCCTGATCTAGACTAGTCACTCGGAACTGACAATTCACCCAGACGCCAAAGTCAATATCGCTAAGACTAAGTTCCCGAGGCCGGTTTCATGAAGCCGCTAAGAACGTTCTTAACGCTAAGATAATTGTCTTAGTAAATGACGTGATTTTTAAAATATAAGCGAACATAGGAGTTTACGCAAACACGTGACGCTGAGTAGTTGCGTAACTTTAATTAATTAATTTAAGTACGCTTCATGAAACCGTCCCCCGGACTGTGTAACGTTGATTGCGATTGTAAATGTAAAGCAAACAAAGCCAAAGGAACTGTACTTTTTATCTAATCATTCCTGCATCTTGTAATAATTAATATCGGCAAATGTAAGCAACGAACGTCAACGACAGTAATGCAGTATCACATCACATGAATTTTGATGAATCCCCACATTAAACATCCGTTGTCGTTGACCCTCTATCACAGACTATTACTTTGGTTGGAAGACTTAACTAATCGATCTTGTGCAAACGTATTGTTAGAAAAGTTTGGTTTAGTGAAATACTTGCTATGCCTATGGTATTAAGGATACTGTACATTATTATTGATTATCCATCTAGAAACTAGATAGAATCGATATGATATCATAATTCATAGGCCTGCACTCCAGGCCTGCCCAATCTTGCATTGATCAAGCACCACAGGTTCTATATACAGTAAAACCTGGCTTAGTGGCCACCTGTCCATAACAATAACCTGGATATAACGGTCATTTTTAAAAGTCCCGAATGACTTCCTATTAGTTTGCATTGCCCACTACTTGTCCATAACGGTAACCTGTCTATGTCTGTCTTTTTCTGTTCGCCTTTACTTGGAGGGCGTGATTGATTTCAACATGGCCCAAAAGAAAAAGAACATCAATTAAATATAGCAAGTTGTGTAGTGTATTATTTAATATTATTGTTAATGCTGGTTTGTATTGTTCACGAAAGTACCAACTAGCAAAAGTCAACGTAACCATCCATAATACTGTGGTTCCACCTAGTGAGTATCCAAGTTATAAAGCTCTCCATGATGGCAACCTGCCTATAACGGTAATTTTTTGTAGTCCCGACGATAACCGTTATGGACATGTTTTACTGTATTGACATATCTATTGGCAAGATCTGGCATGGTTTCAAGCTAACATAATCCAGGACCGTGCTGTTAATTGACTCTGTGATTTTATCGTTCACCCGTTGCCTTGATTCCAATAATTAATAAGTCATATTAAGTTCTGATGTAGCATTCAGGCCTATCTAATTTTTACTATTGTATGTAGGCCCTACATTTTGGCATCAATTATACCACAATGCTGTCCAAATAGCACTCTCATTTTACCATTAGCTATAATCAATAATGGGGGAACTGGCACATCTGGATATGGATTCTACATAAATGCCAAACAGTTCATGTATATAATGTGGCAGCAATAAAAAGCCAATGATTTTTATGGCAGATCAGTATTTGGAGAAGCCATGCAAGTACTATCATAAAAATTAACACAGCAAAATGTGTTTTGACAGCTTATTAAGTCTGTCTCATGGACATTTGGTAGTTTTGCAACATACAAAGGCAAGAAGAGAAAAAATGTGACAGAAAAAAAGTGAAGTTTAGAAAATCCAGTATTAATTGCTTTTTGCTATAAAAAAAACAACAATTTAGCTAAATCAAAGAGAACATTTTGTAGAGATTGATGCCACCTGTTTCAGGCAGCCACGTTACAGCCATACCTTGCTGCTGTCAGGCACACCCTGACAGCGGCGATGTGTCTTGAGAACTTCTCATCCCAAGTTGTAGAGAGGCACAATAAGCCGGAAGTGGAAGTCAGGTAAGAGATACAAGTAGGGCACAGAGCACTGTTGACTTTCCCATTGGCGGCCATGTTAATGTTTTGTCAGATTATAAGAAAACTACTATTCAAAAATCTGAAATTTCTACACAGCCACTGTCGTCGTCATGTCATTGATATGCTGATCAAATTTCTTCAAAATTACATACCTCCAACTCTTTTGAAATGCATCCGTGCACGGCATCCATAAATATTTACCAAAATAGTCATGTTTTCCTGCACCCACATGTGCTATGTGACAAAAAATGGCAAAACATCACTCCACCACATACACCCTTCCAAATATGTGTCATTTCACTGCCAATACATGCTAACACTCAGCCTGATTGCTTGATCTACTGCACTCTTTTTCCATAAAAACACTTTCAAATACCACCATTTTCTAAGTACTATATTACACTACAGGAAGGTTAATTGCTCTGATCCCAGTAACGTTCACTGTTATTGAGTATCTGTAGCAACAACTTTAATAGTTGTGTAATTATCAAAACTCCACCAGGTGGCGAAACTTGATTAGGTCCTGGACTGTCTAAAGGACCTTGCAGCACAGGACCTTGTTTAACTTTTTAAAATAACTTCTGTTTAATTTATTTGTTAAATTTATTATATATATATATATATAAAGGTTGATATACTGGTTGAAATAGATTTATGTATCATGTGGGTAGTGTCATATATTGACTAAAATGTAATGTTCAGTTAGGGTGTGTTGTCATCAAAGCTATTCCATCAGCACATTCTAAAAATCTTTAATAATACACACGTCTCGGACTTTTTATAAATATCTCACACCGGGGTTGAATACTGGGCAGGACGTAACCTCAGGAGTTGATGTGTTGACCAATTAACATGCAGTAAGAACAACTTTGTGCTGTGGCCAATGGTGTTGAAATTTGTGAAAATACAATGTTGTGTGAAAGCACAAAGAGGTTGTTGTATAATTTACTAATGGTCACTGTTATTAACGCAGTCTTGTTGACCACATATCTAGATCCTAAATTAAGTATGATCTGGATCATAAACAATGATGGCTGCCGTATGTAAAATAGCATTGACAAGTTTATCTGTAATATATTTTCTAGGTACCTGGAAGTTATATGATTATATATTTATGTATTATGTTTCAGGAGTAGTAAAGAACTGCTGCTGACACCTGTTGTCATCAGTCGGAATGAGAAAGAAAAAGTGCTGATAGAAGGGTCAATAAATTCACTTCGAATTAGTATATCAGTGAAGCAGGTGGGTTGTGTTACCTTCTTCAATTTTGAAGATCTATCATTCATTTAGTGGTTACAAGTTTACTTTAAAATACAGTTATGCATGATTATTGAATTACACATATGTAATCTTTCAGTTCTCTTTAATGTATGGCAAGAGACGTTTATTTTGATTTAAATTCTTAAGAAATACACTCTAAAGTATCTGATTTTGACATCATTCTTCATAGTGATTAAATATTAAACCATTGCCAATTAAATATACAGTCATTTGTATTAATATGTTTTTCTTTCTAAATTTGAATTATGAAGGATCTATTGACCATCATGCATGCCAATGTGAAATTATAGCAATGATTTGTTTTGAACATTGCAGGCCGATGAAATAGAAAAGATTCTGTGTCACAAATTTATGCGGTTCATGATGATGAGAGCAGAGAACTTCGTTGTATTACGACGGAAGGCAGTTCCCGTGAGTGTTGTTTGCAGTAGTTACATGTGTTCTCCTCAGAAAAGAGAGTATTACCTAGAAATGGGAATCTGTGTGATCATGATAAAGTAAGAGCAACTTTTTGCAGTTTTGTAACATTAAGGGGTGGTATGGCAGCTAGATTGTTTTAATAACAATTAATAATTTTGTGTGCCCTAGCTGTACAGAAGGTCTTATAGAGTAAAAAAATTATAACATTTTTCTGGCCGACCCTCCATTTCCATGGCAACAAACAAAATGGCAGCCAAATTATGATGTTTGTAACACATCTAAAAATTGCAACACTGGAAGTACCGTATTTGACCGCGTTACCGTCCATACCCTCATTATCATCATCATTGTGCAGCTGTAGTGTCCCATGGTTGGGGACGAAGACCTCAGCATGTCGTTTCCAAATCTGCCTGTCTTGCGCCATCCTCTGCCAGATGGTGCCCTTCCAGTACTCGTCTAGTTCGTCTCTCCACCGTCTCACTTCCTCATTATCGCCCACCCCCAAATTCCTAAAAATGTTGGTTAACTGCCTACCTGCTCGCATTACCACCCACATTGCTTTTTGATTTCTATTGCCATTATGTTACCTTGATTTTGTAACTTCTCCACATAACCTTTATCCTTTAGGAATATGTCTTGACTCCAGCCTTTCTGTTGTCCTTGTTTGAAGCCTTAGTTTGTTTTCTGTTTCACTCTTGAAATGAGTGATTGGTGTCTCTCTGTTTCAGGACTATGACATAAGTTTCCTGATCACAAACGTGCACACAGAGCATATGTACAAACACAAGCTGGTAGACTTCATAATTCACTTCATGGAAGAGATAGACAAGGAGATTAGTGAAATGAAATTGGCTGTCAACTCGCGAGCACGAATTTCTGCCGAGGAATTTCTGAAGCAATTCTAGCCAAAGGTATGTCAGTATGTGATTTGCTGTTGCCTTAGGATATCTTTTTTGAAAATGTGTTTACCATCATTGTCTTTTTTCTTCCATAAATTTTGTTAGAATAAATATTTGTCACCTGCTGTCACAATTTACCTTTCTATTTAAATCAATATTAAAGGAGGTGCCTTCTCTTCATTTGTATTTTCACAAAATAATATAATACTAAATTTGCTATTGAGAATTTGGTATTCAAGTTTTGCTTAGCTTTGTAGCAGTTTAATAATAATTAGTTTGAATACATTTCTGAAAGCAATATTATCAGCTGTATTGTTAAAATAATGTTGTTGTTTGTCAAGTAGACAAGTACCTGAAAGCATGACTTTATTTGGTGTGCCATAATATAATTTGGACATGTACCATAATTCTATTTTGCTTTGAAATGTACTCAATAAAATTCCAGGTGGCAACATGCAGAGGACAATTTGGAGTGAAAGCTGGGAACAACAGATGCTGGAGACAGACTTTGGAATCGGGTGAAAATCCTGCAGTAACAGGCAGATTGTGTCTGCTTGTGGAAGACGATCGGATTCTTCTGTGTAAGACTTCAAGTTTGATGCAACGGCCAAGTTTGGGTGGAGACACAGTGAGAACATATTAGCAAGAGGAAACACCCTGTGTGTTTCAATATGTAGCCGCTTGTGATACTTCTTATACTTTTATTCTGTGCAGATTACACGTTTCGTTAATGATAATGCGACTGTAATTGTAATGTGGATGAAGGGGTTGGGTCATTCCATTACAATAGCTCACAGCAGCAGGCAGTTGTCAAGAGGACAATATTTACTTATACGTGGCCATGCTCATAAAAATTTATTGTCACTACCTTGGCCAGTAAAACACTTGGATGAATTGTATCCGAGTGATTCTTAGGACAAAATGAGAACATTGTCTTCCATACATGATGTTAGATGGTTATGGTCCTACGTATGACCAAGAAAAATGTTGGTCACATGAATTTTGAGGAATTCTTGGTCAACATTCCCAAGTAGGACGGGTTGAGTTTGAATGAGGCTAGAATACAATATAAGACCTTCCTCGTTGATTGTCGGGTTGCTCTTGCCTTAGTAAGCTGTGAAGTTTCTGGAAGGTTACTGTCATGAAGCGGAAGGTTAATGTAATGCTGAAAAGTGGATCATGCTCTGATCTGTGCAAAACAAACATCATCAGTTGTAGCTACAAACAACCACATTTAAACAGCATGTGCATCCAGTGTTGATTCAGTCATGAATAAATTAATTGTGTACATTTTATATGACCAACAGACTGTGGCTTCTATGATAAATACTACGTGATCTTTAGTTTCTCTTGTTTCAAATAATGCATCTTCCACTTAGTGTCGCTAGTATGTGCCGTTTTGTTGATGATGATACCCAAATATTTGGTCTAAATTATGTTTGTTTGCCAGTTATGTTTTAGGTTTTGTTTACCTGACGAGGTGTAGTTGTTCGAAGAAAGCTATAATGGTCGCGATGTTAACAACTTTAAAACCATAACTAATGTAGTAATTGCTCACATGTTAAGTCAGTTTTGTACCATTCTAAATTAATGAAATAATAAATACTATGAAACTATAACCCAGTTGCAAGTAGTGGTCTTGTTGCAGTGACTTGAATGTTGGATTTAAATGAATTGGGACATGTGTACAGTATTTGTCATAACTTCATCATTGTCGATCAGGATTGTGACAGTTTGTGTTAATCATGTTAATTTTAAAAAATGTCGAGCAATAACAGTCTAATGTCAGCTCTTGCCAAACGTCTGTAGTGTTGGGTTTTTAAATTGAACAATATTTATAATATATTGCAATACTATGATGCTTCATTGTTTCACCAGCTTCTGTTTACATTGCGACCACTATAGCTTTGTGTTTAGAGTAGCTGTTTGTTTATGGTTATTAGTGGAAAAGTTCACAGAGATTGGACATGATAATATCAGAGTCACACAGTGACTCGTATTTGTGCATGTCTTTTAATATTACTAAATAGGTTGTCATATGTTAATGGTTAGTGGTATGTATAACTATTAACTTGGGATGTAGTGCTTGCACAAAACCTTTTTATATTATTTTGCAATATATTATCACTACCAAATTAATAATGACAAAGTTTGGAAATTCTGGTGTTTTTCTATAAAAAAATTCTGAATGGGGTAATTTGCCGTTATGTAGCTTGTTGCTTGTCAAATTAGTACCCTTGTTCACCACTGGAGGCTCTGCAGTGATTGTGCTGGTGGATCTCGCAATAATGGCCTAGATACAAGTGTGGAAGACGAGAAATAATGTTATATAATTAGCTGAGAAATTTTGAAGAATAATGTACTGTGCTACATTAATAAATGTATTTTTCTCAATATATGAGGTTGTTCTCCATTTTTAATGCAGTTCAGTTATGAAAAAAACAATAACCTATTTTATAAAATCACCCGATGCTTCTTTTCATCAATCGAATTCAGTGCAAATAGTATCCGAGTGCTACATTCGGCCTGGGACAAATCGTACACACGTGGTTCAGAGAATGTTTTTACCTAAATGAATTCGTTTTCAGTCACCAGGTGGAGCCACTCCAACCCCGTTGCCGCCCAACCCCCAACTCCCTCCATACACAAACGGGGTCAGCACACTGTCAGTTTTCCCATTGGCAACCATGTTAATGTTTTTGTGTGATTATAAGAAAACGTGACCTATACAGTTTCTTAAACTTCTCACCTGCTGTTATTATCATCTCATTGACATGCTGGTCGAGTTTAGTCAAAATCTAATATCTCTAGCTCTTGCAAAATGCCTGTATGTACGACACCCGTCAATATTTACAAATGGATGCAGGCAGTAATCTGGCTAAAGTGTCAACTAGCCAAATTGCTGCCAGATACGCTTCCGCTTAGTAAAATCAGCTAAAAAGACACAATTTTATTGTCAACAGCTTCTACAATCACATCTAGAAATCTAACTACTCAAATGCACTTATGTCAGAGCAAGTGAATATTGTAGTCATTTCTCAAAAATATACTGCACTTTTTTTTTCGTCTGTAACCAAGCAGGAAGTCTGACAGTGTCCTAACCCCAAAAACCTCAACACGCACAGAAAATTCCCATAATTTGTCAAAAACCACGTGGTGACACTGAACAATTTTCTTCAAATTAAACTCGGATTACTATAATTTATTATGTGTTTAATAGCAGACTTAAAGGTGGATGTATCATTTAGGACAGGTCTACACGTAGAGACAGTCTCTCCACTGGGTGAAATTGGTACTAACCCAACTTCACTGCCGCGGTTTGTGATCACTGTGATGCGTCATACAATTGCAGCAGTGGGTGCATTATCTTTCACGTTCGAGCCGCCCTAAGCGGGGACACAACGCTTTATATCCGGGCCAAGCTCGTTCACATGATTGTGTCGCACTGCATCCGGTCTAACCCTGGTGAGTGCGTTGGCGGGTGATTTCAGGCGGGGCATGCTGTGGCAGACGTACTCATACAATCGACCTCGCTCCACTGTCAACATTAGTTATTTCTACACGGTCGGTGACAAACCACCGTCCAAGACGCGGGACTCGAAACAAACTGTATGTGGATGGTTGTGGTTTCACACAACCCCGTGGAACGATTCAGTCTCAATATCTAACTTCAAAAACGTTTAATGTGAAACATGAACATATAAGTTAACAGCGGTGAACTACCATATAATACTCATACGAATCTAGTGATCTGGCACATTGTGCGCCCGCAAATGACATGAGTACGGTAGATCTCGCGATTCGACACCTACTTAGCATTGCATAGCAACAGGAAGAGAAGTGACATGCACGATCTGTTAAATTAAAGAACATTACAAATTATCTTTGAACTGCATTGTGTGCATGTAAGATACACGTCGTTGTACAGACAAATCAAAACAACACTTCCGATAAAAGAAGATCCGAAGTAGACCAACTGCGAAATATGGCACGACGTCATCTACAAAGAACTAACCAACGAATTGTCATATTTTAACAGAACATTATACATCCGTATATGTACAGGGGCCTGTTTTTTGTCCAAGACTATACACTCTTTTCACGATAACCTAAATGCCCATTACCACACGTAACCCTGTTATAACAATTGGGTCATTATGCTGGGGCAAACACAGCTATTTGACGAGCTATGTAGAAAACAAACATAGCCAGAGAAGATGCAGCGGCTGAGACAAGCGCGATGGAGACATTTGTGGCGATGGGGGTGAAAGAGTTGTCGTGCGAGATGGAAACGGAACTTGCGGAGACGTAGATGATAGAAATGTAGACGTACATGATGGAAACGTAGGTGATGGAGACGTAGATGACAGACACGTACATGATGGAGACGGGTACATAGTATAGGAGACATGCATGACGATGACAGAGACCAATACGCATGACATATGGCAGCAGATCGTTTCACTGGCAATGTCTACAACAGTGTGGAAGATGCGATGATGAGGGATGGACGAACGCGATTCGACAGTCAGACTAACTCAGACTTCACACGTTATCGACGTCAGTCCACCGGTCACTTCATAGTCACCGGATTGACTCTTATGGTATCGACGTCAGTCAGGTGGTCAAGCTGACCGCCACACGGACTGACATTTACAATAGCAGTCAGATGATGCTATGGACCAACACTCAGTTGCTGTGTAAGATGCCAAATCAGACCGTACAGATCCAAAAATAACGGCAGTACACTTGTCGCTCGCTATACGGAACATATTGGGATTTGATCAAACTGGTTTTTTATAACCACGTGTTTATATATATATATATCGTATAAGCCAGATTTAAGTGTTATTCCTAACACCAGGAGTCGTCATAGCGATCACCGCTGCGTGTCTACCGCGCGAACAAATGCCGTACTGGCGGCATACTCCGTGAGCTCGATATCGACGGACGCGACGAGCTGATGCTCGGACTCATACTGGGACTCATGCTTGGACTGTCGTCGTCGTCGTCCAGCCCCCGACTCGGCTGGTGTTCGAGGCCGAGCGGGGCGACGTAGTTGCTCACGAGTTCGTCGGCCGACATGCGCACGTGCAGCACCGTGTCGCCGCTCTCCAGCTCGAAGTGCCAGCGGTGGAAGCTGGCGCTCGTCGTCAGCATCTCGGCGCTCGAGTCGACGCGCAGCGCAATCAGTTTGCAGTGGAAGCGGCCGAACTTCACCTGCAGTCGCTGCGCGGCGAACTTGACTCGCTCCACCGACAGCAGGCGGTTCTTGTTGGGCGCCTTCAGTTCCTGGACACGGCAACAACAACGATGTGTTTTAATCACAATTGGCCTATATAGCGTCCCAATCAAACAACTGTCTTGGGACACGGTATTTCCTTGTATACATTACGTTGTCGTACACTCGCACACATTAAAGTATTAATATGCATAAATCTGCAACGATCACGAGTAAACAACATTAAAATGTATTGTCTGTGTAATATGCATACGGTGTAACACTTTTAATCACAAACTGGATGTTGTACTTTAACATATGGTTTTTCGTTATATTACAAACTACTTATTTAGAAAGGGGTTTCAATTATTTAAAGAATTGTGTTAATAATCCGATATATTGATATAACGCTGATGCAAAGGTACGTGATCGGCTATGTCGGCCGAGCAGGGAGAACTTAATAATTGTCTTATTGCCACGTAGATTTCAAATTGAGCAGCAATCTTTTCTTTGATGACGTGATGGAAACCATTAGAATCACGATCTGACTTTTAAAAATTCGAGTAAACTCTAAAGCAACGCTACGCGAAGTAAAATCAGCCACAGAATACGACGCTTCACTACACGCTTTACTACATTTTGTCATGAATGATGAATGGTAAGCTTTGTAAATCCTGTCATACCGTAGAATGCCTTACCTGGAGCAAGTCTCGCGCCTCTCTGTAAACTCGCGAGAACTTGTGTTCTCCGTCGCACCGGTGGAGCGTATAGATGTGCACACAGGAGCGCGAGAACTTGTGCTTGACGAGCATCAGCAGGATGTCAGCCAATCGGCGTGCGTCTAACAACGGTGTGATGACGTAAACGTCGGCATCGGAAACGCCAATCCACTGGTCCAGCATTGTGCGCCACAGCCGGTATATGTACGTCGGACCGTGCTTGTAGGCACCGCCAGGGGGCAGGTGTGCCGTGAGGTCGGAGAGCTGAAAGAGCCAAAAACATGAAAATGATTTTCCGCTTCGGATGAGACTTTATGTCGACTATAAAGCGCGGCACTATGGGACGCTGGTGTTGAAACCCTTGACAAACGAACCACGGTTTTGAATGCGACCAGCTAACATAAAAAAACCTTAGAATAACATGCCCTGCATACATGCCAACCCTGACTGGTGTACACAGCGTTCGAAATAGCACTTGTCCGTTTGTCCGGGACAAGTGATTTTTGGCCCGGACAAGTAAAATTACTCTACATGGTTATCCGGTGGACAAGTGAAAATTTACATTAAATAGTGACGCGTGCAACATTGCAAACTTTTTATTTGAGGAAATTCAAACGTAAATGAAGTTCGCTAGCAATCGCGCGCGTTCCAAATGTGTTAGTGTGTCGGCGTCTTGTCGTTCCGCTGCCAGTGTGTTGTACGTCAGTGTTCGACCGAGTTTAGTGCCTGCGTTAACAGGGTCATGCGCTGAGCGCACCGACCTAGCTCTGTCATAAGCGTAGGACAGACTCCACATCAGCCATCGTTGATCGAGGCTGTATTTCACACAATCGTAAATCGTTCAGTTTGGCCGACGTACAACTTGCTTCAGCTCACGAATCATATTTGATGAACTTTGGAAATAGTAGACTTTGTATCGCTACTTGTTATTTGAATAATTATATAGTTTTAATCATTATTATGCCTAACCCACGCGGACTCGGCAGTCTTCCAAGTCATCGAACGTTAGCCGATCCAGATCGGTGACAATTTTCAAAACTTGTAACTGGCTCTCCGGTAAATCTATGATGCTGGTTGATAAACGGAATATTAATGACATTTCAGAAGGGTTGTTGTATCTTTGTAACATTTATTTTAACAATAAATTGCGAGTTTTCGAAACCAATTATGCAAGACGCGCGGGGCGCCAAACGCCGTTAACGTGTTGGCTTCCGCCAACTACGGCGGTCTGCGCGCGGCAGCAACGTTACGACGTAACTAAATCTATAAATTATTTTCCGCCTGGTAAATGTAATTCAGGCACCGTTAAAACTGTTTTATCATCATTGAATTGGTAATATAACATTTAGAAAAACTATGCGTTTGTTTGCTGATGATCAATTGAATATTATCTTCGTTTGTAAAACACAGAACTTTGTTAATATTGAAGTTCATAGAGGTTTAACAAAATATTATCAGATTATATTATAGTTTATTATGATTTTTGTGACAACATTTCCTGGCTTTGCATTGTCGTGTTCCTGGTTCAGTGGCGTCTTCAATGACAAACTGATGCCAACGTTTTACAGCAATGTTATACGTTTTATATATATATATAATTATATATATCATATTAAACATAAACAGTTTTTGCAACATTACAAAACAAATAGCAAGGAAAACAACTGTCTCATTCCTATCATCGTAATAATTATTTGTTATTAATAAAACCGTTCATATCAGCATCACTAAAATATTGGTATACATCATGTAACGTGTCTACTTTTAATATTTGTGATGAATAATAATGGACCGGAAAATAGTTGCAAATATAATTTTGCAGTTTTAAAATTTGAAGATTAAATCAAATTGTGTCTTTGATCACAAGTCATTCATATGTACATGCAACGAAACAGCAGGAACATTGCGTAGTTGTCATAAAAATAAGACAGACTTTTTACGTTTTTTCCAAAGCTTCGATTCCCCTTCACGACCACTCGGACAAGTTAACATTTTGACGGACAAGTAGATTTCAAAACGCACTTGTCCGGCGGACAAGTAAATATTCTGGCTTATTTCTATCGCTGGTACATCTGTAAGCGTGCATGATAAGAGAAACCCGTAAGATCACAAACGAACCCTTATGAATAATTTATTACCCACGACAGCCGGTTTGCAGCGCATGTATTGTATCTCGCACGTTTTTGGCGACTTGACTGCGCACAATTAAAATATTATGGTCACGAGTAGATTTTCGGACATGTTGGATAGGATTACCTGTTATTTGTGTGTCATTTTACAAACGCGTACCGCACCTACATGTAATACCATAAAACTGTATTCAAGACACACAGCTCCTATGCAATGTTTCGTATACGCCTGTAAGACCGTTTCTAAGCACGCAAAATCGTCCAATTTAAGAAATGCTTAAGGTTTACAGGCAAGACGTAACAGCTGGCACCTGTAGTGCCAGATGGCTTCGAGCAAAGCCACAAAGGCTTGTCGCTCTTGATTAGTGTGGTGTTTGACGTCGTCGAGTACATGTTTCTGTGCGTGATACGATGCACAACTTGTTATTCTATGCCGCACGTGGAAGGCCCACAACCGACGTTGTCGTTCTGTATATGACCGACTCGATATGGCCACATTCTTCAGGTTCTTTGCCTAACCCTCTACTCTCGCTCCCCACACGCATCCCTCCGATTCCCCTACCCATGCATGCTCCCCTCGGGGTGAAATACCATGCATGTCGAAGACAATCAATTGTGTGTGAATCTAACACCACGTTTAATTAACTAGAAGCGGTGCTAAGACATCGGGCGCACTGTGCTGGTCTACACTACAGTGTTCCACCGATATAATTCAGGAAGTTACACGTGGTGTGACGGAAGAATGAACGTCTGTTGCCGTCTCGTGACAGTGGTGTGTGTATACAACGCAGCCTTGTGTAACTGATAGTGCATGCACATGTATGTACAGCGCTACCAACGGGCTAACGAGTTCGTGCTCTTCTTGCACAAGTACACCGCGTTCACGCGGAAACGCAGTAGTCAGAACAGCAGGCTGTTAATTAAACAACGTCCGGGGGCACTGAGACGGTTTGGCAGAGTGAGGTGGAGCGTCCTTAGATATAGGCCGCACTGGGCGGACTAACTAGTTCTAACTAGTGGCTGGGAGACAGGTAGGGGGACAGATGGGACGGTCTAAAGGCGACATAAATTATAAGTAGGACTAATGAGAATAGCTTGTTTGTTAGAAGAACCAACGCAGAAAACTTCGTATAATAAGTACTTCCAAAAGTGAACGCGTGTGAAGATATCGGCGCCTCCGAGCATCATGTAGTATATTGGAATACCTGTTATTATTTATACCCACTGAATACGCCCATGTTTTGTCACTATAATATATAGACAGGTAACTTTCTCGTGGGCGCCATCTTGCTTGCGGTACCACCGGCGACATCGAATTGTGCAACTCCTAAAGTTACATACGTGTGAAAGCATCGGCGCCTCCATGCACCATCTATTATATTGGTATCCCTCGCATTGTTTATGACTATTAGGCCCTACCCATTGAATACGCCCATATCTTGCACTACACAAGTAGACTGAGCCTCGGAGGCGCCACCTTGCATGCAGTACCGACAGCGTCGTCGCCACAGTGCGGGAACAAAAGGTGCACAGCCACGATATTACGGGTATATTTATCGGCGCTTATGCATTTATTGCGACCACACAACGAATCAATTGAAGGAAGCATTTATCTAACCACCCCGGGGACACGTAGTTCTCCGAGCGACGTGCACTTGACAGATAAACACAACTTATCGGGTTGCCGTAACGGCTCAGTGCGTATTTACTGACGCCATCGCGACTCTATCCGTAATATTATCGCTCACAAACGTCGCAACTCGATCGTTCTGACGCCGCGAAATGCAAACTATTTCATTATGATATCTCACCTCAAGCGAACGCGAGAGCTCAGCTGACGACATTACATTCAGCAATATTCCAACAATCTGGGAAATTAACCAGATATTGCGCGAGTTTGTAAAATTGCAATAAATCATCCGGTCACAATATGGGAAACAGATTGTCCAATCATTATTTCAGAAAGTGTTGGTTATCTTGCCTACTTCTCTGTTCAGGTTATTCAAAAAGTAAATAACTATTTACTAGGCCCGTAAGTAGGCCCTACAACGATTACAGAAAATTATCTCTTAATTAATTATTAGATTTATACTGGTGTTCTGTATATTTTCATAACATTTCGTGACAGGACAAGTCATTTGGTTGAAACGATCGTTTCATCCCAATAATTAATCACGATCTTTAATCAATATTTCAAATCTTCTGTATCTCTTGATATAGGTATAATATAGAGCGGATTCCGGGGGTGCGCCGTTTTGTTTGAGCGAGCGTCAATGGGGAGTTTAGCTGGATGTGTTTTATGGTCCAGGGCATGCCGGAGTATGCGCTCTCCCATTCCGTTTGGGTTTTAAGAGTGGGGTGCAGGTGAAGCTTTGTGCGACCCTCAAGGAGTGATGGATGCGTCTCCCCTTTGGTGAAATCCTACATCCGCTCTTCCAGTATGTATGCATATTGTACAAGGTCACTGGGTCGAACCGGTTTAGCCGACATACATCACATTCTTTGTGCAGGCACTTGTCAACACAGTTCTTAAAGGCGTTGACCGTTCGCTTTCCGTAGACTGTTCCGGGCTATTCGAGATAACGTCGAGACGTCTGGTGCCGCTGGAGCGTAGGATAACGTGAACCTTGGTCCCAAGTCCTCCCGCGCTCCAGCGGTCGTAAAACGCTAGTAAAAGAACACAAGACCACATGAAATATGTTCGTAACAGTTACAACAAGAATGCACCGGTGTCGCGCTTGCAGGATATGCATCACTGTCCGACGTAGACCCTCTCACGGGACGCCAACAGAGTAGACATGTCCCAGGACAATCGGACTTGTCTCCCGGCCGATTCTGACTGACTTGTTCAGTCTGTTGCTGTTCTCTGTTGGGACCTTGGCGATCTGATCCTAGACATTAGAAGTCCTACTACAACGGGCCGGTCGTCTCACCGGCGCCGGTTGGCATCACGGAATGCTGTCCAATGGCACACACTAAAGACCATTGCTTGACAATATATCTCGTGCATGATGATCTTTTTACAGATTAGAGAAACTACTTTACTATTTTATACCATTACTATTAATTACCATCGAGTTTCATTAAGTAGTTAAGCTTTATTTGTATTTAGTAACATATATTTATATATAAAAAATAGTGACTTACTGGAAATAATTGCAGATATTTATGTAAACTGTGACTGATTTTCAGACAATAAAGGATATGCTATCCACGGAGGATACCGGAGGCTAAATTGGTAATACTGTTTACGCCAACTTCGTGCAAACACTTTAAGCATGTTATGTACACTGATTAAAGTGTTTACTGAATCGGAGGTTTGTCATATTTACACGTTTTATTGGACAGAATGACAACTACTCTTTCGGAGTAGTCCACAAACCGCAGACATGACACTCATGACGGCAGTATTAGACATCTTTAACTATCTCATTTCACCTCTGATTTGATTTTTTCTAGTGCAGTCTTCATATATATATGGAGTATTTTATACCTTTAAAAGAGGTCTTTTCAGCTTGTCAGCCTTGTTAAGTACTTGAGGTATGTTCTCAAGTCGTCAAAACAGCACAGCTTTCAGGGGCAGGCTGCTTTAAATTCCATCCTATCATTCTCCTGTTGGCACAATGTGCCCCTTTACCAAAATCACTGACCCGTGACTAGTGAACTAGTGCACAGGCGTTTTGGGTAATGGTAAAACATTCATACACAAACCCCCATGGCCGTCTTATTTCACAGACATCTTCAAAGCTGTCAAAAATACACCAATACAAAGGATGAACATTGTATACACTGACTTTGCAGCTGCACTTTGTTTATGCTACCCAACCCCGTAAAGAGAAGGGACACTTTAACAACACCCTGCAGTGCATTCTATCCAAGTAATTAGTGTCATTGACAGCATTTTAAACTTTGTTCACGTTGCCCCGAAAAATGAGTCACACCTCAAAATTGAAAATTAGTTTTCCAAAACTGCTGCACAGTTTCAGTGTTTTGATTCTGCATTTCCATTGTCAGGTAGATCTGACACAACAATTCAAAAGTGACAGGCTGCAATAATCTTTAAAGCATGTGATCTCCTAAGCATAGTTTTATTTTGATGGCAGTGCTGGGATAAGCTAAATGCATGCAAGGAAAAACATGGGTTGCTCATTCCAAAGATCCTGGATTCAAGCGGTGAAGCCCGAGAGATATGAAAAACAAAACTTCTAAACCAGGGTTTAACATAAGGGACCATATACGACTGGGTTATATAAAGCAGATGTGTTTAACCACCACTAACACTACTGCACCTCTCAGCCTCTTGTTGAACTTTGAATCTATTACGTGTCGTTGTTCTTTAGAACTAGGGCTATGTTGGCCTTTTAATAACTGAAGTGCCTCTTTCACAATCACATACAGAGTCTGCAGTCTCTGTACTCAATGCTCTGTGCATAACCTCATTCTTTTGTCGTCCTTTTACACACACTGCCTGTCTTCATTTGTAATAATTTTGTAATAGTTTATCAATAGTTGTATCCTTTTTTAGTGTTTTTCATTTCTCAACAGTACCTTGTTGATTTATATTATTCAGCAGATCACCATGACTGCAGCCAGGTACCCATTCGTACAGCTGAGTGAACTGGAGCAATGCGGAGTGAACAAAATTGTCCAAGCTTTGGCAGCAAAAGCTTTTGAACATCTTGAGTGTGACATTTCCACCACTCTGCCAGAGCAGCCCACTGCCTCACATGTTGTTTATGTATGATTGATTTATAGTTGTACAATTCCAAAATAACGCTCTCTTGCCCCTGAACCTGTGCGCTGCCTCCACAAAGAGAACACATACACAGCTGTTGACTGTGGTGATCCTACAACTATAACAACAGCCTTGTCCTTACTGCCAGAGGTAGTTGCTGGGTATTTATTCTCACATTAGATGCATAATTGAAAATGGTATCACCTTGTGCAGTTTACAACAGATTTAATTAAACAAACAGAAGTTATTATTTGTCATACCTTTTGCCTTTTTGACTAGTCTTCTTCAAATCAGACAACTTAGTTTTTATTAAAAAGCAAACCAAGATGCCTATGTCGCTGATACTTTCTGTTCCCAAACCATAATGCAGGCTGGTAGGTTGTTCAGCACAGCATCCACCAGCTGCAGCTCGTGCCGGGCAAACCTGCCATTGTGGTGCTGGGGGAAATGTGTGACATCCCGGCCTGCGCTGACATCTTCATCCGTCTCGGCATCCGGAAGAATCGTACGAGTCCCAGTAGATTGGACTTCCAGATTCCTAACTGAGGTACGATGCTGACAACCAACTCAATGGGTAAGTGAGACCGGTGCCAGCACACCAGAATGTTGCTTCGTGCCTTTACCTCCTGTCAGATCCAGAACTTTATTCACCGCTTCAAGTAATCCAGGGGCACCGTTCTTCTCTGGCGAATGCATGACAACTGCTGCTTAGAGTTTTTAGTATACCCCAGTGCAAATTAAATAAAACACACTAAAACGAATAAAAAGTGAGCCCTACAAGGGGCTGGTTTGTGAAAATGGGGGCACACGGGGGAGTTGATCTGACTGGGAGGGGCAAATGAAATGGCTGGGGGGCAATGCCCCCTCACTTTAAAAACGCCCTGTGCTAGCCTATGTTAGAACTCCTTAATACCCAAGTTTATCTTGATACCCGATGGTACACAACCTGGACAAAATATGTGATGCTACATGATCTCACATTCTTTATACATTACTTATATTAGTAATACTTTTAAAAGTAGGAATGAGCAACCGAGCATATGCATAGCCAGTGTATCAACACAGCAAATCAAAACATCTGACACAGCTATGTTTTGCCAACAACATCTACTTTCCAATGGTAGCTAAATCTACTGTCAAATATATTGCAAAATTATTAGGTTGACTAGTAATTAATGGTTGATCTAGTCAGAGATATCAGTTTGTACACTTTTATTTTCGACAATATGGGTGGTGTTGTAAAGGCCCTGTTAACTGTGCGCTAGTATCAAATTGGCCAATTATCATCACAAAGGCCACACTTGTTCAGTATCGCTGTCCGGAGAGTGTGCAGGGATTATTAATTCCAAAAATAGCAGCTAAATGGTAATTGCGGTGAGGTTTGAATAGGACTATGTGTGTGCAATTGTTGGTTTGGGTCATGGTTCATAGAAGTTTTTTGTCACTATTATTACAGGATAAATCATTTGTGGTATCTGATCTGAATCCTCTGATAACAAAGATCATTTCTGATCTGCTGCTAAGCAGACATGGGGCCAAATACATTGAAAATACTTTTGACATTTCAAATGCAAATACTTTTCAAAAGTATTTCAAATACTCTTGACGTTCTCGTGCATAATAAATAATGACAAAAAGAGCTATACACGACAACTATTTCTCCAGAATTAAGGGAGTTCATTGAGTCAATAGACCCATGTTATAATTGGTCACACATTGTTAAATTTTTCTCCTGTGACAGGTTTATCCTGTTTTCCATTTCCTGTGCCCACTGATGTACTGTCTTTCAATAAAATTAGATTAAGCCACACACTGTCAATTAAATGCTTGCTAACCTGACCCTGTGGCAGGCCAGCTGATACACTGATCACCCATCTGACAATGACCCAAGTTAAAGTTTAATAAAGTTAATGATCAAAGCATGCAACTGGCTGCAGTTGGTCAGCTAATAAAAGAGCTATAGGACAGCCAATTTTCTCTCAGTGAATGTCATGCCTCGGTGATCACATAAGTAACATGAGTGACCTGTATCAAGCAAAAATTTCATTAAACACAGCTGTGATAACAGTTTTCATTGACAGAATTAAATGCTATAAGTCTTTGAAAAAGTATTTGAAAAATCAAATATTTTTTAAATGTATTTAAGTGCAAATGCAAATATTTTTGGCTCCAAATTTTCAAATGCAAATACTAGATCAGTCACATTTAAATGCAAATGCATTTGGATTGGACCCCATGTCTGCTGCTAAGAGACATCTATGACTACAGCTGCAGTAATACGCTTAAATACGAAAACTTCATTTTGATTCCAACAAATCTAGAGCTAATGCCCCACTCACAGGTGTTTACAAAATTAACATTTATAGAATATACATAAACTCATATAAAAAGTTTATAAATATGGATATTAACTCTGGTCTGTATGCTGGTATAAAAGTCAGGTGTAGCAATTATAGGTATTTCTGACAATTTAATAGTGAAATTCCATATTTTAATAGTGAAATTCATCTGCTTGGCGCCAGCAGCACACCAAGACTATCAGTATCAAGCAGACCAGAGAGGAGCAAGCCAATTTACATGTATCTAGAATTCTAGATACAGTGTTGTATAATAAATATTGGACTCTGGGACAGCAAATCAAAAAGCTTTCTTGTCCGCTTGCCACCTGGGTTTTTGTTCTGGATGGCAAGCTTGCTTAGTCTGGCTAAATTTCAATTTCCATGTTTCCCTGCTGGATTCCCAATTAGTCAAAGCGATTACCACACCTAGTACACCATGAGCAGAGTTCTAAACAACTCAATCATTATGACGTGACTGGTGGATTGCTATGGAGAACAACTGTCACACTTTAATCAAAATATTCAGACTAGTACTGTATTTGCCATGGTTCATAAATAATCCATAACTAGGGTCTCAGTGGAATGTCTAGTGTCTCATGATCAGTACGCCAATCTCAGCTTTGTGTGTGGAGCAGAAACAATCTTATGATTGTGTGAATTGATATTATATTGACTGTCTTTGAGTTTGACTATCACACAGTATCAGTATGTAAGTCAGCGTTCGAAATAAGCGCTTGTCCGGGACAAGTGATTTGTTGTCTGGTGAACAAGTGAAAAATTACAGTAAATAGTGACGTGTGCAAAAGTATAACTTTCTAATTTGTGGAAATTCTAGTGAAATACAGTTCACCAGCGATCATGCACGTTGCAATTTTGTTAGCGTGTTATCTTTCTGCTGCCATCCTGTGTTGCACACCAGTTTTCTGCGAAGCATAATGTATCCGCTAACTGTGTCATCTGCACCGAAATAGCTCTGCCGTTCTCGTAGGAAAAACTACCGGTAGTTCAATTTTACTGACGGTCAACTTGTTTCCATGCATGGATCACATTTGATGAACTTAATAAATAGTATATTCGAGTATCAGTACTTTTTATTAGAATAATTATGTAGTAGTCCTGTTAACCAATATTAACCAACATGGACTCGGCAGTATTCAACTTCGCGAAGTCACCAAAGTTCAGCATATCGACGAAATATTGTCAGCACAGGATGAATTTTCAGCTCTCCGGTGAACTTGTGGTAGTGGTGGTTGGTGAACGGAATGTTAAACATCTCAAGAAATTTTGTTGTGTTTTCATCACATTTATTTTATCACAAATCGTGAGTTTAGGGACACTGACTTTTTGCGAATGTGGAAAACAGACGGAATTAGGCGTATCATCTGACGGACGAACATTCCCAGATTGCAGAACCTACAGAACTGATGTTTTGAAACATGATTTAAGTTAATAAACATAAATTACAATTTAAATACGCAACAGTAAGACAAAATAACGGATGCATGACTGGATCAAATTAATTTAAGCAAGATGCGCAAGGGCCAGCGACATGTATGACAACATTACGTCATTCAATTTATACATTTATTATAACTACAACATGGTTCCTTGTAAATTTTATTTTGGTTCACTTAATTTTTGTTTAATATTACTGACATAATATTATTTATACTGATCTAATAAGACTAGCAAAGATGTGAATTTATTTGCTGGTGATCAAATTAAATTTATCTTCAGATTTTAAAATACAGAATTTTGTACACACTGAAGTATGTATAGGTCGAATAACACAATGTCACAGTAGTTTTGTCTATGTGACACAACTGTGCTTCCTGGCTTTGCATTAGTTGTACGCCAGCGAAAACGAGACATTTTCACGTGATCAACTGGTCAAATTTTCTTTTTACAAAATCTTATTTGTAGACATTTTATTTGAAAGACCACCTATTCTACAATGTATATTACCAAAAACATGGTTTCAAACTTGAATATTTGTATTTTTTAGGTTAACTTCAATATGAGTACGTTAAACGCCCACTGATTTATGTTACACAATGATGCTTAGTGAATTACCTGCCCTTATTATTTTAAGGATTTACTTCCCCGATTTGATACACGTGTATATTGAGCAAGAGGACCTGATAGTATTGGTAGAATGTCATTTACATGTTCATCATAATTTAGTGTTTATCTGTCCAACTTTCATGCAAGAATTTTGTGCATTCCAAAATTTTTGAGGAAATTCAACATATCACATAGTTCCGATGTCCACCACACGAAGAAGAACGCAGCTGTGTTTGCACAAACCATTGATATGCCTTATGTAGATGTTCCCAATATATCAGACACCATTATATTAACACATTGGAATGTACTGAAATGTGTTGTTCCTTCAAACATGCGACATGTTTTTGTAACATAAATCGGAAGAAAGTGGAAAATAATAAAAACATCAAAAACAAAACATTTGTTTACGAAATAATCAAAATTACTGTGTATTATTTATTCACTGTGAGATACAATTAAAAGGTGAACAGGTCGCACTGCATGTGCCATCATCCTAACAAGTTATTTAATAACGTAACCATGAACATTGATATTAAAAACTTGGTTTTCTTTCCTTGCACCTTTCTCCACCTCGTTAAGAAGGGCATGATGTTGCACGAGAATTTCCTTGATTTTCGTTACTTTCGTCGGAGTGAAGCCAGCTTCCTTATGTCCTCATCTGCCTGATTTTTTGGACTCGATTCTTCAGCAGTTTCTCCTTGTCTGTCACTACTATTTTCACCAGCATGTTTGGTGTTCTTTACTCTCTGGACAGTTTTCTCTGAAGTTTTCAGCTTCTTTTCCAGCAGTTTGTTTCTTTGCTCGAGTTCATCAAGTTTCACCTCTTGTTGGTGTATTGTCTTGTTTTGCGTAGACACAATAGTGCTGGTGCGATTCCTCTTCCTTGAATTTTGAAATGGCAATTTCACAGTAAGCATTGTATCGGGCAAGATTGTTGTTGTGCTGTCGCATGGCCCGCCATTTTCTTCTGCCACCTCTCGAACTTCTGGCTGCGTAGTAGCACTTGCTAATGCCTTGAGCTTTCTCTGATATGTTTTGTCGTAGACGTGTCCCTTTCTTCTCTTTTCCTGCAGTTTTGACATTGATATGTTGTCTCTTGGCACGTAATATTTCATAACACGATGTGTCTCCTTTCTTCCGTAATGTGGATCTGTTGTCTTTTTTCTATATCTGTAAGCTTTCTGGCGTTCAGCTGATGTTTTTGCAATGGTTCTTACAAACACCAACGAAATAATGCTTCAAAAACTGCACACGCATGTGTCCATAGCCCTAGCATTTTAATATTTATTGAAGTCGCACGTCATTTATACAAATTTTGATTTATGTTACATATTCTTCACAGGTCCATTGAGCAGCATGTGTTCACATTTCATTCAATTTAATATCGCACATCGAAGAATAAGTACTCTCACACTAGAAATGCATAATACATTTGTTATCACTATATTTCCTCCGTTAACCTGAGTGAATTATGCTTCAAGTCTCCTATTAGTTTACAGTGGGTAAAAATCATAAGAGAAATGAAGAACCATTTATTTACACTAACCCTATGATTAAACTTACCTAGTCACTCAGCCATGGACATTGCATGGCAGTTTGCTGTGCGTTTATACAAATATTTGTCAGCGTAAATGAAAATGGTGTAGCGTAACTGAATCTAACGTAAATTGGGCAAATTCACGACTCAAGCTCTCTACACTGTTTCAAGGAACTACAGGTGATTTATTTATACCATAAAATAATCTACACTGTATGAGATAAAGGAAATACATGTGAGGCACTTTTATAATAAGTAGTTTAATAATTTGAACAGTGGTTGTAGTCAGAGTGTTGCCGGCAACATGCAAAAAAGCACACTTATGCCACGTGCATGTGTTCATAGTTCAGCAAATTTTACAGTTAACTACATAAAACTATACATCGTTTAAATCCTTATAATGTCTTCTAGCCACTGGTGTTGGACATTTGTATGGATTTTACATAGGCCCCTATAACAACCACGAAAAAGGCCGGCGACAGCACTTTTCCAAGTGTCTCGTTTTCGTTGGCCTTGCCCATATGTAATAATGTATGCACTATTGACCTAGCAAGTAATAATCAACACTAAATGTTTGATTGTTGGTGAAATGTGTTTAAAAAGTAGAGCAGCAAAAAACTGAAGTGAGCAGCCAGCTTCAATGTGACTGTAATGTAGTCGCATTGCTAGGAAGAACTACACGGTTTACGTCGTATTATTGGAGCCGCAGCAGTAGTATATCCGCCGGCTTGTGTGTTTGGTTTTGTTCCGTTCATGTTAATAAACGAATCCAGCTTCAGTCAGTCTGATTATATCCTGAATATATGACACTGGCGACGAGGATCTGAATCCAACCTGCGCGATGGCTTCCTCGAGCATCATCGGTGCTATGTGCGAGTTCGATGAGCGAAGAGAGGAGGTCAACAGCTATCTGGAAAGACTGGAGCAGTGGATGCTGGCTAACGCTATTGGTGAGCCTACGCCAGCCGGCACAGCGGATCGTCGTGTGAGTGTGCTTCTAGCTGTAATCGGGCCTAAAGCATATGCCCTTCTACCGAACCTACTCACTCCAGCAAAGCCTTCTGATCAGACTTTTGCAGTGCTGACAGCGACCCTGGTGATGCACTACCGACTACAGCGAATTGTGATTGCTGAACGCTTCCGGTACAACAAATGCAACCAGAGTGACTGGGAGTCAGTAGCCGACTACATAGTGGCACTGAAACAGCTGGCCTCGACGTGTGACTTTGGGACGTTTCTGGATGACGCGTTGAGGGACCGTTTCGTATGCGGTCTACACAACAAAGCTACGCAGAAGCGCCTCCTAGCGGACAAAGATTTGACGTTCATCACGGCGTGCACGGTCGCTCAAGCGATGGAGGTGGCAGCTCACAACACGATGGAGCTGACTGGCAAGGCAAGTGTGATGGAGGTACACCGGGTGACGGGTCATCCACGACGGCAGCAGCACGTGTTGACGAAAGAGCATGTGGTGTCGAGGAGAACGGGCGATAATACAGCGAGGCAGTCGTGTATGCGTTGCGGGCTGAATCACGATGCTCAGACTTGCAAGTTTCGCAAAGCTAAGTGCTATGGGTGTGGACGTATTGGACATTTGCATAAAATGTGCCAAAGTCGCAGCAACACCAACCTGGTGCACGATGACGGAGGGGAAAGTGACAACAGTGGTGGACGTGTCCGCGATTACGGTGGGACAGCGCACACCTAAATACATGGTGACTGTCAGGGTTGATGGTAGGCCTATCGACATGGAGATCGATACTGGCGCAGTGGTGTCAGTCGCGTCCGAGCAGCTGTACAATGAACAGTTGTCTCGCTTTGCACTAGAGCCAACACAGCTGCAACTGAGAGACTATCAGGGTGGTCTCCTGCCGCTAAGAGGAGTGATAACCATCCCGGTGAGCTACAACAAACAGAGTGTTGAACTAACTCTCGTCATCGTGGCAGGTGACGGACGACGACCAGCGCTGCTAGGTCACAATTGGATGGCGCAAATCCAGCTGGACTGGCCCAGCATTCGGGCAATCTCGCTTGACAGCGACGTGGCGACAGCCGATGACGTCGTGAGGCGCCACCTACCAGTCTTCGAGGAAGGCTATGGTGGAATCAACGACTTCAAAGTGACGATTCATGTGCGGCCGGATACGACTCCGGTGTTCAAGAAGTCTCGTCCAGTACCGTACGCTAGACGAGAGATGGTGGCCGCAGAGCTCGATAAGTTGGAGGCTAACAAGGTCATCACGAAGGTGGAGCCACAGCAGTAGTATATCCACCGGCTTGTGTGTTTGGTTTTGTTCCGTTCATGTTAATAAACGAATCCAGCTTCAGTCAGTCTGATTATATCCTGAATATATGACAGTGACAATGCTTCAAATTGCTTAAAGTTCAACATTAAGTGGAATTTCACATTTTAATTTTCATAAATTAATAGGCCTAAAAAAGACTAAATAAGTAATACCATGTCAAAAATTGCACCAGTCAGTTTCGTAGAGACCCACGTGGAGTGGAATGTGTGTGAACTTTAATTAAACGAAAGTCCTTAATTAAACTAGTTACTCCACCTGTCGAGTCCTGTACCTGTACTTACCGTATATCCGTCATTCAACTTCAAATAGCTGTCAATGGTTTTCGTGAACTCTGCGTCAGCGGAGAACTGCTTACTGCCCGCCTCGATGACCGACTCGAAGTTTTCCCGGAACCACTGCATGTGTTTCCGACCCTTGATAGTAAGCGTCCCGTCGGATTTGTTCAATTTCAACGTCACCCCGACTTCTGGGTGCATTTTGATACTGTCCCCCTTCCCGCTGTAGTGATCTTGTGGGTAGACGGCCCGTAGCGTTCCTAACCACCAGGCGGCCGTCTCCCGGGTGCATGACGTCACTTTGAGATGGTCGCCCCGGTCTAACACGTCGAGGTTTTGCGGGGTGGACTTAGAGCAAAAGTTCTGTATCACGTTCGTCCGCTCCTTTTTCTTTGTCGTCATCATTTCTTCCACGCCACGTCCGTTAAAATATGATGTCATCTACGCCATCTATTACCGTCCCTTTGCGGACTTCCGTGACAGTTTGCCTGCACCCTTCGCCGTTCGCTTCGATATCTCAACCGACAGCGGTACAAAACACGAATGTAAACAGTACTGTAACAACGTTTCCAAACCGTGTCAAATCCCAAAACGTCCGATGTACAACGAACTGTACTAGCCGGCTTAGTTGATTGTTCGTTCTCGTTATCGCTCGACAGCCAGATTCGAGATAGCACACCTAACTCTAACTCAACCACAAACACTCGATTAGAAATGACGGCAATCAACTCACTCGCTGACCCCACTACATCTGGGGTCACAGCCTCGATTCAACGCTGCCACAGCGGCTGGAATAGTCCACAAACCCGGACATTGTGACAGCTCATTTTAGCGATAGAAAACTTGAATCGGTACCATAACGATGAACGGCAAGCTAAACATTGCATGTATGTACAGAGAAAGCAAAAACATTTTTTCGTCAAAACTAATCGTGCATGGATACTTTCTTTACTATTCCTTTACTGCAAGCCAATATAAATTATTAATTGTCAAATAAGTACTACTATCAATGTGTTATTTTTGTGTATTTATATTGTAATAGCCAATAATAACTAACATTGTACTATTAATAATTCCATGTGTTGTAAGTAAATAATTCTTAGGGGTATACAAATACAAGAGTTTCTTCAGTATACCTTTTTTCTGACATACTCATTCTGATATACCATAAACACTGTACGTATTTTTGGTTGGAAAAATAAACATTTACTTACTTACTTACTATTATTAGGGAAGTGCAGGCCCGGAGTTCACCTCCCTTTTTGTGAACCCCACTTTCTCCAAAATGTGAATCCCTCTCAAATTTCATCTTTTAATGTGAACCCCTAATTGTATTCCATGTTTCTCAAAAGCGTAAACCTCCTCCTGTTGGATGTTGTTCAAACATAACTAGGCATGCAAAGGAAATCTGATTTGTACATATATTATATTAAAGGGAGAAACCTAATCTTCCGCATTATGAGCTCAACATTAACATGTGGCACCCTCCGCATTGAGAACAAATAACCTCACACGAACTTTTGGCGCCCCTGGAGTCTGCATTGGGAAAAGGTGAACTCCTCCACTGTGAAAAGCTGGCTACGAGCCTGGAATGTGAGAACCAATGACTACCGGGGAGCTTCAAGACACTCGCTGTGACTTTGTTATTGTTAATATTTATTAATCTTTTTATTTGGCGAGTTATATAGGTCATAACACGTACAACATCATGGCCGTTTGATTAATGACGCATGACAAAAGGCGTTCACAGTAATATTACGAGTGTACGACATGTGTCTACTTATTTATACACCATTCTTGAGTAAATGTAAAGAGGTATTTGTACATTTACCAGTATGTATTGCAGAGTTTTCAAGTTGGTGATCAGGCATATATATTATATATATATATATAGCTCAAGAGACCCCATATGGTGGATCAGTGTATCCTATGGCTATAATCCATTAAGCTACTTCATATGATTCCTCCAATTTGTAGAAGCTTAGAAAATGACATATTTTATATCCCAGTATTGCACATTTGTTAATCATCCCCATAGGCCTACATGTTATCGAAGACCACAATGGAATTTGAATCTTGCAATTTTGTGTCATCCTTGGTGTAATACTTTATTTTCATATTTGATCCCCTGGTGGACTCATGCATTCGAACACCTGTTCGTCTTCTCTGTGAAGCATGTGTATGTTTTCAGGATCGGAGCAATGCCTAACGAATGACAAACACGCTTCGCAATGTACGCCTTACACAAGTGATATGACTTAGATGGAAGTTATACTTCTTGCAAACACAAGTAACGTAGCAACTTTGTGCCGCTGTGTGTGTGCACACGAAACATATATAAATTATCAATCAATCAATCAATCAATCAATCACAATATTGTATTGTCCCTTGGGAGGGAAATTCATTTGGAGTGTAGCAGCATATTAAAACAAATAAAACAAATACACATGCAATATAAAATAGTAATAGAAGTTAATTATGGGAAGGGGAAGGGGGTAATTCGTACCCACTAAGGGAACACATGAATAATTTTGGCTTTAGATGCCACAAAACGTTACCAAATGGTTCATTACTTAGAAAGAGGTGCCTAACTGGCATCAACAACCCGAGAACTATGCTCAACACAAATACACATATCAAGTTATAACAACCTTTCAAATAACAGCAAATCGGTACTTTTTATTCGACGTGAGGGTAAAAAGTGTTACATATTTACGCAGGTAAAATGTATATATTGTTGTTATAACTAAATAAAACATGACTAACTTTTATACATCTCACACACATGCACACACACACATACATACATCCTTCATTGTTCACACCAGCACATGCATTCATTCATTTTGTTTGAAATCATTTCGCATTTACAGCACAACTGTTTTTATTACTTTTATTAAGACATACTTTAAATAACTCACACCTGCAATGGCTACCACACCAGCTAATTGCAAGGAACACCCTGATTCATTTAGCACAGAAAATGGTCGCTAAACATATTTGTTCTGCCTTAATAGCAATGGGACTATTTATTTTCCACAAGTGGGTAGCCTACTAATTGCGTGAAACGCATCACAAGGAATAAGTTTGGCATACCAGTCATTTGTCTATAGGTGGCGTGAACCAGGGTACACCACAAAAATACTTTTACGAATGACTGTCTCTGTTCAATGTGATAGGAAAACACATCATCAGTTTTCTTTCCGTGGTTTTTTACATCATCAGGTGTTAGAACCAAAATTTGCCTACTGGTGTCCGATCGGCGTCTTCAGCTCCATTTTGGTTTGCTTACATAATTGATTCATTATATTATATTTTGTTTAGTGTATCGCAGCTAAATACCCCCAAAACCATTTTATGGATATCACAGGCAGTACTGCAAATCACACAATACACAGCTAAGCATATCAAATATTTCACTGCTAAAAATGATATTAATCTTTTCAAAAATTGGAGATGCATACATATTATATATTCTGCTGAGTTCCAGTTGTCAAGGTTTTATTTGCAATAGAAGTTTTCTTATTATGCATATAAACATAGATACATACATACGTGTATGAAGTTAGTTATGAATGTACACATGCACACACGTTGAATGTGCATCATAGTGCAAACAAAACCATTTCACATCATGTCACACATAATTCTGAAGATCATTTTGTGTTTGCTGTTAACTAAACTGCTATCATACTTCTTGCACACAACATGCACAATTGTTGGCATATTTATAATACATTAGATGGAAGTATTTCAGTGATATTATTGTAAAAATCACAAGATTCATGCAGTGTTAACACTTACAGAAGTTTCCCACAATGACATTTGCATTACAGGATAAAAACAATTGTTTAACAGTAGAGAGTCTGGTTATTCGATCCTAAAACCATGGAACATGTTTTATATAATATAAAGTGTATGTATTCTAACATGAACCTTGCTGTTCGGTAATGAAAACATACATATATTTCTCTACAGGGAAGAAGGGAATAATAAATTACTGAAATAAGGAGCAATGTCTTTCTTGGTCTACCCCGATACACCTAATAGGCTGCTCTCATTCAAAATACAAAACATGCAATTCTGCTTGAATCATTAACATTTGAAAGATCAATTGTTGCTCATTAAACCAACATCGTCTATTCCTAAATTTGTAATTACAGTAATGTTCTTAACACTATATTTGAAGTATACTGCCCGCCAAAGTGTGTTTAATAAGCATGAAACATTATTTGCGCCCGCGAAACATTCAAATTCTAAACAAACCATTCAAGTTATAAACAACCGCTACTGGCAATATTTATTATTGCGGAGAAAGACAGTTACACATAAGTACCTTTCAAGTTGGCTGGTTCCCACATTCCTCACTTTAAGTGGGCCAACATACAACTGATTCAGTGAACTTCCTACTCGTATTATCAACACCCCATGATTTTTGCTTTAAAACACATTTTAAAGTGGTTAGACTAAAGTTAATATTCCATAACATGATTTTACGGAAACAAAATGATCACACTATGTACCTTTAAACAAACATTTTAATATCACCAGTGGTTTCAATGAGCATCACCAATACATCAACCAGTGATTGATAACAATGACATCACTCACAAATGCAAAAATACAACCAGGAATAACACCAGTTCTATACATCACACATTCACCAGATGGCGACACTTGGACATTTAATGATCAACCGGTGGCGCTGTTGGTACCGCTGTTGGAACCACAGCGCTGTATGCTGGGGGTGGCTCGGAGGGTGCTGTGTACTCTGGCGGTGGGTTTGGAGAGAACACCGGCGCAGGTTGTGGGATGTATTGTGGTTGAAACCCATAGCCAGGCATTGCAGGTTGCTGCACCGGATACATATTGCCTACTGGTGTCTGTCCGGGTTGCTGACCTGGATAGATATTACCTCCTGGCATCTGCCCAGGAGGCACACCTGCAACACAAGGGGCATAAATAGTGAAAAACTTTGAAAATAAAAACATTTGCCTTGATGAGTGAATCGTTTTATTTACTTGTAATATGCATTTGGTTTATTAGGAGTACGCAATTTTGCGAAAATCTTCAACAGAACTGGTGTTCATTATAGATTAGGTAATTTGTGAAAAAGTGAATAGTTCTAACATAATAATAATATATAGACTATCAAGCAGAGGTCTATTATATAGAGATGGTCCTCATTTGCCATTTCTCACTGAACAAATTACCGACAGCATGTCACAGTGGATAAACTGGATGGCTTTGATATTTTTGTGAAACAATTCGAAAATTACACAATTGCAAAAGTTAATTGTGCAAGCAGTTTTAAAGTTAAACCAGATCCTTATTTTTTATTAATACTTTTAATTCATTGTGTTCCCCAATTGTTGACAATTAAATCGAGCACCTTAGAGTGATCAATGTTTTATGCATGTCTACTCAAGTACAGGTGATTTTGCCCACTTGTACTGTTTATGTAATGGGCGGAAATAAAGTCACATGAAAAAAGTTTGGGAAATGTCACAGTTTTGGCTAGAGCTGCCAAGTTATGTGTGGAAATATGGCACCACTTTTAGATATTCAAATTTTCCGGAAAATAACATTTTATTCTTACACATGTCGCTGACGATAAGAAAAACCTCGCGGATCCTACGGAAGGTCTGCATTATCAGCCTGTGCATACGAATAAACATATCAACCTGTGCATGAAAATAAGCCAGTTTATAATACTCATATCATTTGAAATGGCAAGTATACGTGAGATTTACAGGTTGCTGTGGGAGAGCGTGAGATGGACACAAAACACGCGAGTCTCGTGCCAAATAATTGAACTCAACACAGTTCGATGCATGACTATGATGAATATTTCCGAAGAAACACATTTCATTGACATTTGAGCAAAATGAGATCTATCAGTGACTTTTTAATGAAACTTGCGCACTGAATTTGTTGTTACATTTAAGTCAGTTTTGATTATTAAAATGAACAGTTACCCAAATTTATTTACCTTTTCCACTTACATTATAAACACAACTACAAAGGACTACATTTAACATTGAACACATTTTATATTTGTGATTTTTTAAAAGAAACTTATGCACTGCATTTTTTATATTTAGGTTAATTTTGATTATTAAAATGAATACTCACCTGAATTTATTTTTAATTTCCACTCACAAACAAATCTAAATTTAAAGTTGTGACTTTTTCCCTGTAACTTGAATCTTTATTGCCAGTGATTTTTTCCTGTGATTTTATTTCCTATATTCGTTTATGTGATCATACCTGGTGCATAGTTCCCGCCTATGTTGACTACACCTGTAGTTGGTTGAGAGAGCACCACCTGTAAGTAATTAATACCACACTGATATTAAAACAATAATTCTATATTGATTTTGTTATGATGTTCTGGATCACTGTTTTTATCAATGACCTTTAATCTGAAATATGTTCACTGTAAAATTCTGTCATAATAACAGTGTACAATTAACAGTGTACAATAAAGTTGTTGAGTATAAAACTGATAAAAACTGGGTTTTGCAAACGTCTACATTTTCCAGGGTTTCGTCCATAGATGATAGCTTCCAAACAGATGTCAGTGCAAATTAATACGCTTCCATGTGCAGTAGTACCATTCTTCCATATTTTAAACAGTCTAACAAAATAAGTGATGATGATGTGAACAAAATTACAAGATATGAAATCCCTATGGATGCTGAACGAATAACTGCCAACCCCAGGGTGGTAATGGATACATTATTGACTATGTAGATTTATTATAACAGCTCATAATGTATAAACATAAGAATTATATCTAAAGCAAATTCACAGGTTAATCTGCAAATAGTTTATGTTCATATACACATATGCTCAATTATACGATGACTGTACTATATCAAATTGTGAAATGACCCCTTATTGAGGAAGCACTCACTCCAGCTGAGTCTACTTGGCGTCCGCACATGGAAGAACAACCCAGCCATGTTGCTATGAAACCGGCAACTCCTTCAATCGCTGCCAGAGTGATTAGCATGATGTTCATCACCTTTACAGTTGTTCTCTGTCAATGATACAAAACAAGAGATCCAAAATAATTGTTTACTGAATCTTGTATGAATCCCATTGCAATATAAAAAGAGGCAGTCTATGTTTGATTTCTCATCTTCCCACATTGTACGCAGTAGACTTCCTCTTACAAATTACAACACTGGCTAATTCAGAGTAGAGGAACAGACTATCTCCCTTTAAGTAAGTGAAAACTACCATCACTAGCAATAGTAGAACTATTAATACTATTATTGAGTTTGTTCCAGTGTGTGTTGACACCTGCGGCTACAGAGAATGTATGTTTGTCCTAGCTATACATGTACTTAGTTTTAGGAAGACACTGTTGTTGTGAGATACATGGTCTGAGACTCTGAGCTGCAAGCGGACTCTTGAAATTAGCAAAATATAGTAGTTGATCAGGCCCATAGCATGGTTGATTGGGGGTGGGGTGGTGGAAACTGTTTGCTGTGTTGAGGAGAGTGAAGGTAGGGTTGGACATTAATGGTAGAATGGGGTAATGTCAGAGATTCTCATGGTCAACAAGAACAGCGTTACACATTTTTCAGGTCGTGTGGGTCAGTGTTGGAAATTTGGAAACATGATTATGTATTTTATCTGATGAACATATATATCCAAGTAATGCGTCAGTTATATCACAATGTAATCTATTACTATTACCAAAAATATTATTTAGTGTACTGTCTACTACCTTTACATGCTGAAGGTAATGTAATCTGACTAATCTCTCACTATTACATTGATTTGAAGCTATCACATTTTTTATCAGAACTATTTTCTTCGAATGAGCTTTTTGGAGGAGTATGTACATGTTGCCCATTATGGGTTTACAGTTATGATACAAAACTGTACATGGCTTCATTCACCGTTTGGCAGCCTTCATTGTCTGTATTGGCTGTTGGAGCTTGTCTTTGGAGCCAACACAAAAGAAGCCTGTATTACTCCAAAGTGTAGACTTCTTTGAGGTCGTCTATGTGAATAACTAAACATTAAGACAGAGTCTGGCTTCAGGCTGATATTTCCCTCACCAACGTAATCAAATGGAATTTTGATGTGGCTGAAACTTTGTTGACCTTTTCAATAATAATGGAAAAGTAATAGATGAATTATTATTACATTGTGTTTTGTTCAACCTATTACTATTACCATGTACTTGTAGATTATTTGTAATTGTTACGTAATGTATATTACTATTCCCCCAGATGTGTACATATCCAAATCGCCACTTGACAGACACACAATTTCATACATGTATACAAACTGTGAGAGAAGTGATAAGCTGTCTTACATGGTCCGTGACCCCGTGTCCTGCTGCATTCATGAGGGAGATTGCAAGCAGTATGGAAAATATTGACAGAGCGATCATGGATACAATCTGAAAAATACAAAGCATATATAATTTCAGCATAAAAATCATACTGTCTCTGTAAACAAGATATTTTTAACCATGCAAAATATATATTATTATCTATGTCAGCCCCCATCGGTAATTTCCCTGCATCCATATTTTGTTTTCTATATAAATCTTGTTAGATACTACTGGTCCACAGAGGTTATGTTCCATAAAAAGACCAAAAGCAATTTAATGTAAAGGTAAATCAACAATTTTAACTTATAAAAATATAATAAATTTAAACTTGACGTAACAGCTGCTGTCAGTGATACAATGACTGGACACAGCTAACTTTTATTCCATTTAATATTATGAAACCTAGCTACAACTACGATATCATTCAAAACCACTATTAAGTAGGGCTGAATGAGAAGCTAATAAACACAGTTTCCTTTGTAAATGATGTACATATTGGCTATTACAGAGAAAGTTTGTAGCACTTCTTGTTTATTCAAAGACGAGTCACTTTCTTTACTCACTGTTTTGTTTACTAAAAAACATTGTATTAATTGAATTGTACATATTGTTGTACGAATATATTATAATTATTAACGTACAGATAGTGGCAGTGCCAAGTAAATAAGGACATACCGAACAGCTGGTTCTGGCTTTGCCAGCCCAGATGCACAGGAGCCCAGTGATCAGAAACTGAAAGTGAAAGCCATGTTTACTTATCACAAACTGAAAGTAATATAGTAATTTGTTTTATGTAGATTAACTACAGAGTTGCTATGAATACACTGTCATGAGGATATTGTGGTATTTCTCCGTTTTATTTGAGTATCAATATACAGATCATAAATCAACATCACTGATTTAGGTATTAATTGATATACGAATGTGACAGGTCTGTAGAAAAATGAACCAGAAATGTATACAGATTGGCTGATATTTAAGTAAATGTATGCAGACCATCCATGACATCTGTATTTTATACTGCCACACAAGAAAATAACCAGATGTCTGCAAAATAAATATTATCATTGGTTCATTGTTGAAATAATTTTTAAAAGTAATAAAACTCTTGTCTGAAAGGGTGTCATTTATTTTTAGCTGTATGACAATAAGACTCTCTGTGGAAAGTAGAAATCTCAACTTGGATCAATAACATTTAAATATACCTACTCTCGGTAAATATTATAGTGCTAAATAAAACAACATTATCAACACAGTACTCTAAGTAACAAACACACTGATTTGATGTGGTCAAACATATTTTAAAAGCCACATTGATTACCAATCATTATATATGTAATCTGTTGTGGCAATTTAGGTGTTCAAACAGTATTAGGTGATATACAACAGCCACACAATGTAGAGTACACAATTCAGCTTGATCATACTTACAAAAATGCCCACCCCTATGCCAGTGGAGCCACTACCTCCAAGGGCATCTTCGATGGATTGGAATATGACACACAGTATGCCTATTCCCACTTGTATTCCTCCCAGCAAATAAGATGGATTCCGCCGGTAGTTAGTTCTGACGATCGATGACCGATTCTGTATTACCACAATGTTAAACCTGCCCCATGTGGCACCAACAGGGGGCTGGGTGGGCCCCTGCATCGCTGCTCAGCACACAGACCTATGTGAGAGATGTACAAGAGTCAAGAATTATTTTGATATGATAGTAATAATATACGTATCAGGCAGCACACGTACATGATGTCAGGACAACAACCCATATTCAAGTTAATGGCAAGTAATCTTATGATGGCAGCCGTATAGGTAAACAACTGTGCGATTGGTTATTATTTACAAAAAAGATCACATATCTGCGTAGTGTTGTAACATTGTCAAGAATGACATACCGAATTAATTGACGAGATTAACTTTAAGAACTTAAGTTAAACGAAGACAATAGTTGAAGGGATGAAGGGACGAAATGAAGTGAGAGCAAATGTGATAGAAGAAAAGTTGATAAAAGGGACGATGACGTGAGGAAAGGTGACAAGAGAAAAAGCGCCAGGAAAGAATGGATCGGAAGAGAAGATGGCAGGGGGAAAAGACAACAACCAGACAGATGCAAACCAGAGAAGGAGCTGCTCTGAGGCAGTGATTGAGGGGGCAATGAGAAAAAAGAGGGTGTTTATGGGCGACTCCATTATGAGAAAGACGGACAAGACACTAAGCAAGGGGAAGGACGTCGTTGTTTGGCTACCGGGGGCTAGGATAGAACATGTGGCTGAAAGGGTAGAGAAGGTATTGGAGCATGGCAAGGGAGGGTCTATACTAGTACATGTAGGGACAAATAATGCAGACAGGGAGGGAAAAACTGGGATAGTACAGAAGTATAGACAGTTAGTGAGGAAGCTAAAGAAGACAACAGTTGAACAGATTATTCTCTCAGGAATTTTCCCTTGGGAGGAAGGGGGGCAACGTATAGAAACTGCAAGAGGATGGCGATCAATGCACTAGTTGAGCAGATGTGTGAAGAAGAGGGGGTGGGATTCACAGATTTATGGCCTCCATCTTAGTGGAAAGGGGGCAGCAGTTTTCTCAGAGAACCTGCTGCGATCTATTGACAGAGGGATAGGTTGCATCTATTTAAACTAGATTCACAGGGGGGATTCACAGAGAAGCCTGAAACTGGAGGCATGGATAAATACAGCACAAATAAATCAGCAAAGAAAAGTCTAGAAAACTCTTCTGAAGCTGGATTTAAATGTGTTTGTTTAAATGCAAGGAGTATAGTAAACAAAAGAAATGAACTAAACAGATATTGACCCTCACATAACAGGTATACTGAATCCTGAACCACCATCGATATATCAGATGCCGAATTGGGACTGACAGGATATGTAATGTTTAGGAAAGATAGAATAGGAAGAAAGGGAGGTGGAGTTATTTTATATGTTAAAGAATCTATCAAGGCTTATGAAATAAAATTAGAAAGAGAAGCAGATTGCGAAGAAGCTGTTTGGTGTAATATAGTTACAGGAAACTAAACGTTAACAGTTGGGTTAGTTTATCGAAGTTCAAACATAAGCATAGAAGAGAACGAAAAAATACAAAACGCTATAAGGGAAGTAAGCAAACAGGATTGTATTATTATGGGGGATTTTAACCAGGGGCATATACAATGGAAATCTCTACAGAGTATGGGGAGTGAGGACCACAAGTTTTTACTTTTAGTTCAAGATACTTTCCTTTCTCAACATGTGCTAGAACCAACCAGGGGTGAGAATGTGTTAGACATAGTTTTGTCCTCACAGAATGAATTAGTTGACAATGTCAAGATGTGTGAGCCACTGGGTAGTAGTGATCACAACCAGATACATTTTAGCCTCAAAGTAAAATCAGAAAGGAATGGTAAAAAGCAATATAGGAGAAACTTCCACAAAGGAAGGTATAAGGACATAAGAAAATATTTAGCAAAGATAGACTGGAATAACACACTGAAAAATAAGACACCAACAGAATGCTGGAATATATTAAAGAGTGAAATTAAGTGCATAGTCGATAAATTTGTACCCTTCAAAAAACAAGGGAAACGGTCCAAAAAGAAACACTTATCAAAAGAAGCCATTAGAAAAATTAAGTATAAACAAATGATGTGGAAGTCATATAGATGTACTGGAAATGATGAAGTCTACAACATTTATAAAGAAGCACTTAACCAAGCTACAGTTGAAATTACAAATTCAAAGAGAAGCTATGAACAACAATTAGCTAGTAATATAAAACAAATATAGAACAAATTAGCATACTACTTGCAACAGTTTTTAATTTGTTATTAAAAGAGGGAGTGGTTCCTTTAGAATGGAAAGAGGCAAATATTATACCGTTATTTAAAAAAAGGTTCGAGAAACAAGTCAGAGAACTATAGACCAGTGATTAACATCAGTGATTTGCAAACTATTAGAAAGACTAATTAAAGATCACATGGTTGATTTTCTTATTAAACATAGCTTGATAAACCCATCTCAACATGGGTTTTTAAAAGCGAGGTCATGCTGCACAAATATGTTATGTTTTTAGAAGACATCACTAAGTGGGTAGATGAGGGATCACCAGTAGATATCGTCTACCTAGAGTTAATTCTCTGTGTGACAATCTTGTTAAATCTAGTTACTAAGTTAGGCTTAGCCTTAGGCCTTAGGCTTAGCCTTAGCTTAGGTCAGGAGCTAGGGCCTAGGCTTAGCCTTAGCCGTCACTTTAAAACTACACTCGCACTTACTCTGATCTGAGTGAGTAACTCAGCACATCATTAAGACAAGATTTTTGTCAGGAAGTAGTCAAGTACGAACCTATCTGTACCACTGACCTATATTATAACTGGACTGGCTACCTCTGTCTGTATATCACTCACTCGCTGTCACTGACACTGTGTAAGTCACTGAGTGTGTCAGCATCACTTACGTCACGACAAGTCAACAAGCCACACATAGTACGTCTGCGAAGAAAATCCGTACACTGATATAACACGGACTATCTGGCTGAATACCTTTCAAGATACTGAGTCTTGTTCGAGTCCCAATTCCTAGTGCTTAGATCCGTATATCTCCCATACCTATTCCTAGTAAAAGTTTAGCAAAATTCCGTGTTCTTACGCGACTTAGTAAAGTGACGGCGTGATCCCCAGATGGCGCAATGTCTGGCCGTCTGGCGAGTATGAAGTGAGTTAGAACTTTATCCGTCCAACCGCCTCTGCGTTAGATACTGTAGCACACTAATCTAAATAATAATATTATAGACCCGTAAGTGAGAGCGTCAAGGAATTTTCTTCCGAATTCTTCGCGAATGATTGTGGGCTTAAAGGTGGCCAAATATTTTTAGATGGCCAAATATTTTGTCTGCCTCCATTAATTAATTAAGCATAAAAATATGATGATGAAACACATTTCTTCAACCATCCTGCACAAATCTTCACTTTATATACTAATCTAGCTCTTTCATCAAGGCAACTCATTAAACCCAGAGTCGCCCTGGGTACAATTCTTTAATTACTCAACATCTTTCTCCCAGCACTACCTTGATCCCTTGCACGCTATAAAATAAATAAAATAATAAGGGATATAAAACTAAACTAAAGTAGGTTATGGTAACCGGCAAAAAAACAAGAACAAAAAGTAAAACGGACTATCAGTGGACAGCTGTTTATGATGAAGTTTGGACATGCACAGGGTGTAAACAACATTTCAGAGGACCAAACCATAAACTCCTAGAGTGCGAATTCTGCGAGAAACATTTCGGTATTGAATGTGTGGACATAAACGATAAAGAATATAAATTAATGACAGACAAACAGCAAATACATTGGTTTTGTCCACCCTGTGACTCGAAAGTAATGAAAAATCTCATGAAAGAAAATAGCTGTAAGGAGAGTGTGAACAATTCTTAAAGAAAATGGAAGAAAGAATAAATGAAATAGAAAAAGAACTTAATTGAATTGTTTAGAATGATTAAACGTGATGGAGATAGAAAGCATTTGCAAGATGATATTGACAGGTTGATAAAATGATCTGAAAAATGACAAATGTTGTTCAACTTTGGGAAATGTAAATGCATCCACACATGACATGGGAACGAAGACGTACAATATACAGTGGGGGGTTCTGTACTAAGTACTACTGTAAAAGAAAAAGACTTATGGTTAACCATTAGTGCTAATATGAAGGTTTCAGAGCAGTGCGATATTGCCGCTTCAAAGGGAAATAAAATACTTGGATTAATTAGGCGAAATATAACGTATAAAGAAAAAGAGCTAATACTTCTGCTGTACAAAAAATAGTTAGGCCTCATTTAAAATATCGTATTCAAGTGTGGACGCCATATCGCAGTAAGGACATAGATATGCTAGAAAGAATACAAAGGAGAGCAACTCAAATGATACCAAAACTGAGGGATCTTAGTTACGAAATACGCCTAAAAGAATGTGGTTTAACAACATTAGAGACCAGGAGATTGAGAGGAGATCAGATAGATGTGTCTAAAATATTGAATGGTTATAAAAATATTGATATAATTGTTTTTTCTCAGTTACGAAAGATAGAACGACCAGAGGACATTAAGTTACATTAGTAAAGGAGCAGTGTAGATTAAATATAAGAAAGTTCTCATTCTCACAAAGGGATGAATAAAATAAAAAGGCGGAATACACGTAGATAAAAAGTATTGGACTCTCTTGTCCACCTGCCATCTAGAGTTAATTTTCTGGATAGCAATCTCGTTAAAATCTTAAATATAAGCACATTGCCTGGCACATATGGAATAGGCGCCAGGGTACTAAATAAGTTGTCTGAAAGTATTTGTCAGCCCTTAAAACGAATTCTTGATAGGTCGATTAAAACGTCCTGCATTCCCGATGACTGGAAAGAGGCTAAAATATCAGCAATTTTTTTTTTTTAAGGAAAAAAAAAATAGCTAGTAACTACATGAAAGTCAGTAACCTATTCAGTCAAAAACAATATGGATTTATATCTGGCCGATCAACAGTTATACAACTAATCAAAATAGTAGACGAATGGACTAAAGAAATGGATAAGGGCAACTACACCAATGTTATATATATATATGGATTTCCAAAAAGCCTTTGACACCGTGCCACATAAAAGACTAATTAGTAAATTAAAAAGTATGATAAAATAACAAGAGTAATGACTGGGACCGGCTTCACGAAGCGTAGAGGAAACCAATGCCAAATGCACGTATTTTGTTCCTTCATTAGTAAAACATAATAACATGTCGATTTCACAAAATGGAATATTGTATTTTAAACTCCTCAATAATCTGTACAGCTTAGTTTATTGACATATCATTTCCCCAAAAATCAAGAACAGTGACAAGTTTTCGTAAAAAATGGGGCGCGATGCTCAGTAGTGGGGCACCAGGATCACATTGTGTGTGCGTATGTGCGTGCGTGCATGCGTGTGTGTGCGTGAGTGCGTAAAGTCAAATTTTTAACGTCAATGGTTTATTTAGAATGTCTCAACGTGGAAGATTCTAATAAAATCTCCGCTATTCCGGAGGCTGATGTTTTGTCCATGACGCGGATGCTTGAACATCAATTCTTTCAAAGACTTGTCATGGAATACGATTCTGTATAATCTTGCAACATTGGTTTGTAATGTTCACATTGTTCCGCATGCACTAGTAGCAATATAAGACACTGAAGAACAAAGAGCTGTATTTTCCGTTTCCATGTGAATAGACCACAAGTGAAACAGCAGACGGGTCAAGTTATCGACAGGGCCGGTTGGGTTATATCTTATAATATATTTTACCTTCCGACACAACTATGAAAACGACCACCTAGAGCTGCCAAACTTCTCCCCATATATGCAACATACGGACACAGAAAACGTTACAGAATAAAATCACTGATGTTCACATATATAGCGATCAAAATCTACAAAACACAAAACGAAAGCCGAACCTCCGGCCAGCGTGATAAACTAGATAAACCATAAACTATCCGCCAGACGGCGCCACGTGATTGCCCTTACGTTCACAGGCACGGTCTGACATTTCTTGTGTTTGCAATACAACGGGCCTTTGATTCAGTGGTTGGAGTCTGTATCCAGCTACCCTTCGTTGTCATCAGAAGAAGAATCGGAATATTCATAACGGCATCCGTCCTCTATAAGCAGATAAAGTACACACACACACACACACACACACACACACACACACACACACACACACACACACACACACACACACACACACACACACACACACACACACACACACACACACACACACACACACACACACACACACACACACTAAAACACGTGATTTTCTACCAAACACTGGCGCAGTCAATGAAATTGGGTAGCTGTGTATTCAAATATTTCCCACAATGAACAACCAAAAACTTGCCCAAAGGTTTGGTTCCCGTTGAGTTGCTAGAGTCACGCAAATACTCACTGAATTTGACTATCAAACACGTTGTGTTGATTAAAAAAAACACTTTATCATTGACTGTATTTGATATCCGTAGGCATAATATAGGTTGATTAAGATTGATTAAAACGCTTTAATGTGACTGTTCAACAATTTGTAATACAATGTTCTGTGATAAATATGTTGAAGGCACAGACACATTGTCCGCCAAAAATACGTTTGATATGCCCGAAATATGTTTTAGAATGTTGATACTGTACCCGCGAAACATGCAAGTTGTAAAAGCTTTCACACTGAGTGTGAATGCTTTTACAACTTACAACAGTGACTGTAAACAGCCGCCATTGGAACTTTTTGTGGAGGTGGACGTCATTACCCGCAAGTTACTTTGAAGCTGGCTGGCTCCTACATTCCTGACCCTAAATGGGACGAAGTACAACTCAATTCAGCGAACTTCCTGTTCAGATTATTTATCACCCCTGCCTAGAGAGGGTGATTCTGGGTAACGGAACAGACATAACTGTTGACAACGATTGACAATAATCTGCGAGTGGCATTAGTTTGGTCCGTGTATATGCTGCAGCGAAAACGAAAACGGTTTATTGTACTGTTATTTTGTTTTTCTAACCTGTATTAGAACAATTTTTTGTTTTGAAATTTCGATCGAAAAAGGAAAGGACGATGTACTAAGCGAAATTGGTTGATCTGGTACGAGGATCGGCAGTCGTTTCGTTTAGCGTCTCATATCGATGTATTTTCGCCCAAAACAGCGTTTATTTTCTGAACGAAGTGACAATAAAAGAGGAATAAATGCACCATATTTTGATGCAGTCATGTGCGCGTTAAACCAGAACACGAGGCCTAGGTCTTACGTGTACATAAGCTGAGGTTTTTGCCAAGAAGAACTCTTTCCCAATATAGGAAAACCAATTATTAAATGGATAACAGCTCAACGTACTCATTAGAGAAATTGCCAATTGGTTGTTTTCAACCACTATAGCTAAACTATCTGGTAAGAAGACATTCTGAGGTACCGGGTATTGTTTTGCCAAGCGACGCCATTTTTGTATCGACGTTGTTCACGTCATAATTGTCAACTAACGTACACCCACGGAACAACAAACCAATATCAACCGTTATCACTGTTACACTAATTTCATATCAAACTGATTCTATTGACCGTTTTATCTCTGCTGTCGCTCATTTATGATTCATCAAGGCATGGACAAGAATGAATCGGTACCTGGGAGGAGATACTGTTTCACTGCCACAATGTTAGCGTGTTAATATAATATATACAACTGGGTGCGTGTGTGTGTGTGCGTGTATGTGCGCGTGTTTGCGTGTGTGTGTGCGTGCGTGCGTGTGCATGTGTACGTGCGTGTGTGAGTGTGTGTGTGTGCGCGCGTGATGTGTGCGTATGCGTGTACTGGACAAAACATCAACGTTTACTATGCCGACACAACACACCCAGTTACAGGCTGTTAACGCGAGTTATGTTAAGTTGGGTTGCTTTCGTGTAAGCGCTATCACCATCCGATTCTCACCAACGTAGCCGAGTCATCATGTGGTATTAGGTACCAGGCAGCGTTAGAAAACTGTGCTCGAGTCCTAGTGGATTTGCGACGGTCATTAGGGGCTTTAGAAACAACATATTACCGCCACATTATTATTTCGATAAGGCAAGTAATTCGATCGCTGGAATGCGCAGATGCAGGATCGACTGTGTAACTTTCCTAGCACCGGTTTCCTGCTTTCTGGGGAATGTCAACGAATCTGTTAAGAGCATCGTATTTTTTTCTGGTAACTATAAATACTATTCGCATAGCTAGACTTTCTATCCTCATATCATTCTTCTTCTTTAAATACGACAATACACCGTTTACTTATTTTCATTTTATTGCAAAATATTCATCTGCTGAATACATGTAAGCACAAACGAAGCACTGTTTGCATAGTATGTACAATTCCACACACAAACAACAACAACCGTTGACTAGCTATATAGCTTGACGTTCTTCGTACGGCTTAGAGCAATCACCATGTTGGACTGCCCAACGCGGCGGACTGTCCAACATGGCAGTCGGCACCCGGAAAACAGTCATAGTTTATGTTGAACTAAATACAACTTTAGCGCGAGTCGGTACACGGATCATGCATGCGTGTTGACAGCGCTTGTATCCACCCCTGTACCAATCTGGAACTGTTTGCTGGAGCACGGGAATGTTTTACACGAATGTGACGCTAACCAAGTAGAATGACCGCGAGATCATTGGTAGGTGTTTCAAAGCGACCTTCTCTGTTCCTCGTACAATAACACAATGTTTTTAGCACTAGAACACGTCATGTTGAAGGTATATTGACACTGCACTGCACGCCAGATTGTGTTTAATAAGCTCGAAGCTCTGTTCGCAATTTGATTGTCTCGCCCACGAAACACAACATGACATTGAATAGGAAACATCCAAATGGTAAACATCAGCTATATATACTGCCTAATATCAGCTATATGGTGGAGGCAGGCGTGGCTAACGGTAAGTCCCGCAATTGCTCTTTGATGTCGCCTGGTTCCCACAATCAAGACCGACAAATACAGCAAGTGGGTCGAAGTACAGTTGATTCAGCGAACTACTGTATACTTGTGTTTGGTATATACCTGGGGCTGGTGTAATTCCATTACCACCCTAGGCTCGAGAGGATGCTTCTAGGTAACGGGGCAGATCAGGTCGCTTTACTAACATTTAAAGCAACGCAGAATTAGCGAAAATATTAAATGTTTCACGTATACCAAAATGTCATTAAGATTGGACAGCCACAATAATACATGTATCGGAAATGTTAATTTGGTCTGTACTATAATATTTATAACCGTCTACTGTCGATGCAGTCGGCGCAGCGGTGCGTTGTTCGCCAGACACTCGGCGATGACGTCACATCCGGCTGGCAGCAATTCGTTGAAGCCGATGTTCAGTTCGGTGAGCGATGGACTGCGAGCGAGCCCGCGCAGCAGCTGCACGAACGCGTCGCCAGACAGACCTGTACTCGTCACGTTCAGACCACGCAGAGACGGGTTGCGTCGAAGCCCCTCCGCCAGATGTCGTGCGCCGTCGTCGCCGATCGAGTTGAGACGCAGGTCGAGTTTCGTGAGTCCGCGGTTGGCACGCAGCGCCGTGCTGATGAGGCTGATGCCGTCTGCCGTCAGGTGACACTTAACGATGGATAGCTCGGCGACACACGAGTGCCGCTCGAGGACGTCGACAAGGGTCATGATACGGCGCCGTGACTGCAGGCAGTGGTTATACACCGCCACAGCCAATACTGGCACAAAGCGAGTCGCATACAACTTGGCGAGCAGTCGGCCGTCGTCACTTCCTGTCTCGTCCGCCGACGACTGCTTCAGCGCGACCACTTCGCCGATTGTCTTTGTTAGTCCGGTCTCCGTGTCCAGGTACGAAAGTTCGACGTTGAATTCCGGATTCTCCCGCAGCGCGTCGCTACAGTCTTCCTCGTCGTTGTCGAAATCGTTGTTGTTGAAGACGCAAGCGGCGCACAACGCGGCAGGGTCCGAGTCGACGCCATTACGACCGCTGTCATAGCCGCTGTCGCCGCCTAGCGGCCGCAACGAACTACTTATTTCACTGCCCCCGAGGAATACACGCACGAGAGAGCCAAGCACGCATAGAAGGTCGGCCAAGTACTGCTGTCCAGTGACGGCCCTCAATAAGTTTGGCATACCAGTAATTTGTCTATAGGTGGCGTGAACCAGGGTACACCACAAAAATACTTTTACGAATGACTATCTCTGTTCACTGTGATAAGAAAACACAGCATCAGTTTTCTTTCCGTGGTTTTTTACATCATCAGGTGTTAGAACCAAAATTTGCCTACTGGTGTCCGATCGGCGTCTTCAGCTCCATTTTGGTTTGCTTACATAATTTATTCATTATACTATATTTTGTTTAGTGTATCGCAGCTAAATACCCCCAAAACCATTTCTTGGATATCACAGGCAGTACTGCACATCACACAATACACAGCTAAGCATATAAAATATTTCGCTGCTAAAAATGATATTAATCTTTTCAAAAATTGGAAATGCATACATATATATTCTGCTGAGTTCCAGTTGTCAAGGTTTTATGTGCAATAGAAGTTTTCTTATTATGCATATAAACATAGATACATACATACGTGTATGAAGTTAGTTATGAATGTACACATGCACACACGTTGAATGTGCATCATAGTGCAAACAAAACCATTTCACATCATGTCACACATAATTCTGAAGATCATTTTGTGTTTGCTGTTAACTAAACTGCGATCATACTTCTTGCACACAACATGCACAATTGTTGGCATATTTATAATACATTAGATTGAAGTATTTCATAGTGATATTATTGTAAAAATCACAAGATTCATGCAGTGTTAACACTTACAGAAGTTTCCCACAACGACACTTGCATTACAGGATAAAAACAATTGTTTAACAGTAGAGAGTCTGGTTATTCGATCCTAAAACCATGGAACATGTTTTATATAATATAAAGTGTATGTATTCTAACATGAACCTTGCTGTTCGGTAATGAAAACATACATATATTTCTCTACAGGGAAGAAGGGAATAATAAATTACTGAAATAAGGAGCAATGTCTTTCTTGGTCTACCCCGATACACCTAATAGGCTGCTCTCATTCAAAATACAAAACATGCAATTCTGCTTGAATCATTAACATTTGAAAGATCAATTGTTGCTCATTAAACCAACATCGTCTATTCCTAAATTTGTAATTACAGTAATGTTCTTAACACTATATTTGAAGTATACTGCCTGCCAAATTGCGTTTAATAAGCATGAAACATTATTTGCGCCCGCAAAACATTCAAATTCTAAACAAACCATTCAAGTTATAAACAACCGCTACTGGCAATATTTATTATTGCGGAGAAAGACAGTTACACATAAGTACCTTTCAAGTTGGCTGGTTCCCACATTCCTCACTTTAAGTGGGCCAACGTACAACTGATTCAGTGAACTTCCTACTCGTATTATCAACACCCCATGATTTTTGCTTTAAAACACATTTTAAAGTGGTTAGACTAAAGTTAATATTCCATAACATGATTTTACGGAAACAAAATGATCACACTATGTACCTTTAAACAAACATTTTAATATCACCAGTGGTTTCAATGAGCATCACCAGTGATTGATAACAATGACATCACTCACAAATGCAAAAATACAACCAGGAATAACACCAGTTCTATACATCACACATTCACCAGATGGCGACACTTGGACATTTGGACATCACTGTTGGTACCGCTGTTGGAACCACAGCGCTGTATGCTGGGGGTGGCTCGGAGGGTGCTGTGTACTCTGGCGGTGGGTTTGGAGAGAACACCGGCGCAGGTTGTGGGATGTATTGTGATTGAAATCCATACCAAGGCATTGCAGGTTGCTGCACCGGATACATAATGCCTACTGGTGTCTGTCCGGGTTGCTGACCTGGATAGATATTACCTCCTGGCATCTGCCCAGGAGGCACACCTGCAACACAAGGGGCATAAATAGTGAGAAACTTTGAAAATAAAAACATTTGCCTTGATGAGTGAATCGTTTTATTTACTTGTAATATGCATTTGGTTTATTAGGAGTACGCAATTTTGCGAAAATCTTCAACAGAACTGGTGTTCATTATAGATTAGGTAATTTGTGAAAATGTGAATAGTTCCAACATAATAATAATAATATATAGACTATCAAGCAGAGGTCTATTATATAGAGCTGGTCCTCATTTGCCATTTCTCACTGAACAAATTACCGACAGCATGTCACAGTGGTTAAACTGGATGGCTTTGATATTTTTGTGAAACGATTCGAAAATTACACAATTGCAAAAGTTAATTGTGCAAGCAGTTTTAAAGTTAAACCAGATCCTTATTTTTTATTAATACTTTTAATTCATTGTGTTCCCCAATTGTTGACAATTAAATCAAGCACCTTAGAGTGATCAATGTTTTATGCATGTCTACTCAAGTACAGGTGATTTTGCCCACTTGTACTGTTTATGTAATGGGCGGAAATAGTCACATGAAAAAAGTTAGGGAAATGTCACAGTTTTGGCTAGAGCTGCTAAGTTATGTGTGGAAATATGGCACCACTTTTAGATATTCAAATTTTCCGGAAAATAACATTTTATTCTTACACATGTCGCTGACGATAAGAAAAACCTCGCGGATCCTACGGAAGGTCTGCATTATCAGCCTGTGCATACGAATAAACATATCAACCCGTGCATGAAAATAAGCCAGTTTATAATACTCATATCATTTGAAATGGCAAGTATACGTGAGATTTACAGTTTGCTGTGGGAGAGCGTGAGATGGACACAAAACACGCGAGTCTCGTGCCAAATAATTGAACTCAACACAGTTCGATGCATGACTATGATGAATATTTCCGAAGAAACACATTTCATTGACATTTGAGCAAAATGAGATCTATCAGTGACTTTTTAATGAAACTTGCGCACTGAATTTGTTGTTACATTTAAGTTAGTTTTGATTATTAAAATGAACAGTTACCCAAATTTATTTACCTTTTCCACTTACATTATAAACACAACCACAAAGGACTACATTTAACATTGAGCACATTTTATATTTATGTGATTTTTTTAAAGAAACTTATGCACTGCATTTTTTATATTTAGGTTAATTTTTATTATTAAAATGAATACTCACCTGAATTTAGTTTTAATTTCCACTTACAAACAAATCTAAATTTAAAGTTGTGACTTTTTCCCTGTAACTTGAATCTTTATTGCCAGTGATTTTTTCCTGTGATTTTATTTCCTACATTCGTTTATGTGATCATACCTGGTGCATAGTTCCCGCCTACGTTGACTACACCTGTAGTTGGTTGAGAGAGCACCACCTGTAAGTAATTAATACCACACTGATATTAAAACAATAATTCTATATTGATTTTGTTATGATGTTCTGGATCACTGTTTTTATCAATGACCTTTAATCTGAAATATGTTCACTGTAAAATTCTGTCATAATAACAGTGTACAATTAACAGTGTACAATAAAGTTGTTGAGTATAAAACTGATAAAAACTGGGTTTTGCAAACGTCTACATTTTCCAGGGTTTCGTCCATAGATGATAGCTTCCAAACAGATGTCAGTGCAAATTCATACGCTTCCATGTACAGTAATACCATTCTTCCATATTTTAAACAAAGTCTAACAAAATAAGTGATGATGATGTGAACAAAATTACAAGATATGAAATCCCTATGGATGCTGAACGAATAACTGCCAACCCCAGGGTGGTAATGGGTACATTATTGACTATGTAGATTTATTATAACAGCTCATGATGTATAAACATAAGAATTATATCTAAAGCAAATTCACAGGTTAATCTGCAAATAGTTTATGTTCATATACACATATGCTCAATTATACGATGACTGTACTATATCAAATTGTGAAATGACCCCTTATTGAGGAAGCACTCACTCCAGTTGAGTCTACTTGGCGTCCGCACATGGAAGAACAACCCAGCCATGTTGCTATGAAACCGGCAACTCCTTCAATCGCTGCCAGAGTGATTAGCATGATGTTCATCACCTTTACAGGTGTTTTCTGTCAATGATACAAAACAAGAGATCCAAAATAATTGTTTACTGAATCTTGTATGAATCCCATTGCAATATAAAAAGAGGCAGTCTATGTTTGATTTATCATCTTCCCACATTGTACGCAGTAGACTTCCTCTTACAAATTACAACACTGGCTAATTCAGAGTAGAGGAACAGACTATCTCCCTTTAAGTAAGTGAAAACTACCATCACTAGCAATAGTAGAACTATTAATACTATTATCGAGTTTGTTCCAGTGCGTGTTGACACCTGCGGCTACAGAGAATGTATGTTTGTCCTAGCTATACATGTACTTAGTTTTAGGAAGACACTGTTGTTGTGAGATACATGGTCTGAGACTCTGAGCTGCAAGCGGACTCTTGAAATTAGCAAAATATAGTAGTTGATCAGGCCCATAGCATGGTTGATTGCGGGTGGGGTGGTGGAAACTGTTTGCTGTGTTGAGGAGAGGGAAGGTAGGGTTGGACATTAATGGTAGAATGGGGTAATGTCAGAGATTCTCATGGTCAACAAGAACAGCGTTACACATTTTTCAGGTCGTTGGGTCAGTGTTGGAAATTTGGAAACATGATTATGGATTTTATCTGATGAACATATATATCCAAGCAATGCGTCAGTTATATCACAATGTAATCTATTACTATTACCAAAAATATTATTTAGCGTACTGTCTACTACCTTTACATGCTGAAGGTAATGTAATCTCTCACTATTACATTGATTTGAAGCTATCACATTTTTTTATCACAACTATTTTCTTTGAATGAGCTTTTTGGAGGAGTATGTACATGTTGCCCATTATGGGTTTACAGTTATGATACAAAACTGTACATGGCTTCATTCACCGTTTGGCAGCCTTCATTGTCTGTATTGGCTGTTGGAGCTTGTCTTTGGAGCCAACACAAAAGAAGCCTGTATTACTCCAAAGTGTAGACTTCTTTGAGGTCGTCTATGTGAATAACTAAACATTAAGACAGAGTCTGGCTTCAGGCTGATATTTCCCTCACCAACGTAATCAAATGGAATTTTGATGTGGCTGAAACTTTGTTGACCTTTTCAATAGTAATGGAAAAGTAATAGATGAATTATTATTACATTGTGTTTTGTTCAACCTATTACTATTACCATGTACTTGTAGATTATTTGTAAGTGTTACGTAATGTATATTACTATTCCCCCAGATGTGTACATATCCAAATCGCCACTTGACAGACACACAATTTCATACATGTATACAAACTGTGAGAGAAGTGATAAGCTGTCTTACATGGTTCGTGACCCCGTGTCCTGCTGCATTCATGAGGGAGATTGCAAGCAGTATGGAAAGTATTGACAGAGCGATCATGGATACAATCTGAAAAATGCAAAGCATATATAATTTCAGTATAAAAATCATACTGTCTCTGTAAACAAGATATTTTTAACCATGCAAAATATATATTATTATCTATGTCAGCCCCCATCGGTAATTTCCCTGCATCCATATATAAATCTTGTTAGATACTACTGGTCCACAGAGGTTATGTTCCATAAAAAGACCAAAAGCAATTTAATGTAAAGGTAAATCAACAATTTTAACTTATAAAAATATAATAAATTTAAACTTGACGTAACAGCTGCTGTCAGTGATACAATGACTGGACACAGCTAACTTTTATTCCATTTAATATTATGAAACCTAGCTACAACTACGATATCATTCAAAACCACTATTAAGTAGGGCTGAATGAGAAGCTAATAAACACAGTTTCCTTTGTAAATGATGTACATATTGGCTATTACAGAGAAAGTTTGTAGCACTTCTTGTTTATTCAAAGACGAGTCACTTTCTTTACTCACTGTTTTGTTTACTAAAAAACATTGTATTAATTGAATTGTACATATTGTTGTACGAATATATTATAATTATTAACGTACAGATAGTGGCAGTGCCAAGTAAATAAGGACATACCGAACAGCTGGTTCTGGCTTTGCCAGCCCAGATGCACAGGAGCCCAGTGATCAGAAACTGAAAGTGAAAGCCATGTTTACTTATCACAAACTGAAAGTAATATAGTAATTTGTTTTATGTAGATTAACTACAGAGTTGCTATGAATACACTGTCATGAGGATATTGTGGTATTTCTCCGTTTTATTTGAGTATCAATATACAGATCATAAATCAACATCACTGATTTAGGTATTAATTGATATACGAATGTGACAGGTCTGTAGAAAAATGAACCAGAAATGTATACAGATTGGCTGATATTTAAGTAAATGTATGCAGACCATCCATGACATCTGTATTTTATACTGCCACACAAGAAAATAACCAGATGTCTGCAAAATAAATATTATCATTGGTTCATTGTTATGAAATATTTTTGTAAAGTAATAAAACTCTTGTCTGAAAGAGTGTCATTTATTTTTAGCTGTATGACAATAAGACTCTCTGTGGAAAGTAGAAATCTCAACTTGGATCAATAACATTTAAATATACCTACTCTCGGTAAATATTATAGTGCTAAATAAAACAACATTATCAACACAGTACTCTATGTAACAAACACACTGATTTGATGTGGTCAAACATATTTTAAAAGCCACATTGATTACCAATCATTATATATGTAATCTGTTGTGGCAATTTAGGTGTTCAAACAGTATTAGGTGATATACAACAGCCACACAATGTAGAGTACACAATTCAGCTTGATCATACTTACAAAAATGCCCACCCATATGCCAGTGGAGCCACTATCTCCAAGGGCATCTTCGATGGATTGCGATATGACACACAGTATGCCTATTCCCACTTGTATTCCTCCCAGGAAATAAGATGGATTCTGCCGGTAGTTAGTTCTGACGATCGATGACCGATTCTGTATTACCACAATGTTAAACCTGCCCCATGTGGCACCAACAGGGGGCTGGGTGGGCCCCTGCATCGCTGCTCAGCACACAGACCTATGTGAGAGATGTACAAGAGTCAAGAATTATTTTGATATGATAGTAATAATATACGTATCAGGCAGCACACGTACATGATGTCAGGACAACAACCCATATTCAAGTTAATGGCAAGTAATCTTATGATGGCAGCCGTATAGGTAAACAACTGTGCGATTGGTTATTATTTACAAAAAAGATCACATATCTGCGTAGTGTTGTAACATTGTCAAGAATGACATACCGAATTAATTGACGAGATTAACTTTAAGAACTTAAGTTAAACGAAGACAATAGTTGAAGGGATGAAGGGACGAAATGAAGTGAGAGCAAATGTGATAGAAGAAAAGTTGATAAAAGGGACGATGACGTGAGGAAAGGTGACAAGAGAAAAAGCGCCAGGAAAGAATGGATCGGAAGAGAATGTGACAGGAGAGAAGATGGCAGGGGGGAAAGACAACAACCAGACAGATGCAAACCAGAGAAGGAGCTGCTCTGAGGCAGTGATTGAGGGGGCAATGAGGAAAAAGAGGGTGTTTATGGGCGACTCCATTATGAGAAAGACGGACAAGACACTAAGCGAGGGGAAGGACGTCGTTGTTTGTCTACCGGGGGCTAGGATAGAACATGTGGCTGAAAGGGTAGAGAAGGTATTGGAGCATGGCAAGGGAGGGTTTATATTAGTACATGTAGGGACAAATAATGCAGACAGGGAGGGAAAAACTGGGATAGTACAGAAGTATAGACAGTTAGTGAGGACGCTATAGAAGACAACAGTTGAACAGATTATTCTCTCAGGAATTTTCCCTTGGGAGGAAGGGGGGCAACGTATAGAAACTGCAAGAGGATGGCGATCAATGACTTAGTTGAGCAGATGTGTAAAGAAGAGGGGGTGGGATTCACAGATTTATGGGGATACTTTGTTGGGAGGGAAGATATGTACATGAGAGATGGCCTCCATCTTAGAGGAAAGGGGGCAGCAGTTTTCTCAGAGAACATGCTGCGATCTATTGACAGAAGGATAGGTTGCATCTATTTAAACTAGATTCACAGGGGGGATTCACAGAGAAGCCTGAAACTGGAGGCATGGATAAATACAGCACAAATAAATCAGCAAAGAACAGTCTAGAAAACTCTTCTGAAGCTGGATTTAAATGTGTTTGTTTAAATGCAAGGAGTATAGTAAACAAAAGAAATGAACTAAACAGATATTGACCCTCACATAATAGGTATACTGAACCCTGAACCACCATCGATATATCAGATGCCGAATTGGGACTGACAGGATATGTAATGTTTAGGAAAGATAGAATAGGAAGAAAGGGAGGTGGAGTTATTTTATATGTTAAAGAATCTATCCAGGCTTATGAAATAAAATTAGAAAGAGAAGCAGATTGCGAAGAAGCTGTTTGGTGTAATATAGTTACAGGAAACTCAACGTTAACAGTTGGGTTAGTTTATCGAAGTTCAAACATAAGCATAGAAGAGAATGAAAAAATACAAAACGCTATAAGGGAAGTAAGCAAACAGGATTGTATTATTATGGGGGATTTTAACCACGGGCATATACAATGGAAATCTCTACAGAGTATGGGGAGTGAGGACCACAAGTTTTTACTTTTAGTTCAAGATACTTTCCTTTCTCAACATGTGCTAGAACCAACCAGGGGTGAGAATGTGTTAGACATAGTTTTGTCCTCACAGAATGAATTAGTTGACAATGTCAAGATGTGTGAGCCACTGGGGAGTAGTGATCACAACCAGATACATTTTAGCCTCAAAGTAAAATCAGAAAGGAATAGTAAAAAGCAATATAGGAGAAATTTCCACAAAGGAAGGTATAAGGACATGAGAAAATATTTAGCAAAGATAGACTGGAATAACACACTGAAAAATAAGACACCAACAGAATGCTGGAATATATTAAAGAGTGAAATTAAGTGCATAGTCGATAAATTTGTACCCTTCAAAAAACAAGGGAAACGGTCCAAAAAGAAACACTTATCAAAAGAAGCCATTAGAAAAATTAAGTATAAACAAATGATGTGGAAGTCATATAGATGTACTGGAAATGATGAAGTCTACAACATTTATAAAGAAGCACTTAACCAAGCTACAGTTGAAATTACAAATTCAAAGAGAAGCTATGAACAACAATTAGCTAGTAATATAAAACATGACAACAAGAGTTTTTATGCATATGTTCGAAGCAAACAGAAAGTTCAAGATAAGGTCGGTCCTCTAGAAGATAGTGCTGGAAGTATAATATCAGAGGGATTCTTAATGGCAGAAGACCTGAATGAGTATTTTAGTTCAGTGTTTACCAGGGAAGACATTAGTTCACTGCCAGTACCAGAGGCTAAGTTCTAGGGGGCAGATTCAGACTATTTAGGACAGTTACCAGGGTAAATGTAGTGGAAACCTAACACTGTTCAAACGGACTCTGAAAACACACATGTTCAAAGCCGAATACTGTTGACATTTTACTTTCTTTGACATTTTACTCCTAAACTTATATTTTATTTATCTACCCACGATTGCATATATGTAAATATTATATCTATTATTTATTCCATATATACATAAAGTATCTTATATATCTTAATAATGTTTAAATAACAGCTTTATATATACATATTTTTATTTATCTATTTTTAGTAATTAAATAAAATTGTTCTGTTTTTATAATTATTATATCAAATTCGTATTTTATATCTACTGTGCACATACCTTTGCTAAATTTTAATGTTTTATTATATTAGCTTCTTGTACAGCACTCTGAGCAATTTATTGGAAATTGCGCTCTATAAAAAATAAATATTATTATTATTATTATTAATTGTAACCCCGGAAATGGTAGCTAAGAAAATAAGGGCTTTGAAGGATAATAAATCACCTGGAGTGGATGGGATTCTGCCCAAACTACTATTGGAAATTGTAGAACAAATTAGCATACTGCTTGCAACAGTTTTTAATTTGTTATTAAAAGAGGGAGTGGTTCCTTTAGAATGGAAAGAGGCAAATATTATACCGTTATTTAAAAAAAGGTTCGAGAAACAAGTCAGAGAACTATAGACCAGTGAGTTTAACATCAGTGATTTGCAAACTATTAGAAAGACTAATTAAAGATCACATGGTTGATTTTCTTATTAAACATAGCTTGATAAACCCATCTCAACATGGGTTTTTAAAAGCGAGGTCATGCTGCACAAATATGTTATGTTTTTAGAAGACATCACTAAGTGGGTAGATGAGGGATCACCAGTAGATATCGTCTACCTAGAGTTAATTCTCTGTGTGACAATCTTGTTAAATCTTGTTAAATCTAGTTACTAAGTTAGGCTTAGCCTTAGGCCTTACAGGGGTAGAACTTCAGCATTTATTTTACTAGACAGCAGGACTAGTAAAGACAAAAGTTTACTAGTCCGCCAAAAGGTTTACTAGTCCTGCAAATAAAAAACATAGCAACAATTTAGGTCACAACAATTTTATTTAAAACACAAAAAAACCAGTGTCATCCAGGCCTGGCGTTAACACTGCCTGTCAGTCAGTCAGTGTCACTGTCTCGCTTTTCCACCTTGCGTTTAACTTCTGGTTTTGCAACCCCAGTTAAATAACGATGCATCGTGCGTAAACGTAACAAAATAATTAGTAATGAATTAACAAAATAATTGATGTAGAACTGAAGATGTGAACCGTATTCGAAATCCGCCGGGTTTACTAGTCCGCCGTAATCTTTACTAGTGTACGGACTAGCGGACTAGTGGGTAGTTCTACCCCTGCCTTAGCCTTAGGTCAGGAGCTAGGGCCTTAGGCTTAGCCTTAGCCGTCACTTTAAAACTACACTCGCACTTACTCTGATCTCAGTGAGTAACTCAGCACATCATGGACATGAAGACAAGATTTTTGTCAGGAAGTAGTCAAGTACGAACCTATCTGTACCACTGACCTATATTATAACTGGACTGGCTACCTCTGTCTGTATATCACTCACTCGCTGTCACTGACACTGTGTGAGTGTGTCAGCATCACTTAGACATGTAGGTATGTGGATATCTGTCGATCAGTGTCCGCTATCTTTGTTCCAAATAGTGCTTCCGGGTTCTCACCTGGCGTTGGGGGCATCCCCACAAAGAGCGCCCTGTGGACTGGCTGTTGGAACGGAAAATCCCAGTGATTCACTGGATATGACGTAGTCAGGATATTCCTTGACTGCCTCGTTTTTGATTTGTTCAAATCCGACAATTATTTAGCCTTGGACGCTTTTCCGAAAACCAGTCCCCATTTCAACGCAAAATTAAACTGTGATAAACTCTATAGGCGGTAATGAAAGGTACATAGACATAAAATATAGGTTTTTATCTCATAACTGACGAAGTTTTAAAACGATCTTATGTTGCGAAGTGGTTTGTCAGCTTGCGGAATCTTGAGATGCACCAGCGTCGATGCGTCATGGCAAATGAAAGTGGTTGCACCATCTCTGCTGATTTAAACATGTTTATATTGTAGAAATCATATATGTTATGTTTTGTACAGCTGTAGTTATGATTTAGGACATTATAAATATGTGTTTAATTGCCAGATGCTTTACCACAAAGCAGATGATTGTGGATTTATGACCAATTCTTTCCGTCGCTAAAACACGCATTCAGGTCATGTGACCAATTTCTCTCAATCTGGTTGGCTCTGGTTCAATGTTTACAAACAAATCACCATGTGCTCTTAGGGGTGTGATGCAGAGGAAGCGTTTTTACTTTAATGAAAGGGAATTATTTTGCATTTCAGGTGGAATTTAATTTAAGCTAAACTTGTTAGCTCTGCATATCTATTGAATTGTTATATATTTCGGAAAAATATTGTTTCTTTTTCATGATGTATAGATGCCTCCAAAGAAGAAGTCCCGTGGAGGGCCACCTAGTAGTGGTACCTTGTTGATATTGAAAAAGCAGCATATTCTGGATAATTTCTCAACTCTTCCAAAGGTTGATGATCTTTGTAATAGACACATACTATACTTGTATATTACCTTGGGGGAGTGTAGCAGAGCCAAGACAGAGAGACAATTGCGAGCACATTTTCCATCAATCTATGCTGAACAAGGCTCAAATACCTTAAATAATGCAATTAAGAGAACTGTATCACAAACTATAGACAATAAGTTAAAACAAACTTAGTGATTCAAATGAATTAATCACATTTTCGTCCATATGCAATCAGAAGTTTGACTTGCACATTGACATTTCTCAGGAAATCCAACCAAGTACCAGCCATACTAGCACTGAACAGCCCACTGCTCATTGTTGTCATCAAATACTCTGTTCAGTCAAAATACTAAGGAGCTAGGGCCTTAGGCTTAGCCGTCACTTTAAAACTACACTCACACTTCTGAGTGAGTAACTCAGCACATCATGAAGACAAGATTTTTGTCAGACTGAACAGGAAGTAGTCTAGTTCTAGTTCTAGTTGTTTCCAGCACTCGGCAACGTTCTATTAACTGACTAGTCTGTATATGTTGTGGTTACAGTGGAGCTGATCTTATGAGGTCTCATTCAACTAGTCAGCCTTTTTCAGAACATTATCGCGAAGCCGACCTTTCTATGCTGGCACTGAGGGTGGTCACTGCCAGGGTGCTTGTCGTCCTCAGTGGTTCTTTTACGTCACAAATTGAGACGGGACCGACATTAACGTGATCTCCGAGTCACGAGGGATACACAGTCCCCAATGTTGAGAGCCAGGTTTTTACACCAAATATACCATACCTGCCCGGTCCGGGTTTCGAACTCGGGGCGCCGGCATGTCAGGCGGATGTGCTAACCACTACACTATCGCGCGCCCGCGTTTAAGTACGAACCTATCTGTACCACTGACCTATATTATAACTGGACTGGCTACCTCTGTCTGTATATCACTCACTCGCTGTCACTGACACTGTGTAAGTCACTGAGTGTGTCAGCATCACTTACGTCACGACATGTCAACAAGCCACACATAGACTTAGTACATGTCTGCGAAGAAAATCCGTACACTGATATAACACGGACTATATCTGGCTGAATACCTTTCAAGATACTGAGTCTTGTTCGAGTCCCAATTCCTAGTGCTTAGATCCGTATATCTCCCATACCTATTCCTAGTAAAAGTTTAGCAAAATTCCGTGTTCTTACGCGACTTAGTAAAGTGACGGCGTGATCCCCAGATGGCGCAATGTCTGGCCGTCTGGCGAGTATGAAGTGAGTTAGAACTTTGTCCGTCCAACCGCCTCTGCGTTAGATACTGTAGCACACTAATCTAAATAATAATATTATAGACCCGTAAGTGAGAGCGTCAAGGAATTTTCTTCCGAATTCTTCGCGAATGATTGTGGGCTTATAGGTGGCCAAATATTTTTAGATGGCCAAATATTTTTTCTGCCTCCATTAATTAGTTAGGCATAAAAATATGATGATGAAACACATTTCTTCAACCATCCTGCACAAATCTTCACTTTATATACTAATCTAGCTCTTTCATCAAGGCAACTCATTAAACCCAGAGTCGCCCTGGGTACAATTCTGTATATCAACATCTTTCTCCCAGCACTACCTTGATCCCTTGCACGCTATAAAATAACTAAATAATAAGGGATATCAAACTAAACTAAAGTAGGTTATGGCAACCGGCAAAAAAACAAGAACAAAAAGTAAAACGGACTTTCAGTGGACAGCTGTTTATGATGAAGTTTGGACATGCACAGGGTGTAAACAACATTTCAGAGGACCAAACCATAAACTCCTAGAGTGCGAATTCTGCGAGAAACATTTCGGTATTGAATGTGTGGACATAAACGATAAAGAATATAAATTAATGACAGACAAACAGCAAATACATTGGTTTTGTCTACCCTGTGACTCGAAAGTAATGAAAAATCTCATGAAGGAAAATAGCTGTAAGGAGAGTGTGAACAATTCTTAAAGAAAATGGAAGAAAGAATAAATGAAATAGAAAAAGAACTTAATTGAATTGTTTAGAATGATTAAACGTGATGGAGATAGAAAGCATTTGCAAGATGATATTGACAGGTTGATTAAATGATCTGAAAAATGGCAAATGTTGTTCAACTTTGGGAAATGTAAATGCATCCACACATGACATGGGAACGAAGACGTACATTATACAATGGGGTTTAACAACACTAGAGACCAGGAGATTGAGAGGAGATCAGATAGATGTGTCTAAAATATTGAATGGTTATAAAAATATTGATAGAATTGTTTTTTCTCAGTTACGAAAGATAGAACGAACAGAGGACATTAAGTTACATTAGTAAAGGAGCAGTGTAGATTAAATATAAGAAAGTTCTCATTCTCACAAAGGGATACATAAAATAAAAAGGCGGAATACACGTAGATAAAAAGTATTGGACTCTCTTGTCCACCTGCCATCTAGAGTTAATTTTCTGGATAGCAATCTTGTTAAAATCTTAAATATAAGCACATCGCCTGGCACATATGGAATAGGCGCCAGGGTACTAAATAAGTTGTCTGAACGTATTTGTCAGCCCTTAAAACGAATTCTTGATAGGTCGATTAAAACGTCCTGCATTCCCGATGACTGGAAAGAGGCTAAAATATCAGCATTTTTTTTTTTTAAGGAAAAAAAAAAATAGCTAGTAACTACCGCCCAATAAGTTTAACAAATTTAGTTTGTAAATGTTTGGAAACAATTATTAGAAACCACATTATAAACTACATGAAAGTCAATAACCTATTCAGTCAAAAACAATATGGATTTATATCTGGCCGATCAACAGTTATACAACTAATCAAAATAGTAGACGAATGGACTAAAGAAATGGATAAGGGCAACTACACCAATGTTATATATATATATATGGATTTCCAAAAAGCCTTTGACACCGTGCCACATAAAAGACTAATTAGTAAATTAAAAAGCTTCAACATTTCAGAAGAACTGATAAACTGGGTAGAATCATTCATCACACATAGAAAACAAAACGTTTCAGTAAATGGAGATGAGTCTAGCTGGAAAAAGGTAATATCAGGGATACCCCAGAGTTCCCTCCTAGGACCCCTACTTTTTGTTCTATACATTAATGACCTCCCAGATCTAGCAAAATCAAATATATTTCTATTTGCTGATGACATAAAGATATTTAGAACTATAACAAATAAAGATGACCAGGAAATTCTACAACATGATTTAAGCATCCTAGAACAATGGAGCGAAAAGTGGTTATTAAAATTCCATCATGATAAATGTCTTCTTCAGTTCATCATATCTCTGCGAGACGTAGCTGCCCGGATGATCCCACGATACGCTGCTCTGTCTGCCATTCGTCTCCCTGCTCTCACGATGTCGTGTTCCAACCAGTCGCTGATGTCCTGCTCCCATCTTCTCATTGGTCTTCCCCTTCCTCTCTTTCCCTCCACTTTGCCTTCTAGGATTGTTTTCTCTAAGGAATTGTGTCTTTTGATGTGGCTGATCCGTGGAATAGTTGACCTAATTCGGTAATACAAGCTAGATCAATAAATATATTTAAAAACCGCCTTGACAAATTCTGGTCAACCCAGTAGATACAATGCAACTATGAAGCCCCATTAACATTAAATACTGGAACCGGAAACCACACAATTTTAATAGTCGAAAAAGAAGATCTGACCATTGAGAAACCGAGAGGAACCTGCGATCAGAACAGTCCTAAGGTATGATAAAATAACAAGAGTAATGACTGGGACCGGCTTCACGAAGCGTAGAGGAAACCAATGCCAAATGCACGTATTTTGTTCCTTCATTAGTAAAACATAATAACATGTCGATTTCACAAAATGGAATATTGTATTTTAAACTCCTCAATAATCTGTACAGCTTAGTTTATTGACATATCATTTCCCAAAAAATCAAGAACAGTGACAAGTTTTCGTAAAAATGGGGCGCGATGCTCAGTAGTGGGGCACCAGGATCACATTGTGTGTGCGTATGTGCGTGCGTGCATGCGTGTGTGTGCGTGAGTGCGTAAAGTCAAATTTTTAACGTCAATGGTTTATTTAGAATGTCTCTACGTGGAAGATTCTAATAAAATCTCCGCTATTCCGGAGGCTGATGTCTTGTCCATGACGCGGATGCTTGAACATCAATTCTTTCAAAGACTTGTCATGGAATACGATTCGGTTTAATCTTGCAACATTGGTTTGTAATATTCACATTGTTCCGCCTGTACTAGTAGCAATAAGACACTGAAGAACAAAGAGTTGTATTTTCCGTTTCCATGTGAATAGACCACAAGTGAAACAGCAGACGGGTCAAGTTATCGACAGGGCCGGTTGGGCTATATCTTATAATATATTTTACCTTCCGACACAACTATGAAAACGACCACCTAGAGCTGCCAAACTTCTTCCCATATATGCAACATATGGACACAGAAAACGTTACAGAATAAAATCACTGATGTTCACATATATAGCGATCAAAATCTACAAAACACAAAACGAAAGCCGAACCTCCGGCCAGCGTGATAAACTAGATAAACCATAAACTATCCGCCAGACGTCGCCACGTGATTGCCCTTACGTTCACAGGCACGGTCTGACATTTCTTGTGTTTGCAATACAACGGGCCTTTGATTTAGTGGTTGGAGTCTGTATCCAGCTACCCTTCGTTGTCACCAGAAGAAGAATCGGAATATTCATAACGGCATCCGTCCTCTATAAGCAGATAGAGTACACACACATTAAAACACGTGATTTTCTACCAAACACTGACGCAGTCAATGAAATTGGGTAGCTGTGTATTCAAATATTTCCCACAATAAACAACCAAAAACTTGCCGAAAAGGTTTGGTTCCCATTGAGTTGCTAGAGTCACGCAAATACTCACTGAATTTGACTATCAAACACGTTGTGTTGATTTAAAAAAACACTTTATCATTGACTGTATTTGATATCCGTAGGCATAGTATATGTTGATTAAGATTGATTAAAACGCTTTAATGTGACTGTTCAACAATTTGTAATACAATGTTCTGTGATAAATATGTTGAAGGCATAGACACATTGTCCGCCAAAAATACGTTTGATAAGCCCGAAATATGTTTTGGAATGTTGATACTGTACCCGCGAAACATGCAAGTTGTAAAAGCTTTCACACTGAGTGTGAATGCTTTTACAACTTACAACAGTGACTGTAAACAGCCGCCATTGGAACTTTTTGTGGAGGTGGACGTCATTACCCGCAAGTTACTTTGAAGCTGGCTGGCTCCTACATTCCTGACCCTAAATGGGACGAAGTACAACTCAATTCAGCGAACTTCCTGTTCAGATTATTTATCACCCCTGCCTAGAGAGGGTGATTCTGGGTAACGGAACAGACAGAACTATTGACAACGATTGACAATAATCTGCGAGTGGCATTAGTTTGGTCCGTGTATTTGCTACAGCGAAAACGAAAACGGTTTATTGTAGTTATTTTGTTTTTCTAACCTGTATTAGAAAAAAAAATTGTTTTGAAATTTCGATCGAAAAAGGAAAGGACGATGTATATACGGACCTAGTCTGCCTCATCTGATATTATGCAAGTGGACGGCATCAGCATAGGTACAACAAATGTTTGTACAGGATCACTTAAAAAGCGGGAGTTAGCATTGCAAAGTGCAGTCATAATCTATCATTATATATGAGTGTTTACGAACTGCGGCATACGTGTGGTCAGCTTAGGGCCATCTCACAATAAGGGTCATGTCAAAACATCGATGTACTAAGCGAAATTGGTTGATCTGGTACGAGGACCGGCAGTCGTTTCGTTTAGCGTCTCATATCGATGTATTTTCGCCCAAAACAGCGTTTATTTTCTGAACGAAATGACAATAAAAGAGGAATGAATGCACCATATTTTGATGCAGTCATGTGCGCGTTAAACCAGAACACGAGGCCTAGGTCTTACGTGTACATAAGCTGAGGTTTTTGCCAAGAAGAACTCTTTCCCAATATAGGAAAACCAATTATTGAATGGGTAACAGCTCAACGGACTCATTAGAGAAATTGCTAAAAGCTGAAACTATCTGGTAAGAAGACTTTCTGAGGTACCGGGTATTGTTTTGCCAAGCGACGCCATTTTTGTATCGACGTTGTTCACGTCATAATTGTCAACTAACGTACACCCACGGAACAACAAACCAATATCAACCGTTATCACTGTTACACTAATTTCATATCAAACTGATTCTATTGACCGTTTTATCTCTGCTGTCGCTCATTTATAATTCATCAAGGCATGGACGAGAATGAATCGGTACCTGGGAGGAGATACTGTTTCACTGCCACAATGTTAGCGTGTTAATATAATATATACAACTGGGTGCGTGTGTGTGTGTGCGTGTATGTGCGCGTGTTTGCGTGTGTGTGCGTGCGTGTGCATGTGTACGTGCGTGTGTGCGTGTGCGCGCGCGTGATGTGTGCGTATGCGTGTACTGGACAAAACATCAACGTTTACAATGCCGACACAACACACCCAGTTACAGGCTGTTAACGCGAGTTATGTTAAGTTGGGTTGCTTTCGTGTAAGCGCTATCACCATCCGATTCTCACCAACGTAGCCGAGTCATCATGTGGTATTAGGTACCAGGCAGCGTTAGAAAACTGTGCTCGAGTCCTAGTGGATTTGCGACGGTCATTAGGGGCTTTAGAAACAACATATTACCGCCACATTATTATTTCGATAAGGCAAGTAATTCGATCGCTGGAATGCGCAGATGCAGGATCGACTGTGTAACTTTCCTAGCACCGGTTTCCTGCTTTCTAGGGAATGTCAACGAATCTGTTAAGAGCATCATATTTTTTTCTGGGAACTATAAATACTATTCGCATAGCTAGACTTTCTATCCTCATATCATTCTTCTTCTTTAAATACGACAATACACCGTTTACGGATTTTCATTTTATTGCAAAATATTCATCTGCTGAATACATGTAAGCACAAACGAAGCACTGTTTGCATAGTATGTACAATTCCACACACAAACAACAACAACCGTTGACTAGCTATATAGCTTGACGTTCTTCGTACGGCTTAGAGCAATCACCATGTTGGACTGCCCAACGCGACGGACTGCCCAACATGGCAGTCGGCACCCGGAAAACAGTCATAGTTTATGTGGAACTAAATACAACTTTAGCACGAGTCGGTACACGGATCATGCATGCGTGTTGACAGCGCTTGTATCCACCCCTGTACCAATCTGGAACTGTTTGCTGGAGCACGGGAATGTTTTACACGAATGTGACGCTAACCAAGTAGAATGACCGCGACAGATCATTGGTAGGTGTTTCAAAGCGACCTTCTCTGTTCCTCGTACAATAACACAATGTTTTTAGCACTAGAACACGTCACGTTGAAGGTATACTGACACTGCACGCCAGATTGTGTTTAATAAGCTCGAAGCTCTGTTCGCAATTTGATTGTCTCGCCCACGAAACACTCACAACATGACATTGAATAGGAAACATCAAAATGGTAAACATCAGCTATATATACTGCCTAATATCAGCTATATGGTGGAGGCAGGCGTGACTAACGGTAAGTCCCGCAATTGCTCTTTGATGTCGCCTGGTTCCCACAATCAAGACCGACAAATACAGCAAGTGGGTCGAAGTACAGTTGATTCAGCGAACTACTGTATACTTGTGTTTGGTATATACCTGGGGCTGGTGTAATTCCATTACCCCCCTAGGCTCGAGAGGATGCTTCGAGGTAACGGGGCAGATCAGGTCGCTTTACTAACTTCTAAAGCAACGCAGAATTAGCGAAAATATTAAATGTTTCACGTATACCAAAATGTCATTAAGACTGGACAGCCACAATAATACATGTATCGGAAATTATAATTTGGTCTGTACTATAATATTTATAACCGTCTACTGTCGATGCAGTGCAGTCTGTTTTAACGGGACATCGACAATTATAATATACACACCGTATTATACGTTTGTTTTTGATGAACTCAAGTGTGTTGATCTGAATGTTATATTATATAATCAGTGACGCACCATATCATTAATGTAGTATAACTACCACACATTCGGAATATTCACCTGAATATATTATCCCAATCAATACCATTGTTTTTATCTTTAACGGACATAAACAATTATAAACTGTCTAACAAACCAGCTGTTGTCAAAAACATATATGTTGACACATAATTCCCATAATTCAACCATGCCATTAAAAATATTCTGCTCACGGCGTTGATAACGTCCCAACAACCGAATACTTCAGATCGGAGTAACGGGGTGGCTGCATAAGTGGCATTAACCAGAGACAATTTGGTAAAAATATTATACACAAAATGGTTAGCCCATTACACTGGTCAAATGGACACGGGAAAGTACATCACCGCTTCGAAACTGATTTTCCTGCCGTAGGTTGATCGTGGCACTTGCAAATACATCACTGTTCAGTTTAAGCGCCTATCGCAGTAGCTGAGAACATATTGTTGGAACGAAATGGACGGCCTTTCTTATGGACAATTGCGCTTTCACATTTCACGGTCTCGCAAACACTCACTGGTGTATATACAGTCAACATATATTGGAAATTAGTCGACAGATATAACCTTACAGTGACCTAAAGACTTCTTGATACGAAATGTAGGTTTGGAATCCGAAAACAATATATATAACAGAACCGCATGTTTGTGTTTTTTGTGCATACACAAAGTCGTCGCCGCATTTCATAACACTGTGTGCTAAGATGCAGGAGTATATATCTTCTCATGCAACGTCTGATATTTGAAGACGCAATTTCTGTTAAAAGGCCATTTAATGGGATTTTGACAGCAATTCTCTCACAACTAGATATTATTCAGTAGTTACGAATATACTTTTTATTATATACAACAAAACAACTGCAGTAGCAATACGAAAACGTTGTCGGTAGGCCCTGTAGGTAATCCGTAATCACTTGTTCCAAACATGTAACATTATGGTCGGATATAGATATCATCGCCCATACTTTGCATAGTATCACTCACGCTTGCATGCATTCTCTCATCATGTGAACCTAACTGTTTTCAATTACACTTATCAACTATGCAGTCGTGTGCGTCGACTCGAAATTCCACGCGCAGAAAGCAGTGATGGACATAACTTGACTTCTGCCAAATGGCCGAATGGCTTCAACGCACGTCGTAGCGCTGCTACACCGACACCTGATAGGTCGCGCCGTTTTCGAGTGGCACCGCCTGTGAGGCGTTGTCATCGCACTGACCGTCGTCGAGCTTATTTCCCCAGAGGAGCACTTTAAGATCTTTGTTCAGCTGCAGGATGTTGCAGAGACTGGCATAGAGCACCTCTATCGTGGGCAGCGGGTCGTCCTGGGAGGCGGGCGACGGAAGTTCTGCCTGCGGCGGAAGACCGGGCCCGATACGGTTGTAGCAGAGTTTGAGCGTGCGCACGGCGTGCCCGCTACACCGTAAGGCATGCAGCAGTGCCAGGAAGCCCGTGTTGCCGACGTCGCACATGTTCAGCGAGAGCGTCTCGAGCGCGCGATTGTATTTGAGTCCATCGGCAAGCGCGGCGGCGCCACCGTCGGCCACCGGGTTCATGCTGAGGTCGAGCGTGCGCAGTACGCTGTTCGTCTTAAGCGCGCGCGCCAACGCGACGCAGCCGGCGTTCGATACGCCGCAGTTTTCCAGGTTCACGTCGCGCAGTGTCCGATTGCAGAGCAGCACTTCCGCCAGGGCGGCGACACTGTCGTCGCCGATGGAGTTACAGCTAATGTCGATCGTCAAGAGGCGGGAGTTCTTGCGGAGCGCGCGGAAGATCGCCGTAGCGCCGGACGACGACACGGCGTTGTGCCGCATGCGCAGTCGGCGCAGCGGTGCGTTGTTCGCCAGACACTCGGCAATGACGTCACATCCAGCTGGCAGCAATTCGTTGAAGCCGATGTTCAGTTCGGTGAGCGATGGACTGCGAGCGAGCCCGCGCAGCAGCTGCACGAACGCGTCGCCGGACAGACCTGTACTCGTCACGTTCAGACCACGCAGAGACGGGTTGCGTCGAAGCCCCTCCGCCAGATGTCGTGCGCCGTCGTCGCCGATCGAGTTGAGACGCAGGTCGAGTTTCGTGAGTCCGCGGTTGGCACGCAGCGCCGTGCTGATGAGGCTGATGCCGTCCGCCGTCAGGTGACACTTAACGATGGATAGCTCGGCGACACACGAGTGCCGCTCGAGGACGTCGACAAGGGTCATGATACGGCGCCGTGACTGCAGGCAGTGGTTATACACCGCCACGGCCAACACGGGCACAAAGCGAGTCGCATACAACTTGGCGAGCAGTCGGCCGTCGTCACTTCCGGTCTCGTCCGCCGACGACTGCTTCAGCGCGACCACTTCGCCGATTGTCTTTGTTAGTCCGGTCTCCGTGTCCAGGTACGAAAGTTCGACGTTGAATTCCGGATTCTCCCGCAGCGCGTCGCTACAGTCTTCCTCGTCGTTGTCGAAATCGTTGTTGTTGAAGACGCAAGCGGCGCACAACGCGGCATGGTCCGAGTCGACGCCATTACGACCACTATCATAGCCGCTGTCGCCGCCTAGCGGCCGCAACGAACTACTAGTTTCACTGCCCCCGAGGAATACACGCACGAGAGAGTCAAGCACGCGTAGAAGGTCGGCCAAGTACTGCTGTCCAGTGACGGCCCTCAATCCGTCACACAGAGCCTCAAACTCCGCCTCACCCCGACTCGCCACGACGTCCAACAACATCTCGCACATGCCACACTTGTCGTCTACGTTGCGCATGCGCAGCTCGACTTCCGTCCGGGCATTGATGACGCCTCGCTCGCGCAGTTGCCGCAGCAGTTTATCGGCGTCGACCTCGTGCGCGAGCATCTCGCGTGCCTGCGTCATGATGTGCCGAATCTTCTCGTCGTGTAGCGCCGCGGCCGAGTCCGACTGGTTGCGCTTCGACTGCGGGGAGGCGGACACGTCGAGCACGCTCGTGACGTCAGCGAGCGACGACTTGAGCGAACGCACACCGGCCGAACGTACGGACACGGTGCGCGAGAACGTGCGGTCGTACAAAGACGGCGGCGTAGGCGACGTCATTTCCGGACGCGGCGATCCCATGAAAGAGCCGCCGCAGCCGCGCAGCCGCGGCGGCTTCGGCGGTGGCTTCCGGCGCATCATGTGCGGCGTCGTCGGCGCGCTGACAGAGTTGAGGGTGCGACTGTCGTCGAAGAGAAGGGACGAGCCCTTGGACGAGATGCCCGACTCACCGAGGGACGAATGGTTGCTGCCGGCGTCGCCAGGCTTGTCGTCCGGCGCCGACGACTCAACGAACGGCGTTGACGTCTGTAGCGGCTGGAGGGAGGCGACGCTGGCGACGAGACGGCGAGGCACGAGGCGACGGAGCGGCACGGCCGAGTTGTAACGACGTATCGGCGACAGGAAGTTGTCCTGCGACGCCGACTTGGCTGCAAAAACACAAAGACATTGTATTGTACACGACTGCTAAACTAACCTTACCAAACGGTCAAGATATAAGTTCACGTACACAATGTCGCAGTCACGTATATTAATGTCACATGTCAATTTTAAACACGGGGATAGGGGGCCTATATCACAAACGTGTATCGATACAAACCATATACATCTTGTGATTCAATTTCTGGAGAATGACATGGCATGGGATTTCTCATGTGCTTCGTATCGCATTCACATTTTACTATTTTATATATTCCAATTTGAAACTCGAGAACATGTCACATACTTATGTCTACACAATTAAGATGCAATGTATAGCGAATAGAAAGGAAACGTACAGGTGAAGTTGCATTTATTTTGCTCTTGGTATACCTATATTGTTATTTTATAATTTGCACACCCCGCCATCATGACTGAACTACAAGACAAGGAAACGATGTTCGTCGGCGTGCGTACACCGACAAGGGGCACTTATCGGGCTCACGGGGTCGCTATCTACGACAGCGTATGGCATTTGGCGAGATAGCATGCCGCGCCAGATCGCACACGGCGATTCTGCCTCGATATGTGGCCCGATACGATCGATGGTCAGCACAGCTTGTATCCGCCGGCAGCACGCGGATGCACGGTGTCGTGTTACACTCGCAGTTATTGAGCAAACATTGACTACCGGTCGTAAACGTTGCGAACTTCGGCTGCGCTACGGCAGTTAGTTAGCACGTGATATATATATATATATATATATTTATATATATATATATTTTAAGGTTAAAACTTGCATTCGTACGTGGTATTAATAATAACTATAAATAAAATCATGCAAGCACACTCACGGGCGAACGCGCAAAGAGCGAGAGCGAGAGCGAGAGCGAGAGAGAGAGAGAGAGAGAGAGAGAGAGAACGCGTTGTGTGCTCGTGTGAAGAGCGTGTGCGCGATTATGGAAACTTGTTAAATTGTGGGTAGGCCCTGGCCACGTGACACCTGCCAGATGTTGCGACATTTCCCAAAATGTTCTGGCATGATATATTTGCAGTAACGTCACAACTGAAAAGTGTCTATGCTATGCTATGCTATGCTATGTTATGCTATCCTTTGCCATGCTGTCTCTGGAAACTGTTCAAGCGCAACACCGCAGTGAATAGAAACAATCACTTATTGTCTAACCACGAGGTGCACTGGGAAAGAATACAATTAGGTCAAACGGTGGAATTTGACACGGGTATCAACAACATACTCATGACACCTGATATCCTTTAAAACCGCTGTTACGTCCAATTATTATTCAGCGGTAATGACCCGAACGGTGCGAGGCGCCGACAAAATATGCTGACCCGGCGACCTCGCTAACAGAGCCGACTATATGTTTAGATAACGGGACCGATGGTGTCAACACTATTTTTTTCAGCACGCTCGCATGTAGACCTACGAACACACGCACGCACACACGCATGCATGCAGCCACACACGCACTCACATCGAAACAGCCTGTCACGTGGATATTTTCTTTTAAAACTTCAATCGATTTAACTGCGTATTGCACTGTCATTATTAAACACTCCATATTACCTGAGGTAATGTTAATGTTTTCAACCACTAAAATGGTGACAATGGATTGTTTGCAGCTATCTTGCTGACAGCTTTACATTAGTACCACAACTTTTTGTAACACAGAATGCATAATTACACCTTTTCAACTTGCCGGATTTCGCTTATCTGTAAGCGTCCCAAACAAAGCGTGCCCTTTAAATATAAACGCAACCCTTTTTGTTATCGTGTCAAGCACAGCTGGATTTTCTGCGGCTGCACTTGGTGACACGTAACCGCCGGTATGCGACCCAGAAAAATGCATTCTTAGCAGAGATAAAGGTCGGTGTATATTATTAATTTCAACCACAGTTAATCATTACCCAATATATATATTCCACTAACGTGTTCTATCTATGTATGTGATTTCATCAGACAAATCGCCATCTTGTGAAACAAGAATAATGCACATTGCACAATATTTAGGAAGACACATTCTTTAACACTTTCTGAACATGACATTATAAATTGTTCAAAGATAACCGATTTTATCAATAATAATAAGTGTTTAAGGGAAACTAACAGTACAATCATAATTATTATAATATAATAATATTCCTGTTGGACCATCATGCATAAATACGAAACCGAAAGGTTTTTCTGATAGATCACGACTTCAGCTTAAAATACATGTACGTATTCCGTGTAAATACGTGTTTGGTGTTAACTACAACAACGCCAGTCAGAATGCGACTCGTGCTGAAGCTGGCTCAATATAAACGAGACCGTTCATACGTGTGCATTTAGTACCTTGTTTGTATACCACCACTATTGAGACAAATTCCACGTTTTATGTGTATGTTTTATGTGCCCAACACAAATTAACGTAAGCAACGTGTTTGGGGTATCAAATCACATTTATCCGGAAATTAAAGGCATACATTTAGAACAAGATTCCGGATTTCATGTGAGTGATACTTCTTGTAAATGTTAAGTTGTATATATTTAGTTTTAAGAAAAGGGTGGAATTAACAGGCGAAATTGGGAGAAAATTGCAGAATTTCGGGATAGTCGGAGAAGTATCGTCGAGAAGGCGGAACGGACATAGCGATGTGGCATCCACCTGGCAAGAGACAAATGGGGCAGAAGAATGTTTGGTTTTAACCACATCAATTTGAAACTGGTTGACGTTGCCTGACTTGTGCAATGTGAGTCTCGTCCATGGAAACGGGTGTCTTCGTCCAGCTCAACTTGCAATGTACATATTTTAGTCCTATACCGGTGATGTATTTGAGTGGCCTCCCTGGACCACATTACCGGCGTCGTCACTACGACCTCGTTATATCGTGAAGTACAGGGTGAAGTGGCCGGGCTCAGTCCCGAGAGACGAGAATCGAATGTCGTTCAAGTCTGTGCCGCAATGCCACCCGTGCGACAATCTCACGATGGGTCAATGGACCGAGGTCGTAATCCTATACATCACATACAGTGGGCATTGACTGTTTTTTATCGGTTACAGATGAGGGGCTTATCACTGGACAGACGCCAGAGTTAAAGAGGACACAGTGGCGCCACATCCGGTTAGGAACATCTGTACTAGTGGGAGGGCTGTTTCTCACACCCCGGCAGTCTCAACCCAGCGAATATCCCGGGGTTTAGGGTCAAATACCGTTTCTATGCATTCCACAACGACATGGTTGTTTGCCGGTCAGAGGCGTCGCACTGTCTGTCGATCGAACGGACCAGGGTTCACGTCATCCTCTTATTGTCTTGAAATGTTAGCAATGTCGGTCATGCCACTTTGCATATATATATGGCTTTCAAGAGACACTAGAAGTTCTACCTGGTATGTAAGCGATGGTATGTAAACTATTCCACACAGAAGGTAAATGTATAATCTGTCGTGGACTCACAAAGCTGGTATCCCAGTCTCCAAACTCGCACTCGCGTCAGTATCCTGACAAAGACTCCGCCAATTATCCAGAAATTGAAGAACTGAAACTGATTCGCTTGCATTTTACTTGACAGTTTAGGCACCTTACACAGTTAAAGGGACTGTGGTTGGGCACACAATCATGTTCTATAGGGTAATATGTATATACATATGCAAAGATACTGATCGTCTAAATATGTGTTACTGTAAGTTACCACCGTTAAAACGGCTTATAGCTATCTGTTTGCATACATCAACCCTGCCATTGAGTGTGTAATGTAAGCATAGCATTCTAGGCCAAACATTCAAACTATCCGTCAAATTGTAGCTCGTATACACACATTAATGCAGTTAAGATGCTAGAATAGATATACACTGTCATTTACATTATATAACACGACGTTACGATAGCAACGATCAGACCATGACCCGATAAGGTCACCAGACTGCGAAGCAGACTCGACGAACCTACCGTTCTTGATGCTCACGCTCACGCGTTCTTTGCCTATTATCGTCGACACAAAAATCCCGGTATTCATGGTGTGATTAGCGCCGGTCAAGTGACCCTCTGGAGCACGGATTCACTGACTGGTATAATTCGAACCACTCACAACCATGTACACTTAAAACGAATTATCCGCCATCTTTCGTTGTTCGACATCCGTATAGATAAAGATAGCAATCGTGTCGGGGACTTTCAGTGGCAAACAACACCTCGCAGTGCGGCATATCCAACAAATCCTAGACCTCGAGAAATCATAGCTGGACCGCTTGACGTTATCCGCACGCAATGGTATAGTCTACGTAGTTTTCAACTTTGATCGATTGGACCGCCCGGTGTGTGCCTGCGTACCTTCGACGAGAAAACAATCTGTGATCACAGCGAATGTCTATCGCGTCTTTACTGCCCGCTGTCGCTTCAGAATGGGGCCCATTAGGCCGCCCAAGTCGAGACCTCTGCGTTCATTACACGCCCCACCGGACTTCCACAAGAAGCAACCGACCCAATCTCTCCTATTATCTACGAGACTCTGTCGCTGGCAAGATCGTAATGACTTCGGCCGTCACACGACGCGGGCGCACACAGCAACCGACGGAGGATCGCTCGATATACCGCAACCTGCCAAACACGTGCACAACGAAGTCATATTACAGGTGTTTATATAAGCGAGCGTCTTTGTTGTCCCGACGGTTGACGCGGTGCACGGACAGTCCAATCGGGTCAAGCCACTGACAAGTGGGTCAAATCAGATCGTACAACACACACGTATTGTACAGTGAGCCAACTTATCAGCGATACACTTTTTATTGTAATGTTGTAGAGGTTACGGGTTACGGTGTGTATTCATTGGTGTTTGTGTGCGTGACGAAACAGGCATTTGCTGGTCCCAGTCCGACGGCGTTTTGCGAAGTTCTATAGCTGCTATAAAATAGCAATTTTTTGTCGAATGTTCAAAACCCGTAGATATAGAACAGCTCAATTTGACATACTTTTAACTATGTACTTTTAAAAAAAATTGCTAGATAATCATCCAGAATTTTCTGGCACCATATTAGCTGGCATCGTTTCAAGAACAGATTGGCAGGTTTCGTTTGAAAGTTAATACAACGACAACGTTGCCATCACCTATAGGGCTACGACGGTTGGGAATCAACCGACAGAAGTGATTAGTCAGCCATGACAATCTCACAGAAGGGGGCGGACAACCCCAGTTTCTGAGATAGGACTATGCATGACAGTCGTGGAAACTGGTGTGGGCGTGATTTTAAAATGATTACATGAATACACCTGCCGAAGAATAGACTTAACAGCGTAGGTAAAGTGACACACGTTGACGCCGTTGACAAAACGCCAGCGTATAATGACTTAATAATCGATCACCGCAGGACCAATGCCAAGGGCCGAGGGTCAACTCTTGTGTAAGGAAGGGGACACGATGAGAGTTGCTCCGTTCAACGGAATGGAATCCGTGAACGGACGAAACGATCATAATCTCGCTTCGCTTGCCCGGAGGAGCATCGTCGTTGAATGCACCGAGTGTTGCCCCGAGACTAGTACATATTATGCGCGAAGTCTTGTTGTTGTGTCGACTGGTCCTTGCGGGGCTAACGGCAGGTGCCACTTTTGACAGTGACTCTATACACGGACTTGAATCACAAGGAGCTCCCTGACAACGATACATTTGTGTAGAATACAGTTAATGCATCAATGCGATGCTTCCCATGCTGAAATGTAGTGACATAACAGCTTATCAAAGAGGGATATGATCTACGATCATTAGTTCATTTTCTAATAACCACTGAACTCCTTCCACCTTGTAATGCAATACCATACTACATCTGAACCCTATTTTCTATAGGCCTACATTTATAGTAATTATTACAGTTATTAAAGCTGTATTCTGAGTTAAACTATCATGTTTAACTATTTTTATGAAAGTGTACGTATAACAACGTACTTGTTTGAGCATATTTTTACCATCATCTTCAAATGACAGTTCTTTCGTTTGCCAGTTTTCCAACTCGCCAGAAGTCTGCTCCCATCCATTCCTCTATGTCCTTCTCCCATTGTCTCCTATGTCTTCCTCTGCTTCTGCTGCCTTCCATTTTTCCTTCCATTATTAGTCTCTCTAGAGACTGATGCCGTTTCACATGGCCGAAAAAACTTCGTTTCTGTTTCTTTACAAAGTTCAATAAAGTCCCGGGTATAACACCAAGCTCATCTGCAATGGATTCGTTAGTTCTATGTTCAGTCCACGAAACTCGTAATATCTTTCTATAACACTTGTTTCCAAATGCATTTATACGTTTAGTAATATTATTATTAAGAGTCCATGTTTCGCATCCATACGTAGCCGTTGGAAATATGCAGACTCGGATAATTCGTAGTTTCATATCTTTGTTCGTTGCTTTCCACAGCTTCGTCATCTCCGTCAACTTGTTACTCGCCACTGCCAACCTCCGCGTGATCTCTTTCATCCCATCTCCATCTGCTTCTATCAGTGACCCCAGATATACTGATGGTTTCCGACACCCCTTCACATCCATAATCTTTGTCTTCTTCACGTTTAGTTTCAATCCATCCTTTCATCTCACTGTGCTCTTTAACAGTAGTTGTCAGTTTATCCAATCCTTCTTTTGTATCGGATATTAACGCTGTGTCATCGGCATATCTCAATTCATATATCTCCTGTCCATTCATTTAGTAAAAAAGTAAAAGTAAAGGTAAGTTCTTATATAGCGCAGTTTCCAGTTCTCAGGACTGCTCAAAGCACTTTACACTTTACTCCCTGACAGACCTCTTCAATCGAATACCATCTCGACTTCTATGGGAAGCAGTCAGCCATGCTGCAATTAATGCGCGAAGACTATTCGTACACAAATATCCACCACTATCTATAGCCATGTACTCATTCATAATGAACTTGCCCAAGGTTCGACACCGCCGCGCAGGATATTCTCTGTGTATAGACTGAATAGGTAGGGGACAAAATACACCCCTGCCTCACACCCTTGCCCACTGGGAACCAATCTGTGGTACCACACTCTAATCTCACTGCAGACTACATTTCGGATAAGTGATGTAATTTTCTTGTCAAATGCCATGCGTATCAAGGATTTCCAGAGTTGTTGATGACTAACATTATCAGAAACTTTTGAATAATCTATGAAACAGATCCTAACGTCATGGTTGAATTCTCTGCATTTTTGAATTAACATCTTCAGGTTGAAACTGTGATCTCTTGTTCCTCTTCCAGTCCGGAAACCAGCTTGTGTTCTGTTGACTTCACATTCTAATTTTGTTGTGATTCTCTTCATTATGATTTTTAGCATAATTATGCTCGCGTGGCTGATGAGGTATATAGTCCTGTGGCTGGAGCATTCTTGCCAAGTCTAGGTTTGAACGACTGTGTCATAGACTTGATTTCCTCGAGTATACTGCGACTATCGTTCCTTCTCATACATAGTTCTATCTTTTCACATTTCTTCTCTAGATATTTCTTCTTGTCTTCCTTACACATTCGTTTAATCATCTTGCACTTCTCTCTGTATTTCTCATGATAATTCTCACTCTTTTCTTTGGTCTTCTTTAACTTTTTCCTTTCTTCAAACATCTGCAGTGTGTCTGTCGCACGCGGGTATACTGTTTTATTTTATCTTGAAATTGCATATTATGTGAACGAATTTTAATTGGAGTTGATGAAAGTGAACTAGTGATGGGGCATGTTTCTCTGGAAATCTGTATTTAAAAGACGAACGATATCATAGTGCAACTTTATACGGCATAATAGGCCTACCGAGGTGTTCGTGCGCGTGTGTAAACCTCTAGAATTCTGTAAATGGAACGACCTTCGAGACCCGATCGACGAAATTAAAATTGTAATTTTAACTGTCACTTCGAATGTTTGTTGCCAATACAAAAACAACTGTTAGTGTATTACCGTCTTCCGCTATCGCCAAGTCAAGATACCGATACACACGGACGGTTTAGCAGACGGACAGTATCAGTGGCATGCCGGTGTCTGTCGTCTGTGGGGGTAACAGTAGAGATCAAACAAACGCCGACACAAATACCACTGCGTCTTATGACAAACCGGGAAGGTTTAGTCACGATTATGTGCCGTGCAGTCAAAATATAAACACAAAACGTCATTGTTTCAGTTTAATAAGGGGTTATATTGAAACTACGAGTCTCGAAAAAGTTGACGTGACTATGTGAAATTACACTTAGCTGAATAGGACTCTAAATTGAAAACATGTAACAGCTACATTTGTTTTCTATAATTCCTTCTTTTTCTACCTACCTACCTACCTACCATATATATAATTTTCTTTTCCATCATTTCCTTTTTGTGTTAACTCACACACCTAATATTTGAGGAGTTTGCCCTTGTCTGAACAAAAACACGGTAAACAGCGAAACGAGGAATACAATCGACCAACACACACACGCTCACGCTCGCTCGCACGTACGCACAAACGCTCGCTCGCACGCACGCACGAACGCACATACACACATATATTGTGAATATTGGAAGAGTGCAAACGACAACGCATCAACTATAACTAATGCGACAGGCCTATACGACTAAGGCACATTAGTTTTATATAACAAAAAAAGAATATGTTTCCGTCGGTTATGACAAGAATTTTCATTAGAAGTAACGAACTACACGAACACAGGACGCGCAATGCAGAATTACTACATGTGCCGATTTCAAAAAGTAATGCATTGCATAAACCATTAGATATCGAGGTGTTAAATTATAGAACTATATGGCGACAACAGTGGACTGTAATTGCAATTATGCATTAGCAACGTTTAAAAGTCAACTCAAGAAATGTTTACTAGTAACTAATATTAATTACTTATATAAATAACATTCTTTGTTGCAATTTAATTTTAAATGAAATATTCATGAAAACAGTACTGCTGTGATTCATGTTGCTGTTTTTCTTCTTTCTTCAATCACACAAATTGTTACCTTGCACCATGAAATTTACATATATATCACATGTATTGTGAGGGCTAATCAGCCACTCGTGGCTTCATACCCTCATTTCAGAAACCATGGCAATCTATGTACGTAATTTATTGAAATGTATCATAGTTTATGTAATAAACCCTTATTATTAATAATAATTGCCTCTGTTTAACGCATCGCTACAAAACATGGGTTATTAAACATTATTATCCCAACATAGTTACCAGACCAACAAGTCTCCCTCCTAAATGTATGTCCATGCGCCAATCGATGTCAACCAAGAGAAACAGTTACTGATCACGGCGCAGACTAACCACGGCGAGGAGATCTTGGTCCATGGCAATGACCTGTTGTAAGCAACGGCCTCCCGGTACACAATTTGCGCGGGGGCGAATGTCCGCAGCGTGATAAATCCACCATGTTATGGTGACGCAAATGTCGTGTTCCGTTATACATGATAACATTATATCTGGATTGACTGTGACCACCCCAGTGGCACAGACTTTGTTAGTTAAACACTCGAAGGTGAACCCAGTCACTCTGATTGTATATGTTAATTTTACGGAAATATAAGCCTACTTAACTTAATATGTACTGCGAATGAATGTCAATGGATTCGAATACATGGAACCAGAAAACGAATACCAAAATATAACCTTATTGCACAACCTTCCAGTGACATAGTTAGAGGTATTGTTGCTCAACATTCCTGGGACACTGTTAAAGATATTGTTATCCAACCTTCCAGGGACACAGTTAGAGGTATTGTTGTCCAACCTTCCAGGGACACCGTTAGAGGCATTGTTGTCCAACCTTCCATGGACACAGTTAGATGTATTGTTGTCCAACCTTCCAGGGACACAGTTAGAGGTATTGCTATCCAACCTTCCAGGGACACAGTTAGAGGTATTGTTATCCAACCTTCCAGAGACACAGTTAGAGGTATTGTTGTGTATAGAGAAATGATTAATGCTTCGCCATGCGGTGGACGTGGCATGCAGTATATCGGCCGAGACTGAAGTTTATCGTGAACAACAACATGATGACGATGATGAATGTTAGGTCACCGATGGTGCATCTGGTTCTCACACAACGATGGTATCAAGACTGCATCCCTGCGCGCTACCAACGTATCACTTGACAACATGCTTACAAACGGCGGCGGCAACCGCCTTAAAAACTGACACCCGTCGGGAACACTTGGAAACTAATCGCCATTCCAAAGCGCCACCCGACTCGGTCGCAGTGGTCTTAATCGCGGTGTCGTCAATTACCCGTCGTTAGAAAATTAAACGAAAACGGTATGAGAGTGACAGTGGTCGTTTTTGTGCCTTGAGGCCGTGTAAATGGGGAGGTCGTGGCATTGTGACTCACGGATACTCATTAAACGACGCGGTAATCACCGGCAGGAGATACGATCTTCGGCGGTAAGCTCGCAAGGTCCGTTCTGTAGTATACACAACGCCAAGTCGCTCGGTGCGTTTTGTGTCGTGCTGACTTCCGTCGTCGTACATGATCACATTAGACCGCTGTTGACATACTTAACAGTATCCAGAGCCCGCCCTCATTATATCCGCGAATGAATGACGCACCTTACCTCATCTGCTTCGTGTTACAACATTCGTTTCATTCCGACGAAACTAAGTGTTTCACGGAAGACTTTGTTTACGGTCAGTGCGCGGTGCTGCCGACCCCGGCGTCAGTGAAGCGGTTAAATACACCCGGTGCCCGATGCCCACGAGCGGTCGAAGAAATAATAGAGGGGTGGGTGACGAATCTGAATCGAGCCCCGCGGGCAAGGCAGCCGGTGACCGCAGCACCCCGTTATTCAACCAGAAAATGTCACAAGTCATCAGTGGTGACGGGCGCCGCTCATAGAACGGTCGAATAGGATGTACGACGACTCAAACATGACGAATTTTGCTTTATAAAACGAGCACGTTAAACAGCAAGCAGGAGAAAATAAAAGGGCACGGTCTGATCAGATGTCTTCTTCATTATTACAGAAGGTGACATATTAAAAAAGGCGTACCTGGTATCAGGTGTCACAATACACTACACTGACTAAGACACGATATTAATGTAATAAGAAAGATCCACTACAACAACACTTTGGACGGCACAACGACGTGACAACGACGACGATGATCACAATGATGGCAATAATGATGATGATGATGATGAATTTCCACGATGATGACAATGATGACGATGATGACGATGATGATGGCGATGATTTGGCCCACACATAAGTCGAACTGCAGCAACGTACATAAGACAGCCACAGTAAAGACAGGTGGAGCAAACATCGCGTTATACCGACCACGCAACGCTAGACTTTGCACTCTGACACCGACTCGAGACACGGTGGTCAAACACCAAGACTGTTTCAGCCAAATACCCACTGTCTTGTGTCAAGCGTGTCAAAATGCGTACAGATCCCAACACAATCTGACCTGCCAACATACCTCGCATTTTCTTCAGGGACGTCGACTTTGCAAGAGTTCCTCCCATTGTGACACGTGTCTTCCTTTCCGTTTTTCAACCAGTCTTCGGTGATGCCTTACGCCCACAACATCGGTTTTGTCGCTACGCTACACTCCGGCTCCAAGAGACATTTGTATCGTGTCGTTCACAGGTTCGTCGTGGCTACCGTTGATAACTAACTACCTCTGTTACATCAGCCGCTACCTCTGTTCCACCAGCCGTACCCGACCGGTCTTCCGCGCTCACTATACAGACGTTGTTCCTTTTTCCGGTCCGACCAGAAACTCGCTGCCGTATCATCTGTGTCGAGTCCCCAGAGACACGCCGGCGAGCCTATCCCACAACACAACACCCATTGGCTGATCCCGCGTTCTCGCGACACACATTCCAGGAGGCACACACCCGCGGAGTCTCCCGTCTAAAGCAAACAAACACGCGGGACACCCGCGCACTGGGCCGGTGTCGTATGTACGTGCACTCTTCGCGCGGCGTCGGTTGTACGCACTGCCCATATACGGGTCAATGACACACGGATGGCCCTCGCCTCCGGAGGATGGTGCATAAATGTCGGGAAGAGTGTACGGACATGCTGTACTGTAATTCTGCATTCTTCCAAGAAGTTGCCCACATCGATCGCGTGTCCATTTCGAATGTGTCATAAGTGCCCGCTTCAAGAACGACCAGTGGCTACACCTGTGATTTCAATAAGTTAGTCCACTAAAAAACTAGTAGTTTGTTAAACACATTGCATGCGTTTCTATTTTAAAACATTAATTACGGATTTATGCACAGATCAACAAGCGCACGCACGCACGCACGCACGCACGCACGCACGCACGCACGCACACACACACACCTAATCCACGCGCTCATCTACAAAACTACCTCTGGTAATATACTGTCATTGCTGACAGACATATATAAATGCATTGGTCTTTGCAGAAGTTTGTAAATATTGTTAACTAGCACTGACTTAAAGGATTTACAAAGCGATCTTATGAATGGATTACTGGATTTAGGACAGCTCTGCTTTATCACCCACGGCTTCAAAGGATTTGCGTGAGTGCAACTAAATATGGAAAGTGGCTTTGCATGTCAGTAACATGTTTATACCAGATGATGTCCAAAGACGTCCGGCGTTTTCACCGGCCATTCAGTTTGTCACTTAAGGGGTTAGGACACTGTTAGACTTCCTGCTTGGTTACAGACGAAAAAAAGTGCAGTATATTTTTGAGAAATGACTTTTTACAATATTCACTTGCTCTGACATAAGTGCATTTGAGTAGTCAGATTTCTAAATGTGATTGTAGAAGCTGTTGACAGTAAAATTGTGTCTTTTTAGCTGATTTTACTGAGCGGAAGGGTATCTGGCAGCAATTTGGCTAGTTGACACTTTAGCCGGATTACTGCCTGCATCCATTTGTAAATATTGACGGATGTCATACATACAGGCATTTTGCAAGAGCTAGATATATATTAGATTTTGACTAAACTCGACCAGCATGAGATGATAATAACAGCAGGTGAGAAGTTTAAGAAACTTTATAGGTCACGTTTTCTTATAATCACACAAAACATTAACATGGTCCCCAATGGGAAAACTGACAGTGTGCTGACCCCTAAAATAAGTCATGTGTGGGATAATTAACTGTTGCCTGAAACTAAACCACATCGCCGCAAATACTGCGAGTTATCTTACAGATATTTGTTCTACAGAAAACAAAACATCTCGACAATTTGTTTTAATACATTTTGATGAGTCGGACGTTCGGAGCTGTTATGGTTTCGAACTGATTTGTAAGTACCTACCACTGTTCTAAAGTGTCGTTGGTACTCCGAGTGTTCTTGATTAATACTCACCGTGACAACTTGAAATGTTCAGTATGGAGAAAAAAACGTTCGCAATTTAACTCAATTATGTCAGTCGTGTTGTTGACGTCAATATAAAATATATTATGATTAATGTCATTTCGCAATACACTATCTACATACAGCCTGTACAAATATAAACAAAAGTCACTGGGCGCCCCTTCGGACAATGTATCTAATACTTTGAACATATACCGCTCGTGTAGTATTTCGAAAACTGAACCCACATATAATGTGCCTATGTGATTTAATAACATCCTCTTGTGACAATTTAAACGGAAATATTGTCACCACACACAATTCGACTGTTTTCTCAAATAACAACGTGTCACCATAAATTTGCAAAGATTGCTCTGCGAAGAGATTGCCACCAGTTGACAACGATACCTCGTCTGCAACAGTCTAGACCACCTCGTGCCAACTGTGGGGATATCGTTAAATATCTACAGTCATGTCTGGTATACAGTTACCGACCGAGATAACATTGACGACGCGATGATATTCCAGCACGATTCATATCAATTCAGCGATGCTGATAATTCTTTGTGTTTTCAACACTGTTGATATGTTTTGATAAATACCGGAAAACGATTAAACCGTTTAATAAAAAAGCGAACATTTGGCGATATACGCGAGAATTTACAATTACTATTCGGCCAATGTGGCGTAGAAGAGATCGATCTTTCTGCTACCCCTCCACAAACAAATGAGTTATGGTTGGTCTGATGTGCAAACAGGGGGTTAAGGTTAGGTTGAAGGTACTTTTGACAAGATTTTGTCAGGTGTTTATATATATATATGTATATGTACGAAGAGGGGTAGGGTAACCTCTCTCTCCTGGAGTGTAGCGTAAGCGCATGGCAATGAAAAAACCACCCAACACAGTGCTGCCGTCTGGCGAATACAGCGTCACACAGAGAACAGAAGCGCACAAAGTTATGTACTAGGGCCGGAACGATACACTACTTCGCGATACAGGTCACGATACGATACGTGGCACGCTTAGCTGTCACAATGTCCCCAGATGTGCTGAACACACGCTCGCTGGCACCTATTCCTGTCGCAACGCGTCATTACCAGGCCCTACACGGCTTGGCGTTGCACAAAACCCGGACGATATCTGGATACGTGAGTCAAAATAAAAGAAAACGAAAACTGCCTAAGTTTTTAATGGCTTTAAATCAGTACTATTAAGAAATAATGAACATTTCAGTTCTACAACTCTACTAACAGACACAAACGAGCAGCTTTACATCCAGATGAAATGGCGAATGAGACCGGATCGCAAGCAGGCTGTTGCTCACAAAGGTCTGCTCACGCGGACAAGGCAACGATACTGCAGACGTCACGTCGTCCCTCGTAACTATGACGTCCAAATTGCATGCGCGCATTGAAAACAGAATAGTTGTTAAAGATTTTACATAGATTATTGTTAGATAATAGATACGTACTACATGTTATAACTCGATATGTTGTCGATACACAGACAGTTGTGGTTTGCGTTGGACGTTTGTTGCTTCACAGAGGTGGCGCAAATACTGTTTTGCCTACCGCTATCGTGTATCGCACCGTATCACGATACGGATATTGTGTATCGTGTACCGTGCCGTGCGGTGTGTATCGCGATACACCGGTGCACCGGTGTACCGTTCCGGCACTATTATGTACACCATCATGAAACTTCCTTAAAAATGTCCTTTTTATATCACAGCATCTTTGCATTAAAAAAACTATAAAGTAGAAAAGGGAATATTTTAAAACATAAACTGCTTCGATGAGCCTTGAGTGTTTACGGAAACTGTTTACTATGGTCTCACGGATATTGTTAAAAAACAGAAACATCAGGCCTGCAAGAGGTCAATGTATAATTCGGGAATGGATGTAAATAATATTAAGAAAGGTAACGCGAGTATTTTAGAATGATAGGGGGTGATCAAGAGGGAGAATAAGTTTTCTGAAGGAATGCGTAAAATGATATTATAAAAAATGGGCCAAGTGGCCCTGAAGTCCTTTGGACTAATACGTCTATATGTGACCCCGGCTGACCAAATGAGTGATAAGTCGGAAAAATTGTAACATTGTTTTCTTACATTCTTGTAATGGTTTGGTAGGGTGCTTTATACGGTTTCAAAACATATGACTGCTACACAAATTGGCAAAGTTATGGAGCATTGAACATGGTAGGGTTCAAAAAGTGAAAATGAAGAAAACGGCTGTTGAAGTTTTATATTATATATGCAAATGGTTTGCATGGAAATATTACATGCACAACATTCAAATGTGGCACACAGTATGTAATATGTATGTTATGTTGCAATGATACCCTGGAAGTACAAATGTGCTGCTCCAAAGACTTATCAAGTTATGCAAGATTATGTCTTCATGTGTAAAACTAAGAGGACAGATTATTTGAGAGCAAAACGTAGACTCACTGTTTGACACAGTTTAAAACCTACAGGCAACTGTCCAGTTTAACAGGGGTCTAGAGGCTTAATGCTGTCTGTTGACACTAGCTACTGCCAGTGAACAATTACACATTAGTCACAGTTTCCATCAAACAATAGCAGGCAGAGAATCTTAGCTCCACAGCTGGGTGTAATACACAACCAGAGCCACCACTGATTCATGGTCAAGTAGATTAGCTCAATGCACCAACTAAGACAATACACAACACTGTGAGTGACAGTGTCCAGAGTGAGGCCTAAGCAGTGTCCTCATTGCTGAATAGATCAATTAAACCTGCCAAGTGGGTGACATTCTGCACAAGTGTTCATTAATCCTTAGTGATTGTTCAGAACACCAGACTGACCACATACCTAAACAAAGCGAATGTAATAGGTGAAGAACAGGCAGTGTTCAAATAGGGGTATTGGTTTAATTGTATTTGTCTCGATGCAATATGCTTTATTGTGCCTTCATCGACTCTAAGAAAGCATTTGATTTAGTAGACCGGTCCTCCCTGTGGTCTAAGATAATTTCATGCGGTATTAATGGTATTGTGTTGAAAGTTGTATAAAACATATTCAAAAATGCTAAATCATGTATAAATCAGGGCCAGGCTGTGTCAGCCTTCTTCTCATGTGATGTATAGGTATGGCAAGGAGAAAACTTGTGTCCTTTGTTATTTGCTATTTACCTGAATCATTTTAAACATTGTTAGTCACAATTATAACGGACTTGACATGGCAGCTGGTAAAAATTACAACAACCTTAGGGATGATGATGTAGAAAATGTATGTTCTACTATATGCTGATGACAGTAGAATGATTCAATCAAATACAAATGTCTTGCTTGTGTATAGCGGAACTATGTCAACTCTTCTAATGGTTGACATTAATTTTTGGTTGTTTCAGGTGTCAACTACATTGTGAATCTGTAATTATTAGTCTATATTGATACAGTTGATTTACACAGTACCATGTCTACATAAGGCATGGCAAGCGTAAACAGAACAGTAGAATGCATTTGATATCAATAAAGTGTAGGATATTTCACTCTATAGTTGTCCAGAATATTAATTTTCTATGTTTGTCATCTACAGGTGACAGAATATTAATTTTCTATGTTTGTCACCTACAGATTTCTACAGACAATACATCTTTAACCAATAGACACCACAGTCACACCATTTTATAATAATTAAATGAACATCAAAATAAACACAACTTGCAATTATAGAAAATCAATAGTTTTGAAGATAAAAAGCGTTAGGCAACTGTTCAGTCTAACAGGGGTCAAGTGTGTCTACTCTGCCTGGGCACTGTGACCAATTAAAGATCTCAAGGTCTCAATGGAACAGTAGCACTAGGCTACAGAGATTAGTCATGGTGTTGACTTTGTGGCACATTAAACTAAATCTACTGTTAGGGGTGTCTACTCTGCCTGGGCACTGTGACCAATTAAAGATTAGTCAAGGTCTCAATGGAACAGTACCACTAGGCTGCAGAGATTAGTATTGGTGTTGACTTTGTGGCACAATAAAAAAAATATACTGTTGGGGGTGGTCTCAAGGGCCCTTCTTAAAACCACATCACTAGATAATGTTAAACTTTTGCACTTTGGGGGCCCCTTAGGTGCCCTTAGAATGATTCAATCAAATACAGATGTCTTGTATATAGTGGCAGCACCCCAAGATACATCTATGCAAAATTTAAAAAAAGTTGCTAAACAGTTTTTAAAAAAAATAGGCCAAATGTTACATTTTTACCAGTATTGGGGTCATTGGAGGCCCTAGGGAGCCCTTAAAATGATTCAATCAAATGCAGATTTCTTGTGCATAGTGGCAGTGCCCTAAGATATGTCTACGCAAAATTAGAGAACAAATTGCTGAACGGTTTCTGAGATACGGCAGCTAACGGCGGACGGCGGATAGCGGACGGCGGACGCAGGGTGATGGCAATAGTCCCTTGGACCTTCGGCCAAAGGACTAAAAATATTAAAAGGCTAACACACATACACTAAGGCCTACGTAGATGCAAATAGGGAGACACCGCTTACAGTCAAACGTTAGTAGGAACCGAACCAAAGTAAGAGTATCCATATGCCACAGATGTTTCGATCTTCACACCGATCTCGGCAAATTGCGCCACACCGCCCACTGCATATGAACGTTAATTAATCTACCATGTAACGTACGGAAACCACGCCCTCGGAGACCTACTAACTACTACCTATGGCCGTTTCGCACCGGTAATAACCGCCTCCGATTTCATTAACGTCAACGAAGTGTAGATAGCATCGTCTGCACCTGTCATTGTACTATATATACCTACATATACGCCACTCCGGCCAGCGTCGTTCAACGTCAACCGGCCGCCTGTCTACCAGTGTTTACACACTGCACTTCTCCCAGGTAAATAAATCTTTCAACGTGGCGCGTGAGGACCGTCACGCATGCTGAACTATTATGCAAAGTATCGAGAGATAAACCGTCTGCATTGTCGAGCCGTGCCAAGAGTGCAGCGTGCTTAACATATATAACAGTACACAGGCCGCATAATTGACACACGATTTGACAACAGCAAGTAATTATACGCCTCATTAAAGGTATGGTCACATTAGATGATTAAGTTAGACCGCAGTTATTATAATTAACTAACAACGAAACGTGTAAATAAGCGATACATCAAATGCTTAATTAATTATCATATCTGATGGTTGAATTAAGGCGTGAGCCGTCATGATGATTACTGTCCGGGAATTTTAATTTAGGTGATGTGAAACTACATCAACATTTCAACTGACTTACTTACTGAGTTACTTAAACCTACTCGCTTACTCGACTATGCCATTATGTCTAGAACGTTTCTTCTGATCACAGAAAGCCCGAACCATGAAAAAGTACTATATACATATGCACCGTGAAATGAAGCTGCGCCATCTCGTGCAACTTGCCGCTTGAACACATCTCCTTCCCTATTCAGCCAGCGCATTCCAGTGAAATGGAAACAGGTTGTGGGATTGTGATCTGGCTTCTGTGGGATCGAAGGAAGGCTGTTTCCAATTACTGATGCGTCGGATAAGTAGCCATCTCACCTTTCGCCAGTTACAAGGCGGCTGATTGAAGTAGTGTGTTCCCGTCAATCCCGTCTCAAGTTGCTCTGCAGTCAACCGGGGTCACAACGGCGAGACTTAGGGCGTGTCTAGTAATCATCTAGCCGTAGGGGCCGCATATAAATAGCAGGGATGTGAAATGCTATTGCACAGACGTAATACTGACGCAAATGTCCAAAGGCGGTCGAGAAATCAACTGGTAGAGTGGAGTAGTTCGTTTTAGCCTGATTCTGCCTGACTGCAGACTTTGTTTAATTGATGCATTATTCGGAAGCACACACCGTGATCGCGGTTCTGCACTAAAATACTCCCGTTTAGAGGTACATAATCTAGTTGTTTTTGCTTCGTAAATCATGTTGTGTAATATAGAATATATATATTACAACATCTTTACAGCCCAAATGGGTTCTAGTGAAACACAAAGATATAGAATGTCACCGTTATCTGCATGTTTACTTTGGATGTTTCAACCCGAGCATTGTGTTTACACTGCAAGCTGAACAACTATGTATATAAATACATAAACAACAGTAGTTAATTAAGAAAAACACATAAAGATCGATCCCATTTTTTTATTTCTGAATGACCTTCGTTGCATGGTCGCACGCAGACATTTTACGCCACAACGGAAGTGTGCCAGTGACATAAACCGGGCCAACTTCGCGCTATTGCTTATCCGAGGTGAGTGACGCCCGAGCCGAGAGGGGTCGCTAAATTTATGTCCACTGCGATACGACAAGAATGCCGATATACTCGACCGGAATGGACGATACAAGCCCGCACCACATAAACACACACACGGGTTTGCCTCCGTTAGATACACCGGGTGTGCACGCATTAAGCACGGGGCTTGGGGGCATAAGTCGTAAGCCGTTCTGTTTTAATGATGCACACAACTATTTATAAGTTAGGTAACAATGTAAACGCGGACAATTATATCACCATTTTTCAAGCAATACTCTAAATCAATCTAAGGTTATAAGACAATGTCTGTCGACGACAGGAAAATACAACCAGCGCAAAGAAACGAACACTCTCCACCCATCCTCGTAAACAAGCAACACACAAGCAACAGTAGCCGTCTCGCTATGCTTCTACAAGGCTCTGGGTGCTGGAAACTGAGAGTCAGGCAAACGTAGAAGACCCCCAAAGAACAGGTGTCTTCTGAAGATGATATATGGTTATTCTGACCAAACAAGATCATGTATGACGAGCAGATTGTAGAAGGAGACGGGGTCGGAAACGAGGAGAAGGACTTTGGAGAAGTTATGAAAGCTTGCAGCCTGGAATGGCAGGCAACAGAGCGACAGCAGTGGCGCTCTCGCGTGGAAGCATTATGAGTAATGTGCCTCCAAAAAGTAACGACACGACGATGACCGAGTGATATTGAGTCGAAAAACCGTGGTGATAGTGATACCGCTGTCAACCCGGCTAGATCCACCCGAACAAACCCATAATTTAACGTTCTTTGCCACACCAACCAATAGGTCACCTCGTTATGGTTTGCACAAGTTACACACATACTTGTCGACATGTATGGCACATTTGTCATACACATTTATGATCCTGGTATTCAGTACATCAGACTAGTCCTATTTAGGGCCCGTTTACTAAAATGTTGCCACCTCCCAAGAAGTTTATATAAAATAATATTTCTCTATATCATCGTCATGCAAACTAGTACCCTGACTGTAAACATCTTGTGCCGGGAGGACCCACAAAAGATTCGTGCGACGGCCCAGCGTGTATATAATCTTACCTTGTGAGTCAGAATCCACACCTCGATCTTAATGTATCCTAGACAAGGACCCAAACAGGTTTGTTCCGCGAGACGGAGAGACGTGACTCCGGCGATGGACAAGTCACAGTGGGTGATGGAAGGACCAGTTGCGTTCACCGAATGTCGCTAGCGACGTGTAATGACTCGGGTAAGACGATACGCGCGGCGCCCACGGGATTCTGTCCGGGTATGCAGCACATCACTTCACGAGTGTCAACGTGGGACACTCGTGACCCGAAAAGTCCCCGCGCTAAATACCAACCATTACGATCCAGGCGAAAATTGCGCAACTGCCGTGATATACCGGGTACTGGTGGTATGATGATCCAGTTGGAGATTGTGCATCTGCCATGATGTAACAGGTATTGGTGGTATATATAGAGAAACAAAAATCATGATATCAACAGGTACTACTGACCAGCTCCAATAAAACACGTTTCGTGTGCATCTGTCGTGATTATAACTGGTGGTATATATGCACATGATTCAGCTGGAGATTAGATATCAACCATCTTATACCATGTACCAGTGGTAGTCATAGCTGTTGAGACGGTCCAGGATTTGACACAACTTGCTAAGAGGATAAAAAGCTTCGGCTTGGTAACATAAGGTGACAGTCGTCAAATGCGGTATTTATCGACACCATCAGTGTCAAAACTTGCCTGTTCTTACGACAACGGACCAACTTCAATGTACTTCTTCATCCGGGCATCTAGTTGTGTGTTGTGTACGACGATGGTAAACGTACGCCGGAACACGTAGATCTACTAATCAAACAGCCGACCACATATCCTATTGCATATAAAGCACGAACAAAGAAGACCCGTTTATTGTCAGCGCTAACTCGAACATTCAACATTGCTATTCTTCTAAGAAGAAACCGCGCACGTACCTTCGCAGTCAAATATGGCTGACCACAAACGCTCTCTCGCTTTTATATCGCTTTCGTTTGTATAAGAAACTTCCGATTTAACGTTGACTCACGTTGACGCTTTTGAAGCACGGGTTACGTCATTTGACACGATGACACCACATACTCCCCGTTTCGCTCCGCCGCACCGCGCGACGTTTTGTAAGTGTCGGAATGATAAATGGACGTTTTATGCGCGAATGTTTTGTTTTGTCTGCGTGTAATTCAAACACCAGACGTGGGGAATTTATGTCCAGGTAACTATGTTCAGAGAAGGGCATTTCCTAACTATGTTAAAACAATTAACATAGACTGAGATGGCACTTACGAGACGCGCACACACCTACACACACGCACGCACAGAAATAAATATATTACCAGGTGGACGCATACACGTATTATTTTTTATTTGTTTTTGCGTGGTATACTACATTGTGGAGCAGGTGATATATTGACTGGTCGTATCCCTATGCTTACGGTCTACGATCGACATGACGTTCTGCAGAGTCTAGATAACTTTAGTCTTTTCCATGCATTTCAGTCAACGTCCGGGGTCCGATGATGCATGGGTGAGATGACGGACCATGATGATGATGACGTCATAAGAGTTCTAGTCCCCACGATGGATTATTTTGGGAACAATTGAACCCTCGAATCGAACAAAGTCCATCCTGAGCAGGGAACTTTACACGAGGGAGTGATCCTGATTAAAAACGATTTTTTAAAGCAAGGTGTATTACTGCAAATATGTTGTCCGTGCGACTGAACAGCTGACGTCATCGACGAAACACGCTTACGGCGTAGTGGCATTGCAACGTAGTCTCACTGGACGCCACCATATTTCATGGAGTGCATCTCCTAACCAGTGTATAACTTCTCAACCACGGTGCGAGATTGTAAATTCATGTAATCTAGTATCGACTATAACTATTATACCAGTTTGCCCGCCAAAATGTATTTTAATAAACCACAAAAGAAAGGTTCGAGTCGAATCGTTATTTAGGTTATTTATTTTCCCCAATTTTTGCTTATACGGTATGGACATATATTTGCTTTTTAACAATGTCTGCAGCTACACGGGTCCTACGAGTTGTATCTATATAACCCAGTCCGCCCCTTCACTCTCTTCCATATTAGGCTGTCCATGCTGAACGGCGAGGTCGTCATTATGTTTACTGACACATAATAGCCAAACTTTATTGATAAAACTGAGGTTCATTAAACACACGTGGCCGATCAAGATATTAGAATAGATATACTTTATACTGTACGACATGATTTTACGATAAAAACGATCAGATCTTTAAACAGTGCCTGTCGACATTTTGCCTTAATGAGCGCTGCATTTTCGGTTAGATGAAACTGATACTGAAATTGTTGACATGAGCCGTGCGGCCACCGTGTGTCTGACGGGCCACGCTACGCAGGGCCACGATATATTTAACAATTGCCGCTTGAGTGTGGGAATAGACCACTATTAAGTTTTATTTCTCCATCCACAGCAGACGATACAAAAATGTTGTTTCTTGTACGACTCTACTCCGATAATCGAACAGCCTGGAGAATTGACAAATAATACGCTTACAATGCACTACGCTGGACATATTTACATCGGATGTTTGCCGCATATAGATGCGTCTTTGAATAAAGAAAAAATATTCGTCGTTTCTGATGCCGACTGATTTGAGAGAAAAAAACATTATGCGACGTCACTTCCGGCGTATCACACAATATTGACAGTGCGGTTATTCTTCGCACAACGTCGAGAGGAACGTGTAATGTAACAGCCAGTTAAAACAAGTTATGTACCACCCCCATTTAAACAGTCATGGCTTAACCACGTTATAGTTAAAAAGTTGCTGTGGCAAATAACGTTAAATTGGGAGCTTCCCACGCACATCGAAAGGCCGTATCAACTAAGCAGCGTGCGCACCAATGCGACCTTTCGCGGATACACATGCTATGACTAGCGGACGTGTTATTTGCGAGCCGCAGACGAGTTGTATCTTCGCCCAAACATTCTATTTCCGAAACTGATTTTGAGCCTAGAATCATCGGAAACACATATTCCGACATTTGAAGCCCATGTCGAGCACGCTGCGTAGAGACGATAAGTCACGCCCATGCAGCGACCGTGGCATGCGGCTAGTGCGTCGGAAAAGCATTCATCTGTGTGTGTGTGTGGGGGGGGGGGGGGGGTTACCCGCATAATGGTCGCTAGAATTGAAACTCCTGTAACTAAAAAAACGTGTAATTTTAGCCGCGCACACAATGAGCTTCCCCAAAGTAATCCCCACACGTACTGCAATGCTATCATTATGTTGATATTTCGTGTAGCATTTCATATAATTACATATATCACGTAAACAATTAATTAAATATGTTTCTCCGCCCACGTCATGGCGTATCGGAGTAGAACGTATTGCTCCGTGTGACGCTGACGGCGTCAACAGCACGCACACACGCACGCACGCACGCACGCACGCACGCACGCACGCACGCAAACTACAACCTATAAAACTGAGGATAGCACCTCGCCGTCGCACGCAAGCAGGGGTGCTTCCATGTCACAAGGCACACAACAAAGCAGGTGCGGACACAGGCGGAAGTAGCGCCTTGTCGGCTACGCACTGCAGCGACCAGTCCTCTCATCAACGGCTCCGGAAACGCGACCGACAACCATGACGATGTTTGTTAGTCGACATTTCTATTCCTGTTGTTTCCGGTCGTCTGTTCGCGTTTGTGTGTGTGTGTGGGGGGGATTTGGACAAATGTAATTGTCATGTCAGGTTAGTGAGACGTTTCGGTCAATTTGTCAGTTCACCGTGTCTAGCAACATCGCGCACAAAAGGCTGATCGCTGGCCGACTTTAGCGCCATCTACGTCCGGCTATGTGGTGGGCATCCTCACGATAGGCGTATGCATAATTTGCACATAAACTTTTTGTAAAGGCTACAGGCTTAACATATTCCTGATATACTTTTGTTTACGTGTCGTGCCGATTAATTATTGTAAGGAATTCCTTGTTGTAATCTTGCTTACGATACTGTGCTATACTTGGGGTCTGTCAGTACTAGCATGGGGACAGGAAGTGTTCTAAAAATGTGAGCAGTTGTAAAATTATTCAATCATCCATGAGTGCCAATACGCCATAATAGGTTAGATATAAAACCTGTTGTTATCATAAATGTCTAGATGACACTATAACGGGTAAGTCGACGACGACAAAGGGCAGCGCAAAGTTCAAAAATTATATATGTTGCAGTTGAAAAGTAGGCTTAGCCATTTTTTCCCATAATATTGACTAATTCAGGCGATAGATCAAACACGGAGTGTGTCACGGGAAAGAGAAACCAGGAGGACACGTCATGGGTTGCCTATGCGCGATTTATTGCAAACCATATACGTGTTAAACCTGGGGTGATCATCGATTTCGTATTTGCCGATGGCATTGCGCTACTATCAGAAGTGATCAATCAGGCACTGGAGATTCTAACACGAGTGGAAACATCATGTGCAAGGATTGGTTTAAAGATCAATCCTAGAAAAACAAATAGATCGCATTCAACCTATTAGGTAACACCTGCACCGTTGCCACGGAAGGTGCTGTTTTAGGGAAGGTTGAAGACTACAAATACCTTGTCACCTCAACACCAGGAAGGCAATGGCGTGTAGAGCACTCAACCAACTAAACCTAATATGAAAATCTACACTCCCACGCAAAATCAAGCAGCGACTGTTCATTACAACAGTAGAGTCTGTGCTATTCTACGGATGCGAAACATGGACAATGACGAAAAACTTGACAAACAACTAGACGGATGTTATACAAGAATGCTTCGAGCCGCATTTAACATTCACTGGCAACAGCATTTGACAAACATAGAACTATACAGTGGAATGTGTAGTCACTAATAAAATAAGAAGACGACTGAGATTTGCCAGACCCTGCTATAGACATAAGGATGAAATGGCATCCATCTTGTGGCTACCGACACATGGAAGAACCAAGGCAGGAAGACCAGCAGCAACTTACATCGACTGCATAAAGAAAGATGTGGGTCTAGAGACGGAGGAGCTGAAGACGGCATTGGCAGACAGAGGGATCTGGAGACCGATGATTGAAGCCACTAATGTTCGACCCCAGTGGCCGACAAGAGTGAGTGATATACGTTTCCCGTGACCTCATTGCATCAGCTATCGTCTGCCTCATTCAAATGGGTGATAACATCGCTGGTTTTTAGCGGGAAATATAATTTTTCGCATTCGTCCCGCTTTCCCGTTTTCTGTTGTTTAATTTTAAAATATTTTGTTACCACAAAATAAATATGATTGTTGCGCACAATACAGCTATTATGTCCATCTGTTTGATCTCCAGTGATTTTACATTTACTCGCGCGTGTGAAGGAGGACGACAACAATTTGAAATCCGTGTAAACAACCCGGTTGCAAAAACGGCGACAGTTGAGCGGAGGATGTGTTTCCCGCTTTTCGATGAGCAGATGTTGTCACGTGTGACCCCGATACAACGCGTCTGTGTAGTGAGGGGGGGCTGATGACACCATGATGGACTCTCGCTATCTAAATCATGCCCGATAGTTAGGCAACGCCCGTTATCCGTCTAGTAATAATTATCTACGCCACGCCCGTTATCGCAACGGCAACGCATTGCCATGACGTTCAACGCGTAGTATACATAGGGGTGGATGAGAAATGGGGCAATAACCCCGGGTGCGGGGAGGAATGGGGTAATCAGTAGGGTTGCGGGGAAGTGGGCGACAGAGGTGGGGAGGACACGTATCGTCCTGTAATACTAATCACCCGGGGGTGGGGAAGAGGGCGGGCGGCACATTCATGTTGCCATCGTCTGGGGTGGGATAGTGTTTGCGGAGTCTGAATCCCCCATATGTTTATATTTGGCAATTGGAACGGCCAACCAGTTCCAAGAATTGGAGTCGTCCTTAGCTTCAACCAATGACGCCTCCCATAACCATTTACATTATAATACTCTTTGGACGTGAACATATCTTTTGTGCATACATTGTGCATCGAAAGAAGTTTACGACTGTGCTGTTCATTATACGACTATTACGACAGAAAACAATATATTTATTTAAAAAATAACACTCAGCGTCCACTCCTCTGCGCATGTGTTGAAACCAAACAACTACACGCAAATATAACTATAAACAACGGCTGCATCTGTTTAAACGGAACTTGAAGAGTGTATCCTCAGACATCAAAGAGCGGGCTTACAAGACATTTATCAGACCATCAGTAGAATTTGCAAGCACGATCTGGGATCCCTTCACCAAAAAGGTCGAAGCAGTGCACATATGTGTAGCCAGGTTCTGCTTGGGACATTGAGAATGAAATGACAAACGTTAGAAACAAGTGGAAGATTGACCGCCTCACAATGTTCTTCAAGATCTCAAATGGCCTCGTAAACACCTCCAGCCTCAACCTGACAACACCGACCAGAAGATCTAGACATCACCACAGCAAGACATTCCAGGTACCATCCTCCAGAACAGACTACAGGAAATTTTAATTCTTTTCCAGGACCATTCCAGACTGGAATGGCCTTCCAGAGGCAGTAGTGTCAGCTCCCAGCCTTGGCTGCTTCAAGGCTAGGGTTGCTGCCCACTTCAGTTCCCAGTAAGCAAAACCAGCACTTCCCCCTCCTCCTACTCATATTGCATTATTCCCTTCATCTGTCCACCCCCCCCCCCCCCCACAAACCCATCTCTTCAGCTGCAAACTATCTTCTCCTAACTCTCTCTTGTCATATTCCCATGCGCATCCCCTACAAATACCAACAGTGATCTTAAAAATGTTGAAGTTGGTTGGTTGACTGGAAGAAGAAGAAACACGTATGAAAGCTTTGCCTATTCAGAGTGCTCGGCGTCTTCACTTTAGAAGTGTTGACAAGCGCGCGCTGTCCAGTTATTGCTGATCCAGTTAATTTCGTTGAATATTTATAACTACACGCAACGGTGTAACGACGTTTTTGAGTTATCAATGTATTATGTAATAGTGTTACGGTTGAATAATTATCGGAGTCGAAACTGTAATCAACAGGTTTGTAAAGTTGCGGTAAGATTGCACGTTCGAACAAGTCTGACGGCAATAAAGTGTGCGACTGGACCGTGCGCGGTATCAGCAGGTCTCTCTGGCGTAAACTGTACGGCAAGGACGTGTGTCATTCAACACGTCTGTCGGGGGCGTAACATGTGACTAAACTAACTCATTTCTCAGCCTTGTATTTAAGGGCAGGCGCTTAGAGCGAGGGTACACTCGAGATTGGATCCGACGCAACACGTCAAGTGTCATCGGTTGCGATTAAGGGCCTCGATGGTTTACGGTTAGAATGAGGTAAACCGCAGCATGCCAAAGCAGCTGCTACTCCACCACTCGACGCGAATCTGTCCGCCGAGGTCACGGGTGGCCGACAACCAGCGAATGGGAGGAAGTCGCTGTGGATTGTGGTATCCCCGCGCGCGTGTAATGCCTTTTTATCGGGTGCCCCACTACGGCTCCCGTGGGGCATATCACTTTTATAGCCATTAACGGCAATGTTCCCACATAACGCTCGTTCTTAGGCGAAACAAACACTATGGTTGGTTCTGGTAACACACAAAATTATATATAGTAGTGAACACATGTACCTTTCTCCGTTCTTTTTATAACTCATCGCCACATTCTCATGCACAACCAAACCGCACATGTTTTTTACTAGCCTACAACGTCGAGAACTCGTTTAGCATGTTGCCATGGCGGTCCTGTAGGCGACCTCTATTACTATCAAAGTAGTTATTTACCTCGTGCGAAATGTATTTTCCAACAGTAGACCTTTTAAGACATTCCACGCTTGCTAATAAAATGGCGTCAATTGCCTCTACAGAATGCTAATTGGGTTCGGTGTGAAATACTACACGTTGTAGTAGGATTCTTAGCGTATGACATGACATGTAAACGTTCACTGTGTGCCATACACTATACATTAACATAGCAACACGCATACGTATTGGTGTCATATGCCAAGCGTAGCGTGAAACCGTGACACCGTGAAAGAGTTCGGTAAGAAACCTGAACGGGAGCCGCACTAAATCGTCGCTCGCCTGAGGGAACAGATGTAATATAGCGGGCTAACAAAGAACCCAAAGAACTGCATTATACATTCTCAACACCTGAATGAACGTTTATTCAACAACAACAACAACAACATAATACATGCACAGTATGGTTTGCTACTGCTACTGAAAGCTGCTACTGATAGCTGAAGTCATAGACTTATGTGTTGCTATGCCCTACTCGAACTAAGAAAACTGAATAAATACAACAGGAATTATAAATAAATCACAAAATAATATTCACAACTCATATATAAACTGTTTACTATAGTGCGTGTGTTACTATTACATAGGTTTAACAAAACGTCACCTTCAATTAGCAATTCATAAATATGTAGAAAGTAATGACAACTTGATTGTTTTTTTTAATTGTGTTAAACTTGGAAGCTGAGTCAATTTATTTGGTAAATTGTTCCACGTTTTTATATCCTTGACGTGATTGACGGTGATTGTCTTTTTAACATAGAACAATTTGCTTTGTCTGGTATCATGTATGTGTATAGCTGCGGTTGGTTCAAATAATGCTTGAACCATCAATTCATCTTACGTTTCTACGTTGACTTAGTTCTAGTTTCCCTCTCTCCCTCCACTTCTCTCTCTATCCACTTCTCTCTCCCTCTCCCTCTCCCTCTCCCTCTCCCTCTCCCTCTCTCTCTCTCTCCCTCCCTCCCTCCCTCCCTCCACCTGTCTCTCTCTCTCTTTCCCTCACATATTTCTCCT